>OX031057.1:32832500-34032500 GCA_943736015.1 Tridacna crocea | reverse complement strand
TTAAAAATTCTAAGACAAAACAAGAGGACCATGATGGTCCTGTCCTATATTGCTCACCTGAGTAATAAGCTGTAAAATCAAATTTGTGACCCCTGGGCAGGGCCAGTTTTGACCCCAGGGACATCCTAAGAAAAAAACTTGCTAGAGGTACACTAGAAGATGCTACTTACAAAATATCAAAGCTCTACACCTTCTAGTTTCAGAGAAGTAGAATTTTAAAGTTTTCCTTCTTTGTTCCCATGTTTCAAACTTGTGACCCCTGGAGCAGGGCCAGTTTTGACCCCAGGGACATCATATAAAGAAACTTTGTAGAAGTCCATTAAGAGATGCTACATACCAAATATCAAAGCTCTACACCTTTTAGTTACAGAGAAGTAGAATTTTAAAGTTTTCCATCTTTGTTCCCATGTTTCAAACTTGTGACCCCTGGAGCAGGGCAAATTTTGACCCCAGGGACATCGTATAAAGAAACTTTGTAGAAGTCCATTAAGAGATGCTACATACGTGTCCATTAAGAGATGCTACATACCAAATATCAAAGCTCTACACCTTCTAGTAACAGAGAAGTAGAATCTTAAAGTTTTCCTTCTTTGTTCCTATGTTTCGAACTTGTGACCCATGGGGCAGGGCAAGTTTTGACCCCAGGGACATCATATGAACAAACATTGTAGAAGTCCACTAGGAGATCTTAAATACCAAATATCAAAGCTCTGCACCTTCTACATGTACTTTCAGAGAAGAAGAAATTTAAAGTTTTCCTTCTTTATTTCTACGTTTTAAACTTGTGACCCCTGGGGCTGGGCCAGTTTTGATCCCAGGGGCAACAAATGAACAATCTTGGTAGAGGTTCACTAGGAGATGCTACATACCAAATATCAAAGCTCTACGCCTTCTACTTCAAGAGAAGAAGAATTTTACAGTTTTCCTTCTTTATTTCTATGTTTTAAACTGATGACCCCCGGGGTGGGGCCAGTTTTGACCCCAGGGACATCATATGAACAATCTTGGTAGAGGTTCACTAGGAGATGCTATATACCAAATATCAAAGCTCTGTACCTTCTAGTTTCAGAGACGAAGAATTTGAAAGTTTCCCTTCTTTGTTCTTGTTTCAAACTTGTGACCCTGGGGCGGGGCCAGTTTTGACCCCAGGGACATCATATGAACAATCTTGGTAGACGTCCACTAGGAGATGCTACATACCAATATCAAAGCTCTGCACCTTTTAGTTTCAGAGAAGAAGAATTTAAAAGTTTTCCCTCTTTGTTCCTATGTTTCAAACTTGAGACCCCCAGGGCGGGACCAGTTTTGACCCCAAGGACATCATATGAACAATCTTTGTAGAGGTTCACTAGGAGATGCTACATACCTAATATCAAAGCTCTGCACCTTCTAGTTTCACAGAAGAAGAATTTTTCAGTTTTCCTTCTTTGTTCCTATGTTTCAAACTTGTGACCCCCGGGGCAGGGCTAGTCTTGACCCCAGGGACATCATATGAACAATCTTTGAAGAGGTCCACAAGGAGATGCTACAAACCAAATATCAAAGCTCTGCACCTTCTAGTTTCAGAGGAGAAGAAATTGAAAGTTTTCCTTCTTTGTTCCTATGTTTCAAACTTGTGACCCCCGGGGCAGGGCCAGTTTTGATCCCAGGGGCATCATATGTACAATCTTGGTAAAGGTCTACTAGGAGATGCTCCATACCAAATATCAAAGCTCTACGCCTTCTAGTTTCACAGAAGAAGATTTTTTAAAGATTTTGCTATTTTTTTCCTTTTGGCTGCCATGGCAACCAGAATTATGGGTGGAATTTAATCTCTTGAACACTTTGGTAGAGCTTCACCCAAGAAACATCCCTGCCAAGTTTCATCAACATTGGCCCTGTGGTTAAGGAGGAGAAGATGTTTAAAGAAATTGTGGACAACAGACGAAGGATGACGCACGACGGACACCGGACATTGGGCGATCACAAAAGCTCACCAAGAGCACTTCGTACTCAGGTGAGCTAAAAAGGGGTATCACTGGGTAAAAATATTTTGATGCTTATCTGCTCCTATTACATGTATATGGGTTCCCGGTTGAACGTTAACATCTAGTTTGAGTCTGAAGTAGACATCTTTTGTACTGACAAAGATATTATAAAATCTTTAGGAAAAATAATCTTCTTCCTATTGTGGTTTATCATCCAATAAACCACAGTTTTGAATTATGAGGCACAATAAATAATCCACGAGGGCAATAAACCACAATAGAAAGAAGATTATTTCGAATCTAACATGGCCAATTC
This sequence comes from Tridacna crocea, assembly GCA_943736015.1. NCBI lineage: Eukaryota > Metazoa > Mollusca > Bivalvia > Cardiida > Cardiidae > Tridacna > Tridacna crocea. The sequence continues at coordinate 34,030,217 of OX031057.1, read as the reverse complement.
TTAATGAAAGGAAAACAAACTCAAACTTAGAAATAGAAACACGGATGAAGATCATGTTCCATTGAATAACCCACTCATTGAATGACGTCACTCGATATATAATGACATCACTCTTCATGGATTTTCACAGATTTTACCATGTTTTCCTTGCACTGTGTTTATAGAGCCGAATTTGTGTGTCATGTTAGAATAAAGGTTTTGCACAATGACAACACGGAAAATGATGAGGACAAAGCCAGGGCTATGATAAACTCACTTCAGACAAAACCCAGGTAAAACTTGCAAGAAACTTTTTTAGTCCGGTCTGTTAGCTCCATTTTTTAGCAAAATGTTTACACTCCGGACGAAAGCAACAAATTTTGCACACAGTTAATAGGCACCATTCCGAGTCATTTGCGCCTGGTGTGCCCGATTTCAGTGGCCTTTTTCATGAATTACTGCCTATTATATATTCGGATAGATGTAGTGTCCGAATACTCTTCAGTTATAGTTTCGTTTTGGTTTCTCAGATCACATGCATTCGTGTCTCACAATGATTTGATCACTGAGGGTCATTCAAAACGTTTTCATACTTAAGAAAACTTTATTTTTTTGTCGAAATTTTGTTTTTTATTTACTTTGTAGGTAGATTTTGATTTATTTTCAATAATGTAGAAATGAATAAATCCGAAATGATACCCAGAATGGGCATTTTTAGTGTTTTTTTTCCTTCACTTTTAAATTAGGTTACGAAATTTTTGAAAGGCCCTCATATATACGCTACTTTCTTAAAACTGAAGAAATTTAGGTTAGTTCTATTTCCGTCATTGACCTGTCAAGATGGATTGGAGCAATTGCATTGTATGCGGAAAATCTGAAGGCAATTTGATTTGTCCTGCCGATCGACCCAATGCAAAGCAGTCCTATACGGATTTTCTTCAAATTGTCAATGGCTTTTTATCTTTAGATAAATTGCCAACTTCAATCATTATTAGTGGTAAAGAAAGAGCCGAAGACTTTGTAACTAATTCTGCAAAATGGCACAAATCTTGTCGTCTAAAGTTTGTTAGCTCAAAGCTGGCACGTGCCCGAGAGCGACATGCACGTTCTATTGAAGAAGACCCAGACTCTTCGCAAAGGAAATCTCGACGACTTAGTGAAGTTTCAGCTTCAACCAGTAACAAACTTAAATGTATCTTTTGTGAAAGTTCCAAGGGACTCCTCCATAGTTGTTCCACGTTCAACCTAGATACACAGCTTCGAGGTATGGCCACAAAGTTACATGACACTGATCTTTTATCGCGCATTTCCGGTGGCGATCTTGTTGCTATAGAAGCAAAATATCACAGCAAATGTATGCTAGGATATAAAAACCGTTTTCGAAGTTTCGAACGTAAGACAATCGAAACGCCTATTGCTTCTTCAACATCTAGCGAGTTAGTAGAGGCTCAGGTCTTTGCTGAACTTGTGTACTTTGTTGAAACTGGAATAGAAGAGGGGGTATACATCTACAAACTTTCTGAATTGCATTCTCTATTTGAAGAGAGACTTGGCGTTTTTCAGTCTGCCAAAACTATTAACAGATCTCGTCTAAAAACTAAACTCTTGACCCATTTCTTTCCTGAATGCCAAGAGCAGAACGATGGCAAAAACGTAATTTTAGTTTTTAATGAGGGTATGCGCCGTCTCCTGAAAGAAGCAATGAAATCAAGAGATTTAGATCAAGAAGCCATATCGTTGTCCCGTGTATGTAACTCCATACGAGAGGAAATGTTTAATGCTGATTTTTTTCAGTTTTCTGGTAGCTTTCCAACAGGATGTGAGGAATCCTCAGTACCCGCCAGTCTCAAGTCATTGGTGTCTTCACTTATCTATGGCCCAAATATAAAAGATCAGAATGTCATTAATTCACGAGCTTGTTTAAGCATTTGCCAGCTGATCCTTTTTAATTCAAAGGAAAGCGTTTCTAGAGCGAGCACTTCACAGCGTCATTCAAGAGTTCGTGAACCACCGCTTCCTTTGTACGTCGGTCTTAACATTCACACCCTTACTCGTGGCAAAAAACTGATTAGTCAGATGAATGATTTGGGTCTAAGTGTTAGTTATCACCGTTTGTTAGAAATACAAGAAGGGATAACTTCGACACTCTGTCATAGATTTCGTGATGAAAATGTAGTTTGTCCGACACAACTCAAAACAGGAATCATGAGTGTTGGGGCTTTGGACAATATCGACCACAATACTTCTGCAACTACCGCACAAGGATCATTTCATGGGACAAGTATTAGTATTTTTCAGTTTCCATCTGCTGATAACCCTGGTAGAATAAGAGAACCTTTGTTGATCTCATCAAATACCAATACAGATTGTCCAGCATTACCAGATAGTTTTAGAATCGTCCCTGCAGTGAATTGCAATCTAGATGCGTTCACCGTACCCCCATCAGTAATGACCAAGATAAGTGGCAATCTTGCAGTGGCCAAGCAAAAAGAGCTTGAGTGGATCGAACATTGTAAGCCACTTCTTTTGAAACAGACCCTTGAAAAAGGAGATTTTGTAGCTTGGAGTGCATACCATGCGTCTCTTCAACCCGACGAAAAGATTCTGCCTGGAATATCGTCTTTATTGCCTCTTTTCCACGAAAAGGCTGCCACTGTTGCGATGATTAGACATGGAATGACTGTTATTCGTGACACAATTTCCGTTTGTAACCCAGGACAACTTCCTATCATGGCTGTTGACCAACCACTTTTCGCCTTAGCCAAACAGGTGCAATGGCAATGGCCGGACTCTTTCGGAGAAAGTTCATTTATTGTTATTTTGGGCGGGTTACATACTGAAATAGCCTTGTGGAGAATGGTAGGAGACCTTCTTGAGGATTCCGGTTGGACAAATGCTTTGAGCGAAGCTGAAATTGCTCCAACTGGCACAGCAGAATCATTTCTACATGCTTCTCATGTAACGAGAACCAGACATGCTCATCAGGTGACTGCTTTGGCTCTTGCCAAGCTGCAACACGAAGCATTTGAAATCCAACAAGGAGGAACTGGTGAAAAGTCATTTTCTTCTTGGAAAGCTGACATGCTTGAAAAGGTACCGATGTTTAAGTTCTGGAACCTTATCCTACAGCTTGAACTCTTAGTGTTGATTTTTGTGCGATCCCATCGTGAGCGAAACTTTCAACTTTACATTGAAGTTATGGAAGCTTTGGTGCCATGGTTTTTCGCTCTGGATCATACGAACTATGCTAGGTGGCTACCAATCCACATTAGAGATATGAAATCTATACCTGCCGATTTTCTTGAATCATTTCAATCCTGCTGGACTTTCCAGAAGACCATTAAAAGGTTTTCTTCGATCCCTTTAGACCAAGCACATGAGCAAAATAATAAGATTATAAAGTGTTGGGGGTGCCGTTGGTCTTACTGAAAACCCAAGTGCTCTTAAAAAATGGATGATTTCAGGTCCCGAGCAAGCTCGTCTTTTGAAAGAATTCGAACACACATATAATGGCGATTCCGTAGATGATTCGAGTCACGAGGAAGGTCTGTCAACACAGAAAACTTTCAAAACACAAGTCAATAAATTATGCCTCACCATTTCTGATTTCGGGAATCCCTTTCTTGAAAGCTGTTCGGAGCTAATGGCAATTGATAGTCATCTATGTACAGATGGAGCTGTTGTTGACACGATTAGTACTATCGAAGCAATAGGAAAGTCACAGTATGATAAATATGTGCAAGAAATTATTGTTAATAGAACAAAGCCCATGCAGTCTACTATTACAAAGAACAAACTTCCGCTTTTTAGAACAGCACCAATTAAACTCAAGTCAAAGCTCAAAGAAGCAACCATAGAACTTAAAAGCGATTTTTCTCTGTTCAGTCGTTTATTTATCGCATGTCAGGTACGTAAAGGTAATATAGAGGAGTTCTTTTCTCACGAAAACCATCCATGGCCACCATCTCTCTCTCAACATGGGAAACTGCGTCTGCCAAATAACAAATCAGAGTTGTTGGATTGTTTAGGTCAGTGCAGTAGTTTTGATCCTCCTGAATGCGACGTCAAAGTTTTTGATGGCGCAGCAGTTATACATTCCTTAGGAAAAGGTGACGCACGTACATTTGCAGATTATGCTAACATTGTATTCATGCCATGGACTCAGAGACAACTTTTAAAGTACAACAGAATAGATATTGTGTGGGATACATACAAGCCGGATAGTCTGAAAGAAGCTACTAGAGAGAAACGGGGAAAGGGCTCAAGAAGGAAGGTATCTCCCCAAACAAAGCTACCGGTCAATTTCGCGTCATTCTTACGTGATTCCAAAAACAAAGAAGAACTTTTTGCTCTCTTGAGCGACACCGTCTCTTCATTCATATATCCACCTGACAAACAAGTTTTCATTACATCTGGAGAGTCAGTAATTAGTAAAGGATGTGATGAACCTATGTCCTGTTCTGATCATGAGGAAGCCGACACTAGAATGTGTCTACATGTATTACATGCGCTACAAAAAGGTGCTTCAAAGATCTTGATAAGCACAGTTGATACCGATGTTGTCGTTATATGTCTAGGTCTATTTTCTAAATTCCAAAGTATCTGTCCATCTCTACAGATCTGGATTGAATTTGGCAAGGGTAGACATATAAGGTACTATCATCTAAATTTGATGTACAACAACCTTGGCCCTGACATATCCAAATCTGTACCATTTTTCCATGCTTTTACCGGCTGTGACACAACTTCTCAATTTGGTGGTAGAGGCAAGAAAGCTTCATGGAAGACGTGGAAAGCCTTTCCTGCAGTTACACCTGCTTTTTCTGTAGAAAGCCATTTCACTCCTTTTAAAGTAGATTCAAATGCATTTGCCTTAATTGAGCACTTTGTGTGTGTTATGTATGACCACACGACTAACCAAACACGTGTGAACGACTTGAGGCAAGACTTGTTTGCCTCGGGAAAAAATGTAAGAATGATGCAAAACTTACCACCGACACAGGATGCTCTATGTCTGCATGCCAATAGGAGTTTGTACCAAGCCAGTATCTGGTTATCAAGTTTAAAGTCATACATAAATGTGCCATCTCCAGAGCAATTTGGCTGGTCTAAGGCAGATGACATTTGGCAGCCTATTTGGACTACTTTGCCGGAAGCGGCGAAGAGTTGCAGAGAGCTAATACGTTGCGGGTGCAAAGCCATGCCCCTTTGTAAGAAAAACTGTGTTTGTAAAAACCACCAGCTCCAATGCACATCTCTTTGCAGCTGTAGCGGGAATTGCAGACAGGCAGATTGATTTTAACAATAGATTGTATTGCTTATAAAACTGTAAATTCAGTTCTAATGACTTGCTTTCTGGTGTTATTCTGTAATTTATCTCAAGTATTAATTCATTCTAAACATTTGTTTTGTTTGCTTGTTAGAGTGTATTCGAGTTTTACACCATTTTAACAGCTAAGCTATCTCACACCAGTACTATCGTAATTTTCTTTTCAAAACTACTAACCACTTTTCTCAAATGCATCAGAGATAAGAGGCGAAAAATTCCCTGTAAGAATGTTTGATGCAACTAGGTATCGAACCCGCAAATTCTATCCCTAGGGTCAGATACAGTACCAATTAAGCTGTCTGGCCAGTCGCGTATTTCTCTGAATATTAGTAGAGAATATCGCTCTGATCTAAAATTGTTTTCGTAATTATTATCAGCAAAATTCAAAGTCAGTTCTTTTTAAGAATGTAAAGTGCAAGCAAATGACACGCAAATGGACGGACAGACAAACACACCGATACGAAAGACATATAGAATATTCATAAAATCATTCCCTAAATCCAGCAGTGCCTTTAAAATAGCAAAATATTTCTGAAACACCATTTTTTGTCGATCATGCATTGTGACTAAACGGGAAAGAACAAAATTACTATTCTACAAAGGAAGAGTATTCCGACAGTATAGTTATCCGAATTTCAAATCGCAGTAAAAATTGATCTAGGGCCTTAAAATCGGGCACACCCCTTTTTTTAGTCATAGAAACATATTGTTTACATCATATAAAATTTTCACACTTTCGTCCGGCTGGTAAACATTTTCGAGCTAACAGACCGGACTATTTTAGGCAGAAGACTTATGTGGAAAATTTACCCCTAACCTCCTAAATAAGCCGACTGTAAAACCCAAATACACTGACAACTATTCTAACCCTTCACTCCATAGATACTCATTTCTACGCATTGCTTGTGCAAGCCTTTGGAAAACATTGTGGCAAAAGGTGAAATTGCTCATCATGAGCAATTTCACCTTTTGTCACAATGTTTTCTCTGCTATCAAATTGTGTCGTATACACATAAGAAACTGCTTCATCCTTGCTGTTATTTAGGGTCAATTAGAGATACAATTGAAATGCCTTGTGGGGTAAAGGGTTAAACTAAGTTTTTGGAGTAAACCATATCCATATCAGACAGGGTAGACTAGATCTAAGATCAGGCTGCACATTCTGTGGAGTCTGATCTAAATCTACATTGTCCACAAAGGGTCATTTTGTCACATTCAGCAGCCTAAAGGTTGACTGTAATAGTTATAGAAGACACTTACCTTATATTTGGTTGGGTCTAGTTTCTCTTCATTCACTGCCTTTTTCATTATTTTTGCATTTCTTTCTGAATCCAGTCTAGTAAACATTATAGCAGAGTCTTGTTGCTGCTGTTGTGACTGTTATATAAGGAAAAGGTTTGATTTTTAACCAATCTACAACACTTTGGGTACATCCGAATTCAAAGAAGATGCAGATGAAAAATCATAGGGACTTGAAGGTTAATTTTGAGTTCTGAAGGGTAGAAAAGACTGTGGAAAAGGAGAAAAAGCTGGTTACCAGCATTTGTCCTTTTCACACAATTTTTTGAAAGGCTTTGTCTTTAGGGTTCGTAAAATTTGGGACTGTGTGGTTACAGGTTAAAAGTCAACTTTATTAACCCATTACCACATAATCCCTTCTTTTGACAACTCGAGAAAAAAGCCCTTAGAAAAAAATGTGGGAAAAGGAGAAAATGCTTGTAACCAGCATTTCCTCCTTTTCCCACATTTTTTTCTACGGGCTTTTCCTCGGGTAACCAGCATTTTGTCCTTTTCCCACATTTGTTTCTCCTCATCACAAAACGAATTTCAAACTTTCATTCACTTTTATTTTGTAGTCTGCACATGCTTTCGATTTGGACAAGCCTAAAATATTGTGGTTTGGGAAAGAGTTAAGTGTAAACAATTTTTAACCCTATAAGTCTTCACTAACATCAACTTTTTGGACTCTACCAAATTTTTAAAAAATCACAGAATACAAATTGAATGTAACTCAAATGATTGCTGTCTATTTTAGGTCAGAAAATATTGTGGAAAAAATGACAGAATGCTTGTCACCAATAGTTCTCTTTTTTTCTGTGATGTTTTCAAACACCTTTTTACAGGGTTGTTTAACTCTTAACCATACAATCCCGACTTCTAACGACTCTGAGAAAGAAGCCTTCTGAAGACAATGTGGGAAAAGGAGAAAATGCTGGTAACCTGCATTTTCTCTTTTTCCCACAATTTTTAGCGGATTTGCTATAGCAAATCCGCTTACTGTGATCGTTTTGACCGGAACCAAATACATCAACCGTAACGACGCATGCGCGCTTACTTTCAGTTTTGCATGGCTGATTTGGCCGAATTACGCAGATCTACAAATCAGATCAACTCTGACCCTGAACAAATCATACAAATCAAGGTTGATTTCTTTATCAAAATTTCGTCAAAACTAAAAAAGTGTCAATCTAAAATACTTTAAATACTAAAACAAAGTTTGTTCTTTTATTTTTACAAAATGTAGCGTATGAACATTGTTTACACTGCCCTCGTTTTCATTCAAGAACTTTCATTTACAACCTGTATCATACGCTGCCAAATAAACAAGGAGATTAAGCAATTGTTCCTCAATAAAATCACATTTTCAATTATGTTTCATTTTCAATTTTTTCACTGTTCTGAGAGCCAGCTAGAATATGGCCATAAATAATTTAAAGTCCTGTCGATAACGAATATACAGAACCCATAGAGTCGACCTAGTTACCGCCACTCGTATGACGCTTTTCGATGCATTTCCGAATTGTTTGAAACATTTTTGCAAAAGCAGAACGTTTGATAGTATGGAGATCGTGCAGTCTATAAAAAAATGTTTGATTTAATTGCATCCTGTAGTGGAAAAAGCTTGGAACCAATATTTCTCTCTTGTCATCAACGGTAAGAAATATTTTATTTACAAACGGCCCCGCTCAAGTACGAACCCGGGACACGAATCGAATTTAACTGAAGGTTTTTGATGGAAAATCGTACGTGTCTTTCTCATTGAACTAGACATCCACTAACGCGAAGCCGAACTCCATTTATAGTCCATCTGATACCTTGAATTTTATTTTGTGACATTTCAGCCAAAAAAAAAAGAAATGCTGAATTTGTAGATAAATTTATGACAGAGGATCCACAGTTCTGAATGCATCTATACGTCTTTCTTTTAGATATATAGATTTGACATCTTTGATATGTTTTTGATCCTGTAAATTAGAAGTGCATTTACAGAGCAAGTTATATAACTATTTTTACCTACATGTATTTAGATTCTTATTATGAACTGCTGCTCAACCCGTATTTAGGACGGTGACTGTGTTTTATATAATTCAAACCTTAGCATGAAAGTATGCTTATATACATGTAGTTTTAAAACTTTTATAGAGTTACCCTATTAACCCTTAGGCTGCTAAGTGCTACTCAAGGACCTTTTGTAGACAGTGTTGATTAAGATCAGATTGCACATAAAGTGCAGTCTGATCTTTGATCCATACTGCTTTGTAAGAAAGTATTTTTCCCAAAAGAATTAACTTAAAAATAGCAATAATTGGATTTATGCATTTGACTTAAAAGTTTCATTTTAGTTATGTTCAAGTCATTTTTTACTCTGCATGGCAACTTGTCGCACTGAGTGTGATCTTGATCCATTCTGGCTGCGAAAGTACCTTCAGATGTACCAAGGGCTTGGATTCACATATTTAAGTAAACAAGGACTATGTTGTGCCCGGTGATATGTGATGGCTTAACCCATTACCACTCAATCCCTACTTTTGACGCCCCTGAGAAAGAAGCCTTTTGAAAACACTGTGGGAAAAGGAGAAAATGCTGGTAACCAGCATTTTCTCCTTTTCCCACAGTGTTTTCTACCCTTTCCAGAACAAATTTCTATTTTTCAGTCACCTTTTTTTTGTCGTCTGCAAATGCTTTCAATTTGGACCAGTCCAAAATTTTCTTGTGTGGTAATGGGTTAAAGTCTTTTTTTTAGACCTATCACCATGAAAATGGATTCACTCAAAAATGCATTGGATGTAATGCATAACCCTTATACCAGTGTAAATATTAATTTCAAGTAGCTCATAATGCTACATCAGGTATTTTTTGCATGTATCCCTGCAATGATTTAATTATACAAGGATGGCAAAGAGCAGGTCAATATGAGTATTGACCAGGCTGGCAGCGAGTGGTCAATTGGTGGTTGATTGGGGTGGTTGATTTCTTGATTAAATCACTGGCTTACATACCTGTCTGGTTTCTAAATTAATATTAAAAGCTGTCCTCTTACATCCTGTACATGAAGGTTTATTATAGATTATCATCAGTTTCATAGTTTTTATTAATAAGGTACTTTTTTATTTGATCATAATTCAAAAGACAGTATTGCTGGTCAACTGAAGAGCTTGTTAGAATGACTCTCCTTATTGAACCTGCATAGAGGTTGGTTCTTTTCAAGCAAAACATTTTTGTTGATCATCATTCCTTACAGGTTAGATAATGTTTCTATACACCCACACACTCTCTCTCTCCCTCCACCTCTCATGTTGAATTGCTGAAAATACAGTCATTCATAGGCAAACATGTGTAATATGCAGGTTTGTCATTAATACATGTATATAGGAATATTGAGGTACACATGAAGAAGGCATTAACTGATTAAATAAACAATATATCAATGTCTTTGAAGTAAATTTAAGTGTTTAACTACACCTATAAAATTGCTATCAAAACAGTTAAAGGTTTGAAAGTTGGCCCTTTCTACCTCAATTGGGTGTGACTTAACTCTACCACGCAATCCCGACTTTTAATGACCTCAGGAAGAAGCCTTTTGAAAACATTGTGGGAAAAGGAGAAAATGCATTTTCTTCTTTTCCCACAATGTTTTCTATCCATCCAGAACCAAATTTCAATTTTTTCAATCACATTTATTCTGTCGTCTGCAAATGTTTTCAATTTGGAACAGCCTTCAATTTTGTCATTTGGTAAAGAGTTAAATCAAATTACCAGAGGGACAAATTATGTGTCCCTATTTGGGGTATTATCCCTGACACAGGGCTTTATTCCCAAAGCGTGACATAATGACTTGTATGTAGTCATGATAATATCTTATCATCAAGCAGTTACTTAAGGTGTCAAACATGAAACCTAAAGACCTTATTAGGAACTTCTACACAGTTTGAAAAAGTGGCAAAGGCCAGCGGGTGAGTGCCCTTGGTAGGGACAAAACAGTTTTTCCACTCCTGTCTTTCACATTGATGAAATCAACTTATCTGAGGGAAAAAAATCCACACAACAAATCATCCACAAATAAGCCTAACTGCTGTTTTAAAACTCATCCTAAAAATTTCCAATTGACCTCTACAAGTTGACCACTATTGACCAGTGTTGACCACTCATGGATTATCACAGGTTCTATCCTCTTATAGATGCTAGGATTTTGTAGAATGCCCTTAGACAAGACACTGCAGAGAACCAGCCTAGCCCTTGTAAAACCAAAAAGGTACACAAATGAATGAATTGTTGTCACTGTAAGACTGGAATAGTGTGGACACTAAAAGTCACTGATAACCAGAAAATAGTCAACATCAAATTATTCTTTAAGATTTCAAGTTCATTTTTTGTGGCACTGCATGAGTTGACCTTACTTTTGTGCAATAATGATTTTCTTGACTTGTTTCTTTATGAAGATACAAGGTAAATTTTCATTTATGTTAAAGAAGAAAGGTACATTCAATATTCATGAATTACACATGGTCCAGAATTTACTGAACACTTTACTTAATTTTCACCTTTCAGACTATTATAAAACATTTTTGAGTTCAGGAATGAAACCAAGAACATTCTTATGAAAGAAAAGAAGAAATCATTGTACCTGAAAAATCAAATTATTGTGACTAGTTTTATTTTGTATTTCATTTTAAAATTAATAGTTTGAAGTTGTGTAGTAGTAAAGAGGAACCTTGAAAGGATTCTATGTGTTAACCCATTACCACACAATCCCTACTTTTGACGCCCCCTTAGAAAGAAGCCTTTAGAAAACATTGTGGGAAAAGGAGAAAATGCTGGTAACCAGCATTTTCTCCTTTTCCCACAATGTTTTCTACCCTTCACAGAACAAATTTCAAATTTTCAGTCACTTTTATTTTGTCGTCTGCAAATGCTTTCGATTTGGATAAACCTAAAATTTTGTCGTTTGGTAATGAGTTAAGAGTTATAGAAAGGACAATGTGCTTTCAGTAAGAACTTGCATACAAAATACCACTATTTCTTTTACCCGGAGAGGACTCCTGTATTGTTTTTTTAATTAAACCATACTAGTTTCAAAACAACGCATGCTTTATACCTCAGAATAAGGACAGTCTGTAATAGTATGTAACAGGTGTACTGGTAGAGTAAGATCAGACTGCCTAACATAGTAAAACTCCATTTCTATAGGCACACTCTTTTAGATTTGAATTGTTTGCAGTCTATATGATTATACCAACCATAATTATATAAGTTTAGAAATTGTTGTGCTTAGGCTAGAATTGTAAAATGGTACAGTAAAAATCAAAACCTTAATGTTTGAGTACAGAAGTTTCAATCTTTTAAAAGAGTCTTGCGTAATGATGAATAATGGTGAATTCAGAAATGCTTAAAATACTATAGAAAAGAAAGATAGAGTCATTATGTGTAGTGTATCTATAATTATAAGCTCACATGTTTAGGCTGAGCTGTTAATATTTTCAATCTGATTTAAAGTAATGTCTCAGACAAAATCCACCTCAGCTAATTGGATGACAAAAAAAAACCACCTCAGCTAATTGTATAAGTTGTTTCAAAAGTTTTTTTTTTCTGAACATCCTTCAAAATGCAATAATATGGCCACACTTACCTTGTATCCTTAATGGTGGAATGGGATGGGGGAAAATGATTTAACTCTTTATCACACAATGAAATTTTGGACCTGTCCAAAGTAAAAGCATTTGCAGACGACAATTCTAATATCGCTCAAGTGATGGAATATGTCTTTAATAGGGTAGAAAACATTGAGGGAAAAGGAGAAAATGCTGCTTACCAGCATATTTTTCATTTCCCGAAATGTTTTCAAAGGGCTTCTTTCACACAGTTGTAAACTTGGGATTATGTGGTCAAGAGTTAAGTTCGAATGAAAATTGAAAATCTGTTGGTCTACCAATGTTTTCAAAAACTAAACAGCTACATTTTGTGAGGCTGACTGAAATGTTAGACAAAGGTTACCCTGCAGGCCAATGTTAGATCCACATTTTGTACATATGATGTTTACTGTCTCTTTCAATATTATATCAGTCATATGACTGCTACAGCTAGCTTATTTCTGTATGTCTGGGTTTAAGTAGTACATGTACTAGGCTGGGGGTCTGCATTGTCTTGCCTAAGGACATTCTTGCAGAAAAACATTGTGCATCCAATGAGGCTGGGCCATCAGGTAACAAGTCCTACACTTTACTTGTGAGCCATGCAGGACCCCAGATCCGCATTTAGATGGGAGTTAATTTTTGTAAGATTGTTCATGTTAGTCAGTGTCAACCATCTATGCAAAAGTTACTTCTTGTTTTTTAATCAAATATGGTAATCAAATTGATGCCATTTCATTGTTCATTACTGTCCCATATGACAAGTTTTAGGCACTTTAACACTTTCACTACTGAACAAATTAATTGCATTGTCTCAAAGGCTAAAAATACATATCCTCTGCAAGATCAAGAAACACCTCGGTCGTGAATCTACAATGAAGCAGGGAACAGTGGAGGCCAGAGATCAGACTGCATGTTATGTGCAGTCTGATCTTGATCCACACTGTCCATCAAAGCTTCTGGTGTTGCTTATAATATTGAAAGAGTTAAATGCCTCTGCAGACAACAGAAAATAATACCTGTAAATGAACTTAAGTTCACTCATATAACTGAAACACTTTTGGAATAGGAGAAAATACTTTAAAACAATATTGCTTACCAGAATTTTGTCTTAGTCCTATAATGCCTTGAATTACTTTTTTCCTCAAAATACTGCTTTCCAGAATTTTGTGTTTGTCTCATAATGCGTTCAATTGCTTATTTACTTCAGGATTATTAACACAGGGTGTTTGATATTTACACTTTTATGTGTTAAAATAAACCATAATCAAAATTTTCTCAAGATCCAGTCGTCGGATCATTTTTGTTTTGTAAAAGGCAAATATATACTATCAGAAACATATTCCATTTTCATAAAATGTATGGTTAAAATCAGTAAAATGATGCAATTTTGGGTGTTTGATAATGAAATTGTACTTTAACAATAGGTCACTCTATTCATTTTTATTACAACATTTTTATTATATAACATCTGAATACTTATTTGAATATGAATCCTTGTCAACCATGCATGCTGTTGACATGAAATCTAATAATATCCATATCTAGGGCTATGTAGCTCCTTGAGGAAATACCAATTAAGATATTTTTTTCTAAATCTTATCTTAGTTCTTTAACATCAATTTAGCGGCTATAATTCAGTGCTATGTATTTTTTTAGTTTAGTGAGGGTATGAAAATCTGAATACTAGTAGTTGGTTTTAATTTGGGACAGGCAAAAATTTTGTCCTCTTGTCAAGATTTCAACAATAAGGAGTAAAACATTTCATATTACACACATGTGTAAGTTAATGTTAAGCAATTTATTGCACTGTTTGATCAAATTTGTTTTGTTTGTTAAAACTGATTGACAATTGTAGACCCTAACACTTTGTTTTTACAAAAATTATCATAATCATTTGTCCTTGAGGCAAAAACTGTCTTATTTTGTTTGTACTTTCGGGTATGTTTACATGTAGCTGAACTGCACCATTCTGCTAAAAAGTGTTAAATGTTTGAATGATTTTCTTTGAAAGTTTTAGAGGATCTTAGATTTCTGAAGAAATAACCAACTGTAAATTAGACAGACCGTTTATATAGAACCGTAATTATCTCTAAAAATTCTTCAGTTTATGCTGAAGTTAGCCTTGAAAAAATATTCTTTTATCAAGATTGTACAATGTTATAGGCTTAATCTGAACCACATACTGTTATATGTGCATGTTTGCACATTAACCATTCTACTTCAAGTTTTAGCTAGTATACCACAACTTCACTTTTTTTAACACTGTATACTTCGGATCAAATTACTGCTCTAAAACAGTAGTAAAATAAAAGTTGCTGTACAGCACACTTGGTAGAACAGCTTCGACTATTATTGTCCTTGCTCAATCTGTTTACATGTATTGTTTATATTTTTAAGATCCACATGCATTACCTGTGATAACAGATTTTAATTTTTTTACATCAAATCATAGCTTGAAATTGTTCAACAAATCCGCTTTTCAGGACTTTCAGTCCTTTGATTTCTTCCTTTCCCAAAACAAATTTCAAAATTTCAGCCACTTGTTTTTTCTTGTCTGCAAATGCTTTCACAATTCAGACCAGTCTAAAATTTTACTGTTTGATAATGAGTCAAACTCTTTCCCAAAAAACAACCGTAAGTTTTCCAGATTGGTTGTGATGTTTCCTACCCTTATAAAGACAACTCCATTTAGCTAAGTCATACTTAACCCTTTCCAAAACAATCCCTGGTTTTTACGGGTCTGGAATAGTAGCCTTTTGAAAACATTGTGGGAAAAGGAGAAAATGCTGGTAACCAGCATTTTCTCCTTTTCCCACAATGTTTTCTACCCTATCCTAGACAGAAATCATCTTTTTAGCAAGAGTTGAATTGTCGTCTGCAAATGCTTTTAATTTAATCTAGTCCAAAAGTTTCTCATTTGGGAAAGGGTTAATTCTTACCACACAACCCCAAATTTTAATGATCCTGAGAAAAAAGCCCTTTCAAAACAATGTAGGAAAAGAAGAAAGTAGTGGTAGCCAGCATTTTCTCCTTGTTTTACGAAGTTTTTTCCTATTCCCCTATCATATTTCAATTTTTTCAGGCACATTCATTTTGTCATCTGCGACTACTATGGACCAGTCTGTAAATTTGTTGTTTGGTAAAGAGGTAATATGTTATTAGAAGTGTTTACTGTTTGGACAGATGTAAAAGATGGTTGTTTGGAAAAGAGGTAACCCAAACCTTCCTCTCAAAGCTAGGAAACAAGAAGAGCACTGTATATGGGTGCCAATGCTCAAATCAACTGCAGTTGTTTTTAGAAATAAATTGATTATCATTGAAAACCAAAGTGAAACAAGAGCTTCACAGAGCGGCACATATATAAAGGGGCTTGTCAGTGAAACGAGTTGAAATGAAAGATGGGGCCTTTGGAAGTTATGGTCTTTACAAAAATTCAAAATGAAAATTAACAAAGGGCAATAACTCAAAAATAAAGGTGGCAGAGTTATGGTTCATCTGCACTGCACTTCTCCATAATATGTTCTATCAGTGTATGAAGTTCCAAGTTATTACCTTTTATAGTTTGGAAGTTATGGCCTGGACAAAAATTCAAACTGAAAATTAACTACGGGCAATAACTCAAAAAACAACAGCAGCAGAGTTATGGTTCTTGTTCTCCATAATGTGTTCTATGGTATGGAAGTTATGGTCTGAACAAAAATTCAAAGTGAAAAGTTGGTTATTTCAGAAATCAAGGGCAGATAATTTTAAAACGCAAACAGCGATTCAAATTCTAAGAGTCAGGTGCACAACTAGACATCATGGAAATTCATTGTGACAAATTTCAGATAATTCCGATGGGAACTGTAGGAGGAGTTGTGCATACCAGAAATTGCTAACGATCGGATGGATGACTCAGGGTATAACATAATACAACCCTTCAGACATATACAAAAGCAGCATAACTGCGTCAAAAATATTTTGATGGTTACCTTCCTTGTTGTATTGGCATCCTTTACCCCTCTACCACAAAATCCCCACTTTCAGCACCCCTGTAAAAGAAGCCTTTTGACAACATTAGTGGGAAAAGGAGAAAATGCTGGTTACCAGCATTTTCTCCTTTTCCTACAAAGTTTTCTCTAGGATTCCTTCTCAGTGTGGTTAAAAGTCGGGATTGTATTGTAAAGAGTTAACAATACCTTAACGTCATTATTTAAAAAAAAAAAAAACCAAGTTAAATATTAGGACACAAACTTACTTGTCCTGCAGCTGTTGTTGAGGCACTTTCAGAGATGGGTCGCCGCCCTTGCTTACCAAGGGCTGATAATTCTCTTTGAAGTTGGTTTATAGTATCTTGCATTTCCATCATAACAACCATGTTGTGGCGCTGTTGTTCCTCATACCGTTTGGCATCTTCTGACATCTGGTTTTGTCTGAGAATTAAAATGCTTAACCTTTTACCAAACAAGAAACTGTTATATTTATTATGAACTGAAAGCAATTGCTAATAATCAATCAAATATAACTTGAATGTCAGGGTTATGATACAATCCTACAACTCTGAAGAGGGAACACTTGGAAAACACAGTAGAAAATGCATACTCCGATGAGAGACTAGGCCTGTAAAACAAAAATTCTTACTGAAGTTCATGAGTATTGAACAGAAAAAATTACCTCTAAAGTGCAGAAACGATTATTCTAAGATCTCTTAAAGAGACCTACTTTTTGAAATTCATCCAAAATATCTTCAAGATAAACACTAAGAACAACTTTCAATGAGTGTTGGACTGAAAATGTGGCCTCTAATGTGTAATCTGGGTTTTTCAAAACTATGAATAAATTTCTTTACCCACCATCACTTTTTTTTAATCAGTCCAAGATATTTTAGACATAAACATTCCTACCAACTTTCAGGAGTACTGGACAGAAAATGTGTGATCTAGAGCCTACAAATAGTTTTCTTTTAAATATTTGAATTGGTTGCCTAGTTTTACACACAATGAAAACCAGTTTCACACGCATCAGAAATGCTTTCACGGAAAAACATTCTGACCAAGTTTCATAAATATCTGACGTAAAATGTAGCTTCTAGAAGGCCCTCAATAAAACAGGTGACAATGAAACACACACACAGTATGACTGTCACTGGATACAGCTCTTCAAGCTCTGGTGAGCTCAAAGCTATTCCTTGCTAATTATATTTTTGAGAATTCAAATGCCAAAAGTCTGTAGTAAGAGATAGGTTGACATAGATGTTTCTAGGCAGCACTGAACTAAAAATGTTGTAAGTTGTGTTAGAGATTGAAAATGTGCTGAAAGAAGTTAGATAAAGAAAATTAGTAAAACATTTAGGTAAAAAATATTGGTAAGGTGACTGAAATTTGCTTGCAATGGTTAAGCAAAGAATATTGCTGTAAAATACATTCTAGGGTTGGAAATGAGCTGAGATTTCCTTGCAAATATACTTATCAATTTCAGAAACTTTTTGTTAACCCTTTACTCCATAGATACTCATTTCTAAGCATTGCTTGTAGGAATCTTTGGAAAACATTTTGGCAAAAGGTGAAATTGCTTATGACGAGCAATTTCACCTTTTGTCACAATGTTTTCTATGCTATCAAAGAAACTGTTTAATCCTTGCCCTTCCTGTTATTTAGGGTCAATTTGAGATAACAGAAATGCCGAATGGAGTAAATAGGTTAAATAAAGTATGGGAGGGGAAAATGAGCTGAGAGTAGTTAAGAATAAGGTATTGTTCTAAGATTTGGATAATTTGCTAGGAGCAGTCAAGCATAGTAAATAGTGGTAGAATATTGATAAGTTGCTGGCAGTAATCAATATAAAATATTTGTAAGAAAGAAATTTGCTAGAAGTTGACTGTTATATTATGCAAAACATTGTGATATATTTGGATAAGTTTAGTATACAATGTCATTTTAAAAGTAGGAAATTTGCTTGAAGTAGTCTAGCTTAACATATTAATGTTTAAAACAAGAGGGCCAAGATGGCCCTGGATCGCTCACCTGAATTTCTGAGAGAACCACAGCCATTTCTTTCAAAATGTAATCAGCCCTTTCAGAGAAGAAGAATTTTTAAGAATTTCTTCATGTCTGTATAGTGTAAATAGCCCACAATCATCAGAGCCATGTTTCTTGATGGATCAAAACTTCTAGAGCAATTTTTGAAAAGGGTTAGCTAAGAAACATTTGTGAGATTAGCCGTTTCAAAGAAAAAGAATTTCTTCATGGCCAAATAGTGCAAGTAGCCCCCATTCACCAGAGCCATGTTTCTAGACAAATCAGCATTTTGCGAACAAGTTTTGAAAAGGGTTACTAAAGAAACATTTCTGTGAGATTATTTCAAAATCTGATCAGCCGTTTCAGAGAAGAAGAATTTAAAGAATTTCTTCATGGCCCAATAGTGCAAGAAGCCCTCATTCACCAGAGCCATGTTTCTTGATGGATCAAAATTTCACAAACAAGTTGTAAAAAGGGTCATCCAAGGAACATTTCTGTGAAATTATTTCAAGATCTAACAAGAAGTTTTAGAGAAGAAGAATTTTTAAGAATTTCTTCATTTCCATATAGTGCAAGTAGCCCCCATTCACCAGAGCTGTGTTTCTAAACAGATCAAAATTTCACGTACAATTTTTAGAAAGGGTCATTCAAGGAGCATCCCTGTGAAATTATTTCAAATTCTGACCAGCCGTTTCAGAGAAGAAGAATTTTTAAGAATTTCATAATTTCCATATAGTGCAAGTAGCCCCCATTCACCAGAGCCACATTTTTTGACGGATCAAAATTTTACAAACACTTTTTGAAAAGGGTCACCCAAGGAACAATCCTGTGAAATTATATCAAAATCTGACAGCCGTTTCAGAGAAGAACAATTTTTAAGAATTCCTTCATTTCTATATGGTGCAAGAAGCCCCCATTCACCAGAGCCACATTTTTTGACGGATCAAAATTTTATGAACAATTTTTGAGAAGGGTCACCCAAGGAACATATCTGTGAAATTATTTCAAAATCTGACCTGCTGTTTCAGAGGAGAAGATTTTTAAAGAATTCCCTAGAAAATTCCATTTGGTTGCCATGGCAACCACAGTTTTTAATGGAATCAAATTCTGTGAACAGATTCTAAAGAGGACCTCCCAAGGAACATTCCAGCCAAGTTTGGTCCAAATCCGCCCAGCGGTTTAGGAGGAGTTGATGTTTAAAGAATTGTTGACGACGCACTGACGCATGACGGACACCGGGTGACCCTAAAAGCTCCCCTTGAGCATGTTGTGCTCAGGTGAGCTAAAAAAAGGGAAATTTACTTGGAGTATTCAAGCTCAGAATAGCGTTGTAAAATATAAAAATTTTCTTGGTGTTCTACCGACAGAGAAAATAATTGTATGATATTGAAATGTCATTGAAGTAGTCACAAACAGAGAGTTGTTCTATTTAGGTATACAAATTTACTGGGAGTAATCAATTATAGAATGGTGTTAGATATTTCCATGATATGAACCATGCTCTGGCAAAAGGGGGCTAAATGTAACTATGCAATTCATTGTATCAAGCAAGCATCACAAAGTTTGTTTTATCAAACAACTGACTGACCAGTCTAAAATCTTGTTGTTGGGGTAAAATGTTAAAGGTGGCCCTTCAGATATTGGGACGAAAATTTTACAAAAATACAAAAAAATTATCCGTATACTCGCAAAGCCTTATAATTTTCATTCATTAAACCCCAGTAGTCGAAAACCATCCGACAACTAGATGAATTACAGATTTACTACAGCCTAGGTCGACACTGAAGGGAAACACCGTCTATTTTTACATGAGCAACTTGCTCATTTACATACCGAAAATATACAGACGAAGCTTCAAACATACTGTCCAAAGTTCTAGACATTATGAAAAATAACTACATGTTTGTTATGCTATGGAATTAAATAGTAATTAGTCACGTGCGAGTCACTTAACATTCCCACAATGCTTTTTTGATTTTGGCGGGAAATCTAAAAATAGGCTATGTAGCCTTTTAAGGGAATACCACCCCAAAAAATTTTTTTTTTGTAATTTTATGATTCTTAATTACTGATGATTTGTATTGTTTTTTCATATAAATTTCATTGACATATATATTTTTTTAATTTGGTGTGATGTGAATTTTTGTGAAAATGTTTTAACCCTTTCCCACACAATAACAAATTACAATGACCCTGAGAAAGAAGGCTTTTGAAATCATTGTGGGAAAAGGAGAAAATGCTGGTAACCAGCATTTTCTCCTTTTCCCTTAATGTTTTCTTTCCTTCCCAAAACAAATTTCAATTTTTATTTATTTTGTTGTCTGCTAATGCTTTCAATTTGGACAAGCCTACAATTTTGTTGTTTGGAAAAGAGTTATGAGTTAAGATTTAAAAAATTTAAAGATAAAAATTTTAAAAGTTTCACAGAAAAAAAAAACAAGAAAGAAAAAAACTCCATTTTTCCTGAATTTCTTCTGTGCATTAATTTACCCGTGTTTTATCTGGACACTCATGTTTCTGTAAAAACACCAAAAAATCTTAGCCATATTCAGCTACAAAAGGAGAAATAGCTTAAAGATACATACATACTCATTTTCAACCACTGGTTTAACCCATTAGCACACAATCCCTACTTTTGATGACCCTAAGAAAGACACCTTTAGAAAACATTGTGGGAAAAGGAGAAAATGCTGGTAACCAGCATTTTCTCCTTTTCCAACAATGTTTTCTAACCTTCACAAAACAAATTTCAAATTTTCAGTCACTTTTATTTTGCCGTCTGCAAATGCTTTCCATTTGGATAAGCCTAAAATATTGTCGTGTGGTAGTGAGTTAAGCCATTTATATCATGTATAATTGGTAGTTTATCTACATTAACACAGCTGCCAAAGTTCTAAACCATCCTACATGCTATCAAGTTTTAACAGCATTTTTTCCTCTCTTGCAATGAGAATGTATCTTTAACTGTCCCTCATTTTTTCACAATGTTTTAAAAAAACAAGCAGTTTTTTTTTTCACTTTCTATGGTTTTAGTTAATAGTGTCTAGCTGCACAAGCATAATGTTATATCTTAAAATATTGGGCAGATGGAGAGCAAATAAAATCTATACCAAATAATCAAAAGCTTCATCTATCCATAGAAAGAAAGCTTTTGAAAACATTGTGAGAAAAAGGAAAAAATGCTATTACCAGCAATTTCTCCTTTTCCCACAATGTTTTCTACCCTTTCAAAGCAAAACACCTTCATCCGAGACATATTCAAGTTGCATTCTGTAAATGCTTTTAAACCTTTCCCACAAAGCAAAATTTTAGACAACAAATAAATGTGGCTCAAAAATTGAAAATAAGTTTGGGAAGGGTAGACAACATTGTGGGAAAAAGAGAAACTGCTGGTTACCAGCATTTTTCTCCTTTTCCGACTATGTTTTCAAACGGCTTCTTTCTTGGGGTTGTCAAAAGTCGGGATTGTGTTGTAAAGAGTTAAGCTAGACAAGTCTGCGGTTTTGATGTTAAGAACAGAGATAGATGTTAAAGGATGAATTTTATTGAGGAAAATACACAAAGATCTAGCTCTTAGAAAGCAAAAAAAACACTGACAAACTCACTTTGCAATTCTGAAATAAAATAAATAAATATATTTCTTTAAATCTGTGTATCACAAATTCTTTGAGTCATACTCTGTGAAAGCATTTTCAGACAACAATTTCAAAGTGGCAAACATGAAGCAATTTTCCTTTGATTGGGTAGAAAACTTTGTGGGAAAAGGAGAAAATGCTGGTTACTAGCATTTTCTCCTTTTCCCACAATGTTTTCAAAAGGCTTTTTCCAGGGTCATCAAAAGTCGCCAACATGTGGTAAAGGGTTAAGCCTTTACACAACAACAAAGTTTTCGACTGGTCCAAATTGAAAGCATTTACAGACAACAAAATAATCGTTAACCAAAAATTGAAATTTGTTTCCACCAGGTTAGAAAACATTGTGGGAAAGGGAGAAAATGCTGGTTACCAGCATTTTCTCCTTTTCTCACAATGTTTTCAAAAAGCTTCTAGCTCAGGGTCGTAAAAACCAAGGATTGTTTGGTAAAGGGTTAATGTATCTGCAAAATGGACGGAACCAGGTCAGCCTAAACAATATGACCTTGATCAAAACTTTTTACTTTCAGTCAATTTTCTTCATGTCGAAGGATAAGTCTACCTCATGATTCTGTCTTAGACACATAAGCAAGACTTGACCCATTACCACAAAAAAATCAAACGTTTAATGACATTGAGGAGGAGGGGTTAGGAAAACATTTTTGGTAAATGAGAAAATGATTGTATTTTCTCATTTTCCCAAAAAGTTTCTGCACTTTCACATACATACCTATTTCCTTTCTTTAACTCATTATCAAACGACAAAATTTTAGGTTTATCCAAATTGAAAGCATTTGCAGATGACAAAATAAAAGTGACTGCATATTTGAAATTTGTTTTCGAGAAGAGTAGAAAACTTTGTGGGAAAAGGAGAAAATGCTGGTTACCAGCATTTTCTCCTTTTCCCACAATGTTTTCTACAGGCTTCTTTCTCAGGGGCATCAAAAGGGATTGTGTGGTAATGGATTAAGCCCCTATCCATCACAATTGATTACCCTTGGAAAGAAGCCTTATAAAAACATTGTCACAGAAGGAGAAAATGCTGATAACCTTTTCCCACAATGCTTTCTACCTTATCACATTGAAATTCTCTTCTGCAAATGCTTTCAATTTGGACAGGGCTAAAATTTTGTCGTCTGGTATAGAGTTAATTAGCTGTGTGAAAACGATTCAAATTCGGGCAAGTCTAAAATAGTGTCTTTTGTTTAAATGTTTACAGTAAATCTGGCTGACGATGTAGGTCAAGAGTATACTTCTTAGAGGATGTGATCTGATCTTGGATTTATACTTCAAAAGTCAGTGGGACAAATCAAGCCAAAAGAACTTTGAAATCACAACCGATCCTTTCAATTTGAATGAGCGTTTAGGTAATGGTCAAAATACAAATAAAATATGTGTAAACATTGAAGTAAATAGAGAAATTGCACGTCTTGAACAATTTCCCTTTAACTCTTTACCACACAATCCCAACTTTAAACAACCCTGAGAAAAAAACCTTTCAAAAACATTGTCAGAAAAGGAGAAAATACTGGTAACCAACGTTTTCTACCATTCCCAAACAAAATTTCAATTCTTCAGTCACTTTATTTTGTTGTCTGCAACTACTTTCAAAATGGACATGTCTAAAAATTTCTCATGTGGTAAAGAGTTAACCAGTTTGTTTGTAAAAGTTACCTATTGGAATATGGAAAAAGCTTTTGGTATGGCAGAAGCGTGTTTGGTACCTTTTATGAAACGGCGACATTTGAGGTGTGTCCAAATTGAAAGTATTCGCAGATGATGAAATTTATATTGTATCCAGGATGAAATTTGTCTCTGATAGAATAGAATAAACTGGCGAAAAAGGAGAAAATGTTGTTTAAAGGCATTTTCTCCTTTTTCCAACAATGATATCAAAAGCTTTCTTATCAATACTCCTTACGCCCTGGATTATTTATATATTGATATAATAAGAGAAAATATTATGTTAATCCTTTACCATACAATCCCGACTTCTCATGATCCTGAGTAAGAAGCCTTTTGAAAACATTGTGGGAAAAGGAGAAAATGCTGGTAACCAGCATTTTCTCCTTTTTCCACAATGTTTTCTGCCCTTCCTAAACAAATTTCAAATTTGCAGTCACTTTTATTTTGTTGTCTGTAAATGCTTTGAATTGGTTCCAGTCTAAAATTTTTTCGTTTGGTAAAGAGTTAAACAGGAAATTTACATGTCTTTCAAAAAACAATGCATTTCAAAAGGTTTCATTCCCAAAATGGAAAAACAAAGTAGGAAGTGCATAAAATACTTACAATTTCTCATACTGGTCATTCAGTTCCTTGTATTTCGAATCAGAAATCATGCTCTCTGCTTTAGTCGACATAGATCTCTCACTACTGCGTGTTGGAGGTTGCAGGTCTCCCGTATAACCTGATTTTTCTCGGAAGTTCCTCTGAGTCGTGTCTCGAGACATTCCCATCATCAGTGATGAGACCACAGGCCCCTAGAATTTAAGTAATTTGTGTAAACCCTCCAGTTGCGAGGTTCGAGATCAAGATTAGACTGCGCAGAACATGCAGTATGATCTTAGATTGATCCTGCCAGATAAGGAGGTGTTTCCTCCTCACTCAAGAAAGAAAAAAAACTGAAGTACCAAAAAATTTGCTGCTTATCATAATCTTGAAACTTTCATTTCACTTTCATAGAGTGTTACAGGAAAATGTTCCTAAAATAACTCTAACATGGGTGAAAGTAAGATTTCAACAATGACGATGATGATCCAGAACCAACTCACCCTATCATTCTGTAAGACACTATTGATGACCTGAGAAAGCTCATTCAGCACTGAAAAATATTTTTAAGAAATATTGCCTTAAAACATTCTTTAGCATGCACTCATAAGTATTAACAACCGTAATGAAACTTTTAAAAACAGGAGAAACTACTGAGTGGAGTAAATGTAAGTTTGTGGTTTGCAAAATTTCACACTTTCAAGCTGAAGTTTAACCCATTTCCACATAATCCCTACTTTTGATGACTCTGAGAAAGAGGCATTTAGAAAACATTATGTGAAAAGGAGAAAATGCTCGTAACCAGCATTTTCTCCTTTTCCCACAATGTTTCAAACCCTTCACAAAACAAATTTCAAATTTTCATTTACTTTCATTTTGACGTCTGCCAATACTTTCGATTTGGACAAGCCTATAATATTGATGTTTGGTTAAAGAGAAACATGTATAGGATCTGAAATAGTTGGTTTTCGAGATAAAAAATTATTAAACAAGTCTATAAAAATGTTAAATAGCGAGCCTTTGGCAAGCTTAATAACATTTTTTGTGGTTGAGTTTAACAAATTTTTACATCAAAAACCAACAAGTGTCAGATCCTTTTTATGAAATTACTGATGACCAAGAATTATAGTCCAAAAAGTGACATACATGTATGATGTGTAGTGAAATTTACATGAAACTTGTGCACTTACTTTGACAGGTACATTATGAACAAAAGTAGTTTCGAAGAAACTTGCATAATATTGATTTTTGTTTGAGTCTAACAGTGATTAAATTATTGTTACAACTTTATCATGGCAAGAACTTTTACTGCTAATTTCCTTTAGAAACCCAGGTCAGCAATGCTTTAGAAATGAAGTGTAAAATGTCGAGTGTTGTCCAAATACAGCACTATCTTCTTATCTCACACATGTGTCGGACAAGGAAAATTCTTAATGGCTGTATCACATTGAAAACAAGGACAGTTATGTGATATAAAGTTTTCTTACCGTAATAAATATTTTCTGTCATAGTCTCTATCTGAGGAATCACTTTACTTTCTTTGTCAAAAGGTAACATATCTAGTTCTGCTAGTATCTGACTGGCCGACATCTGATCTGTAAAGATAATATAAAGTTTTTTTTTGCCCATCTGTTATATCACTTTCCTTTTTCCTATCGAAAGGTTACATATCTGTTTCTGCATATCTAAATCTGATTTGAAAATATAGCAAAAAACAAGCTATAATTCAACAGAAAACTCTGCTTGCAAAACCATACAAACTGCTAAAAGAACAATCTGTATTAGGTTAGCTCTAGTTTCAGTCCCCTAAAACTTTTGACTATTACAAAAAAATCTTCATCTGGTGAGATCTGTAAGGCAAGTTTGGTAAGCAGTCAACTTAAAAAACATTGTGTTTGGTAAGTATATGTATAATTGTGAAAGACCTACAAACTACTGACTGAACAACACTTGACAATACAATTCTGAGTTTTAACTCTTTACCAAACAATCCAGACTTTTGACTACCCTGAGAAAGAAAGCCTTTGAAAACATCATGGAAAAATTAAAATGCTGGTAACCAGCATTTTCTCCTTTTCCCACAATGTTTTCTACCCTTTCCAAATCAATTTTTGATTCACATTTATTTTGTCGTCTGCAAATGCTTTCAATTTGGACAAATCCAAAATTTTGTCGTTTGGTAAAGAGTTAATCCTTTACTCTATAGATACTCATTTTGACACATCAACAAAAGACAGCTTTTGAAAACATTGTGGAAAAAGGACAAATTGCTCGTAAAATTTCTCCTTTTCCCACAATGTTTTTCACTCAATCAGATAATTGTTTCGCCAGTTGTCCATGTTTTTGACATCACATGTTCATTTGGCATATGAGTTAAAGGATTAATGAATCTACTAAAACAGCCTTTTAAAAACTTTGTGAAAAAAGGAGAAACTCCTAGAAGCTTTTTCAGATTTAACTCATGACCAAACAACAATATAGACTTGTCCATATTGAGAACATTTGCAGACGACAAAATAAAAGTGACTGAAAATTTTGTGAAGAGTAGAAAACATTGCGGGAAAAGGGGAAAATGCTGGTTACTAGGATTTTCTCCTTTTCTCACAATGTTTTCTATAGGCTTCTTTGTCAGGGGTGTCAAAAGTAGGGATTGTGTTTTAACAACCCATGATAACTGATGACCCATGCTCTGCATTCTGACTGAAAAACAAAGACTATTATACCATCCCCTTTTTAACAGCCCTGGTTTTGTTTCATTTCAGAAAGAGGGACTATATATAGAGGTCAAGTGACCAAGAATTTTCCGAAGACGACAAAAACATTACCATCCAGATTACAGTCTGTGCCAAACCCTCCATCGTTTATGAAGAAAATCAATTCACCCGCCGTCAAGAGGGGACATCATTAGTTGTACGGTCAGGTGTCAGGGGACTTGGAAACCGATTCATGGCTGTGGTTAATCATGTCAGCCCGAGCCGAAGGTGAGGTGGCAACATGATTCACCATAGCTGTGAACAAATCTCCAAGTCCCCGGCCACCTGACAGTACAACAAATTTATCATACTGCAAAGTTTTACCCTTTCAAAGCGCGTTAATTGAAATTTTCCAGTATTATAATCTCACGAATCGTGTATGCTGATGAAATAGAAATTTCCTCCTGAGTGCCCAAATTCAATGAAAACTGATGTCACTGGAAAATGACGTCACTAAAACATGCAGTTTGGTGCATAAAATGTGCAGTCTGGTGATCGATCGATGCCGCCATTTCGGATATTGTGTTGCACATGTTGTGATGTTTACAGGGCACTCAAAAGGGAACTTGGCTTTATATGGTTTTTACCAGGGTACATGATATATGTTCCTGGCATGTTAACCAATCAGATCACAAGACATTTCTTTGCAGTATGATAATATGATATGTATATATGAATCATTCTAACTGTCTTTGTATAAAACTCACCTTTGTCCACCATAATTCTGCTCAATGCCTCCTTAAAGTTATGCACACCTGTATATGCCCGCAAGTATTGCTGCACAAGGGGATGCTCTGATATATTCAACCTGTAATACAGGAAAAGGTTTCTTGGATGGACGGACGGACAATGAATGGATGGATGAACAGATGTTTTATGCCACTTTTAAAATCATTTTAGGTTATATAATCCGAACAGTTCACAGTCATATTCAGGAAATTTATGGCATGTTTGAAACTTTCTATCAGCCCAAAGAATTTTAGACCCCAATGAGAGCATTTGTAGTGAGAGTGATTGCCTATAAGCTGCTTAATGTTGTTTTCAATGTTGTTTAACTTGTATCACGGCTGCAAATGCACCAACTATGCGTTCCTTGAATTTCCGTCACTAGCAATTTGCACAATATTCTTCCCAAGCAACTGGCTGCTTTCCACATATTCATCATCAAAACAATGATTAGTAGGAAGAGAGGAATAAACCATGTTGCATTGATCATCATCAATCCTGGGAAATTAATTGGCTTAGTCGGGTATTCAAACAGCAACCCTATAATTTCAAGTCCAGCACACAACAGACTATGCAGCCAGAGCCTGTCAGGCTGTCAGCATTTGCAGACTAAACAATTAAACATGGCTCATTTTGATAGGATCTTATCCTGAAAATGTACGAGAAAGATAATAAAAAGAGATCAGTCCAATATCTTATCTCTAGCTGCTCACCAAATGACAAAATTTTGGACTCAACCAAATTCCCCAGCATTTCCACCTTTTCCCACAATTTTATTCAAAAGCCTTCCACTTCAGGGTCATTAAAATTACAGATTCTGTGGCAAAGGGTGTTTTAACTCACTTTGATACAATGCTTGTACGTTTGCTGTGTCTGGGTACAGGTGGAGGGGAGGTGCCCGCATCTATACTGTCTTCTCGGAAAAATTGCTCGTCTGTAAAATATGGAAAAAAGACCCTTTATTACATAATCCCAAATATCCACAACCATAGGGAAATGGGCGTTCTTAACTATTCCGATGAAAGCACTTTTCAAAAAAAGAAGGGAAAACTATATCCCCAATCATGAAAACATGCTCGACAGTGGGTGAGGAATAAATCCTGCAGCAGTGACTATCATCAATTTTCAGAAAGAATTTTGCTGAGCTGGGAAATTGAGAGAGCAACTTTTGGTTTCAAGCCTTCTGTGTAACAATCTGAGTCAGCTGTTTTCACTGAACCTTTAACCCTTTTCAAAATGACAAAATTTTAGCCTTGTCCAAATTGAAAGCATTTTCAGACAACAATTTCAATGTAGATGACATAATGTTATTTTTCTTTGATAGAAAAGATAACACTGTGGGAAAAGGAGAAAATGCTGGTTCCCTGGTTACAAGCGTATTTTCCTTTTCCCACAATGTTTTCTAAAAGGCTCTTTTCCTAGGGTCATTAAAACTTGTTAATAAGTGGCAAAGGACTAATGTGCTTAGCAGTATATAAAACTGTCAGGACCTTGATTCAACATCTCATCCTGAGGATCAACAGTAATTTTAGACTGCCAGCTGTAGAACCCAAATTAGAAGTCTGGCCTTTTGGTATAGCCTAAAAAGGGGAGGAAGCGCAACTTCTAAAATACTGGCCTGTGCAATCATACATACCTTTCAAATCATCTGGTATTGGTAAATCAACATCATCATCATCAACGTCATCATCATCTAAGACCAATTCATCATCCACAGATTTTTGTGAGGGAAGTGTGATGATGGGGGATTTAGTCCGTCTCTCCTCCACAGCATGTCGTGTCTCATCAAGACGGTTTTTAAACTGGTTACGCAGTGAAGCACGACTCCTGGCAGATGAAATTCTAATTTCTTCCTCAGTTGTACCTCCAACTGGTTCATGTTCAATGTCAGGCTATTGTGCATAAAAAACAAAAAATTAATCAACTCTCTATTGAATGAGGATAAAAAAATTAATCATGTCCAAACTGATTGATTGATTGATTGATTAACTGATTGACTATTTGCTATAATGAATCCCTGAGAAACTTTTTACCAATGCGCCACTCATGTTTTGTTGTCCGGCCAAGTGCAAACTCAGTGAGCTTTTTATGGACAGTGTAGATCAAGATCAGACTACACAAAACATGTATTCTGATCTTGAATTTTTACTGTCCATTAAACATACTATATTTTTTCTGGCAAAAAATCCCTAAAATGTTGTGATATTTTGTAACTGAGTATTAGTTGAGAGATTTTATTTAATTCATTCAGCTGGGTAAGAGTTAATAAAATTTTTTCTTAACTTATTAAATATGAGCCATGCTCTGGCTAAAGGGAGCTTAATGCATCTCTGTAATGATTGATACCAAACAAGACACTATATCATTTTGGATCAATAAAATCCAGTTTGTTTAACTCGTTACCACACAATCCCTACTTTTGACGAACTTGAGAAAGAAGTTTCCAGAAAACATTGTGGGAAAAGGAGAAAATGCTGGTTACCAGCATTTTCTCCTTTTCCCACAATGTTTTCTGCCCTTCACAAAACAAATTTCAAATTTTTAGTCACTTTTATTTTGTCGTCTGCAAATGCTTTTGATTTGGGCAAACCTAAAATTATGTAGTTTGGTAATGAGTTAAAAACTGGCTTAACTTTGTGCTAGAATGTGCCTTGGACATTCAGAGAAGTGACCAATAGCAAAACATTTTGGCCCAGGTCAGCTTGCACCTGTATATTGTACAGGCTGACCTAGGTTGACACTTTTTAAGATGCAATAAGCCCCCTTTTCAGAGAGGGCAGCTCACATAAATCTTTATCATGGTTTGTCTAATAAAATCTTATCTCAAACACTAACTCATGTTGGATCCTATATTTTTCCAATTTGAACAAAAAAAAAGTGCAACTTTTATTTAAAACTTCTTTTTTTGTTATATGGTTAAATACACAGAATAGAACAAAAAAATAATAGAGGTTGATTGTGAAGAAAAATGAAAAACAAGGAGAAAATAACACCAGTGAAAGGAGGGAATACAGCAAAACAGATTAAAAAAAAATACATGTAAATAAATACATTCAAATGTCATTTGAGCCATGCTTTGTAAATAAGGGGCTTAACTCATTACCAAACGACAAAATTTTTACTCTGGGCTTAACTCATTACCAAACGACAAAATTTTTACTCTGGTCCAAATTGGAAGTATTTGCAGATGACATAATAAAAGTGACTGAAAATTTGAAATTTGTTTTGGGAAGGGTAGAAAACATTGTGGGAAAAGGAGAAAATGCTGGTTTCCAGCATTTTCTCCTTTTCCCACAATATTTTCTGAAGGCTTCTTTCTCAGGGTCGTCAAAAATAGGGATTGTGTGGTGATGGGCTAATGCATCTGCAAAAAGTATCATACCAGGTTGGCTTTTTCAGTCTGTGCAGGTCATAATCTCTAGTTATTGGTGAATTTCTGTTTTGTCCAAGGACCAGTTTACCTCCTGGTTCATTTAGTAAATTTTAGAATTTATGGATCCATAATTGGCTTGCAACAAGCAAAAAGGGTCATTCGGACATTTGCGTAAAGTGCCATCTCAGATCAGCCTACACAGTCCGCATAGGCTAATTCGAGATGGCACTTAACACCTACATTAGATTTTGTGCTACGGTAGACTTGTGTAAAACAGAAAACAACACAAAAACGGAAAGTGTCATTTCAAATCAGCCTACACGGAGTGCGCAGGTCTAAATTGAGACAACACTTTACATAAATATCTGAATCTCCCATTTCGCTTGTTGTAGGCCAATTATGTGATGACTAGCTGATTATGATGCATCATGGAGAAGTATTAACTTATTACCAGACCACATTATTTTAGACTTGTCCAAATCAATAGCATTTGCAGACAACAAAATAAAAGTGATTAAAGTTTTAAAATTTGATTTGTGAAGGGTAGAAAACATTGTGGGAAAAGGAGAAAATGCTGGTTACCAGCATTTTCTCCTTTACCCACAATGTTTTCAAAAGGCTTCTTTTCCAGGAGCGTCAAAAGTAGGGATTGTGTGGTAATGGATTAAGCCCCTTTTTGTCATAGTATGGCTCAAATGATATATGTAATTGGAATTCAAATAATAACGGTAATAAACAAAACGTAATATTATAGTATATAAACCCTTTAGCACACAATCTGGAAAATAAACCCTTTACCACACAGCTAAATTTCAGACCTATCAAAATTGAAAGCATTTGCAGACAACTATTTCTTAGTGGATCAAATGAAAAAAGTTTTTCATTAATTGGGTAGAAAACTGTGCGAAAAGGAGAAAATATTGGTTACTTGCATTTTCTCCTTTTCCCACAATTGTTTTCAAAAGGCTTCCTTTCAGGGTTGTTATACATCATCAATGTGTAGTAAAGGGTTAATGAGAAGAAAGATTTTACAAGCATTTTTGGGATAGAAGAAAATGCTCTTGTCATTTGGGTTTTCTTCTATTCCAACAACGTTATCAAATACTCCCATTAGGGACAACTTGAGATTATGTGGTAAAGGGTATGAAATATAATGCAGTCTTGAAAGTTTAAGAAACTGTATATTATACTGTTTTTTCTTAAATCTGTGATCCATAACTGCCCTGTAAAAATGTACAGAATTATTCATAAGTATTGAAGAAAACATGGAAAAAATATATGATAAAATTATATAAATACACTGAAATTTCAAATAAACAAAGGAAATGTAAATAAAATAATTCACAAAATAAAATCTGTCCAGTTCATCCTTAAAGGTGGCCCTTCAGATCTTGGGACAAAAATTTTACAAAAATACAAAAACCTCATCCTTATACTCCCAAAGCCTTCTAATTTTCATTCAAACATAGCCATCTGTAACAACAGAGGCATATTTCATTGCAACACAGCGTCTAGTATGTATAGTAAGGCTTTCATATTCAGTACAACCTGTATTCAGAGACCACTCAATGGAACTATTGAATGAATGAATGAATGAATGAATGTTGTTTTATGGCGCATCGACAGCTTTGGTCATTTAGCGTGCATATCTATGTTAAAAGATAATAAACGAGTTGTTTAAACTGAATAAAGTTTGAATGACAAGAAAAGAATTGAATTAAAAAAATTTAATGCATAAAGGGCATGATCGAGTAACTGGGCAATCCCTACATACTAAAAAGTTTTAAATGATAAGAACTGAATTAAGAAGTATGCATAAAGGGCATTATCGAGTTACAGGGCAATCCCTATATATTCAAAAGTTTTAAATGATAAGATTTAAGAATGTGATAAAAAGGTTTAAATTCAATGCTGGTTTGATAAAAAGAAGTTTTTAAATGAAAAGAAATGTGTCATTTATAATGTGCATGAAATATGTTATCGAGTGGCTGGGCTTCCCTGCCTACTCCAAAGTTTTTTATTAAAAGGTAAGACTGATAATATTGCTTTGCTTTGGAAATGAGGTTAAAATTGGTAAAGATTGGGACTATTGAAATTGGTCTCTTACAGCAGGTGGTCTGTAAATACAGGTTATATTAGGTTAATGTAAGAGAGGTTGTTGTATCATTAGAGCAGTCTCTTAAAGCAGGTGGTGTCTTAATACAGGTGGTCTCTAACACAGGTTTAAATGTATCATTTTCTTTCTCTTATTTTTGGACACTCTGTAGGTTACAATAATATCGTGCTGTTTTGCAAGACTCATTTATTTCCTTACCATACATGCACAAAAGTGCTTAAAGAGAGGTAACTCTATCTGACTGACAATCATCTTTTTAGCATCAATAAAAGGAATATAATATCATTTCTATTAACAAAGTTTTGAAGGTCATAAGCCATTCCTGTTCCCCTTTTGATGGTTGAAACCTTGACCAATTTTGAAGAAAATGTCTTCAATAATGAAAGAGATATAAAAACAGTCAATAATCATAAACAGTCACGGTGCAGACAATAACATGGCTACAAAGCTACATAGAAGTATTTAAAAAAGACAGCAAATCTGGTACATAGTTTCTTTTTTCATTTTACGCTTTGAAAAACAATGTTAGCCACATTAATTACAGATGTAATCTAAGCTGTATAACTTCTTGTTTGTAAATGCTTTAAATTTTGACAGGTCTAAAATTCTCTAAAATGTATCGAATTAAACAGGATGAACTAAACAGCTGCATATAAGGAACTAAGTTACAACAACACTCTGACAACAGAACATAACCCTTTACTGAACAGTTTAATGAGCAAAAAACGGAGAGCCAAAGGAGAGATTGTGACAAAAGGAGAAAATGTTGGTTACCGGCATTTTCTCCTCTTCCCGCAATATTATCTTACCATATCAAACACAGTCATTTCAGTGACAATTTATCTATTGTCTGCAAAAGCTTTCAATGTAGATTATTCTAAAGTTTTGTCTGTCTAGTAAAGAGTTAACCAATATTTTCAGTTTATTTACCAAAGGCAAGTCAGTCTGGGTCTCCTTACAAAGTTGATGGGGAGGGGGCGTACAAATGACAGGCTTTACCGAAGATATTGATAAGGGGCGCTGCAAATCAGTGCTAAAACTCCCACGCGGTACTGTGCTTACTGATACAGATATGTTATCCACACTCTGATATGACCCTTTAGATGGGGGTCTCTCAAAGTCTGTCACATTTGTTCCAGGTGTTGGTGCAGTCAGTAAAGTCTGAGTGGAATTGTATGAATTTTCACGTTTGAGGTCCCTTGAAGATGAATCAAGGGGTTCCTGAGGGGATAACTGTGAATGAGGGGAATGAGGGGAAACTTTGGACTTGGCAGAGAGAGGTTTTGGGCTCTGTGTTGAACTGCATTTTTCCAGAGTTTGGGTTCTCGTAGGAGATTTCTGTAACAAAAATACCATTTTTTTCTTATTTAACATCAGCAAACAATTCCAAATTCTGTTGACCCAAAGTAAGACACCCCTTCGAAAACATTGTGGGTAAAGGAGAAAATGCTGGTTATAAGCATTTTCTCTTTTTTCCACAATAATTTCTATCCTTTTACACACTAATCTCACCATTTGGGTTTTCATATTCAAGTTGTAGTCTGCAAATGCTTTCCATTTGAAAAGCATAAAATTTTGTCATTTGTTAAGAGTAATTTGTCTGCAAACCTTTCCGATTGGACTAGTCTAAAATTTCGTATTTGTTCAAGGTCTGAAACCGTGAAATTTAATAATCTAAACTGTTATCTAACTATCTCCTGAAATATTTAGGTTTTAAGACACTTTAACAAACATTCCTGTAAAATCTCAACAATCACTGTGAAAAATGCCAAGTGAAAGCATTGTAGCTAAAGGAGAAAACATTCATTTTAACTCCTTACCACACAATCCCGACCTATAACAACCCTGAGAAAGAAGTCTTTTGAAAACACTGTAGGAAAGGAGAAAATGCTGGTAACCAGCATTTTCTCCTTTTCCCACAGTGTTTTCTATCTTCTTCATATGAAATTTTAATTTTGAGTCAATTTATTTTGTCGTCTGCAAATGCTTTCAATTTGGACCAGCCTAAAACTTTTTTCGTGTGTTAATGAGTTAAGCACTTTCTCCTAAAGCCACAATGTTCACAAATATTATGCTATTGCATTGAACACATTGAATAGAGCATAAATTAGCAAAAAGGAGCAATTGCATGCTGGTGCTAAATCTAAAAAGAAAAACATGCAAACAATTTGGTCAAAGGGTCAAGCACACTGCTACCTCTTTGCCATTTGCTGTATCCATGGCAACTGTTTCCATAGTTACAATGTCTTTAGGACTTGATCTCTCACTTGCCCATGATTCTCGTTTGAATTCTTTCATCAACCCATTGATACACACTTTTAAACTAAATTCTGATTTACTAGTGTCATACCTATCATTTCTACCATTTAATAACCTTCTTTTGGACTTGGTCAAGTCAGAATTGTAAGTTTGCTTGTTAGGCAATGCTTTTTCCCAGGAACATGGTAACTTGTTCGAATTTCCAGTATGAGTCTGCACATACTTCATATTTTTTGGGCTTGATTCTGATAAAGTTTCAGCTAACCTACTTTTCTCATTCAACTCTGGCTTCTGTAGCAACATAAGGTCATCACCAAAATATCTGTCTGTGTAATTGTTATGTTTTTGTTTTTCTGTCTTACATTTTGAGCTCTGCATTAGTTTGCTACCAATTCTGTCAGGCTGGAAGTCAGCCTTGTCAAATGACTTTGAAACAACTTTGTTACCATTGACTTCCATTGCATTACAGTCATAAACAGCAACTACATTCAACGGAGCATTAGTGTGTCTAAATATAGAATCATCAACCTTGCACTTTGTTACAATTTGCCTATTTCTAGGTTGTTCATATTTAAATGTTGGATTATATCTTATATTTATCAATCTTCTTCCTATATCATGTCTATTATTAGCCATATTTATCTTGACACCTTTTTCACTCATCTGTAAGGAAGAAAGTGATTAATTAACATTTTATCTCACAATCCTGTGATTTAATGACTCTGAATAAGAAGACTTTTGAAAGCATTTTACCAATGGTGTTCACGAGATGGAATATATTTCAATCTTTCACTGAAAAAAAAAATTCTATTTATTTCATGCTTTTAACCCTTTCTGGGAGGAGCTTTATCAAAACCCAGTGCAGTTCTTTTCCGTTATTCCCCGTGACGTACCCCTCCCACATAGCAACGCATTACAATATTACGTCAAGCCCGCGGAATGTAAGGTAAATGATGTCATATTTCCATCTGCTTGTGAGGCATGCGCAATTTACCTAGGCTAGAACATGAAAATCGATATTTTCACTGATTGTACCGGTGTAATATCGAAAAATATTTTCACTGCTATTTCCCGATATCCTACCAGAAAGCATGAAATAATGTGTCATAATTCTCTACATTACCTGCATTGTAACAAAAGAGTCATGAAATCCTGAACTGTTATCAATAAGAGTCATAATTGTTAAACGGTACATCGAATTATGGTGATTTTCTGGGGTATGAAATCTTGTGTGATCAGGTTTCAACTTGTGAACAGTGCCTGCATTTTACTGTGAGAGTCAACAAGTTTTCACTCTGTATCAAACGACAAATTTTTGGACTAGTTCAAAGTCAAAGCATTTCCAGCAAACAATTTCAATGTCAAAGAAATAAAGTTGTCTTTTTGAAAGGGTGGAAAACAAGGTGGATAAAGGAGAAAATGCTGGTTACCAGTATTTTCTTTTTCCACTTTGTTTTCTTAAAGTTGTTAGATTTTGGGATTATGAGGTAAAGACTTGAACATTTATAGTTAAACACAAGAGATAGTCATACTTGTTGAAGGTATAAAAGAATTATCGCTTAAAATCATGTACAGTACTCAGTGTAATTTGAACACAAGTTAACAAATCTTAAACAGTTAAACACAGAAGTTATTCACAATTTGTTACATGGTATAAGGAATTAAGCCATTACCAAATGACAGAACTTTAGACTGGTCCAAAATGAAACCACTTGCCGACGACAAAATACTTGTAAATGCAACTGAAAAATCAAAATTTGTTTCAAGCAGGATTGAAAACATTGTGGGAAAAGGAGAAAATGCTGGTTACCAGCATTTTCTCCTTTTCCCACAGTGTTTTCAAAAGGCTCTATCTGAGGGTCGTAAAAATCAGCGATTCTTTGGTAAAGAGTTAATGTGATTTATGGGGATCATCAAATGTCCAGTGATACAGGTTTCACATCATGCACAGTACCTGTATTTTAACATGAGAGTCAACATTCTGCACCAGTTTGATCTTGTGACCTTGAACATACGACAATTTTTCCTCAAATATGGTGTCTGTAGGTATATCACCTGCATCATCTCCATATAGCATTTCCTCCACAGTGACCTGACGTGACTTTTTCTTTGGAGAAATAACTATCGAGATAGATGCTTTTGGCATTCCTGGATCTGCAACTGACAAGTCAAGGTTATCTTGAATCACATCAATATTTTCATCTTTGATGATTGATGGCATCACATTTTCCTCTGTTTTAAAAGAGGTTTCTGGTTTTTGTTGTTCATGAACCTCCTATGTCTCATGTCTCTGTATACCAGATTTTTCCACCTCCTCAGCAGGCTTGGGAGACAAGGGGTCATCCATGGTCATTTTTCTCCACTCTGATGAGGTCATAGTTCTTGGCAAACTTGCCGAGAAGGAATCACCCCGGGTTGAAGCAAAAGCCATGTCCATGGACCCAGACATTGTGAAGGCTGATGACTGAGTGGAGGGTTTTGCTTGGATAGGTTCATTCTTTATCTCAAACAACTTGGGTGTCCTTGATCTTTCATCCAGTGACCTTGACCTTTGCTTCTGCCTTTTTTTCTTGTTGGGTTTCAGTTGAAAATCAGGTTTAGGATATTGCTCAGGTGAAGAATGGGGCTATTGATATAAAAATGATCAATTGGGATGTGTGTCTCTGAACAAATGGAAAAAAATAGATGGCACCTTGTAATTCAAATTTATTTTGTAAAATTAAGTTTGGATGAAAAGTTTTCAAACTATGACCAAATAAAATACATACGTCACGACCAACATAGTTGCATCGAAGACAAAACCAAGATGATTTAGACAAATATGGTAAAATTCCCTAGCTTGGGCACTTAAATTATGTGGTTGATTATACCAGAATTAAAACTGTTTTCATTGTAAGTGCAGCTTCATTATAGAAGCCAGTGCACCTATCCATGCATTCATGGACTTTCTCTAATACCAGTACTTTGTTTGATATTCTTCCCAAGCCACTGGCTGTTTTCCCACACAACTGTTATTTAACTCTTTACCACACAATCCCAACTTTTAATGACCCTGGGAATGAAGCCTAATGAAAACATTGTGGGAAAAGGAGAAAATGCTGGTAACCAGCATTTTCTCCTTTTTCCACAATGTTTTCTTCCCTTCCCGAAAGAAATTTCAAATTTTCATTAACTTTCACTATGTCGTCTGCAAATGCATTCAATTAGGACCAGTCCAAAGTTTTGTCATTTGGTAAAGCGTTAAACAATGATTAGTGGTGACAGAGGTATAAATCTAGTAGCAGTGACTATCAGTGACTCGGAAAGAAATTGGTAGAGCTTCAGTTTTGAATCTGTGTGTATGCTACCAACTGAGCTACTGCGCCAAGGCTTTTCAATAAAATAAACCCATTTTAGTTTTTAGAACCACGATGAAAAAATAAAGCAGGGTATGATGGTTAAAAGAAAACTTTCTCAACAGATCAGCTTTTCTCAACAGACAAGGGTTTTCAAAAGTGTCTGGGTATATGAAATTTTGGCCTTTTAGTGCTATCTAGGTGTTCAGAGTAAACAGTGATTTTTAGATCTAATTCAGATTCTTTGTGAGATTGGGTGTTAGGTACACAAACCATTCATGTTAACCGTTTCCCAAACGGCAAATTTTGGACCAGACCAAATTGAAAGCATTTTGCAAATGACAAATTAACAGTTGCTAAAAAGATGATTTTTCTATATTATAGGGTAGAAAACATTGTGGGAAAAGGAGAAAATGCTGGTTACCAGCATTTTCTCCTTTTCCCACAATGTTTTCAGAAGGCTTTTATTCCTGACCCGTAAAAACCAGGGATTGTTTTGGAAAGGGTTAAGAGAACAAAATAAGGAGGTATACTCTGTGAAATGGGTATTAAACATATCCAATTTTGCAAAAACCTTTTTTACAGGAAAATGAAATGAAATAAACTTTTCAGATTTGAAGTACTTGCATTGCAAAGGCATTTCACAGGATTTGTCACTGAAAGGCTTGGAAATTTGGAAAATGAGTTAGCGTTTCCACATTAGAACCAGAAGTTGCTAGATGAAGGATTGAAACAGACTGGTTTATGGGGAAAAAAAAATCTTTTCACAAGCTGTTTTCTTATTTCAAAACAAAATTGGCTGATATAGACCAACCATTCTTAATAACAGTCCTAGTCTCATACTCAAGGATTTTTTAACTTTGACAGTATCACAATTTCTGATTGGCAAACCTTATGATTTAGCCAATCAGAAGTTATGTTACTTTGTAATTAAAAAAATCGTGGAGAATGAGACTAAGAATGTTCTCTAGAATGGTTGGTTTGTTTGGACTGAGAAGGTCTTACTCTGTTTATTACAACATTTACTTTGCTTTGAAAAACCAAATGACTTGTAGAACAAACTGGTATTTAACTCTTTACCAAACAACAAGATTTCAGACTGGTCCAAATTGAAAGCACTTGCAGACAGCTACTTAAACGTAATTCAAAAATCAAAATTTGTTTCTAACAGGGTAGAAAACACTGTGGGAAAAGGAGAAAATGCTGGCTACCAGCATTTTCTCCTTTTCCAACAGTGTTTTCAAAAGGCTTTTATCTCAGGGTTGTAAAAACCAGAGATTGTTTGGGAAAGGGTTAACTCATTACCAAACGACAAAATTTTAGGCCTGTCCAAATTAAAAGTATTTGCAGACGACAAATAAAAAGTGACTGAAAATTTGAAATTTGTTTTGTGGAGGGTAGAAAACATTGTGGGAAAAGGAGAAAATGCTGGTTACCAGCATTTTCTCCTTTTCCCACAATGTTTTCTAAAGGCTTCTTTCACAGGGGCGTCAAAAGTAGGGATTGTGTGGTAATGGGTTAAAAACAAGTAGGTAAGTTAGAAACAATATAGGAGGTTATTGTGCTTGGTGGAGGCCATTAAAATGATGCCAAACCTTTTCAGATTTCTCTCTTTTTTCATCCTGAATGGTCTCTACAAAGTCTGATTTAGCAGACCTTTTTAGGGTCTGAGAAAGGGCTGATCCCTTCGCAGAGACATCCTTGCCTGATAGAACTGACATTGCTCTTGAATCCATTTTACCAAATCCACTAAAAACCCCATCTGGCAGTATACCAAGTTCAATAGACTCTCTTGCAATCTGACTGGCAAGGGAGAGAATTGTGACTGTCCTCTCCAGCTGGACATCCTTCAGAGGGCGTTCTGCTGATACAGTTCGCAATGCTGACCGTAGAGAGTCCAGAGTTTTTCTTTGCTCTACATTAAATTGTTCTTCTTCCATCATGGTTTTCAGGCTATTCAAGGCCTGTGTTTGACTGGGTGCTAAATCTAAGGCTACTCCTTCATCATGATCTGTGTCAAGGTCAATTGACTCTTCACTCAGAGTGCTCTGGGAGCTTGTACTCTGAATTGGTCTTGGTGTCCTGAATGCTTCTTTTGGGGTTGAATCAGGCTTCTGTTGATTAAGGTTTCTAAGGGACTGAGCTGCAGATGATTTTCTACTTGGAGAGATGACAGGTTTACTTTCATCATCTTCTCTTGGTGTTTCTAAATTTGGTTTCTTGTAGAAATAGCAATAATTGTAAAGTCTATTTTTTCCTTTTGCAAAAGTTTAAAACTGTATAATGATCAAATTTGAAGAAAGACATAAGAAAGATGGAGACAGTCAAACAGAGAGACAGAGAAACGTAGAGCTGGCAGACAAATAGTAACCAAGTACTTGTTTTGTTTTACAAAAATATCAATAACTACAGTCAACAAATATAAACAAGAGGGCCATGATGGCCTTGGATCACTCTTCTAAGTCAATAGGCAAAATTCACTCTACAAGCGTAATTAAATTTCTAACAAATTGTAAGGTCAATTAAGCTTAAAACGTAGCCTCTAGAGCATCCACATGGAATTTCTGTAAGCTGACCTAGTGATCTAATTTATAATCAATGTGAACCAATTTAGACTCATAAAGAAATTATTGAGACAAACATCCTGAACAGTTTAAAACTTAAGTGAGCATTAAATGTGGCCTCTAGAGTGCCCACAAGGTATTTCTTAAATTTGACCAAGCGATATAATTTATGATTCCAGGTTACCCAATTTTTAACCCATCCTTTATTTCATCAAGACAAACATTCTGACCAACTTTTCAAGTCAATTGAGCAAGAAATGTAGCTTCTAAAGTGCCCACAAGGTATTTCTTTAATTGGACCTAGTGACCTAGATTATGACCTCAGTGGACCCAAATTTGAACCCATCCTAGATTTCATCAAGACAAACATTTTATCCAATTTTGCAATCATTTGGACGATAAATGTGGTCTCTAGAGTGCCCATAAGGCATTTCTTTAATTTGACCTAGTGACCTAGTTTTACCCAAATTCAGACTCATGTGAGATTTTATCAAGACAATTATTCTGACCAATTTTCAAGTCAATTAAGCAAAAAATGTGGCCTCTGGAATGCCCACAAGGTATTACTTCAATTTGACTCAGAGGGCCAGTATTGACTCCAGGGGCACTATATGGACAATCTTGGTAGAAGTCCACTAGGAAATGCTATATATCAAATATCAAAGCTCTATGCCTTTCAGTTTCAGAGAAGAAGTTGAAAGTTTTCCTTCTTTGTTCCTATGTTCAAACTTGTGATCCGCGGGGTGGGGCCATTTTTGATCCTAGGTGCATGATATGAACCAAGTTGGTAGAGGTCCACTAGGAGATGCTAGGAGCTAAATATCAAAGCACCACACCTTCCAGTTTCAGAGAAGAAAAATTTTAAAGTTTTCCTTCATTGTTCCAATGTTCAAAATTGTGACCCCCGGGGCAGGGCTGTTTTTGACCCCAGGCGCATCATTTGCACAAACTTGGTAGAGGATTACTAGGAGATACTACATACCAAACATTAAAGCTCTGGGCTTTCTGGTTTCAGACAAGAACATTTTTAAAGATGTTGTAAATTTTCCTTTTTTGTTGCCATGGCAACAAGAGTTAAGTTAATTCAATTCTGATAACACCCTTGGTAGAACTCCACCCAAGGAACATGCCTGCCAAGTTTCAAGATGATTGGCCCACCAGTATGGGAGAAGATGTTTAAAGGAATTATGGACAGAGGGACAGACGGACAGGGAAAAGACCTACAGATGGACGCCAGACAATGAACGATCACAATACCTCACCTGAAAACTTCGTGCTCAGGTGAACTAAAAAAGTAAGCCAAGCTCTGTGAAAAGGGAGTCTAATGTATCTGTGATCCATTAAACATGCAAGTCATTAAATAACTATAGATACATATGATCCATTTTGTCTGATGACTGATTAACCCTTTACTCCATAGACACTCATTTTGATGTATCAACAATAGACAGCTTTTGAAAACATTGTGGGAACAAGAGAAATTGCTCGTAACGAGCAATTTCTCCTTTTCCACAATGTTTTCTACTCAGTCAGATATATGTATCCTCATTTGTCCATATTTTTGACATCATATCTTTATTTGCTGCTGAAATGGAAGAGCCTCAAATTGGCATATCAGGTAAAGGGTTAAATCATAAAGGGTTACTTGCAGACAATAATGAAAATCGAAAAAAG
The DNA here is from genome assembly GCA_943736015.1 of Tridacna crocea. Classification (NCBI taxonomy): domain Eukaryota; kingdom Metazoa; phylum Mollusca; class Bivalvia; order Cardiida; family Cardiidae; genus Tridacna; species Tridacna crocea. The sequence goes on along the minus strand of OX031057.1, from coordinate 33,987,302 downwards.
TTTTTTCCTACGTCAGCCTGCGAATGCTGACCTATCTTTATATACTGCAGATACATTAAGCCTCCTTTTCATAGAGTATGGCTAAAATCTATTCTGCTGAAAAAAAAACACAACATTTTGACAATAACCCTCCAATGTATTTTTGCCTCAAGAAATATATTTGTCGTTATACAGATCTATAAGAGCATACTAAACAGAAAAAGAAGCCCAGGACAGCACCAAACTAGTCCTATGTTACACCTGGGTCCATATTCACCAACCATTCTTAAGATTGCTCTTTGTCTTAATCTTCAAGAATTTCTGACTGTGAAAGTAACAGAACTTCAAATTGGCTAAACCAACTGGTTTAGCCAATCAGAAGTTCTGTTACTTTCACAATGACAAAATTCTGAAGAATAAGCCTAAGAATGTTCTTAGGAATGGTTGGTGAATACGGACCCTTGTTCTTTAGTGTGTTTCTAAGAAAACATGCAAAAAGGTGCATTTGGACATTTGCATAAAGTGTAGTCTCAGATCAGCCTGTGCAATCGACGCAGACTAATCCGAAACAATACTTTTCGTTTTTATGTCTGTTTTGCACAAGTCTGTTATGACTCAATCTAATTGTTACGGGAGACCACTCCTTCCTGCATGGCATACTCCCGATTTAAATACAATGCCTGGCTACTGCGTCAGAGAGATATCTCTTTGGCTCAGTGGTTAGGGTGTTGGCTTTGCGTCCGGGAGTTCGGAGTTCGAATCCCGCTCCGACCCTTATTTCTGCCATGCATTTATTCATTTGTTTCTTTGTTACGGACTTCGTTCGTAAGATGACTCAATCTAATGTAGTCATAAAGACTTAATTCTTTACCACACAATCATGACTTTTAACACCCTGAATAAAAGCCGTCTGAAAGCATTGTGGGAGAAGGACCAAAAGCTGGTTTATCCTTTTCCCACAATGTTTTCTTCCCCATCTAAAACAAAAATCATTATTTCAGTTTCATTTAATTTGTCGTCTGCAAATGTTTTCAATCTCGACCAGTCTAATATTTTGTTGTTTTGTAAAGAGTAAAGGTTAACGACAAAATTTTAGACTAATTAATTACCTACAATTTCTCATTTTCCCACAATGTTTCCATAAGGCTTCTTACCCAGGGGTGTTAAAAGTAGGGATTGTGTGGTAAAGAGTAGACCTAAGCCTGCTAAATAACTAAAACAATAACTTTCAAGTCAATAATAAAAACTCAAACATTACTTGTTTATAGTACTTTGTTTGGGAAAAAATATCTCGCTATCAAACAGTGTAGATCCAGGATAAGACTGCAAATTCTGTATAGTCTGATCTTGATCTTTCCTGTCTACAAATTTTCTTTGAATCATGCTTAGCTACCTGAGGTATATAATTTTTCTTTTAAAGAAGTTGTTAATTGCTTAATTAACCCATTACCACTCAATCCCTACTTTTGATGCCCTTGAGAAAGAAGCCTTTTGAAAACACTGTGGGAAAATGAGAAAATGCTGGTAACCAGCATTTTCTCCTTTTCCCACAGTGTTTTCTACCCTTTCCAGAACAAATTTCTATTTTTCAGTCACCTTTATTTTGTCGTCTGCAAATGCTTTCAATTAGGACCAGTCCAAAATTGTCTTGTGTGGTAATGAGTTAACCTATTACCACACAATCCCTACTTTTGACGCCCCTGAGAAAGAAGCCTTTAGAAAACATTGTGGAAAAAGGAGAAAATGCTGGTAACCAGCATTCTCTCCTTTTCCCACAATGTTTTCTACCCTTCCCAAAACAAATTTCAAATTTTCAGTCACTTTTATTTTGTTGTCTGCAAATGCTTTCAATTTGGATCAGTCTAAAATATTGCCGTTTGGTAATGGGTTGAAATATTTAGTGCAATGTTATCTCATGAAGTTTTGTGAAAAAAAAAAGACCCTACTATGGGCAATGACAATACATCACATTATCTACAAATGCAACTAGTATGATGACAATCAAATTGTTCACAAATGTAACAGATTTATCCAAAGAGACACACTCGCGTTGTTTCAACCATTCATTCACCAGTTATGACTGGCACATTCATCTTAAAAAGAACACTTTAGACCAATGGAATTTTTCATTCTTTACCATATGACAAAACTGTATACTAGCAGCTGATACTGAAAATTGTTTTCTAACAATAAATGAAATGATGGAATTAGACGATGAAATAATAGATAAAATTATTGAAACAAAGACAAAAAGCTGCTTATCAGCATTTTCTTTCCTTTTTCACAGTGTTTTCTTCCTCGTGGTTGTTTAGATCAGAATTAACCCTTTACGACACAATCCTGATATTTACTGACCCGAGAAAGGATCCTCCATTAGTGGACTGTATAGATCAAAGATCAGGCTGCATTTTCTGTACAGTCTCATGTTGATCTGTGCCTTCCACAAAAGCTACTATTTCTGCCTAGGCCCCAGAAGAGTTAACCTTTTACTACTCAATGCCTTTTTTCCCGTTGGAGTTGTTTAACTCATTACAAAACGACAGTATTTTAGGTATGTCCAAATCAAAAGCATTTGCAGACAAGATAAAAATGACTGAAAATTTTGAATTTGTTTTGTGAATGATAGAAAACATTGTGGGAAAAGGAGAAAATGCATTTTCTTCACAATGTTTTCTAAAGGCTTCTTTCTCAGGGTCGTAAATAGTCAGGATTCTGTGGTAATGGGTTAACCCTATACCATATGACTTTAAAGATTTAAGACTTGTCCAAATTCACAGTACATGTATTTGCAAAATAATTGCAACTTCATAATATGAAATTTGTTTCGGGAAGGTTAGAAAATGTGTGTGAAAAGTAGAAAATGCTGGTTACCAGTATTTTCTCCTTTTCCAATGATGTTTTCAAAAGCTTTCTTTCTTAAAAGTCAGGATTGTGTGGCAAAGACTTAAACACTGGATTTTTGTGCTGAAAGGTTAAATGAAATAACTGTTACAAATATAGCACACAATAATCTATACATGTTTATCTTTATCCTTCAACCTTTTACCACACAATGACAACTTTTGATGCTCCAGCAAAAGAAGCCTTTTGAAAACAATGTGGGAAAAGGAGAAAATGCTGGTAACCAGCATTTTCTCCTTTTACCACAATGTTTTCTACCCTATCAATAAACAATTGTAACATTTGAGCCACACTGACATTGTGGTCTGCAAATGCTCTCAATTTGGACACCGCAAAAAAAATTGTCGTCTGGTAGAAAGTTAACTTGTAACAAACTAAATATTGTGTTTGTCTGTTTCTTTGTATGTTCTAGTGTTTAACACTGTTTTAATAGCTTAGACCACACCAATGCAGTCAGTGCTCCTATGTATGTGTTTCCTGGCTTTCTCACTCCAGTCCTGGCAGAAATGTCTTTCCAAGTCATTGACTACTTTTCAAACATGAACCAGAGATGAAAGAAAAAAAAAACTGGGAAGAAAGTTTGCTTCATTTGGGTGTGGAATCTACATTCACCATGTCATGAGTCATATAAGCAAACTCATTTGGGTATTGAATCCACAACCACCATGTCATGACAGAATCCACAACCACCATGTCATGAGTCAGATAAGCAAACTCATTTGGATATGGAATCTACATCCACCAGGTCATGAGTCAGATAAGCAAACTAATTTGGGTATGGAATCCACATCCACCATGTCGTGAGTCATACATGGTAAGCAAACTCATTTGGGTATGGAATCCACATCCACCATGTCGTGAGTCAGATATGGTAAGCAAACTCATTTGGGTATGGAATCCACAACCACCAGGTCATGAGTCAGATAAGCAAACTCATTTGGGTATGGAATCCACATCCACCATGTCATGACAGAATCCACAACCACCATGTCATGAGTCAGATAAGCAAACCCATTTGGGTATGGAATCCACATCCACCAGGTCATGAGTCGGATATGGTAAGCCAACCCATTTGGGTATGGAATCCACATCCACCATGTCATGAGTCAGATATGGTAAGCCAACCCATTTGGGTATGGAATCCACATCCACCATGTCATGAGTCAGATATGGTAAGCCAACCCATTTGGGTATGGAATCCACAACCACCATGTAATGAGTCAGGTAAGCAATCTAAGTCAATGACTCCTAACATGCATCAAAGGTGAGAGGCAAAAAAATTGCTGTAAAGAAGGCCTGCCTCGACTGGGTATTGAATCTACATCAACCAGTTCATGGATCAGATATGCTAACCACTGAGCTATGTGGCCCAGGCCGCAAAATATTCAATTCTAACATAGTTACACTACTTTCGGCACATTCCCCAGTTTTAACAACCCTGAAAAAGAAGGACTTTTAAAACATAGAGAGAAGTGGAGCACATACAGATTTGCCAGCATTTTCTCCATTTTCAACAGTGTTTTCTACCCTATCTAAGACATATTCTGTAATGTGAGCCATATCTAAAGTGTCATCTACAAAATGCTTTCTATTTGGGCAAGTCTACCTTTTTGCACTATGGTAAATGTTGTATTTTTAAAACCATTACCACACAACCCAATTTTTAATGACCTTTCTTTCAAAGATGGTATTTGAAAAGATTGTGGGAAAAGGAGAAAATGCTGGTAACCAGCATTTTCTCCTTTTCCTACAATATTTTCAAAAACCTTCTTCATCCAGGTCACTAAGATCAGGGATTGTATAGTACTGGGTTAAACTCCAAGCAGGTTATGATGGCTTTGTCCTCCAAAATATACTAAATGTGGTGGGAAAAGAGGAAAGCCTGCACTTTTCCTTTTTCCACCACATTTTCAAAAGCAGTCTCTCTTAAAGCTGTTAATCTCAGTGTTGTGTGGTACAGACTGAATGTTGTGAGCTACAATATAAAATGTTAGAATTATTTAATCTCTTTGATATATTCTAAAACTGGTACCAGTTGTATCTCCCTTAGCCATCTAATGGACAACAGGCAACACCTTATTTATCAAGGACAGCTATTGGTTTTCACATGGACAAAACCTACCGATCAGACAGCACATAACAGGATGCAATAATTTCTATTTGAAAATAACAGAGCAATATTCTGTCTCTGGCTAAAATTTTCATGACAGAGATTTTTTTACCATGATAAGTTTATTGAATTTGATACGGAATTAAATATTGATAACATCTATCTTTGTGCATAAAATTAATGATGTAACATTTTGAATTTCTAAGTATTGTGTTAGATCTATCTCATAAAATCTCCAACCAGGCGTAATTCTGCCTTTTACCTTAGGTGCTACCTGTTGATACAAAGACTGATAAAAGGGTACTAGTTTACTATTAGTATATTCTAATAAAATACAAGAGATGTAATTCATATATCTAAAACTCAAACTATTACACTACCTACCTTTAACATTTGTCCATCATCTGGTTCAACTGCAGGGGGTGCTGAAATCGCTCCAGTCTGATGGCGAGCTATCTTCTCCTGGGCCTATAGAAATGCAGGAGTTAAAACATTAGAACACAACTTTCTTCAAATAATTCTATGTTTCAGATTCAACTCTGCAAAATAACTCAGTTAATCCTTTACCCTGTAAGGTATTTCTATGGTATCTTTAATTGACCCTAAATATCAGCAAGGATGAACTCGTTTCTTATGTGTATATGACACCTTTTGATAGCATAGAAAACACTGTGGCAAAAGGTGAAATTGCTCGTCACGAGCAATTTCACCTTTTGCCATAATGTTTCCAAAGGCTCCTACAAGCAATGCGTAGAAATGAGTATCTATGGAGTAAAGGGCTAATAAACTTAAGTCCATCACTTTCCCACTGCATAAATTCAGGATTTAACCCTTTACCCCATAAGGCATTTGTAAGGTATCTCAAATTTACACTAAAAAACAGCAAGGATGAAGCCGTTTCTTTGGTGTATTTGAGACCTTTTGATAGCATAGAAAACATTGTGATAAAAGGTGAAATTGCTCGGGACGAGCAATTTCACCTTTTGTCGCAATGTTTTCAAAAGGCTCCTACAAATAATGTGTAGAAATGAGTATCTATGGAGTAAAGGGTTAAGAATGTAAGTACTAAAGTCTGTGAATGTTAGAGAAATGCCAGAGAGCAGCATGTGTCTATTTTCCACAATATAAAAAATGTCATGAAAGACAAGTCCAATCATTTGAGTTTTTACAAAACAACAAAAATTTGGAATCATCCAAATTGAAAGCATAATGCACAGATCTAAAAATATCTTTTAAAGGCATCTTTCACATGGTCTTTAACACAAGTCATTGTCTGATAAAGGTTTGTCATGTGCACATTTGTTCATTACAGACAAATCTTTTATAATAATAGCTCAAGAAAGGGGGGGGGGGGTTAATAGCCAAAAGGAAGTTATCAAGAGTATATGACTTTTGAAACATCCCTTACCCCCTGCTGTGACTTGAACCTTGAGACTGGCATCTGAAACCCCTGTCCTGCACCTCATCTCATTAAGGTGCACATGTGTTAAAGAAGTCTGACATGAGGTTCAAGAGAAATGGAGCAGGTAGGCAGGCAGGCAGGCAAACAGACAGCCGGACAGATGGACGGAGGGACAGATAGAAAGAAAGAAAGAAAGAAAGAAAGGCCAGGAGCATTAGATAATAATGACCCTTTGGGCAAGTAAAGAAAAGGAAAATATATATATTTATAAAATATCATGTACCAGAACAAGGCTGTTAGCTATGTAAACAATTACAAGTAAATGCTGGTTTTGTGAAAAAAAATGAGCCATGCTCTGTAAAAAGGGATTTAGCCCATTACCACACAATCCCTTCTTTTGATGCTACTGAGAAAGTAGCCTTTTGAAAACATTGTGGGAAAAGGACAAAATGCTGGTAACCAGCATTTTCTTCTTTTCCAACAATGTTTTCTACCCTTTACAAAACAAATTTCAAATTTTCAGTCACTTTTATTTTGTAGTCTGCAAATGCTTTGGATTTGGACAAGAGTAAAATTTTGTTTGGTAATGAGTTAATACATTGACAAAAAGACTTGACTTATGTAAGCTTGGGCAGCCTGCACAGGCTGACTGGTTTTTTTTTGTATGTGTAAAATTTATGCATGTCTAAGGACCAATCTATAACTATACTCAGTCAGTAGTTAGACAAAATGGAATCAACAGATTCACGCTTATGTGATGATTTGTTTGATATCATGTTTTACAGAGATTTTTCAACATCCTTATCCCACACTGCGGCTAAAATCAATGTGACAAATGTTAAAAAAAAAGTTGATGATTATAATAATAATAATAAATATACATATTTCAAATATATTTGGTCAATTATATGTCTAATTTTGAATCAATGTGACCAAAAAAAAGAAACTATTAATAATTATACATGTATGAAACCCATTAGGTCATTTATGCTTCATTCGGAGATTCACATGTTTTATCTAAAATAAATCTGAAACATGTTATACAGGAAATGTTAGTTATGCAGGTATCAAACCCAGTACGTCATTTATGTGTTTTATTAAAATTCAATGTGACAAACACAATAAAATAAAATATTGATAATCATACATGAGTTAAATGCAAGTGGTCATTAATTAAAGTTAATAGATTTAAATCAATGTGATAAAAATTGAAAACAGCAATGGTAAGCAAACATATGTGTGCAAAATCTTCAATGTTGTGATGAAGATATGTATCAAGTCCATGTGGTCATCCACGTGAACAGTTATTAAACAATGTGACATTGGGAAAATATGATGTGAATAATTAAAGTTTAAAATCAGTGTGGTCTCAATAATGAGCATTTTTATGTCCAAGTCAGTGTGATGAATTCAAACCCACATCAAAGTAATGTTTCAATCATACAAGTGTATGAGTAGTGTAGTGGGTATGAGACAAGGTGGGTTGGGTATATAAAACACACTGTTTGTCCAACCTCAGAATCAGTCTCTGGACTGAGCACTTTATCCGCCTCTGTCCATGACTTGTGATCAGCATCAGCCTTTTGAGCATCTAGCATCCCCTCCTGCCCTTTATTACTAACTTTTAGAGGCTCCTGAAGGCTATCATTGACAACTGGAGGCTCCCCTGGGGTGTCAAAATGAGGTAGGGGCTCCCCTGGGGTTTCTTTAATTAAAACTTCTACTGAGACAACCTGTTGATGTGTGCTCTGTGCCGTGTATCTCCCAACTGGCAAAGTTTCTGATTGGCTGGTATATAGTGGTGTTTGTTGGATGTCATGGATACCAAGTCCTCCTATAGCTCCACTTCGACCTGGTAATGTTTTAACACTTTGCTTTTCCTTTAATAACTCTCATTATAGAATGATCCAAATCAAAAGCATTTACAGACGAAAAAATCTAATGTAGTTGAAATGAATTGATTAGTCTGGAAAAGATCAGCAAACATTGTAAGAAACGAGGAAAATGTTGGTAACCAGTAACAAGCATTTTCTCCTTTTCCCTCAATGTGTTCTAACCTGACAAAAAAGTTTGGTTCATTTTACCTCTTTCAGATTGATTGACTGTAGATGCTTTTCTTTTGGAAGAGCTTTAAATTTGTGAATTGAGTTTTTGGCTCATGTGAACAAATATTATCTATCAGATATACATCAAAAATTGCCTAAATGATAAATGATAGTCATAGGAAAGGGCTAAATTAACAATTGTGGAAAAAGGAGAAAAATCCTGGATGGCAGCATTGTCTCCATCTGGGTCATTACACCATTGTGATATAACTGGAATAATGTTGAAAATATGATAAAATGCCAAATAAACAAAATCTATACCAAACAACAAAACTTTAGACTTGTCAAATTTGAAAGGACTTATAGATTACATACTAAGTCAGGCGCAACAAACGATTTCATTTTTGAATGAGATGAGAGAATAAATATAGCTGTAGTTTCATTAGAACCCTTTCACAAATCTCTCAGACCTAGACGATGAACAGTATACCTGTTTCAAATCCAGGTCTTGATGCAAGGTTTGACCGTGACCTTGAGGACCTTGATGCCCTTGACCTATTTCTGACCTTTTCTTCATCAGTAAGTGGACATGTGATCTCAGCTTCAACCAATTCTACTTGTTGCTCTTCATCAACATCTTGTATGTCGTTGTTAAAAGATTCGGACTGCTCAGCTTTTTTATCTTCTGTCTCACTCTCACTGTCAGTATCCATGGCAACAGGCAAGGTCACATCTGTCATCTGGGTCATTTTGCCCTTTGCCATAGTGCCTGTCATACTTCTCCTACTGTCTAGTTCACCAATATAATTAGATACCTTAGATGCAGATCTACCCTTGTCAGAACTGAGAGCAGAGATAAGTTCATTTTCTTCTGAAGGTAACAAAATCTTCATTTCATGACCATCTGCCTCATCTTCTTGCTGATCTTTATCTTCACTTGTAGTGTTTAATGGAACTGTTTTTGCTCTTTCCCTTACATCATTAGGCTCAGGTTTTGATGCTAAACTTGTTTTAGATCTTTTATCAGGTATTTTAGTGATTTTAGACTCCTTTATGTTCTTTGTTGGGTCCTGTACAGGTACAGATTCAGGTTTAACCATATTGTTGTTTTGTTGTTTTGGTCTAGTTTTTACTTGTTTCATCTTAAGTTGTTTTTCCTTTGCTGTTTTTGTTTTTCCCACATATTCCAGGGCAGTGGATTTACTTCTTTCCTGAATTCTGCTAACAGATGGCCGTGATATTTTGCCAATGACCTCTACAGACTTTGACCTTTGCAAGTCAGTGACATCTTCCTCTGATTCAACACAGCTGTCAACATCTGAAGTGTTTTCTAGACCATTATTGACATCTGTTGTTTTAACTATATCTGATATGTGTCCAGAAGACTTTATACTGTCAGCTTGTTGTGACTTAGGTATGACACCTAATCTACTTTCAGATTTATGAACAGTCTGCTGACTGATTTGATCTTCACTGTCAAGGTCAGGTGTATGTCTAACTGGTGCTTTTTTGGGTTCTACAGCAAACCAAGGGGCTACACGGGACTCAATCCTTGATTCTTCATCACTATCTTGCAGTTCTTCACGTTCATCAATATTCCTGGATAAAGGGCGTTTTGGTTGCCGTGACAACCGTGTTGATGTCCTTGACTGCAGTTTCTCTCTCTCACCTCTAAGTCCATCAATTGGTTTTACATTTTTTAGGTTTTCATTTATCTCTGAACCAACCTGCTTATCAGCAGATGGTGCCTCTGGTACGATATTACTGATTTCTGCATCAGCAACTGATGTAAGTCGACTGTTTGGTTCAAAGGAAGTTGAACTAGGGGGATCACTGGAGGGGTCTGCTGTTTGTAGAGGTTTCATCTTCTTTTCTGGAGAGTTCAACCAGGGTGCCAGACCTGAAGCCCCAGATTCTGATCTGCTTACTGGTGTATTAGCCTAGTAAGAGCATGAAGGACAATGATTGTATAAATGCTTATTGTTTTTTAAATGTGAATGTGTATGTAATTTGTATGGGTGTAAGTTGTTTTTAGGAGTAATAAGTGTATCTTGTTTTTATGGATTGTATGTTGTTTTTACAAGTGTTGTTTGTATATGAGTATATGTTATTTGTATAGGTGCATGTTGGTTGAATGAGTAATGGTTGTATGTTGTTTTGTATCAGTTCTTTGTGTTTGCTCTTTCTGCAGCTGAATGTTGTTTGTATAAGTGTATATCATTTGTATGAATTATTGGTATTGTTTTTGGTTCTTTGTATGGGCGAGTGTTGTTGTTTTGGTGTTTGTTGTTTGGGTGTATTTAGTTTGTATGGATGTATGTTGTTTGTTTAGGTACATGTATATGTAGTTTGCTTGTAATGGGTGTATGTTGTTAATATGGTGTATTTTCCTTGTATTGGTCTATGGCGTTTGTGTAAAATTTTGAACATTTCCACTAACAGTATGAAAACAACAATATGGCAATACATAACAAGCAATTTCGATGAAATGATATCCCCCGCCAAAAAAGACCTTTTTTGATACAAACGTATAGGAGGTATTCTGTTTTGCATGTACATGTGGCCTTTTTGTTATTGGTCCATGATGAAATTATACATTAAGCTCCCTTGTTCCATGGCACAGGATTTCATTACATAAAAAAATATAAAAGAGGTCCATAACAGAATTATACATTAAGTATCCTTTTGGCAGAACTTGGCATTTCATAAAAGTTGGAGATACTGAGAAAAAATTAAATTTGACATAAAGTCCCCCTTTTCCATGATACATTGATAAATTGCAAAACCCTGACAACATGTGCTAGGTTGCATGATCTGTGAAAATCTTGTCCAAATCTGTTGAGATATGTCCAGTAATTAAAGAGATACAGGTGAAAAATTAAATTATAACATGAAGCCCCCTTATTCCATGATGCAGCTACAAATCCCAAAACCATGACAATATGGCATAGGTCACATGATCATGTGAAAATTCCATCCAAATCTGCCAAGAAATGTGGGAGGTGTTGTGTTAGGTCACATGATAATGTAAAAATTCCATTCAAATCTACCAAGAGATGTGGGAGGAGTTGCCTTCACATGAAATAGAATAAAATAAAACATGAAGCCCCCTTTTTTCATGACGCAGCCACAAATTGCAAAATCTTGAGAATATGCGATAGCTGAGATGATAAGAAACAACCTGTGAAAATTCCATTGAATTCTGTCAAGAAATATGGGACGAGTTGCATTCACAAGAAATAAAATGAAATAAAACATGAAGCCCCCTTTTTTCATGACGCAGCTACAAATCGTAAAACCTTGAGAATATACGATAGATCAAATGATGAGAAACATTCTGTGAAATTCATTTCAAAATTCAATTCTGTCAAGAAATATGGGACGAGTTGCATTCACAAGAAATAAAATGAAATAAAACATGAAGCCCCCTTTTTTCATGACGCAGGTACAAATCGCAAAATGTTGACAATATGCAATAGGTGACATGACAAGAAATATTCTGTCAAAATTCTATTCAATTCCGTCAAGAAATGTGGAATGAGTTGCCTTCAAAAGAAATGGAGTGAAATATAACACGAAACCCCCTTTTTCCAGGACACCTTATTACAAAAACAAAGGCAAATAACTGTGGTGTTGCACGGTCAATGTAGGTGAAACTTTTTTTTCCTGCATTTCCTAATGGAGGTTGGCAGATGTGACAAGTTCCATGTAAAAACTTTGTATAGTTTTGAAGAGAAGACTCCAAACATTAAAAGTGTACTTAAGTGTAACTTAAGTGAAACTTAAAATCGCTCTCAGTCGGCCATTTTGCATCGAATCAAAAAACAAAAAAAGTGTCTTGGTAGAATGGGTCATTGTACATGTGTATAAAGTTTCAGGAAATTCAGTCCAATGGTATTGGAGATATTTGCCGGGACGGACACACGGACGGACAGCCTACGGCGGGGGATAATAAAACATTTTGTTAACTTCTTGTCATTGACTCGAGTTTTACACTTTTTCACATTGGAAGATTTTCCAGACAACTCATTAATTGTTTACCAAACAACAAGATTACAAATTTCTTCAAATTAGAAGCATTTGAAAACACCTGTATAATTATTACTTTAAATTAAAATTTGTTTATCAGGAACAATTTTTTTCTCATTTTCCCATAATGTTAATTTACAACATGTCAAAGACAAAAATCAATATTAAAAGTACAATTAATTATTTGTTTTCGAATGCTTCGAATTTGGACAAATTTAAAAATTTGTTGTTTATAAAAGGGTAAACAAAAAATATAAAATGAATACATAAATAAACATTATCTGAATGCAATTACAAGGACCAAATTTCTATACATGTACAATTTTTCCATTTTCACAATATATTAAATAGATAAAAAGATTAAGATGTTTATGTTTTCTGCAGCAAAGATTAAGGCTTAGAAATATAGATATATGGTTAGAGTTTATTCAACAAATTAAAAACAACATACCAAGTACAAGAATGATTAAGAACAGTAGAACATTTAGATCTAATTAAAAGTAAAAAGAAAAATGTATGTAAGTATCTGTAAATTCGAGATACAGTCGAATCTGAGTTAGCGGTCATCGGTGCATAGTGGCTGATCTGTGATTAACGGTCAGTTCAGGCCCTCCTGTGCAAATTAGCTCTTTAAAGTCCTTCAATTAACGGTAAACTGTGATATGTGGTCAGCGGTCACCTTTGAAGATATTAATTGCACTTAAAGCATATCCCATAAAGTCATCACGCGACCCGACTAATTGCTAGCAGGTGGTGTAAAAAAAATGAGTAACACGTCATGTGCATAAACGGCGACGCTTTACCAATCAACATGTGTGATAAACAATTAAACTTCATAGTGTAGGTGTACACTTTGCATAAAGGTTGTTATATCAGGCTATTCTTTGCTATTCGATCGCCAGATAGACGCTGCTTCCCTGCAATGATTTACATTACTATTGAAAAAGAGGTTACCAATAATTTCCAAAATGGCGTCGAGTACCGTAATTTGCTTAAATTTTGGGACAGTAACAAATAATTATTCTTTTTAGTGTTGCAATACTTTGGTCTACAAAAAATTTTTATTTTGTAGACTGTCCCAAAACTTATGGTCAAACAAGACAATCTGTCATACTGAAAGTCACTGGCTAACCTGTCGAATATTGCCGATGTTGAACGTCAGTGATGTCAGGTTTGCAGGTTGTCTATTTTTAGACAGATTGGAATTCCACCGATCAGTTTGAGCACCGAGAGTTTAAAACTTCACTTTTTCTCATCGTTTTCGTTGATTATTAACTTTTCGCTCATCATTGTCTGCATCTTGGGATCACGATGAAGATTTTATTTACATTACATGTATGTGAGGTGAACATTGTTAATTCCACTCTGACAAGTACCTGCTCGGACCGTTTTCAAATCTGATTGGTTCGTCAATCTTCGATCGATTAACCTTGGGTAAAACTGTGTACCTTTATTTCTATTTATAAACAACAAACTTGACTGACCTAAAAAACATGCGTGTCAACTCTGTCAACTTCTGATGTACACACGTTATACATGTTATCGGATCTTGGATAGAAGTTGTATGAAGGAAATCTAGTACTGATTACAATAAAAATGTATATCAGAGAAAGACTTGAAGAGGAGAATTTAGTGCTCATGAGGAATTAATTCTTTTTTTTTTTCATTCCACAATATTTCAAAAGTTATTATCGGCAGTGGAATTAACAAAATTTTGAACTTGTGCAAATTGCAAGCTTTTGCAGACAACAATACAAATGCGATTGAACATTTTAAATTTGTTGTGAAAGGAGAGATAGTATTTTTGCTAATGTGATCTGTGTTAAGCAGCCAACTGTCATATGCAGCCACTTTTGGCTTGTCCCTTGGTTGGCTGCTTTAGACAGTTTCGACTATATTTCTTGTACCAGGAGACGTTTTCCTTCATCAAGGATAACGAAAAAAGGAAACTGGAATTTCATTATTTCTATTGTGGCATGTATGCATAAAAAACAAATACATAAATAAATAGATAATCAATAAATGAAATTAATAAATTATTAAATAAATCTAATACCTTTTTCAAAATTTTTGTCACACAATCCCAAGTTATAAAGGCTCTGAGAAAAAAAACTTTTGGAAACAATAGAGAAACTGGTGCTTATCAGCATTTTCTCCTTTTCCCACAATCTTTTCTATCATTTCACATACAAATTCAATTATGTCAGAAACATTTATTATGCCTTCTGCAAATGTTTTTATTTTCGCCCAGTCTACAGTTTAGTCATTAATACTCAAGTAAGCCTGCACCAGAAGACAAAAATTCTAAACTTGTTCATATTGAAATCATTTGCAGACAACAAATAAAACAGTGCTTGAATAATGGCTTTTTTCCATGAAGAGATTGAATACATTCTGGGAAAAGAAGAAAATGTTGGTTACCCTAATTTTCACCTTTTGCATAAGGTTTTTTGCCCTTTAAAGACAAATTCCTTCACATTATGTACTTATTTCTCTGCAAAATAAGAATCAATAAATCTGGAAAAATATGATGTTTTATGGTAAAGAGTTAACGTTTTACTGAACAATTCCATGCATTTCAACAAGCCTGGTGCATTTCAACAAGTCTGAAGAGTTTGAAAAATATTGAAGAAAACAGACAAACTGCTGGCACCCAGCATTTCTTTCCATTTCCCACATTATTTTTCTCCCCTTTGAATGTTTGTTTTCATCATATGACCAAAATTCAATTTGTTGTTTAACACTTTGAACTTGAATAAATCTGAAAATTCATCTATTGACAAAGAGTTACGCGACACTATAAAGTGAACAAGAAAAACAACAACAACAATAATGATGATGATGATGATGACGATGATGATGATGATGATGATAATCTTACCTTAGCATCATCTGTTTGTTGCATTAAGTTTTTCAGTTCCTGTTCTGAGTTTTCGGATTGAAGTCGTTCCTCTCTTGGAATTATCTCGGTTTTCTCACCTACAGAAACAAAAAACCTTATTTGTTCATGGTAAACTCTCTACCACAAGGCAGTACTGTAGTCAGGATTACAAGCATTTGTAGACAACAAATTCAATTTGACCCAAATGATTGACTTCAATTCTGAAAGGTTAAGAAAAAACATTGCAGGAAAAGCAGAGAATGCTGGTTACAAGCATTTTTCTCCTTTTTCCACAATGTTTTTCTATAGGCTTCTTTTTCAGGGGTGTCAAAAGTAGGGATTGTGTGGTAATGGGTTAAACTAAGAATTCCTCGGTAAAAGATTCAAGTTCTAGAGACATACTGAGCTGCAATTTAGTAAACCTTCTCCTTACCAACTGACGTTTTTCTCTCTGTCTTCCTGTCACCAGTGCCCGAAGTTCCTCTCTTCACAGTTCCTGGCCGAGACATGGTTTTGATAATTTCCTGACGTTTCGTTTCCTCCTCATCCTCCTAATTAAAAAATAAAGGAAAACCAACACAACTTCATATAATTACCTGCAAACCTCCCGCATTTGAATGTTTTTGTCTATGAAAATAAGAATAATATGGTGGACTTTAACTTTGAAAAGCTAAAAAATATTGCAGGTAATGGAAAAAATACTGGTAACCACAACAACTTAAAGGAACAAGTAGTTCAAGAGAATACTTCAGTCCTTGATAGGATAAAAACATTGCAAGTAGAGGGGGGAAAAAATGCTTGTTATCAGCATTTTTTCCTTTTTTTTTTTCATTGATATTTTCAAAAGTCTTTTTGGTTAGGGTTGTTAAATTCATGATGGTGTGGTAAAGGGTTAACCCATTATCACACAATCCCTACTTTTGACAACCCTGAGAAAGAACCAGCATTTTCTCCTTATCCCACAATATTTTCTACCCTATGAAAATAAAACTGCACCATTTGAGCCACTTTGAAATTGTCGTCTGCAAATGCTTACAATTTCTGTAAGTCTGAAACTTTTCCGTGTGGTAATGGGTTGACCACTCCTATATTTTCACTCTGAGGAAGTAGGCTTCTGAAAACATTGGTAAACAGCATTTTCTTCTTTTATCCATGTTTAAGACCATGTTGGAGACAATTTTCACCATTTGAGCTGCATTAACTCCTTACCCAATGACAAAATTTTAGACTAGTCCAATTTGAAAGCATTTGCAGACAACAACATTAATGTGACTTAAAAATTGAATTTTGTTTTGGGAAGGGAAGAAAACATTGTGGGAAAAGGAGAAAATGCTGGTTACCAGCATTTTCTCCTTTTCTCACACTGCTTTCAGAAGGCTTCCTTCTTAGGGTCGCAAATACCAGGGATTGTTTGGGAAAGGATTAACTTGGTCACCTGCAAGTAATAAGTTCGTGTCCATAATTTTGACATTTTCATGACCTTGAAAAAAATTTTATAATGTTTCTTTCCCTGATATAAGGCTAAACTAGAACATACCAGCTTTTCTTGCTCGTTGATAAACTCTTCTAACTGGGTCATAGCCGCATCAGCTTCCTTCTCCGCATCTGTTTGTAACTTTTGAGCTTGTTCTACCTGCTCAATAAGGATCTTTCTTTCCTGTAATTCAAGACCAAGGGCATAGTTTAACAAAAAACAAGAGGGCCAAGATGGCCCTGTACCGCTCCACTGGCTAATAAGTAAAAACACTACAAACTAAAGATTACAATATTTGGTTTCAAACTTGGGGACATACAAAATTTTTTCTATAAAATCTTATGAGAAGGTTGTGACCCCTGGGCAAAGCCAATTTTGACCATAAAGCTTTCACTACTTGAATCCTGGTGGAAGTCCACAAGAAAAAAGCCCATACCAAACAAGAGGGCCATGATTGCCCTGTATTGCTCCACTGGCTAATAATGAAAAACACTACAAGCCAAACATTACAATATTTGGCCAATTGGTTTCAAACTTGAGGACATATAAATTTTTTTCTATGAAATCCTACGAAGAAGAAGTTGTGACCCTCGGGCAAAGACAATTTTGACCGAAAAGCTATAATTACTTGAACCCTGGTGGAAGTCCACAGGATAAAGCCCCATACCAAATAATATAGGTCTAGAATGTGTGGTTTAAAACAAGAAGATTTTCACAGTTTTCTCAATAAAAGGCCCTGTAAAACATGAAACCCATGAGACAGGGCTAAATTTGGTAACCCTACTCTTTATCATGGTTAGTAACAAGATGACTTTCACCAGAAAAGCCCATGTAAAACTTGTGACCCAGTGTGTGGGGACAAACTTGATCCCATGGCTATAATATGGGCCCTCCTGGCAGAGGCCCAGTGTATAAAGCTACATGCAAAATTTGGTATCCCTAGGCCTTATGGCTAGGTACAAGTAAATTTTTAAAAAATTCCCAATATGAGCCCATGTAAAACTTGTGACCCCTAGGACAGGGCCAAATTTAATCCCAGGACTATAATTTGGGCACCTTTGGTCGACAACAACTTGATAAAGCTAGATGCAAAATTGAGTAGTCCTAGACCTTATGGCTCATTATCACATGACAAAATTTTAGACTGGTTCAAATTGAAAGCATTTGCAGACAACAAAATAAAAGTGACTGAAAAATTGAAATTTGTTTTGTAAAGGATAGAGAACACTGTGGGAAATGGAGAAAATGCTGGTTACCAGCATTTTCTCCTTTTTCCACAATGTTTTCTAAAGGCTTCTTTCTCAGGGGCGTCAAAAGTAAGGATTGTGTGGTAATGCTTTAAAGTACATTTAATCATTCGAGCTGCTTGTGTGGCCTGTGCAGATTAAGATCAGACTGCACAATTATGACCTGCAGTCAGATCTTTCAACTACCCTAACACTTATTTCGTTTAGCCAATCAGAGGGTGTGTTACTTCATAGACTTTTGAAGAATAAGGTTAAGAAGTTCTTAAGAATGTTTGGTGAACAGGAACCTTGGATAAGAGTTACAAAAAGAAAAGAACTACTCACATTTTCCCATTTATTTTTATGCTCAGAAAACTGCATTTTCAGAGAGTTTACTTTTCTGTGTGTTTTTGTAAGTGTAACGTTTAACTGCTCTTCTAGTTCTTTGATTTTGGAAAGGCTCTGTAAATAGATACACATTGATACACACAAAACTATTCATACATTTGTCATGCTATAGCAAAATGGGGATTATAGAGAACAAATTGGTGCTGAGATGGATAAAGTTTACCCAGTGAGCTCCAGGCTAACAATAGTGATAGGGTGAGCTTTAGCAAGCCGTCTTCAGTTTTCAGGCCCAATCAAATAAACTTTAAGAAAAAAGCAGCTTTACCCAACTTTTTTTTTTTTCCATGAACTACTAGATTTCTTTACAATAAGTTCTTACATGTCCTCTGTGTTCATGAAGGCTTTAACTGCTTAAATATTCATTTATTCTAGTGACTCAAGAGAAGGAATATAGTTTTTACCTTGTCCGAGTAGAATAGGCATTAAATTTATTCTAAAAAGAAAATGAGTCATTTTTCACAATTTTTAGTGGGAATGTCAATGTTTTTCTTACTCAATATGTTTCATAATATGCCAGCCGTATATGCAACATTAACTGTTTACCACACGACAAATTTTTAGACTTGTCCAATTAGAGAGCACTTGCAGACGACAAAATAAACATTACTCAGAACTTGAAATTTGTTTCCAGTAGGGTAGAAAACACGGTGGGAAAAGGAGAAAATGCTAGTAACAAGCATTTTCTCCTTTTCGCTCAATGTTTTCAAAAGGCTTTTCTTTCAGGGTCGTTAAAAGTCGGGATTGTGTGGTAAAGATGTAAGATGTATGTCAGCCTGCTCAGAGTGAGCAGACAAATAAGAGAGCATTATGTATATAGTGCATAATTATAACTCATCTGGAAAAAATAAAAATAGTAACCAAGATAATAAAATAGAAACAAAACAGCTACACTGAAACCTTGTCCTTAACCACACAATCCTGAGTTTTAACCCTTTACTTCATAGATACAGATTTTAACATATCAACAACAGACAGCTTTTGAAAACATTGTAAATAAAGGAGAAATTGCTCGTAACAAGCAATTTCTCCTTTTCCCACAATGTTTTCCACTCAATCAGATATTTGTATCCTCATTTGACCGAATTTTTGACATCATATCTTTATTTGCTGCTGAAATGGAAAAGCCTCAAATTGGCATATCAGGTAAAGGGTTAACTACCCTAAAGAAGAAGCCTATTGATGGCATATTTAATGAAGGAGAAAATGTTGGTAACCAGATTCTCTTTTGCCAAAATCTTCAGAATCTACACTTCTGAAAATTTCAGTTATCGAATAACATTTACACATCTGTGCATAATAATGCTTTCGATTTGGACATGTCAAAACCAAAGCTCTCTGAATTTGTTTCGGAGGGCTGATGGTACCCACAGCAACAGGATTCTTTCCGCTCTCACCACTTATTGTTCTTTTGATGATGGTTATTACCCGAAAGCAGCCAAAAGCTTGGGATGAATATTTTGTGAAGTATTGGTAACAGAAACTCTAACTGAAGCATGGATTAACTCTTTACCAAACGACAAAATTTTAGACTTGTCAAAATTGAAAGCATTAGTAGATGACAAAGTAAACTTGACTCAAAAGTCAAAACTTGACTTTAGAAGAGTATAAAACATTGTGGGAAAAGGAGAAAAGGCTGGATACCAGCATTTTCTCTTTTTCCCACAATGTTTTCAGAAGGCTTCTTCCTCTGGGTTGTAAAAACCAGGGATTGTTTGGTAAAGGGTTAAAGCACAGGTTACCAAGATATTACAGAAATAATATTGAAAACGGCATTAACCATTTACCACAAAATACCTGGTTTTCAACACCCTAACAGAGAAAGCTTTAAAAACATTACTGTCATTTGAGCCACATTAAGTAACCTGTGGTCTGCAAGAGCTTAAATAAATGGACAAATCTAGAATGTTGTTGTCTGGTACAGGGCTAAACACCACACCAGCAAACAAACTAACATCAGTACCAGTAGTTATGAGATATGCATTTCAAGATATAAATAGACATCACTCTTACCAAACGTCTGTACTGGGCAAATCTCCCTGTCACATGACCAGCTGGGATGGATGACTGTATCGGAAAAAGAAAGATAAAAAATGACAAAAGCTATAAATGTCATTTCATAAGAACGAAATATAACTTCTTGCAACACAACAAAATTTTAGAGATGTTGAAATTCAGTGCATTGGTAAACAACATATCAAATGTGACTGAAAGAGTGCAAACTATCTTTGAAAGGATGGAAAATATAGCAAGAATAGAAGAGAGTGCTCAGGTTACCAGCATTTTTTCCTTTCCTCAAAATGCTTCCGAAAGCATTCTCCCTCAGGGTCTACAAGACTAGACAAGTGGTAAACTGTAAATTTTTAGGTAGTATACCAATTTTTTTACCAAACAAAGTTTGAAAGAACAACTGTCTAATGTCCTAGGTGACATGTTGTAATTCTTCCAAGGAAATGAAATGGATTTTATTTCATGGAAAGTGCCATTTGTTTACATGTATCATTTTGCGTATTAGGATATATAATTTCTGAGATTTTATTATACGATGAAAAGAATATTTGTCTTAAATGTCAACTCCTTCAAGATTTTGTTTATCTCGATTGTTGACTTATCAGAATGTCAGATACGATATCTGCTTCATTTAACCCTTTACCACAAAGTCCAGACTTTTAACAACCCTTAGAAAAGAGCCTTCTGAAAACATTGTGGGAAAAAGAGAAAAAGCTGGTAACCAGCATTTTCTCCTTTTCCCACAATGTTTTCTACCCTACTGGAAACAAATTTCAATTTTTAAGTTACATTTTTTTTTTGTTGTCTGCAACTGCTTTCAATATGGGCCTGTCTGAAATTTTGTCACTTTGTACAGAGTTAACTTTGAAAATTAAGTAGTATCTGTAAATAAAAGAATGAATTAGTGCTTATACAAAATATATGGAATATACCCATGATTCCTCATCTGCCAAGTCAAATATATCTGTAAATTCTTGGTCTCCTGTTTCAACAACTGGTTCAAGATTTTTGGACTGTCGTGTTGGTTGTCGGCTTGCCTCATTGTTCTTCTCAACTGATGCTTTGCTTGGATCACCTGCTTCATCTTGTACACTAACTTCTGCAAAATCTGTAAAAAAAACAACAACACATGTAAACAAAATATACATTCATAGACTAAATTCTGTTTATTATATCTCATCTGCTGTTGTCAATAACCTCTGTCAAGCAGTCAGAATTTTTAAGCATTTTCTCATTTATCAACAATGTTTTCAAAAGCCCTTTTTTCAAAGGATCATTAACCCTTCACCAGACAAGCCCTGGGATTTACGACCCTGAGATATTAGCCTTTTGAAAACATGATAGGAAAAGGAGAAAATGCTGTTCTCTTCCCTGCTGGAAACTAATTTCAATTTTTGGTTGATGTTTATTTTGTTGTCTGCATGTGCTTTCATTTTGGACCTGTCTAGAATTTTGTGTTTGGTAAAGAGTTAAAACACAAGATTTTTTGATAAACCTTGAGAAAATCTGGTATACTCACCCTTCCCTTTGGTCTTCTGAAAGTAAAAAAAGAATCAAAAATTAATATAGTAATAGGAGCTATGTAGATTTTCATTCTCAGCATAGTTAAACACAAGTTTTATTTGTCTTCATATTACTCCAGGCAACAGTTCTGCATACTATGAAAACTGTGAAACAAGGCTTCCAGAAAAATATTCTATTAGTCTTTACTTAACCCATTACCACACAATCCCTATTTTTGACGCTCCTGGAAAAGAAGTCTTTTTAAAACATTGTGGGAAAAGGAGAAAATGCTGGTTAGCAGCATTTTCTCCTTTTCCCACAATGTTTTCTACCCTTCACAAATCAAATTTCAAAATTTCAGTAACTTTTAATTTGTCGTCTACAAATGATTTTGATTTGGACAAGTCTAAAATGATATCGTCTGGTTATGAGTTAACCCTTTTATCACTGTCTGAATGCCCATGAAGAACATGATTTTTGTGGTATTTGTCGAAGACAATACCACTATGAGTTCAATATTGAAGACCATGCATCGTATTTTGTGCGAAGTCGAAGGAAATATATCCAATTAAACTCATTTTTTATCTTAATCCAAAAAGAACAGGTATTCAATGGTTGACTTTCAAGCCAATATTTGAATAATATTTCTCTTTTTTTTTCTTTCAAATTATTAATTCCATACAATGTCTTGCTTGACAAATACCACTTCAGTGTTCTCAATGCTTTGATTTTATAACATTATAGGTATACGAGAAAATGTAGGTAATCAGTATTCATTCTGATTTCAACAATGTTTTCTACCTTTCATGGACATTTTACATTATATGAGCCATTTTTAACTTTTTTAACTTGTAGTTTGCAAATGCTCTAAGAGTCTGGACAAAAACAAAAATTTTTAATTTACCGATAGTTAAACAATTAAAACATCAAGCAAACATTACCTCTTTCCCCCGACTGGGAGATTTGGCTGTCGTCTTTATGACAGGTTTAGATTCAGATTTTTTGCTTGATTTTGTGTCCTTTGTGCTGGGTCTACTTTCCTGTAAATAGAAAACACAAAATGTCCACCATCAACTTCATATAAGAATGAGACATTAACCCATTGTTCAGTTTTAGCAACCCTGAGAAAGCAGGCTTTGGAAAACAACATGGAAAAACAAAGCATGGTTACCAGCATTTTCCTAGCATTGTTCATTTGATCAACTGACTGAATAACTGAATGATATATAGCATCAACCAGTGCACCAATCCACTCTTTCCTGAAGCTTCTTTTACCAGTAGTATGTAAAAGCTACTGGCTGCTTTCCCACATAACCGTTGCCTAAACAATGGTCCATGGTGAGAGAGGAATCGATCCTGTCACAATTACTGACATTGATCCTTGGACAGAAATTGCTTGAGCCAGGAATCAAACCAGCCACTGTCCTAAAGCCCTGTATGCTACCCATGAAGTTTTCAAAAACAATTTTCTCACTTAGGGTCATTCTAACTTGGAACTGTGTGGTAAAGGTTTCAATTGTCTGAAATAGAAACCTAATCAATAAGTGAGATAAGGAGAAAACACAGCCTCAACAGTTATTATTTCCCCATAAATATACAGTTTATCTTCTAGTTCTATATTTGGTTTTTATCCCTTTACCAAACAGTCCAAAGTTTTCCTACCCTTTCACAAATGGCAAATTTTAAACTGACCAAATTGAAAGCATTTTGCAGATGACAAATTAAAAGTTGCTAAAAAGATGATTTTTCTATATAATAGGGTAGAAAAAAGGCTTCTATTCATGATCCGTAAAAACCAGGCATTGTTTGGGAAAGGGTTAAAAAATATCATGAGAAAATGCTGCTTACCAGCATTTTCTCACACTTTTTTCGATGTATTTATGGTCAAATACCATCATCTGAAAAACATTAAATTGTTGTATGTGAATTTCTTCTATATGGACCAGTATACTTTTCTCCTGCCCACTAGTACTGAATGAGACATAGTTACAAAGACATCACACAGCATCAGTTTCATGTTTGAATGTGTGTGTGTGTGGAAGGGGGTGGGGGTGGGGAGGGGGGGGTCTGGATTTCTTTAACTCATTACCAAACAACAATATTTTCGGCTTGTCCAAATCGAAAGCATTTGCAGACGACAAAATAAAAGTGACTGAAAATTTGAAATTTATTTCGTGAGGGGTAGAAAACATTGTGGAAAAAAGAGAAAATGCTGGTTACCAGCATTTTCTCCTTTTCCCATAATGGTTTCTAAAGGCTTCTTTCTCAGGGTCGTCAAAAGTAGAGATTGTGTGGTAATGGGTTAAGCTAACTTAATATCTTTCACATTTTATGAATGGATTTCAAAATAGTTTAGCACAAACTGGTCCACACTGAAATCATTTGTATACAACAAACTAAATGTGACTTAACTCTTTACCACACGAGAACATTTTAGACTGGTCCATATTGAAAGCAGACGACAAAAAAAAAAGGTGACTGAAAAATAGAAATTTGTTCTGGGAAGGGTAGAAAACACTGTGGGAAAAGGAGAAAATGCTGGTTACCACAGTGTTTTCAAAAGTCTTCTTTCTCAGGGGTGTCAAAAGTAGTGACTGTGTGGTAATGGGTTAAACAACTGGGTTTGTCTCTGAAAGGACAAAAAAACTTCTGAAAAAAGGACAAAATGCTGGTAGCATTTTTAAAAGCTTCCTTTTTCAGACTGTTTCAACCAATGGTTGTAAGGATAAGGGTTAATACATCATCAGATTGTCTAAATTGAAATCATTTGAGACAAAAAAATGGAAGGAAAAATAAAACATAGTGGGGAAAAGAGAAATCGGCATTCTTCTAGCATTTTCTCTTCTTTCCACAATGCTTTCAAAAGCTTAACTCCTATTTGTCAAAGTGAGGGGTTGTTTTGTAAACCAATAAAAGTCAATAATTGAGTCAATTAAGTCAACAAAGTGGAACAGTTAGAAAACTATTCCTGAAGCACTATAGTGGAAGTACACAAATAGAATCAAACAGGTCTCATGTAGAGTGACCTTGTTCTCTGGTTCATTTAGACTTGCTGTCCATTATCAGATCATGTTGTCCACTTAGGATTGGTGTGACCTCTTTTCCATAATTTGAAACAAGCCATAATTATAATCTCTCTTTTAAAACTGGATCCTGAAAAGCAAATACCGGTACTTGTCAGATGAAATACAGTGATGGTTGGTGTGAATGCCTGATGCCATATTTTTAAGTAATAGAAAACAAAAATGAAATTCTAGATGGCTGAGGGATATCATAAGGAGTAGAAAATATGATGGTCTTTGTGATATTCGTAACAACGTCCACATCCTAATAATCTTTTGTTGATGTATGTTAAATGAATTTGGCTGCTCCTAACTAGTTTCTCACAATTTTTCTGTCGTCTAAATATTTTTCATATTGCTTGAAATGCTGTCAGTTGGTCTGTTGCAGTGATAAAGAATGCTGCATGTATAATGCTACGAGTGAAAATTGAGTTACCATGGACTCTGTGACTGACTCAGGAAGCATGTTTTTGAGGATATAATTTTCTCAGATTTTGGCTATTGATGCCTTATTTAGCCTTTCTCGCCATGTGAATATAGATATTGGTAGCGGGAGTGTTTCAACTTCCTATAAATGTCGTCAGATATGCACAATGAATGGGGGGAATGTGAAGACAGAGAGTGAATATAGATTGCTGGGGAGAGAAGGTTAAGATCGCTACAGAATGTTGTATTACAATCTTAATAAATGGTAAGATCTGGAATGAGAAAAATGTTTGTTTCAGGAACTATTAAGAGTTTCACCACAGTAACTAATTTATGTTTGAATATCATGTTTGCATAGTTTACTTGAGTTGTAATAAATAAACATGTAGAATAGCAGAACCATGTTTATGTTACATTTGATTTACTAAATTCTACTATAGAGATGTTAGACGTTTATTTATATTTGATTTACTAAATTCTACAATAAAGACATTAGACGCATAACATGACACCTGTATTTAACTTGTTTGGCCCAACTGGATCTTCAAACACATAGACAACTGCATCAGTCTGATAAATAGGACAAAATTTGATGCAATGCGATCTGAAGTTTTCCTTCGATAGTTGCACTGTTACAAACTGAAAAACGGACAAATGAGGAACACAATGGAAAACCAGCCTAACATTTTACCAGACAATCTTGACCTTTAAAGACCCTACAGGATAAAGACTTTTGCAAATATTATTGACATTTTTTGTCACATTGAAAAAAAGAAAATTGATGAGTGTCCAATTCGAAAGCATTTGTAAACAAAATATCTGTGACTCAAATGTTGGAATTTATTACTGAAAGAGCAGAAAACACATTAGTAAAAGACAAAATGCCCATTACCAACATTTTCCTCTTTTCCAAGTGTTGTGAAAAGTCCTCTTTTGACATACTTCTCGTGCTGTTCACCCTTATAGATCTACACTTTTCCTGACTTGTAAGATCTGATGAAACCAGAATTTTCTTTTCTACCCATAATGTTTTTGATCCTTTCCTTAGCAAATTTCAGTTTTTGAGTCATGTTTTGTTTGCCATTTAGAAAATTTAATGCTTTCAATTTGGACTCCTGAAATTATGTTGTTTGGTAGAGAATTAAAGGTCCAGTAAAAGCTAAAATATCAAATTAGGTATCAAAATACATTTAATCTATATCATATCATCTAAAAGTATGGAAAATATTGAGGAGATGACAGTCTGTTACCCCATGGTCAGGCCATGATTAGCCACTGGCAGAAAAAAGCATTTTAAAATCAGGCACTAAGTAAACAACAGACAGACCTACCTGGCAGGGTTTAACCTAGTTTTGTAATTAATTTCTTAGTCATCAACTAATCCTTGGACCGAGCGTACCATGATTGATTGTCATCTTCACAATACAAGTAGTTTCCATTCTTTTATATGTTATGATATAAATCTAAATGCATTTAACTCTTTACCACACAATCCCAATTTTTAACAACCCCTGCGGAAGAGGCCTTTTGAAAACATTAAGGGAAAAGGAGAAAATGCTGGTAACCAGCATTTTCTCCTTTTCCCTTAATGTTTTCTTACCTATCAAAGACAAGTACCGTTACCGGAGACACTTTTGAATTGTCATCTGCAAATGCTTTCAATTTGGACAAGTTTTCATTTTCATTGTGTGGTAAAGAGCTAAACACCTTTGTTTTACTTTCTGGCTTTGAAACAAATTTTCAACTACCCTTACATAAACTAGGCATAGTAGCTTTGTACTGTTACCATATCAGACATGTAATCTGGAGATTTCAGGGTTCCAAAGCAAACTTTCATTCCAACTATTTCTTGCCTTTAACCTTTTATATCGGTATATGTGAGAAAAGTTGTCAGTGGCTTTGAAAGAATATTGTGTCAGCACTAGACTGTGAGAAAGCCAGGAAATACATAAATAAGTGGACTGACTGCCATTATATGACCTTACCTTTTAGATTGCATTTAAATCCAATACAAACCAGCAAACAAACCCTCACAAAACCTAGGAGTGGCAGAAATATACCTAGTGAAATGTGCCTTTGCCCGGAACTAACCTTTTGCTTCTCAATTCCGAGTTTTAATGACCATAAAGGAGGAGGCTTTTGAGAAAATTGAAATAAAAGGAGAAAATGCTGGTAATCAGCATGTTCTCCTTTTCCTACAATGTTTTCTACCCTGTCAGAGAATTTATGTTAATTTCTGTCAATTTTGAATCTGTTCTCTGCAGCTTCTAATTTCAAACAGTCTAGAACTGATTTTTTGGTAATGAGTTAAACATTTCCTTTTGAGCCTGCAAAAAACTTAACAGACATTGCCCCATTACCACACAATCCCTACTTTTGACACCCCTGAGAAAGATGCCTTTTGTAAACACTGTAGGAAAAGGAGAAAATGCTGGTAACCAGCATTTTCTCCTTTTCCAACAGTGTTTTCTACCTTTCTCAGAACAAATTTCAATTTTTCAGTCGCCTTTATTTTGTCATCTGCAAATGCTTTCACTCTGAACCAGTCTAAAATTTTGTCGTGTGGTAAAGAGTTAAGACCCAAATAATTCCATTTCATCAGTGTTACCTGCAGGGTCAATATTAACCAACCACTATCAAGAACATTCTCAGTCTTGTTCTTCAAGATTTTCAGACAGTGAAAGTAACAGAACATCTGATTGGCTAAAACGAATGGTTTAGCCAATCATGTTCTGTTACTTTCACCATGACAAAATTCTGAAGAATAAGACTTAGAATGTTCTTGAGAATGGTAGGTGAATACGGACCCTCAGTGTTGAACTTAGTAATAATGAATCAAGGTTTCTGGAAAATGTATGACAAAATATACACAAAAATAAATCTTACCTTTTTCTTCCCCTTTGACATACTTAATCTCATTGTCAATCAATCACTGGACATACTGATAATTAAACTTCAACTATAAATATCACATAACCTTCATCCTGGGTTACTGTACACTGCATTGGACATGCCCATGGTATAATACAGTCTTTGCCAAAAGACAAAAAAGTAGATTTCCCCAAGTGAAAAGCATTTGCAGATGGCACTTAGAATGCAGTTCAAATGACAGGATGGGGTAGGAAAAATTGTGGGAAAGGTAGAAAATGCTGGTAACAAGTCTGTCTTTTATATATATCAGTAGCCAGTATATCTATCCATGCTTTTATGTACTTTCTTTTTACTAGCAAAAAAGTTCTAATGGCCCTACCAGAGGTTTGGGGAAACTTTCTGTTAAAAGACCAGCATGTTCCCTTTTCCCACAATGTTTTTAAATCTTCAGAGATAAAATCCAATCATCTGCAACAGCTTTGAATTTAGATGAGATTGAAATTACGATGTTTGGTAAAGAGTTTATCAAATCTTTTCACAGATGCAATTCCAAACAAGTGAACCTTGTACAAGAATATTGGATTACGTTAGAAACCATCAAGTAAAAACTATCGATATAGAATTGACGTTATTGCTACAGTCAACAGAAAGCTTGCGGACATGACAACGCCTTCCAATACTGTCCCAGAAACGTCAATAAAATATTATTTATCTGTTCTCGTCAATATAGAGCTTTTTTGTTTTGTGTATAACCCCCTGCTGGCAATTTCTGTTACCTTATTGCAGATCATTTTTCATTCACTAATTAACTCATAAAAAAAGAAAATGTCAGATTTTTCCAAATTAAAAGCATTTGCAGACGACAAAATAAAATGAACTGAAAATTTGGAAGTTGTTTTGTAAAGGGTAGAAAACATTGTGGTTACCAGCATTTTCTCCTTTTCCCACAACGTTTTCTAAAGGCTTCCTTCTCACGGTTGTCAAAAGTAGGGTTTGTATGGAAATGGGTTAATTTTGATCATTGTGGCAAAAAGGAGATACTGCAGCTCTCTGTCACTATGTTTTGATGTGTTCATGTTTTAATACTTAAACCATATACATGTACCATACGGTTCCAACTGTAAGGAAGAAGGCTTTTGAAAATATTTTGGGAAAAGGAAAAAGTGCTGATGATCAGCATTTTCTCCTTTCCCAGAATGTTTTCTGTTCTTCAAGTCAAATTTAAATTTTTAAATCACATTTATTATGTGGTGTGCAAATGCTATTAATCTAGGCAAATCCAAAATTTTGTTCTTCATTAACCATTTACCCCACAGATAAACATTTCTACACATTGCTTGTAGGAGCCTTTGGAAAACATTGTGGCAAAAGGTGAAATTGCTTGTGACGAGCAATTTCACCTTTTGTCACAATGTTTTCTATGCTATCAAAAGGTGTCATATACACATAAGAAACTGCTTAATCCTTGCTGGTATTTAGGGTCAATTAGAGATACCATAGAAATGCCACATGGGGTAAAGGGTTAACCCATTACCACACAGTCCCTACTTTTGACAACCCTGAAAAAGAAACCTTCTGAAAACATTGAGGGAAACGGATAAAATGCTGGCATTTTCTCCTTTTCCCACATTGTTTTCTTCCCTTCACAAAACAAATTTCAAAGTTTCAGTCACTTTTATTTTGTTGTCTGCAAATGCTTTCGATTTGGACAAACCTAAAATTTTGTTGTTTGGTAATGAGTTTAAGAGGTAGCTGTATACGGCACGACAAAATATTTTATCTTGGCCAAATTGAAAAGATGATTTTTGCTGACAACAAAATCAGTGTGGTTTTAAACTTGTGCAAACCCAAAGCATATGTTGATGACAAAATCAACATGGCTATAATTAGAGAAAATTGCACTTGAAAGGGTTAAAACATTGTAGTAAATCAGGGACGTAGGAAGCAATTTTGGATTGGGGGGGGCCAAACTTTTCAGAATTGGCTTGTCCCAATTCGACATAATGTGTGTTTCGTTATGCAGTGAGAAATAACACACCTACTAATACTAGGGACCGAAATAGAAGGAAATTTGTTCAACAGTGTGGTGAATTATGACATTTGGAAAAGAAAAAAAAAAGCAGAAAATCACACTGAATGAAATGTGATGTCGGAAATTGTTTGGTGTATGTCAGATAACAATAGTAGTTGAAAAAATTCTGTGGCTCTTTTCCGTTTGTTTAGAACTATATTAATTTGTTTGAAATTTTCTATCAGCGTATTGCATTAAGTTACTCTGACATATTATTTCATCCTCCTTATATACGACGATTGTCCAGCAATATTTGGCCAAACACTGTCATTTCATTGGTGATCAAATTATTGGGGGGGCCTGGCCCCCCCTGGCCCCGCCTGTTCCTACGGCCCTGTAGTAAAAGAAGAAAACGCTGGATTACCAGCATCTTCTCTTTTTGCCATAATTATTTCTAAAAACATTCTTCCTCAGGGTCCTTAACTCTTTACCACACAATCCAAACTTTCAACAACCCCAAGGAAGGAGCCTTCTGAAAACATACTGTAAAAAAGGAGAAAATGCTGGAAACCATCATTTCCTCCTTTTTACACAATATTTTCTACCCTTTAAAAGATTGAAATCATCACTTGCGCCAAATTTAATTGGTCATCTGCAACTGCTTTCAAGTTGGAGCAGTCTAAAATTTTGTTGTTGTTTGGTAAAGAGTTTAAACTTACATGGTGAAGGATTCACCAAATAAACTCTTTTGAAAAAATTATGGAAAAAAAGTATTAACTCATTACCACATGAGAAAATTTTAGACTGGTCCAAATTGAAAGTGTTAGCAGACGAAAAAACAAGAGCCGTCAGAGACGGGTTATGCTCCCCGAACAAGTGCTTGTCATAAAATATAAGAAAATGATATAAATTCACTTCTTTTATCCTAGAAGAACTTGTTCATGCCCCCCAAAACCTGAAGTGAAAAGGCAATTACTATCTTAGAAATAGCCAGCACAAACTTGTAGAGGACAATAAGCCCAATAAGCCCCCTTTTCCCATAAGACAATATTGGATCATTGCAATAAATACAACGGGTGTGTGGTTTGTGGCATTTTTGAATAATAATTCAAAATTTGAAATTTCATAAAATTTTTACATGAAGCCCCCTTTTTCCGAGACACAGTCTAAAATTGAGAAAAAGGAAGAGAGGTACCTGGGCAAAGTTCCAACAAGTTCAGATTTGAAATTTCACAAAGTTTTGAGCACTGATAAAGGAGAACCTAGTGAAAAACGATTCTTTGAATGAAGTCCCCTTTTTCCATGATGCAGCCTTAATTTGAGAAACCGGGAAAGACGTATTTGTGCATTAATAATTCATAGATTGCAAAAACAAAGGGCACATGTTGAAACTTGTAAAACAAGCTATAACCATGAAATTTTGACAAAAACTGAACAAGATATTAGTAAAAATTGCAATTTTGGATTAGGGCCCCTTTTTCATTTTACAAGAAACCCCCTTTTTCCATGACAGAGGGTCAAATTGAAAAACACATAGATAAAGAAACAAGAGCACATGGTGAAACTTTAAAAAAACAATATAACCATGAAAATTAATGCAATTTTGACCAAAACTGAATGAAATACAAGTAAAAATTGGAATTTTGCAAGAAGCCCCCTTTTTCCATGACAGAACGTCAACTTAAAAAATGCCCAGATTAAAAATAGCAAGGGCACATGATAAAACTTTCCATAAACAATATAACCATGAAGTTTCATGATATTCTGACAAAAACTGAATGAGATATTGGTAAAAATTGCAATTTTGCATTAGGCCCCTTTTTTCCATGACACGGGGTCAAATTGAAAATCCGGGAAAAGTATATTGGCGCATTAGCCTAAGGAGTTCATATATGCAGTTTTATCCAATTTGGTCCAAGGGTTGTGGAGAAATCGCTTCGGACGGACGGACGGACAGACGGAAAGACGGACGGACGGACAGACAGACGGACAGACGAAGCGGCGACTATATGCTCGCCCTTCAGGGAGCATAATAAAGATGACTGAAAAAGTAAAATTTGGTTTGGGAAGGGTAGAAAACACTGTGGGAAAAGGAGAAAATGCTGGTTACCAGCATTTTCTCCTTTTCCCACAGTGTTTTCAAAAGGCTTCTTTCTTAGAGTCGTTAAAAGTCGGGATTGTGTGGTAAAGAGTTAAAAATGATGCTAAACTATTTGATTTCTGTCCTCAGAGACAGAATAGAAACTTTGTGGAAAGTGCTGGTTACCATAATTTTTTAAAATTTTCTTTCCCACAGTGTTCTCAAAAGCATTCACAATTTAAAGCTTTACTCCATAGATACTCATTTCTACGCATTGCTTGTAGGAGCCTTTGGAAAACATTGTGGCAAAAGATGGAATTGCTCATGACGAGCAATTTCACCTTTTGTCACAATGTTTTCTATGCTATCAAAAGATGTCATATACACATGAGAAACGGTTTCATCCTTGCTGTAATTAAGGGTCAATTAGAGATACCATAGAGATGCTTGGGGTTAAGGGTTAAAAGTCAGGATTGTATGGTAAAGGGTTACAGAAACATTTCACCCTTTGAGCTGTATTTTTGTCGCCATAGCTTTCAATTTTGTTAACTCTTTACCAAATGACAAAATATGGGTTAATCCAAATTGAAAGTATGTTCAGAAAACAAAATAAAAGTGAATCAAAAGTTTAAATCTTACTTGGAAAAGTTTGGGAACATTGTGGGAAAAGGAGAAAATGCTGGTTACCAGCATTTTTTAACTTTTTCCCACAATGTTTTTTCCCACAATGTTTTCAAAAGCTTTCTTTCTCAGGGAGTATGTTAAATGTCGGGATTGTGTGGTAAAGAGTCAAGTGCAACATTTTCCTGTTTTGTAAAGAGTTAAACTTTGAGTTACGGTAATCTATGAAAAAAAAATCTAGGTATAAATGTCCCTAGTAGTAAACTCTTTGTTGCCTGCCAATGCTTCCAATTTTGAAAATGCATGAAATTTTTTCCCATTATAAAGAGTGAAATCAGTTTTTGCCTCTAAATTAACTCTTTACGTTACAAACCCAGGTTTTCATGACTCTGAGAAAGAAGACTTAAAAACATTGTAGAAAAAGGAGAAATAGCTCGTAACCAGCATTTTCTCTTTCTCCTATAATGTTTTCCACAATTCCCAAGGCAAATTTCAATTTTCAGTCACATAAATTTTGTTGTCTGTAAAATGCAGTCTACAATTTTGTTGATTGGTAAAGAGTTAAAGAACATAAAATGATTTAACCCCACCGAAGTTTTCTCCCTTGCATAGATTCAATGTGCTTGCCTATAGCATAATAAATGAAAAACAGTCATGTCCTTATCCATGAAATCTTGCTACAGTCTTTTTGAATTTAATGATATCTGACATTTTCATAAAGTAAAATTAAATGAAAGTTTTGTCTGTTCTTAGGATACAGGTTATTTTATTGGAAAAATCATGACAAAATACACTGTTCATAATTTTTCTTGGTCAAAAATCATACTTTAACCCTTAACCTGACCACAAAATTTTAACCTTGTCCGATTGAAAGCATTTGCAGACAAAAATTTCAATGGGGCTCAAATGGTGCAATTTTTCTTTGATAGGGCAGAAAGCATTGTGGGAAAAGGAGAAAATGCTCCAGCATTGTAGTTGGCATTGTAGTTTAAAGATTTAAGTCATTACCAAATAGCAAAATTGTAGACTTGTCCAAATTGAAAGCATTTGCAGATTACAAAATAAATATGGCTCAAAAATTAAAGATTGTTTTGGGAAAGGTAGAAAACATTGTGGGAAAAGGAGAAATGCTGGTTACCAGCATTTTCTCCTTTTCTTACAAAGTTTTCAAAAGGCTTCTTTCAAAGGGTCATTGAAAGTTGGGATTGTGTGGTAAAGAGTTAAGAGAGCTACGTATTTGGATTTTTGTAATCTCACCAAACTTCAAAATAGTTCATTTGAGAATCAACCAAGGCTATAGCTGGCAAATTATTAGTAAAGAAGAGAGACACATATGGGGAAAAAAATACTTCTCGTTTACTTCTATATTTCCTTCATGGGTTATGTGGCTTCTTTGGTCTTACAAAAACGGACAAGCAATTTCCGTGACATGATATCCCCCACCAAAAAATTTACTCGACAGCCGTAACTTAAAACTGCTCCCAGTCGGCCATTGTTAATCGAATAAAAAAATTAAGAAAACTGCTTTATTTTACACATGTATAAAGTTTCATGAAGTTTTATCCATTGATATGGGAGATTTTCCTGAATAGACAAATAGACGGGTGGAAGAAAGGATGGACGGAAAAAACTATATCCCTCTGCCTTTGGCGGGGGATAAAAATCCAGACTTTAAAGTTGAAAGAATCTGGAGCTGACAAAGTTGAAAGTAATACATCTGAAGGGAACTTCTTGGTATGGGCATAAAACAATGTGCAAACAAGAGCGGCAAATTGTCGCAAGATACGCCCGTCTTACCCCAAGTTGTAAAGCTGGGGCATGCACCGGACAAAATTCAAGTATGAAAAACAACAAAGGGCAATAACTCAAAAATTAAGCAAGCAAGAGTTGTGATTCCTGTGCACTGCACTCCCCCTCGATGAGATCTATCCACCCATGAAATTTCATAACCCTAGCTAGCATAGTTTTGGAGATATGCTCCGGACAAAATTCAAGTATGAAAAAGGACAAAGGGCAATAACTCAAAAATTAAGCAAGCAAGAGTTATGATTCCTGTGCACTGCACTCCCCTTCGGTGAGATCTATCCACCCATGAAATTTCATAACCCTTAGCTAGTATAGTTTTGGAGATATTCACCGGACAAAATTCAAGTATAAAAAACGACAAAGGGCAATAACTAAAAAATTAAGCAAGCAAGAGTTACGATTTTTGTGCACTGCACTCCCCCTCGATGAGATCTATCCACCCATGAAATTTCATAACCCTAGCTACTAAACTTTTGAAGATATGCTCCAGACAAAATTCAAGTATGAAAAACAAAAATGGGCAATGACTCAAAAATTAACCTAGCAAGAGTTATGATTCTTGTGCACTGCACTCTCCCTCGATGAGATCTATCCACCCATAAAATTTCATAACCCTAGCTAGTATAGTTTTGGAGATATGCTCCGGACAAAATTCAAGTATGAAAAACAACAAAGGGCAATAACTCAAAAATTAAGCAAGCAAGAGTTATGATTCCTGTGCACTGCACTCCCCCTCAATGAGATCTATTTACCCATGAAATTTCATAACCCTAGGTAGCATTGTTTTGGAGATATGCTCCGGACAAAATTCAAGTATGAAAAAGGACAAAGGACAATAACTCAAAAATTAAGCAAGCAAGAGTTATGATTCCTGTGCACTGCACTCCCCCTCGATGACATCTATTAACCCATGAAATTTCATAACCCTAGCTTGTATAGTTTTGGAGATATGCTCCGGACAAAGAACTGGACGCCGCCCGCCCGCCTGCCCGGATGCTCGCCCGCCTGCCACGGGTGATCCCATAATACGTCCCATCTTCGACGGGAGTATAAAAAGAAAAAATGGTAGTCAATAGCTTTTTTCTCCTTTTATGACCATGTTTTCAAAAGATTTCTTCTTCAAGGTTGTGTGATAAAGGATTAAGATATTTTTAGATTCTTTTTAGATTATGCACCAGAGTTTTTAGGCATGTCAAAAGGTAAATAAAACACTTTTGTAAAAGGATACAAATCAGTATGGCGACATCATTATCAAATGTATGCAAGAAATAAATTACAAAACAACCATCTCATTATAGAACGACCAAATTGCGTCTTTTTGCTTAACTCTTTACCACACAATCCTGACTTTTAACGACCCTGAAAAAGAAGCCTTTTGCAAACATTGTGTGAAAAGGAGAAAATGCTGGTAACCAGCATTTTCTCCTTTTCCTACAATGTTTTCTAACCTTGTCTTATCAAATTTCAATTTTAGATTCACACTTATTTTGTCACTTGCAAATGCTTTCAATTTGGAGAAACCTAAAATTTTGTCGTTTGGTACAGAGTTAATGTAATCGAACAGTTTATCAACTGCCAAAAAAAAAAAATTAAGATTTATCTAAACACCTTTCAAAAGAAGATTTTATGTCATAATAACTGAATAGGTCCCTTTTTAACTTTTGTTTCAGTTTTTACAATTCTTTTCTTTTTTCTGCTAGTAACTACTTCTTCCACATATTGCTGACCAACACACTGACTTCTGATAATGTTCATACTTTTACATGGTATGAGTTTAATTTTCTACAGTTCACCTTCCTCACTGTTTACATACCGGCTCCTTTGTTTGGACCAGGTCTGTATTTTTCAGAACGACCCGTCTTAACAATAGAATGCATGAGAGCAGGTCTATCTCAGCACGTGCGCAGGTTGTTCTGAAGATAGAAAACCTGCTCATGTGCTGGAAAGACCTGCTCCCGTGCAAGAAAGACCTGTCCACGTGCAATTGATGGATCTCGAGCCATGCATGCAGACAGGTTCGTGAAGGACATTGGTACTCGCGTGATATTGATTATTATGAATTTGTAAATAACAAGAAAAATCTTGTAAATATATTTCTTTCTGGTAAGACAGATTTTAATCTATTTTTTATTGGTGACCAACTAAGTAATTCTTTGATAATTTTTTTCAAAGTGATCATTAAAAAAAGCTATCCACCCCTTCCCCCTCCCCGTATTTACAAAATCTGCGGTCACATTAATGCCAATATTTAACATTGTAGATAAAGTGCCTTATCCTTAGGTTGTTGTTACATACATGTCATTCTCTCATATCTAAACCCAACTTTTTTTTTCTAGTTTTCATCTAGATTAAATAGCAAAAGTGGCAAATAGTTAATAAGGGTCGCATGTTCTAAAACATGTCTCTAGTATTGTTGTATTTTGGTTCTAATGCACCCTACTTCCTGTCAGACCGACTGTTGATTTGTCCGTATAAGCGCAGTTTAGCCTCTGGAGCTAAAAAGCCCTCTTGTTATTTTTCTTATTGTGAGAAAGCAAAACTGACATAGGAGCACTGTCCCTCTATTGCTGACGCGGCACAGCTAGTTTCAAGAAAGCAATTTGAGGGGCCCGATCACTCCCATAGTCGAATGATCAGAATCGCTTTGAGACCAACTGTCCTAGAAGCTCGACCTCAGGTCCCAGGCTTGAGCCTCTTTGGAAGTGACTTTGTATGACTGAAAGCGGTGTAAAACGCCATTCATTCATTCAGTCAATCAATAAATGAATATAGACCTATGACCTTATGGAACTGGATGAATTAGTGCAAACGGACAGACCGTAGAAATGAAAACACAAGTGTTACCAGCAAAAGCTGAAAGCTGAGTATTTCAATCAATTCGAACTTAAATTGAGCAATGAACTCACTTGTACAGCATTAACAAACCTTCCCAAGTTAAAAAGAAATAAGGTTGATGCTCACGAAGTGTCAGTTTCAAGTCAACATTAATGTTCAAGCGAGAAAATAAAACTGATAAATAAATGAAAAAGGAATAGCCAAAAGTTAAAAAACCATAAAACATATTTTACGCTTCCTTTTGTCATCAAATGTATCTGTTCTTTTCGAAATGGCTGTCAAGTCGTCTGCTCAATACTGGTGGTGGCCGGTATGTAAGTCTGATATCAACCTCGTACATCGGTCTTTCTGTATAAGAACGACCTGAAGGCACGAGCTTCACAAAACACCTCAAGCGCTTCGTGCTCTCGGTGTTTCGTGAAGCTCGTGTCCAGGTCGTTCTTATACAGAAAGACCTCGTACTCAGTCAATATCCTATATGTACAAGTTTGCAAGTGTGCCTTGAATAAATCTTATAAGCTATAAACTACATTCTTAAGTAGACATATACAAACATTCCAAAAACAAATACTGTGAAACCTGTAATATTTGTAGAGTACTAATTTCTGTTGGTACCTAATCTGTTGTTTTGGAATTTTTGTGTATAATACAAGTGACACAAAATGGACATCTATACAATCATACACAAGATATGCAGATGATAACTTATGAGACCTAAATTGTGTATATACATGTGACACAATACTAATGTTTAAGTTTTCAATCATACAATATACAGCTGACCACTTACGAGACCTTTGTGTATATACTTGCCAGACATTACTGGTGGTTTAAACATGACACATATACAATCATACACACAATATATATGTGACCACTTACAAGACCTGGCACTGCAAGCGGGCTCCATGCTTTGCGGGCAGGGCTTTTCAAGGGTCCATATCTCCCCTTGTTATTTTTAACGCTCTGCGGGCGATGATAAGTAAGTCCGCAGTTGCTCAGTTGCACACCAGTAAGCTCATGCAAAGGTCGTCCACTTAATTCCAATGGAGTGATTTCCCCTTGTGAATTCTCCATTTTTGGAGGCATCATTGCAATGGCAATGACCACAGGATTGTTCAACCACTGCATCCTTCGCTTGCGAACACGCCGGATTGTATTTAGCCATGTCTTAACCATTGCGCTTGGCATTCTAGCAATGCTTGCTTTTTCACACAATTTTATAATGTTTAATCTATTAAGAGTCCTTGTAAAAAATACGTCTAAACCTTATCTTTAACTGTTCACCACAAAATTTCAAGTTTCAACAATCTTGACGGAGAAAAGTTTCACAAACACTGAGAAAAAGGGGGAAATATACTGGTAAGTGGCATTTTCTCCTTTTCTCACAACATACTTATTTATTCCCCCCCCCCCCCCCAAAAAAAAAATTTTTTTTTCCCTTTTTCAAGTCACTTACTTTGTCATCTGTAAAATTAATACTTTCAATTTTTTTCAATTTACAAAGTCTAAAAGCATTTATTGACAACAAATCAAATTTTGCTCAAAAAGATGACTTCTGTCTTTGATAAGGTAGAAAACACTGTGGAAAGAGGAGAGAATGCTTTTTTTCAAAAGCTCTCTTCTTTCATGGTTATTAAAACTCAAAATTGTGTGGTAAAGGGTTTAACTTGTTCCAAGGAAAAACAATATTTTAAGACTCGTTCATTTGGGAAGCATTTGCAGACAATAAATTTACTCTACCTGAAATAACAAGATAGGCCTCTGGAAGGGTAGAAAACATTGTTTAGCTCATTACCACACAATCCCTACTTTTGACAACCCTGAGAAAGAAGCCTATAGAAAACGTTATGGGAAAAGGAGAAAATGCATTTTCTCCTTTTCCCACAGTGTGTTTTACCCTTTGAAAAACAAATTTAAAATTTTCAGTCACTTTTATTTTGTCATGTGCATTAACCCTTTACCAAACGACAAAATTTTACGCTTGTCCAAATTGAAAGCATTTGCAGACGACAAAAGTGATTGAAAATTTGAAATTTGTTTTGTAAAGGATAGAAAACATTGTGGGAAAAGGAGAAAATGCTGGTTGCCAGCATTTTCTCCTTTTCCTACAATGTTTTCAAAAGGCTTCTTTCTCAGGGTTGTTAAAAGTCGGGATTGTGTGGTAATGGGTTAATCCTTCTGATTTGTACAAACATAAAATTTTGTCGTTTGGTAATGAATTAAAAAGGAGGAAATTTTCTTTCCCAACATATTCTCCTTTATCCATCACGATTTACGAAACTTTTTCTATAAGGATCTTTAAACTTGGGACTGCAAAGTAAAGGGTTTAAACAAAGAAACTGGGGATGACTATTAAAAAGATGAAGTTGCAAGATCAGCATAATATACAGTTCTGCACCTATAGCTACATTTCTACGACACTAAGCCTTACTTTCACTCTTTTCCTTGGTGATAAATTTAGCGCTGTAATTTTCCTTGATCGTTCTGGAGTGTTTTTCAGTGGCACTGAATTGTTTTGTTTATTTCTATTCAAAACTTGTAACATCACAGAAAATATCACTGGATTTCGCACCCACTGTAGACGTAACCTCCTGTTCACTCCATATTTTCCCATTTTCATCTCCATGTTTACAATAATATTTTATTTGTCATTTTATGATTAAATCAATCTTTCAGAACATTTCTCCAGAAATGCCTTTCTCAGACAAAACAAACACATCTTTCCAATGTATACAATGGGAAGTCTCTCATAACCATTAGATTAATTTTAACCCTTTACCAAACGACAAACTTTTGGACTCGACTAAATTGAAAGCATTTGCAGACGACAATTCAACTCTTGCTGAAAAGATAATTTCTGTCTATGATAGGCTAGAAAACATTGTAGGAAAAGGAGAAAATGACGGTTCTCCTTTTCCCACAATGTTTTCAAAAGGCTACAATTCCAGACCCGTAAAAACCAGGGCTTGTTTGGCAAAGGGTTAACTGTTTACCAAGCAATCTTCTGTTTAAATGACTCTGAAGAAGAAAACTTCTGAAGACATTGTTGAAAAAGGATAAAGTGCTAGTAAATAGCAGTGTCTTCTTTTCCCACAATGTTTTCTGTCTTTTCGAAGAGAAATATCACTTCTTTGATAATGTCTGATAATTATGTCCACTGCAAATGCTTTGATTTTGGACAAGTTTGAAGCTGTGTCGTCCATACCACAATTCACCATACAGATCCTGAGTTTTAACAATGTGAGGAAGAATTAAGAGGTCCTTTGAAAATATTGT
The DNA here is from genome assembly GCA_943736015.1 of Tridacna crocea. Taxonomy (NCBI): domain Eukaryota; kingdom Metazoa; phylum Mollusca; class Bivalvia; order Cardiida; family Cardiidae; genus Tridacna; species Tridacna crocea. Next base: position 33,946,346 of record OX031057.1, on the reverse strand, counting down.
GGAAACCAGCAATATTTCATTTTCCCCTTGTATTAACCAGCTCTTTTTTTTTTTATTCCTTTTCCAACTTTCTAGCCTATCAAAGATTAATTCCATCGTTTACATTGTCTAAGAACAAAAGTTTTCAAAATGAACAATCTACAATTTGCTTCTGTGGTACAGACTTAACCTTTTACCACACAATGATGACTTTTAACACCCCTGAGGGAGAAGCCTTTTGAAAACTTTGCGGGAAAAGGAGAAAATGCTGGTAACCAGCATTTTCTCCTTTTCCTACAAAGTTTTCTACCCTATCAAAGCAAAATTTGAGCCACATTGAAATTATCCTCTGCAATTATCCTCTACTTTTGATGCCCCTGAGAAAGAAGCCATTAGTAAACATTGTGGGAAAAGGAGAAAATGCTGGTGACCAGCATTCTTTCCTTTTCCTACAAAATTTTCTACCCTATCAAAGCAAAATTTAAGCCACATTGAAATTATCCTCTGCAAATGCTTTCAATTTGGTTAGGTCTTAAAACATTTGGCTATGTGGTAACGGGTTAAGAGTAAAATCGTCTCTGATCTACAACAACATTATAATGTCCAAATCCATCTTAGTGATTACCTACTTGTTTAGTGTTTCTTTGATTATAATTTCTACTTTTCACATAAAAATGCTCTTGTAATATGGCCATACCCACACTCTCTTTTTTTTTAAAACCTAATTTCAAGATTATGTCCATGCCATTATAAGCATTTTGATGACAACAAGCTTACTTATTATCACACAATCCAGACATTTAACTACTTTGAGAATAAAGGAAAGCTTTTCAAAAACATTGCGGGAAAGCAAGAAAATACCATCCTTGTTGACTCAGTTTTTCTTTGAGAAAATTTAAACTATTTTCATCACAAATATGCCATCATTTCTATTTTTAGTAACTGATAAAATGAAATTGCCTTCCCTACAAGAGAGAATGGATACGATCTTTTCGATTGGCTGTAAGGGTACTTTCCGACCATATGAATACCGTATTCCTAGGTCAGGAAATGAGAATTTGCTAGTAAATTTTCCCAGGGGTAATGCATGGAGAGTAACGTAATGCATAAACCTGGGTTCCGAGGATGGAAAATACTGATAACCAGCATTTCCTCATTTTTCCATATGTCTTCTACTATTTCAAATATAAATTTCAATTGTTTGAAACATTAATTTGTCTGCAAATACTTTCAATTTGGACAAGTGTAAAATTTTGTTATCTGGTCAAGAATGAACCATTTGCCAAACATTGATGTACTCTCTGGGTTGAATTTTTTTTGTTGAAAAAAGAAAAAAATAATTGCATAAATCAAAAGTGGATAAAGCTACCCTTTCTTAAGCGGACATAAGTTTAATTGTTCATGGATTAAGACTAATTAGTGCAAGGACCACAGTTTTGCCAATTACCTGGCTGAGAACTATGGTGCAACTTTTCGCCTCATCAATTGGGCTGACTACCTTATGTCTCAAAACAGAAAGGTGATCTTGCAATGATATCTATCCTTGAATACATCAATATACTCTTGAATAGCATGGATTCTTAACACTGACTGGCTGACAAAAGAGGTAGTAATGTTTCAAAAGATTTTTGCAAACGATGGATACATCATTTTCACAAATGGAACTTTTTGTTCAGCAAATGAAGAAAAATTAATCCACAAATAACATACATGTATAATAGATTGTTACTTTCCCACAGATAAAAATATCCAGATTGCATAAGCCTGAATTAGAAATCTTTTGCAGACACTTTTTTCTTCAATGCACAGTCTAACCTGTATCTAAGTAACCACCAAAGCAACATTCAAAGTGTGATTACTTGATCCTTCACCACACAGTCCAGAGTAATTCCTGAAGAAGACTTCTGTAAACATTGTGGGAAATGTTGGTAACCAACATTTTCTCCTTTCCCACAATGTTGTCTACCGTGTCAAATCATCATTGTGCTTAATTCCTCTATTTTTTGCACCTGCAAATACTTTAAATTCTGACATGTCAAAAATTTTGTTGATTGGTAAAGAATTAACCGTTTACCCCATAAGGCATTTCTATGGTATCTCTAATTGACCCTAAATAACAGCAAGGATGAAGCCGTTTCTTACGAATATATGACACCTTTTGATAGCATAGAAAACATTGTGACAAAAGGTGAAATTGCTCATCACGAGCAATTTCACCTTTTGCCCCAATGTTTTCCAAAGGCTCATACAAGCAATGCGTAGAAATGAGTATCTATGGAGTAAAGGGTTAAGGCAAAACCTTGTATCATGGAATACAGGTTTTCTTTCAGGAAAAGGAAGAAACTTTTTGCACACACTGCAGAAAATGGAAAAAAAGATGCTGACAGAGGTTTTTTTTCCATTTCCCTACAATTTTTTTTTAAAAACCATGTTATATGAAAACTCCATCTACCTGAGCCATGTGCACAGTAGTTTCTTTTCTGCAATTACATGTACTTTCAAAGCAGGAATTTTTTAGAATGGTCAGAGTTAATGGTGCTATACAGGATAGAAAATTCAGTTCAGAGAAATAATTGGAATATATTTCATTACTGTCATATAGCTATTATATTTCTCCATTAAGTGAACAATTTGACTGGAAGATGCAATAGTGATTTACACACATGATTAATTTTAGAATTAGATACAGCTTTACTGCATCAGTCCTACATTCATTTCTTGGCAAATGGAGAAAATTCTATCCCACCTAGACATGCTTCAGTGAACAAGAAGAAAGCCCTTTAAAGGTACACTTTCTGTCTTTCTTTCTGAGCCGTGGTAGCATGGTCAATAGCATACACAACTTTGGAACAAGGGGTCGCTGGTTGAATCCCAAGCTTGGCCAGCTTCTTTCAGTGGATTGATGATAGTCATTGCAAGTATTCATTCCTCTCTCAAAGCTGATCCTTGTTTCAACATTGGTTTTCGACATTTCCTTGGGAAGAATATTGTATGAATTACTGGTTGACAGAAACTCAAGGAAAGCATGGAGAGGTGCACTGGCTGTGAGAATACATTTGAAAGAAATTTGAAAACAGAGTTAACTCATTAGCAAATGACAATATTTTAGGCTTGTCCAAATCGAAAGCATTTGCGGACGACAAAATAAAAGTGACTGAAAATTTGAAATTTGTTTTGTGAAGAGTAGAAAACATTGTGGTAAAAGGAGAAAATGCTAGTTACCAGCATTTTCTCCTTTTTCCACAATGTTTTCTAAAGGCTTCTTTCTCAGGGACGTCAAAAGTAGGGATTGTGTGGTAATGGGTTAAATGCTACACAATTAATCAATCAATCAGTCTATCAATAATTTCTTTCTTTCTTGTTTTCTTTCTCTGCATTTTGCTCTTGATTGTTTATCATCCAGGTTGTGTCTTTATTTCTTTCTTCTTTCCAGTTTTCTTCTAGTTGTCCTTTTTTTTTTTAACCATCCTTCCCCTTTCTTTCTTTCTTTAGTTTAGTTAGTTTAAACATATTTATTCTACATGGATTGAGAAACAAGTTCTTACAACTTATGCTAATCTCTCTTGATTCTGCTTCCTGGGAGCTACACCAGTACTCACACTGTATGTGTGGGCCAATGAAAAATCCCAAAGTTGACACAAACTCCCGGGATTCGAACTCAGGACCTTTTGGTTACGAGGCAGACGCTCCACCTCTTTCTTTCTTTCTTTCTTTCTTTTTTCTTTCTTTCTTAATCTTTCTGTCTGTCTTCCGTCTGTCTGTCTTTCTGTCTGTCTGGCTTTCTTCATTCTATCCACCTTTTCCTCTTTTCTAACAAAACTTTTAGAAGCTTTCCTGTCTAAAATGATAAAAACAACCAACAGAAGAATGTGTACCTTTAAAGAGTAGATCAGTTTTCAGCCATTGCCAAGTTCTAGAAGATAATGTCTTCGATGACACTTTATTAAAGCATCGTTATTGATTGTAAATAATCCCAATCAACAGACCCTTTTCATCACTGAAGTACTAATTAACTCTTTACCAAATGACAAAATTTTATACTTGACCAAATCAAATGCAATCGCAGCTCACAAAGATAAATATACCTCCAAATTAACAATGATTTCTGTTTAGATGGTTACCAGCATTTCCTCCTTTTCCCACAATACATGTATGTTAAAACGGCTTCTTTCTCAGGGTCATCGGAATGGGATTGTTTGGTAAAGGGTTAACCCTTAACCACACCATCTTCACTTTTTAAAGATCCTGAGGAACAGGCCTTAAACTTTTTACCAAAGAAAGAAAAAGAAGACCTGTCAACACTGAAAGCATTTGCATAGGGCAATTTCAATATCGTTCAAGTGACAGAAATTGTTTTTCATTGGGTAAAAAACACTGTAGGACAAGGAGAAAATGCTGAAGGAGGAAATGCTGGTTACCCAGATTTTTTTATTTTTCTCACAATTTTTTAAAAGACTTCTTCCTCAGAGTTGTCAAACTTGGGATTTCAAGGTCCATGTATGGTCACCAGTAACTGACTTTTGCAAACAATAAATTTTAGACTTGTCAAAACTGAAAGTATTTGCAACTGGGGAAAAAAAAGGCTCAAAAATAGAAGTTTTTGTAAGGAAGGGTAGTGAAAAATTGTGGAAAAAGGAGAAAACACTGGTTGTCTGCATTTACTCCTTTCCCAGAATGCCTTAGATTAAGCCCAATTTCTTCAGGGTCCTCAAAACTGGAAGTTGTGTGGTACAAGGTTATTTCTTTATTTTCTTTTTTTTGCGTGATTGTTTGTGTGGTGTTTGCTGCTGATTTCAATATTAAATATATTTCAGATATATCCAGCAAAATAAATTCTGGAGTTTTCCAAAAGCTTAGTTGGATCATTTAAAATGATTCTATCAGGTATGATCAGAAAAAAGCATTGACCAGTGCCTATACAAGAAGAACTGTATGGGAATATTGTTATAAAAAAACAACTTTGAATGTTAACTGTTTTTGGAATTAACATCCTTTTAATTCTACTCGCTCATTCATTCCTGATTCCAGTGTTGAAAGAACATGTACAGCAGGTCACATGGCATTACTCTCCAGGACCCAGTCTTAGCAGAATTATTTCCTTTCTGCTCTTATTGTGTGTGCCAGGTATAGAGTTTATCAAAACAGGCACCAGCTAGAGGTCAAAAGACTTAATTATAGGGAGGGTTGGATAGCATTTCTATGTTCAGTTTTTTTGGAAAACCTAATGTACAACTGCAGCTTTGTGGGCTGGGGCTTATCTTGGTGTAGAGTGGGGTAGCTGAAACTGCAAGATTTCTGCTGTTTTTGCGGTATTTGTCAAAAAAAAATATCACTCATGAATTCAATATTGAAATTTGAAGACCATGTATCGTATTTTGTGCAAAGCCAAAGGAAATAAACCCAATTTAATTTGATTTTTCTCTGACAAACAAAATTTTAGGTAGCACTTTGATATGCAATTGGAAACAGCATGTTAAAATACACTGGGTAAGACCATTGATCATGGAAATAGTCATTTGATTGAAAATAGATTCACCCTTTCATCGCCATCTATTGGCACAATTATGTACACAAAATTTTTGTACTGACAGCTTAGCCCTGTGCTTTTTCATTCCAAAACCGGTTAGTATCTTGGCTTGTTCATCCTATGATCGCGCGCCACTCCATTTGGTAGTACATGAATATTCTCAGATCCAAATAATTGATTGTAAAGTCCAGAATTAAATCTTTACAGGCAAAAAATCTCAAAATCATAGTTTTTAGGTACACACTTTGCTTACTAAGCTTGCTGTTCAAGCAAATATTTTAGTAATATTTCTCTTTTTCTTTCAAACCATTAATTCCACACAATGGTTTCCAAGACTAGTACCACTCCAGCATTTTCAACACTTTGATTTGGTATAGTGTGTGAAATTTATTTGAATTACAATAATCAGGCTGAAAATGTGGCCTCACAAGATAATTCTAAGATTTTGCCCAATGACCTATTTTTTGACCTAACATGACCAAATTTCACAATCTTTCAAGATTGTATCAAGTTTTATGGGTGTCTGACTGAAAAAGTGGCCTCTAGGTAAATGTTTAAGACTAAATACCTTTCAGAAAACATTTTGAGTAACATGGAAGAAGCTACAGATTCTTCAACCACAATGTTTTTCATAATCTTGATTCACAAAATTTTCTCCACAATGTTTTTCAATATCTTGATTAACAATATTTTCTTTTTTATCTAAATATCCAAATTTTTCCCTCTGTGCAACATAAAATGGCACCTCCATCTCTTTTCTCACTATATTTTCAATGCTATAAAAATTCCTTTTCTTTTCATCAAATCAGTTTAACAACCCTTTACCACACATCTGTGATTTTTAACCACCATGAGGAAACCGTCTTTTGAAAACATTGGGGGACAAGGAAGAAAAGTTGATTAAATAACATTTTCTCCTTTCTCCACAATGTCTTCTACTCTTAAAAAAATAAATCAAACCATCTGAATCACATCTAGTTTGTCATTTGCAAGAGCCTACAATTTGGACTTGTCTAAATCTTTTTTATGTGGTAAAAGGTAATTTCTTTTTCACATAATTCTTTGTTTTTGTAATCCAGTGGAAATGCATAATATAAAATTATCATTGTAAGGAAAAGGAACGAATGCTGGGTAACTAACATTTTCTCCTTTGTCCACAATGTTACCCATCCCTTCAAAATTAATTCCATCATTTCAGCTACAGGCAATTCTTTAGCAAAATAGGAAATTTGAGATTTGCACAAATGAAAGCATTTGCAGATGATATTTTCAATGTAATTTCAGATATAAAATTTGTCTTTCAAAGAGCTGAAAACATTGTGGAAACTGGACAAAAAGCTAGTTACCAAATTTTTTTCCATTTTCCACACCATTTCCAAAAGCCTTCTTTTTTAAGCTTAGACTGTTTAACTCTTTACCAGATGACAAAATTTCAAACTGTTCCAAAGTGAAAGCAATTTAAAGTGACTCAAATATAGAAAACTGTTTTTGTAAGGGTAGAAAACATTGTTGGAAAAGGAGAAAATGCCTTTTTTTCTTCTTTTTCCCACAATGTTTTATAAAGGCTTTTTTACAGAGTTGTAAAAATCCCGAATTGTTTGACTTGTCTTCATTTGGTTTCAATTTTTCAAGTCTCAAAGTCTATCATTTTCATGCAGAAATAACTCCAGTAGATCTCAAAATTAACTCTGAGTAAATGACTTAAAGTAAAAAATTCCCAAGCACTTAATCTGTATCTCCATATTTCTGGGAACTAATCCACCTCATTCAATGCAATTCCACAAAGAGAAAATCTATTTTTCCGGTCGTGGAATTTTTTACGAGGGTCCCACAAAAATAAAACCTCCTTGACAACGACAAATAATACGGACCATTTCTTGGTTCTAAAGAGAGCTCCATTAAATTTTCATGAAGAAAGAAGAAAGAACATTCTTGTTTTCTTTGACACATGCTTTTTGTTCTCCTTATGAACATGAAAACATCATGGCAGATAGAGGAAAAAAGAATCTAATTACCACATGAGAAAAATGTTTACTTGTTAGAATTGAAATTATTTGCAGACCACAATTTAAATTTGGCTCAAAAATGAAAATCGTCTTCATGTAATAAAAAACGCTGTGGGGGAACACGAGAAAATGTCTGTTACCAGCATTTCCTCCTTTCCTACAATGTTATCAAAAGCTTTCTCCTAATAGTTGTTAGAACTTAGGTCTGTCTGGTAATGAGTTAACCCTTTACCACACAGTGACGACTTTTAACAACCCTGAAGAAACCCTTTTGAAAACATAGTGGGAAAAGGAGAAAATGCTCCTTTTCCCACAATGTTTTCTACTCTATCAAAGTAAAGTCGTGTCAATTGAGTCAATTTAAATCTGTCGCTTGCAAATGCTTTCATTTTGGATAGACTAAACCTTTGCGGTGTGGTAAAGAGTTAACCAATCACCTTTGCAGAAATATGCATACACAGTTGACAGCTTTTGGAAACATTGTGGGGAATTTATAGGGACCAATAGCTTGTAACAATAATTATAGTTTCATTTTCAAGAAAATAATCCTAATTTTGAAAATCAAATTAACCCTTTATCATCTCAGACAGAGCTCCAGATAGAGGGAGTGATTTTGATTTCAAAACTGAAAATATTGCTTATTCTCCACTAAATCCTATGTTATGGGTACTCATTAGAATCATCTCACTGAGACGATGCTAATGAGTACCCACAACATAGGATTTGGAAGAGGAATAATGAATTTAGAATACCATCACTCCCTCTTATCTGGAGCTCTGATCTCGTACAATCCATTGATCTAAAAACAAAAAAAACCCCGAGTTTTTACATAAGCAAGAAGGCTGTAGAAAATAATTGGGAAAAAAAAAGAAAATGCTAGACAATAATAAACTTTAGTTTCTAAGTCACACACACTTTGTTGTCTTCAAATGCATTTGCAATGGACAAGAGTAAAAATTTGTTGTTCAAAAGTATTATTATCCAACAGGGTTATTAACAGTCAGAATTGTGTGGTTGATTGATTGTGTGGTGTTTTTGTAGCCCTTATCAACATTATTTCATGGCCAGCAGTCCACCTATCCATGCATTCCTGGAAGTTCTTTCACCAGTACTTTGCACAATATTCTTTCCAAGCCACTGGCTGCTTTTCTACATAACCATCATCGGAACAAGGATCAGTGATGTGAGAAGAATGAATCATTTCGGAATGACTAGCATTGATCCTTGGAGAGAGATTGGCCGAGTCAGCAATCGAACCAGCAACCCTGTTCTCAAGCCCTGTAGGCTACTGTCTTACCTCAGCAGCTAGTCAGAATTGTTACATAATAGGGTCAATACATGTTCTTGTTTACCTCTTTACCAAATGACAAAATTTTAGACTTGTCCAAATTGAAAGCATTTGCAGACGAAAAAATAAAAGTGACTGAAAAATAGAAATATGTTTTGGGAAGGGAAGAAAACATTGTGGGAAAAGGAGAAAATGCTGGTTACCAGCATTTTCTCCTTTTCCCTCAATGTTTTCAGAAGGCTTCTTTTTCAGGGTTGTTAAAAACCTGAATTGTGTGGTAAATATGTAATAGAGATGGCCATTATGAAATTTTATTATTTTTACCTGGTAATTCATAGACATTATCTCAATTACTTTCTTGATAGAGAGAGAAAGAGGTCTCTCGTGGGAATAGCTATTACCCTGGGTAAATTATTCTGGTGAGGCAAGTCTAATATTTACAATTTGCTTCATAGGTATGTGGCGCTTCTTTGCATTCCAGTCAAATTATTTTAGACAGGATCATGGCCCTCAATCAGTCTTGAACTGAGCCTGTATATACCTTTAACCCTTTACTACACAGCAAAACTAGACCTATCCAAATTGAAAGCATTTGCAGAGTGCAATTTCATAGTGGCTCAAATGGCACAATTTATCTTTGATAGGGTAGAAAACTTTGTGGAAAAAGGAGAAAATGCTGGTTTCCAACATTTTCTCCTTTTCTGACAATGTTTTTAAAAGGCCTTATTGTCAGGGTCTTCAAAGTCCCATATTATATCTGACGTTTCTTTTCCAAGTTGAAAGTAACATAACTTCTTATTGGCTAAACTAAATTGATTGGAAATGGCTGAGGACACACAGCATGGTAGAAGAATAACAGACACAACACAATCACAATCTCATTCAAAATGATAATTTCAACTTTTGACTACTACCACCAAGGAACATTTGGTTCTAAAGAGATACAAAATAAGGGAAAAAGCATAAGGGGACAATATCTTTGGGACCACAACATTTATAACTTACCTTGTGTACAAGGGTCACCTTCTTCTTCTGGTCACATTAAATAGAACAAAGTTGCATTAAAAAAAATAAAACATAGCTCAAACAGTTCTTTTTTTCATGAAAAGAATACTAGTTACCTGCACTGCTTCCTTTTACACAAAGAAGTTTGAAACTGTTGTTCTTCCCGTAGTATCTTAAGTACTTCAAGACATACAGCCTTTTAGTAAACCCTTTACCAAACATCTAAATCTTTGAAGTGTTGGAATTGGAAGCGTTTGCAAACAAAAATTTACATGGAAATCAAAACCTGAAATTTGATTTTGCTACATTGTGATAAAGAGAAAAAAGGCTGGTTACCAACATTACTCCTTTTCCCACAATTTCTCAAAGGCCTAGTCTTCTTCAGGGTTCTATAAAACATAGAAAGTGCTTGGGAAAATGGTTAAGGGTTCAAACTGCAATGGTGTTTATAATGGCATTTGTCTTTTACATGGCACAAAATATTGTGGGCCAAGGCGACAACACTGGTAACAAGGATTCTCTCCTTTTCCAACAATGTTTTCAACAGCCTTCTATCTCAAGATGGTAACAAAAATTTCAATTGATAATGAGGAACTATAACTGACCTGTTTGGATGCTGGCTGCTCATCCTCCACTGTTAGTTCTCCTACAGTTTTACCCTGAAAACATGACATTAAGATGCTATATGAATAAATAATAGAAAAAAAAAAACATGTCAGGGAAAACTAGAATTCTGCATACAGGTGCCGATGCTCTGCAAAATTTGATGCTTTCAGATATAGATTGATTTTTAGTAAGAAGTTTAAGCTGAAAGACGGGCACAACTGTGTAAAGAAAATTATAATGGTTACCAACCCCTTTTGTATTAGTTCTGACCACACAATCCTAACTTTTAACAACCTTCAGAAAAGAAGCCTTTAGAAAACATTGTAGGAAAAAGGGAAAATGCTGATAACCAGCATTTTCTCTTTTTCCTACAATGCTTTCTATTCTATCAAGGACAAGCTCTATTATTTGAGCCGAATCTAAACTGTTGTCTGGAAATGCTTTGAATATGGACAAGACTAAAACTTTGTTGTCTAGTAAAGAGTAATATCATAATAATGTTAATATTTTTCCACAAAAAAAGACAAATGCATCAATGCAGACGACACCAACAGCACTATGAAAATACCTCCATTTTTCTTCAAAAACAGCCAAGCCAATGATAAAAACATAAATTGAAATACGAAACATAGCACAGAAATGTAAGACTATATGCTACATGAGCTCAAGAGGTGCAACCTGGGAATTTGTTCTAAGGAACCTTGGAGCTGTAGGTTTTTGAAAAAAATATGCTTTAAATCTCGGTCCTGTGTGACAGTGCCATAAAACTAACGGTACAGTTTTATACTAGTCCAAACTGAAAGCACTTGCAGGCGATTAAAAGTGACAAGAACTAACAAGAGCCGTCAGAGACGGGTTATGCACCCCGAACAAGTGCTTGTCATAAAATATAAGAAATTGATATAAATTCACTTCTTTTATCCTAGAAGAACCTGTTCATGCCCCCCCAAAATTTGAAGTGAAAAGGCAATTACTATCTTAGAGATAGCCACACAAACTTGTAGAGGACAATAAGCCCCCTTTAAGCCCCCTTTTCCCATAAGACAATATTGGATCAATGCAATAAATACAACGGGTGTGTGGTTTGTGGCATTTTTGAATAATAATTCAAAATTCGAAATTTCATAAAATTTTGACCAGTCATGTATTAAATATTACATAAAACAATTTTTTACATGAAGCCCCCTTTTTCCGAGACGCAGCCTGAAATTAAGACAAGAGGGCCATGATGGCCCTGTATCGCTCCACTGGCTAATTCGTAAAAACACTACAAGCCAAACAGTACATTATTTGGCCAACTTGTTTCAAACTTGAGGGCATACAATTTTTTTCCATAAAAACCTACAAAAAAGTTGTGACCCCTGGGCAAATCCAATTTTGACCACAAAGCTATAATTACTTGAATCCTGGTGGAGGTCTACAAGATGAAGCCCCATACTAAATAATACAGGTCTAGAATGCATGGTTATAAACAAGAAGATTTTCAAAGTTTTCTAAATAAAAGGCCCTGTAAAACATAAATCCATGAGACAAGGCTAAATTTAGTGGTCCTAGTCTTTATTATGGTTAGTAACAAGATGACTTAGAAAGTTTTCACCACAAAAGCCCATGTAAAACTTGTGACCCCTGGTGTGGGGACAAACTTGACCCTACGGCTATGATTTGGGCCCTCCTGGTAGACGCCCACTAGATAAAGCTACATGCAAAATTTGGTAGCCCTAGGCCTTATGGCTTGGTACAAAAAGATTTTTAAAGTTCTCACTATATAAGCCCATATAAAACTTGTGACCCCCGGGGCCGGGCCAAATTTGACCTCTGGGCTATCATTTGGGCACTTTGGGTAGAGGTCTACTAGATAAAGCTACATGCCAAATTTGGTAGCCCTAGGCCCTATGGCTAGGTACCAGAGGGATTTTAAAGTTTTCCCTATATAAGCCCATATAAAACTTGTGACCCCCGGGGTGGGGCCAATTTTGACCCCAGGGCTATTATTTGAAGGAACTTGGTAGAGGTCCACTAGATAAAGCTACATGCCAAATTTGGTAGCCCTAGGCCTTATGGTTTCAGAGAAGAAGATTTTTAAAAATTTTCAATATTTTTCAGTTTTGTTGCCATGGCAACCAGAGTTTTTGAAGGAATAAAATTCTTTCAAGGAATTCTGAAGAGGACCATGGCAGGATCATTTCTGTGAAGTTTCATCAAAATTGGATGGGTAGTTTCAGAGAAGAAGATGTTTGAAATAAAAGTTGACGCACGGACGGACGGACGGACGGACGCACACACAGACGGACGGACGCACGACGGACAACGGGCCATGACATAAGCCCGCTGGCCTTCGGCCAGTGGAGCTAAAAAAGGAAGAGAGGTACCTGGGCAATGTTCCAACAAGTTCAGATTTGAAATTTCATAAAGTTTTGAGCACTGATAAAGGAGAACCTAGTGAAAAACAATTTTTTCCATGAAGTCCCATTTTTCCGTGATGCAGCCTTAATTTGAGAAACCAGGAAAGACGTATTTGCGCATTAATAATTCATAGATTGCAAAAACAAAGGGCACATGTTGAAACTTGTAAAACAAGATATAACCATGAAATGTTGACAAAAACTGAACAAGATATTAGTAAAAATTGCAATTTTGCATTAGGGCCCCCTTTCATTTTACAACAAACCCCCTTTTTCCATGACAAATTGAAAAACACATACATTGTAGATAAAGAAGCAAGAGCACATGGTGAAACTTTGAAAAAACAATATAACCATGAAGTTTAATGAAATTTTGACCAAAACTGAATGAAATATTAGTAATATTGGAATTTTGCAAGAAGCCCCCTTTTTCCATGACAGAACGTCAACTTAAAAAATGCCCAGATTAAAAATAGCAAGGGCATATGCTAAAACTATCCATAAACAATATAACCATGAAGTTTCATAATATTCTGACAAAAACTGAATGAGATATTGGTAAAAATTGCAATTTTGCATTAAGCCCCTTTTTTCCATGACACGGGGTCAAATTGAAAATCCCGGAAAACTATATCGGCACCTTACCCTAAGGAGTTCATATATGAACTTTTATCCAATTTGGTTCTAGGGTTATGTAGAAATCGCTTCGGACGGACGGACGGACGGACGGACGGGAGGTCGGACGGACGGACGGACGGGCAGACAGACGGAGGGACAGACGAAGCGGCGACTATATGCTCCCCCTTCGGGGAGCATAAAAATACCAAATCTTTCCTTGATAGGGCAGAAAACATTGTGGAAAAAGGAGAAAATACTGGTAGTATTTTCTCTTTTTCCCATAATGTTTTAAAATATCTTCATCAGGGTCTTTAAAACTCTGGATTGGGTGGTACAGGCTGAACGTAGAATGGGTTGCCTCTTGCACTATAATACCCAACAATATAAAATGGTCAACAGCCACCCAATGCTAATAAATTAACTCTTTACCACTAAACAACTTTATAGACTGATCTAAATTGAAAGCATTTTCAAATGACAAGCTTTAAGCAGCTTAAAAATTGAAATTTGTTCTGGAAAGGGTAACAGGAAAACATTGTGGAAAAAGGAGAAAATGCTGGTAACCAGCATTTTCTCCTTTTTCCACAAGGTTTTCGAAAAGACTTATTTTTCAAAGTCGTGAAAATCCAGGTTTGTGTGGTAGACAGTTAACTTTTTACCACAAGACAAAATTTCACACTTGTCCAAATTAAAAGCATTTGCAGACAAAAATGTAAATATCACTGAAAAATTGAAATTTGTTTTAGGAAGGATGAAAAACATTGTGGAAAAAGGAGAACATGCTGATTACCAGCATTATCTCCTTTTCCAATAAGCTTTTCGAAAAGACTTATTTTTCAAAGTCATGAAAATCCAGGTTTGTGTGGACTAGAGAGTCTGAACCTACACACCCAAACAAACGAAAGTTTAAGACAAAATGATCATAGAAAATAACAGAAATATAGGACAAACTGACAAATATATTTAACATAAAAAAGAAATGAGCTGTACTCTGACAAAAAGGGGACTTCATACATCTCCATGATGTACTTTCCCTTTACCTTAAACCCATTGCCAAACGACAAAATTTTGGGTTTGTCCAAATCGAAAGCTTTTGCAGACGACAAAATAAAGGTCACTGAAAATTTGTTTTGCGAAGGGTAAAAAACATTGTGGGAAAAGGAGAAAATACTGATTACAATGTTTACGAAAGGCTTCTTTCTCGGGGGCATCAAAAGTAGGGATTGTGTGGTCATGGGTTAACAATCCCTGGTTTGAATGATCCCGAGGAAGGAGCCTTTCTGAAAACAGTGGGGGAAAAGGAGAAAATGCTAGTTGAAAATGCTGGTAATCAGCATTTTCACCTTTTCCCACAATGTTTTTCTACTCTCCCAAATTTCAGTTTCAAGTTTTGAGTCAGGTTTATTTTGTTGTCTACAAAATGATTTCAATTTGGACCAGTCTAGGATTTTGTCGTTTGGTGAAAAGCTATAAAAATGAAGCCATAAAATCCATTTTGTCTAACATTTCTGCTTGCATCATCAGGTAGAAAGATCTTTAGACATACCGAAATTTACAACAAGAGGGCCATGATGGCCCTGAAATCGCTCACCTGTGTCTATTGACCAAACTTGAATAATTTTCAATCTAGTTTCCCAGTGACCTAGTTTTTTTTATCAGACATTACCCATTATCAATGAGATAAACATTCTGACCAAGTTTCATGAGGATTGGACTGAAAATGTGGCCTCTATAGCGTACAAAAGGTTTTTCTAATATTTGACCAAGTGACCTAGTTTTGGACCCGACAATTTTATCATAATCAAACTCTTTTGAGACATAATCAAAACAAACATTCTGCCCAAGTTTGAAGCATATCAGGCAGAAAATGTGGACTCCAGAGCATACACAAGGTTTGACCTATTGACCTAGTTTTTGATGCAACATGACCCACTTTCAAACTCATCCATGATACTATCAAGGCAAACATTCTGACCAATTTTCAAGAGTGTTGGACTCAAAATGTGGCATCCAGAGTGTGTACAAGGTTTTTCTAAGATCTGACCAAACATGACCCATTTTCAAACTCATCCAAGATATTATCAAGACATACATTCTAACCAACTTATAAGAGTTTCTGACTGAAAATGTGGCTTCTAGCGCATTCACAAGGTTTTTCTAAGATTTGATCTAGTGACCTAGTTTTTGACCCCACATGACCCATTTTCAAACTCATCCAAGATATTTTTCAAGACAAATGTTCTGACCACCTTTCAAGAGCTTTGGACTGAAAATATGGCCTCTAGCGTGTACACAAGGTTTTTCTAAGATTTGACCTAGTGACCTAGTTTTTGACCCCACATGACCAATTTTCAGACTCATCCGAGATATCATCAAGACAAACATTCTGACCAACTTTCAAGAGTTTTGGATTGAAAATGTGGCCTCTAGGGCATACACATGGTTTTTCTAAGATTTGACCTAGTGACCTAGTTTTTGACCCCACATGACCAATTTTCAGACTCATCCGAGATATCATCAGGACAAACATTCTGACCAACTTTCAAGAGTTTTGGATTGAAAATGTGGCCTCTAGGGCATACACATGGTTTTTCTAAGATTTGACCTAGTGACCTAGTTTTTAACCCTACATGACCCATTTTCATATTCATTTGAGATATTATCAAGGCAAACATTTTGATCAACTTTCAAGAGGTTTGGACTGAAAATTTGGCCTCTAGAGCGTACACAAAGTTTTTCTAAGATTTGAGGTTTGACTCATGTCAGCCTTCATAGACTGCAAAAGGTGAAATGGGCTGGTACTTTATGCAGATGCATTACAAACCCCTTTTCACAGAGAATGGCCAAAACTGTACTATAAAACATGATAAAGAAACACTTTAGAATGGCAGTAAAATAACATAAAATAGCAGAGAAATATTACATGACCTGAAGCACATAATTATATACATGTAACACTGTTTTACAGCTCTATTTAGCATCAAATTAGTTTTACATAAAGCAGTATCCTTACATCAAGTATCATTAACAGTATTACCAGTCATTCTTCATTTTTATTTTCTTATTTTTTTTTCATTTTGAGTCAATTGACAAAATAGAAAATTTGGCCTTTTGTCATTTTTCTATAAAATTACAAACAGAATGATGGAAAAAAGAGTAAGCCTAGAACATTATATTAATATAAAATGGTAAGAAATAAAATTGTGAAAAAAAAAAATGAAAACTTTTTTTTCATATACTGTATTTCACTGAACAAAGTGAACATTATAAGTGAGGCTCCATGCAAAACTGCAACAGGGTGCTCTTATTTCACAGCCGATTTCCAAAAATTCATGTGTCACCACATAAAAGAATAAGTATGGTATATGTGCTGGAATAATAGCATAAACCAGGAAACATATTGTACATGTTTATTTATATAGGTTTTAGTCAATGCTGAATAAAAAGAGATCACCATTTGAAAAACACACTGTAGATGTAGGATATATAATTAACTTCAGATTTTAATTTACCTCAAGCAATATCTAGGTTGATGTCAGCAAATGCTTTTGATACTTAGACAAGTCTTAATTTTTCTTCACCTTTTATCAAACTACATTTTGTATAAACTTTGTGTAATTTGAAAACCATTTGCATTCATTAAAATTCAAAAAGTATGACGATAATTTAATAAAAACTGTCACCAAAATGTGCAAATCAACGTGCAACAAATATGCATAAAAATCATGTCAGTTGACCACCAAATTACCCTGTGAAAAAAGTCAGAATAAGAAAAAGGGGAAAGGACAGCAGATACCAACCCTTTGGAACACTGACATGTGTTTATAAATTCTTTCACATGTTTTCATAGTTTTTAATGAGGCGACTTTATTGACCTAAAAGTTGAGCTTTTCTTGTAAATCTTACATTTCAAACGTTTTTCCATCATATCAAATAGCTCATATAATTATGTTTCTCCTGGGTAGAGCTCTGAAGTGTCTTGCCTAAGGACACTCCCACAGTGAAATTGTAACCTCAAGCCTCCAGGTTATGAATCCCAAAATTTTATCACTGAGCTATGGAAAGCCATAGCTGTCTTATATTGTTCTTTTACAGTTCATTGCACCAAAATGAGTAAACATATTAAATGAAAACATGTTTATATGGAACCTGACTGTGTTTGTATTAATGCATTTGTCTATATATTGAACCAAAAAAGCATGGTATTGCTTGGGTTCAACAATGTATTGAACCAAAGTGTATTTATATTAATGCATTAATTTTGTCCATATAGTGAACCAAAAAGGATGGCATTTCTTGGGTTCATCAATATGTATAAATTTA
Organism: Tridacna crocea; assembly: GCA_943736015.1. NCBI lineage: Eukaryota > Metazoa > Mollusca > Bivalvia > Cardiida > Cardiidae > Tridacna > Tridacna crocea. The sequence goes on along the minus strand of OX031057.1, from coordinate 33,928,592 downwards.
TATTAATGCAATCGTCCATATTTTGAACCAAAGAAGCATGATATTGCTTGGGTTCATCAATATATTGAACCAAGCTGTCTTTATATTAATCCATTTGTCCATATATTGAACCAAAGAATTTTGGTATTGTTTTGACTCATCAAATTGTTGAACCAAACAGTCTTTATATTAATCCATTTGTCAATATATCGAACCAAAGAATCATGGTATTGTTTGGGTTCATCAAATTGTTGAACAAAATTGATGAACAAAACAGTCTTTATATTAATCCACTTGTCAATATATCGAACCAAAGAAGCATGGTATTGTTTAAATTGATCAAATTGTTGAACCAAAATATTTATCCATATAATTAAGTCAGCAGTCTGATCTTGTGTCTTCAAAGTCCTCGACTTTATTTCACCTTTCAGCAATAGCAATATTGAAATGAAAATATTCTGGATGTTTTTTTATTTTCCGAAAAAAGGGGGCTGTTCTTTTATTTAGTCTAAGGTTTAGGGGAAAAAAAGGCTTACCAGTAGTCATGGTTCTCTATCAAGCGCGTCTTTTTTCCGGCGTAAGTATAAAAAACACCTGTTCTAGTAATGATACAAAGAAGAAAAGAAGCAATTTATATACAGATTGGTTAATATATTGATGAATCAAAACAATACCATGATTCTTTGTTTCAATATATGCACAAATGTATAAATATAAATACTGTTTGGTCAACAATTTGATGAATCCAAAACAATATCATGCTTCTTTGGTTAAATATATGGACACATGAATTAAAACAAAGACAGTTCGGTTCAATGTATTGATGGACCCAAGCAATACCATGCTTCTTTGGTTCAATATATGGACAAATGGATTAAGTCAAAGACAGTTCGGTTCAATGTATTGATGAACCCAAACAATACCATGCTTCTTTGGTTCAATATAAGGACAAATGGATTAATTCAAAGACAGTTCGGTTCAATGTATTGATGAACCCAAGCAATATCATGCTTCTTTGGTTCAATATAAGGACAAATGGATTAATTGAAAGACAGTTCGGTTCAATGTATTAATGAACCCAAACAATACCATGCTTCTTTGGTTCAATATAAGGACAAATGGATTAATTGAAAGACAGTTCGGTTCAATGTATTGATGAACCCAAGCAATACCATGCTTCTTTGGTTCAATATAAGGACAAATGGATTAATTGAAAGACAGTTCGGTTCAATGTATTGATGAACCCAAACAATACCATGCTTCTTTGGTTCAATATAAGGACAAATGGATTAATTCAAAGACAGTTCGGTTCAATATATTGATGAATCCAAAACAATTGCATGATTCTTTGGTTCAATATATGGACAAATGGATTAATATAAAGACAGTTCGGTTCAATGTATTGATGAACCCAAGCAATACCATTCTTCTTTGGTTCAAAATATAGACAAATGGATTAATTCAAAGACAGTTCCGTTCAATATATTGATGAACCCAAACAATACCTTGCTTTTTTGGTTCAATATACATGTACTGATGAATCCAAGCAATACCATGCTTCTTTGGTTCAATATTAAGATGAATGGAATAATACAAAGATAGTTTGGTTCAATATAAACATGTTTTCGTCTAATATATATACATTTTGGTGCAATGACCTGTAAAAGGATGATATAAGACAGCTATTGCTTTCATTCTGAGCCATTAAGGGCCCCTACCACTCCAAATAACCCTTTCGGTATAAGTAAATGTTTTTACTCTCTGTCAAATGATGAAATTTTACACTTGTTCAAATTAAAAGTATTTGCTGTCCATTAATTCAATCTGATTCAAATGTAGGAATTTGTTGTTGGAAGGTTAGACAACTTTTTTAAGAAAAATGAGAATGTGCTGGTTTGCAGCATTTTCTCCTTTTCCCATAAATACCTTCTTTCACAGGATCATGAAAATTTGGGAATAAGAGGTAAAGGGTTAAACAAGAGGGCTATGAATGCTCTGAATTGCTCACACTAGCTTTTCTACCTTCATGTTAAAATAGCTCATTTAACCTTCTAACATAATCCTGAGTACTAAGTACCCAAGAGAAAAAGCCATTTGAAAACATTGTTGGCACTTTCTCCTAATCCCACCATGCTTTATACATTCAAAAATACAAATTCCATCACTTTACCAAAGTTAAAAGTTCATCTGTGGCTTCTTTTTGGTAATACAAGAAAATGTTTGTCAGTAGCATTTCCTGAATTTTCAAATGTATTTCATTTCTCTGCAAAAGCAAATGCTATAAATTTTCCCTAGTGTAAAATTTGTCATTTGGAAATGTCTTATTTATTTGAACAAGTATGAAAATTGTTGGGTGAAAGGGACTTTTCAACACCAGTGAAAATATTGAGTTAGCTGTAAAGAATACAAGCTACATTGAGATCTAGATAGAGGTAGCAAATATTTGTAGATAGATTTTTATTAAAACATCTTGTTTCTTAATTGCCATTTTCCCAATATTTCTTTACTATTATACCATTCAAAATATTTTCTACTCTTGACATATTTTAGGTATTGTGTTGAAATACTATTAAAATGTAAAAAAACATGGCTAAACAGAAATGGCCAAGAGTTTAAATTTTCCAATATCAAACTTTTTCCAATTACCTTTTCATACATAATTGAACATCTGAGAGTTGATTTTTTTTATTAATATTTTTTTTTTCTTCACACTTATTTTCAAATATATAGATACTTTATTCAAGCCCTTTTTTTTTAGAACATGTACTTGTTTTCCTAATTATTCTTATCGCTTATTTGGTTGAACGTTTTGATGTGAACTGATAATAGAAATCACATGGCATAATCATGAAATACCATCTTCCTTATCTAGATCTCATATTTGTTAATAAAACCATTTAAGGGTAGCCCAGAACAATTCCATGTTAACACTTTTCCGTGGGAAGAAAACTGTTGATGTGCATTTGAAAGGAGATAACCTAAGTTACAAACATACAGAAGATGTTTCAGAGGATGGTCTCTCCTCTGTGGCCTCTTTCTGGTTTAACTGTATCTCAATAAATTTTGTCTTCAGCTCATCTGCCTCTTCGAAAGCTTCCCGAGCCGTATTTTCAGCTCGAGTAAGCATAGTGCTTACTTTCATAAGCTCTTCCTGTTAATACAACAACCACACACATATTCATAAAATATGGAAGGAAACATTTTATTGCACACACTGCCTGAAATGTGAAATGTCTTATAGTAACTTTCACAAATAAATGTTGTCTTTATAACCACTGTATGTCAAGACAGGACTATGCCAAACATGCAGTCTGATCTTTTTTATCAACACTTACACTTTGCAGAAACTTTATGGAGAGAAAAAACCATGAGATGGTAATTATTTCAGTCTTAATATTTATAGACTGAAAATATCATTCTGTTGAGGTTATTCAAGGCTTTAATGGTTAACCTACTAATACAACCAATACTCAAACTAAATAATTATTGTAAACTGTGAAATAATAGGCTCCTATATCTGGCCTGCAAACATACAAAAAATAGGTATTCAGGGATTAATGCAAAGTGTTGTCTAGAATCAGCCTGCACCGTCCAAGCAGGCTAATCGAGGATGTCAATTTCCCTTTTTTTGTAATTTTCTGTTTTGCAAAAGTCTTAAATGAAGAATAAAATCTAATGTAATTGTGAAGTGCTGTCTCGGATTAGCCTGCACAAACTGCACAGGCTGCTCTAAGATAACACTTTAACCCATTACCACACAATCCCTACTTTTGACACCCCTTAGAAAGAAGCCTTTTGAAAACACTGTGGGAAAAGGAGAAAATGCTGGTAACCAGCATTTTCTCCTTTTACCACAGTGTTTTCAACCCTTCCAGAACAAATTTCAATTTTTCAGTCACCTTTATTTTGTCGTCTGCAAATGCTTTCAATTTGAACCAGTCTAAAATTTTGTCGTGTGGTAAAGAGTTAAGCAAATATCTGAATGCCCCTTTTCAAGTGTTGTGAGCCATATGATTTCTACTTGATAGTATGAATCTAAAATACAACAAATTTGAAGCACCAAGTAAAATGTGTATCACTTTCATGCTTAAAAGTGACACACTTTTACACCTGCAGTTTAGACATGCAGAGTTGCCTGTGTTAATTGTAACCAAGACTCATCAGGTTCCTTTTTTTTCCAACAATGAAATGTCAATAACATTTCCTACCCTTTAACTCTTTACCAATCGACAAAATTTTAGGCTTAATTGTCCAAATCAAAAGCATTTACCGATTATAAAATGAAAGTGACTGAAAATTTAAAATTTGTTTTGTGAAGGGTATAAAACATTGTGGGAAAAGGAGAAAATGCTGGTTACCAGCATTTTCTCCTTTTCCCACAATGTTTTCTAAAGGCTTCTTTCTCATGGTCGTCAAAAGTAGGGGTTGTGTGGTAATGGGTTATAAGACAAACCCATTATTTCAGGCAAATTTTATTGTAAAATCTTATCCTACCATTTACAAACATCTCCATATACAAGGGCGTAGCACCCATTATGTATGATATGCATTTGCGTATAGGAAAAATCCGCAACCAAAGTTGTTGATAACAATGATCATATACATGTACGTGATTTTGTTTTTTTTTTTCTTTTTGTTTTTTGGCGGGCCTTTCAAAACTAAATAGGTTGGTTAAATGCACTGCTAACTAGAAATTTTTTCTATGCTTAACTCTTTACCACACAACAAAATTTTAGACTGGTTCAAATTGAAAGCATTTGCAGGGGACAAAATAAAAGTGACTGAAAAATCGAAATTTGTTCTGGGAAGGGTATAAAACACTGTGGGAAAAGGAGAAAATGCTGGTTACCAGCATTTTCTCCTTTTCCTACAGTGTTTTCAATAGGCTTCTTTCTCAGGGGCGTCAAAAGTAGGGATTATGTGGTAATGGGTTAATAATACACAGTGCCGCCTCATGTAACATCACACTGTCGAGCAGAAAGTCATCAGTGTGCGTATATATATTTTAACCCTGGCTATGCCTATGATATTTTCTAAGAGTGTAGAGCAAGATAAGCCTGCACATAACTGCAAACTGATGTTGCTTTACATTCTGCTGTCCTCTCAGTAGCTTTGTCGCATATACTGGTAGAGTACTAGTATACAATGAGCGCAAGTTCTAACCAATCACTTTCTGAAACTGTATTTTTTCAAAAGCTACATGGTGTATGAAAGTTTAAATTTGTACGTAAGTTTTCAGGTTAAATGTTTATCAAATCTCGATTTTTAAAATTCGAAATGAATTGCATGTGAGGTAAGATCCAACCACAGGACCGATTCAGATTTCTCGCCGATGAAACACCAGTGCACTTAAGTTATTGTGCGTACACTGTCAGATTCACTGTCTGTTAGACACCAATACAGAAAAGCAGAAAACATGGCGAGAATGACACTTTAACAACAAGAGAGAGCCACAGGAATGTTGATGGCAAGGGCCTACGTAAGACTGGTATGTCACCAAAGCCCATATATTTTACATAATTGATAAAAGCAAAATTTACACTGAGTGCAGTAGAATTATCAAATCATGCGAAGGTAATTGTCATTTAATTTTAGGTTGCTAGAAAATTAACAGGGCATTTTCAACAATTCACGCACTGTGGAGAAAATTTACTGTGACCGAAAGTGTCTGGGATCTTGTTCGTCTGCAATGGCGGAAGATTACAACACCACGCCAGGATAGATTCATCGTCGTGTCCCACCTGTGTAACCATTTTACGTCCTCTACACTTACTGCTCGGAACATTATCAGCCTTCACAGCCCCCCCAATATCATCCTTAATAGTACGTAATTGTCTAAAAGACGCTGGATTGAAAGCATACAGGCTGTATAAGGTACCTAAATTAACAAATCGACACAGACATAACCCCCATGCTTGGGCATGTCAACATTTACGTCTTACAAGGGCATACTGGGCCTACGTTTTATTCACAGATTATGCCAGAATAAATCTCTCTGGTGCCAACAGCCGTCAACGTTTGTATCACCGTAGGGAAGAGTGACATGCAGAAAACTGTGTAAGGGAAAGCGAACTGTTTGCAAGAGGATCTGTTATGGTCTGGGGAGGTGTATTGTTACATACAAAAACACCACTTGTCATCATTAGAGGAAATCTTACTGCTAGAAATACCCGGACCATGTAATTGTTCCACCAACAATCATACCTCATATCAGACCAAACAGATTTATGTCACTGGCTCAAGACAATGCACCATGCCACAATGCAAGTGCCACCCAGGCTTTGTTGGCAGTGCATTATGTCCGACTCATCCCTTTTCCCAAACAAAGTCCAGATCAAAACCCTATTAAACACATCTGGGACTTGCTGAAAAGAAGAGTTCTGGCTCTTCCTCGGCCAGTAAGGTTGGGCGCCCTTGAGCACTTAATTATCAATGTTTGGAATGGGATACATCAACAAGAAATCCAGCCATTTATTTCATCAATGAGAAGCAGGACTGGTATCAAGCAGCCATAAATGCTAATGGTGGACAAACAAACTACTTGATTTTTGAATGCAGACGAGTTTCACTTTAATTTTTTTTGAGATCAACTTTTTTATGTGCTATTTTTATATTTTATGAATTTCTGTCTTTTAATTTTGAAGATAAGTCTTTCAATTAACTATGTTAATTTTGACATAAAACGTCTCTCATAAAATTACATTTGTCCAATTATATGCTAAAGAAACACTGATCGGTTAGAACTTTTGCTCAGTGTACAGAGGCAAATCACATCATTTGAATAAAAATGAATCAGCCATCTGAAAATCTATTCCATCTGAAAATCCATCTGATCGGCCAAGTTAAAAAAATTGATAAAATCAACAACATTTTAAAATTCTACAATTCAAACTTGCTCTGATAAGGGTTCACTCTCGACCACATGACAAAATCTTAGACAAATCCAAATTGAAATAATTTGCAGATGACACTGTCACACTTGCTCAAATGATGGAAACAGTATATGAATTGGTAGAAAACAATGATGTTAGAAAAGAAAAAATGCTGGTCACCAGCATTTCATCCTTTTTCCTCTAAGTTTATATAATGAATTTCTTTCTCCAAGTTGTTAATACTTGGGACTGTGTGGTTGAGGGTTTATATGGACAGGTTTAAAATTCTCTTGTCTGATAAAAAGTCATAGATTAAAACAATGTAGAAGAAAAAAGCTATGACACAAACCTGATATGTAATAATGTCATATTGATAAGTAGGTGCTGATATATCTATAGTGTCTCGTAAATCCAGGTATTGTACAATTTGAACTGCCATCCTTCAATCTGATTGGTCAGTCAAACACACATAAGTGAAAATCTATTGGTTTCCACACTTTGAACACAGTCTTAGTTTTGAATTCACATTTATGATTGGCTATCGGTTACAATTTTGATTGTTTCCCTCACTTTTAACACTGTAATGATTGGCTCTGAGTTGTGAGGTTTGATTGCTTGATTCAGTTAATTCTGCACCACAAAATCTTGAATTCCAACAATTCTGAGAGTAATTAGCTTTTTGCAAATTTTGTGGAACAAGGAGAAAATGCCTGTAGCCAGCAACTTCTCCTTTTCCCACTATCTTTTGTCCCCTTTTCAACACAAATTAACTCATATTTCCCACACTTTACCCGCCAGCCAGAGAAAAAAAAATGTTTTTGAAATTTGATAGACTGGAAAATGGTTCAGAATCTAGTCTGCTGTGTAAACAGAAATTACTAATATACACGGTGTAAGGGGTAAATGCATAGATGATAGTTCCCCTTTTTTCGGCAAAACATCAAAATTTATTTCATCAAGTGAAAGTCATGAACAATTACAGGTAACCGATGTTGTTCAGTTGATGACATAGATTTTGATATTTCACTGACAAAAGCAAATAAACTATTATTTTTGAGCTTCTAACCTCTTTTTTGTCAGGATTTTTGTCAAAATCCAGCAGTTCTTTTCAATAATTTCCCATGGGGTGCCCCTTTCCACATAAGAAGGCATTAAAATACTACATAAAGTGTGAGAAATTTTGGGTAAATGTGCATAAATTACATCATATTTTTCTATGAACAGCTTGTGCTGTTTACCTTGGCAATTAGTGCAGAGGAGCTGTTTTCACTTTCAATTGAACAGTCAGAAAATATTAAATCAGTATTTTACAGCTGGCGTAACCATGAAATAATCATACCATATTCCAGCATTATTTGAAGGTAGCGAAAAGCATGAAAGACATATGGAAGAAAATTAAATTAATATTTCCTTAACCAATTACGACACAATCACTACATCTGACGCCCCCGAGAAAAAAACCTTGAGAAAACATTGTGGGAAAAGGAGAAAATGCTGGTAACCAGCATTTTCTCCTTTTCCCACAATGTTTTCTACCCCTCACAAAACATATTTCCAGTCACTTTTATTTTGTCATCAGCATTGTTACTGCTTTCAATTTTGACAGTCTAAAATTTTGTCATTTGGTAATAAGTTTTTAACAACGAGAAAATATCACAACAGTGGTATTATTTATGTTCTCCAGAAAATGAAATGCAACCTTGCAACCCCATCAGCATCTTCGCGAGCCAAGTTTACGATCACTACGTGGATCTTACCTTGGCTGATTGAGCCCGATTTCGAGATTCCTGTGATGCGCCCTCTATTGGATGCTGGTTATTACTCCCCTTTACATCATGTTTCTAAAAGCAAATGAAATAATTCGTTTTACAAACCGCTTACGAATACACATGAAGCGATAAGCAGACATCCATGTGTTTTACCTATTATTCGAAAGGTAGAGACCGTGTTCTATTTTTATCAAAGATGAAATGCTACGACCGATTTTATTCGATGCAGCTAGAGCTGGCTGCATCCAATGAAAAGCCATATCGGGGGGTTGTAAAAATCAAGCTCAATCCGCCAAGGTAAGATCCACATAGTGATCGTAAACTTGGCTGGCGAAGATGCCCCATCAGGGACACATTTGGTATAAAGATACGTGAATGATCATAGTTACCAGTAGATAACATAGAGATGAAATAGAGCCTTTCCCAATCCCTGGTTTTCACAACCCACAAGTAGAACGCTTTTGAAAACATTTTTGGAAAAGGAGAAAATGCTGGTAACCAGCATTTTCTCCTTTTCCCACAATGTTTTCTACCCTACTGGAAACAACTTTCAATTTTTGAGTCATAACAATTTTGTCGTCTGCATCTGCTTTCAATTTGGACATGTCCAAAATTTTGTTGTTTGGTAGAGTTAAAAACTTGCTGAAAATGAATATAGATGTATCCAATGCCAGTGAATTAAATGTGAAAAATATTTTGTACTCTATACACTAATGGGTATATAAAATTCTCCCATTACAAAAGAACAGCTTACAAAATGAAAAATGACATGTAAAAAATGCAAATGATGACGGCTGAATCAACAGTTGCCCCAATCCTTTACCATACAATCCCTACTTTTGAGGACCCTGAGAAAGAAGTCTTTAGAAAATGTCGTGGGAAAAGGAGAAAATACTGGTATCCAGCATTTTCTCCTTTACCCACAATGTTTTGTGCCATAAAGATGTATGATTAAAAGGTATGTTTTAACAGTATTCTTATTGTTAGTTGTATCATAAACTGTCCCAGCCAGAAAGTCCTATGTTTTTTTGGAAAGTTATGGCATATACTAGTGGAAGTAATAGGGACGAAATAGCACAGAGCTATCTTTTTATAGCACGGTATGGCACACAAGGTTATGAAGTCAACAAATGCTTTTCACAGTGCCAAAACCTGCTATATCATTATAGCTTGTTTTAGAATGAAACTTTCATGTAACATTTATCATATTTTGAGAACCAAAACAATTTGGTGCAATTATAGGATGCTGCAGCTGTATTTTGAACACAATTTTAATCATTAAGATATGGAAAGTCCATGTATGAATGTGTATTCTAAGTTTGGTTTGAATATTCTGACAATGAAGAATTTGAGAGAGTTTTTTCTTCCTCCTGTAAAATTTCAAAAAGTGCAGATAGTGTCTTCTGGCAGTAATACCTCGATATAGTTATGATAGACTCTTAACTCTTTACCGAACAAGAAAATTTTAGACTTGTCCAAATTGAAAGCATTTGCAGACAACAAAATAAATGCGATTCAAAAATTGAATCTTGACTTTAGAGGAGTAGAAAACATGTATTGTGGGAAAAGAAGAAAATGCTGGTAACGAGTATTTTCTCCATTTCCCGCAAGGTGTTATTTGGTAAACGGTTTTGAATTGGTTAACATGTGATAAGGTTGAAATTTTACTATCTGTGAATCACTGTCTCATTGTGACAAAATGACAAATTCATGCAAATTTGAGAAAATTAAACTTAGAGAACCGCCTACAAATATTTGAGTATTCTACCACACTATCCTGTATATATACATGATCCTGGGAAAATAAGACTTTTAAAAATCATCGTGGGAAAAGGAGAATGATGGTAACCCTCATTTTCTCCCTTTGTCAACCACAATGATTTCTATCCTGTAAATTACCTGCATGTAAGCACCGGAATCTGACGTTTAGTTGGTGAAAATAGCTAAGTGGACACTATTATAAAATATATTTTATAATACAGAGTGACCACTTCGGCTGACATTTAGCTATTTTCACCAAATAAACGTCCGATTCCTGTGATGTAAGTTTCAATTATATTGCACAATTTAACCCTTAACAACATAATCCCGACTTTTAACACCCCTGTGAAAGAAGCCTTTAGAAAACATTGTGGGAAAAGGAGAAAATGCTGGTAATCAGCATTTTCTCCTTTTCCCACAATGTTTTCTTCCCTTCCTAAAAGAAATTTTTATTATTTTGTCACATTTATTTTTTTGTCTGCAAATGCTTTGAATCTGGACCAATCTGAAATTTTGTTCATTGGTAAAGAGTTACTATTGCTATTTGACAAACCCCTGGTCTTGTCCAAAATCAAAGAATTTGCAGAAGACAAAATATTGAAATGTGTTTTTGGAGAAGAAAAAAACATTGTGGAAAACAGATTTTGCTCCCTTTCCCACAATGTTTACAATGCCTCTTCCTTAGGGTCTGTAAGACTTTAAGTACTGTATTCTAATGGGTTATTCTTTACCAGAGGTCAGATACTGGACTGTCCAAATTCTGTGCATTTGCATGGTCAGGTCGGGTCGGGTCAGGGTCAGGGTCAGGGTCAAGGTCAAAGTTGGGTCGGGTCGGGTCGGGTCGGGTTGGGTCGGGTCAGGTCAGGTCGGGTCAGGTGTCAGGTCAGGTCAGGTGTCAGGTCAGGTATCAGGTGTCAGGTCAGGTGTCAGGTGTGGTCAGGTGTGGTCAGGTCAGGTCAGGTCAGGTGTCAGGTGTGGTCAGGTCAGGTCAGGTGTCAGGTGTGGTCAGGTCAGGTCAGGTCAGGTGTCAGGTGTGGTCAGGTCAGGTCAGGTGAGGTCAGGTCAGGTGTCAGGTCAGGTGAGGTCAGGTCAGGTGAGGTCAGGTGAGGTGAGGTCAGTCCAGTCCAGTCCAGTCCAGTCCAGTCAGTCCAGTCAGTCAGTCAAGTCAGTCAAGTCAGTCAGTCAGTCAGTCAGTCAGTCAAGTCAGTCAGTCAAGTCAGTAAAGTCAATCAATCAATCAATCAATCAATTATATGTGAGAAGAAAAAAATTGCTGGAAAGAATTTTTGCTGCAACTGAGTAAAAATTGTAAACAACAAGTTACAACTGGGATACAATAATAAAATTGTCCGTTAACTGCTGAGCTACTACTAGTGGGAAGTTGCAAAATTGACTTGAGATTGGCAAAAGTTTTCAGTGGCTATGAAAAATTCTTAACCCTTTTCCAAACACTTTACATCGGATATGTTCAGTGATACATATGTGGTAATTTATGGCAGATAGGTGATATCGGTGATAGAGCTTGCATATCTCTTGTCATAAATTGTTGTAGGTTCTTTTAATACAAAATATGTACAGGTGATGAGAACCAATGAATTACTGGCAATTCACTGTCGACATCATGGAGAATGGAACAGAAACAGAGCAAATTGTCCTCCTGTTGCAGCAGCAGGCTCTTTGTCAGACAAGTAATTCAGTAAGTCCAGCAGCCAAGGAATTAACATAGGCGCCACAGTAAAAGATAATAGAGATGGTAGACAAGGCCATGATTTACCAAGACGAGAAGATTTCAATTTCTGTAGCAACACCACTCTTGCCGATCAGAGAGAGAGTTACATCAGCTCCTTCCCGAACTATGTGATGGCCACCAAAAAATGTTCACAAGCCATCACAACGCCTCACTCTAAGACTGTTGAAGCCAGACACCAACGGGAGAAAGCCCATATCCGGGTTGAAGTTGGTTGTGACGCTCAGGTACCTTGCTTCAGAAGATTCCGACCCCTCCCTCTTGTATAATTATAGGGTAGCCAAGTCAACAATATCCCTCTGCTAATGGGCCTTGTTGATGCCGACTATAGGTTCCTGTGGATAGATGTTGAGGGACATGTACACATTTCTGATGCTCAGACAACTGTGAGCTCCACGAAATGCCAGAAGACGATAACATTTGTGTCTTACCTCCTGAACCACCATGACAATGACCATGATATGCCTTTCTTCCACGTTGGTGACAATGCCTTTGGGCTGAGAACCTATTAAATTAAGCCCTACAGGAGATATGGACTGGAAAGGGAGACCCTGGTCACCAATTATCAGGAACAAAACTGAACTAATGATCTGTACATCATGGTGGTTGAATGAAGTGAATATGTACCAGGGTTTAGAAAAAAGAGTGTGGAAAAGTGTTTTATCAATGAAAATTTCAACAGTCCAAGGCCTGTAAATCTGTGAAAAATTAGTGGAGCAGAATGAAAGTTGAAATTGATCTGTAAGTGATAGTGGTTGACATACAAAGCAAAAATCAGGTCAATATCCATCATCGTTTAGAAAAGAAGTCCAGAAACTGGTTTTTTTTTGGTGAAAATTTCTAAGTCCATGGCCCATAATTACGCTAAAAATCAGTAGACCAGAACAAAACTCAAACCTGATCTGCAAGTCATGATGGTTAACATACCCACCAAACATCAGCTCAATATCTGCTAGCGTTTAGAAAAAAAGGCCGGAAAACTGTCTTTTCCCCGTCAAAATTTCAAAGTCCAAGGCTCATTATTTTGTTAAAAATCAGCAGACCAGAACTAAACTCAAACTTGATCTGTAAGTCATGGTGGTTGACTAAACCACCAAAAATCAGCTCAATATATGCCAGCATTTAGAAAAAAAGTGTGGAAAAGAGATTTCCCGGACTGATGGACAGACATACGGACACACTGACGGACAGAGTGCAAACCTAAAGTCCCCTTCGGCTTCTCTGGTAGGGAACTAAAAACCCCTTCATTTGAAAGTAAAGATTTCAAGTTTTCAGCTCTCCTTTCATGACGATTCCTTCTACAACTCCAATACAAATGAAATGTAAATAACAAAAAGAAACGAACTTATCTTGTGTCAATGTTGACATAAAGTATTGAACTACATTGAAGATTTAATGTTGATCAAAATCTATTATAGATACATTTATACATAAAATTGGACTTTAACTTGGTTAATTTATCACTAGCCTGTCATGCGTATATAGGCCTATGCTATTTGTGTGTCAAATGTATGTTTATGTGTGTGTCACATGAATGTCACTTTACTGTAACTTGGCACTTGTCTGTCACTTTAGTAACTTGTATTTTCTTCAGTTGACCTCGTATCAATATTGATGAACCACAACCAATACAGAACTCCTTGAATGTGATTAGTCAAAAGTAAGCTCAGATGCCCACAGAACTTTTGACCAATCACGTTCAAGGATTTCTGTATTGGACGCAGCTCATCAATATTGATACAAGGTCAACTGTATTGATCCGAGGTCAAGTTGTATTAAGCCTAGGTCACAACCTATATACTATATGAAGTATGAAATGTGACTAGTATTGCATGGACCAGTTTCCATGTATAACTTCTATATATCTAAAAGTTAATTAGAAATAGAGCATAACACTCATGTTACTGTATATCTACACCTTTCAACAACACTGTATTGCAAATTATTGATATTTTATTTGAAAATGGCTAACAAAGTAAAACAAGTAATGGTGTAGTAGCCTGTAACTTCGTTTTTATGAATGGGAGATGAATAATACAGTGAAAAATTTGGACCAATCAAATTGCAAATAAATATATACATATACTGAGTGTGAGGCATGCCATAATTACCGTTATTACTATGTCATACCGTATTCACGGGTAGGAAACTTCATATTCAGAGCTAATGGCTCTGACGAGAAAATGTTGTGTTGGTCTTCCGTTTCTGAAGATGTCGGCTGAAAAAAAATCCCAAAACAGGTAGGCATGTCAATATTTGTTGTTATCTGTTCTTATGTCTCTGAAATTCAAAAAAAGGAGAATGTCATTCGATGCTCTGGTCTTTCAATGTGTTTTCTGCACTATGGAAAGTTGGAATAGGTGTACGATGTTGTCTGAATCATTTGTGGCGTGGATTGACCGTAGCCAAAATAATACGTCTCGGAGATAAATTCAGTCTGTTATAACCATTTAATTGGCAAGTAAGAGAGAGTCTTACTGTCCCAAAGCTGTGAACTAATGTCCTAAAATGTTACATTCACTGCTGGTCAAAAATTGAAAAGAAAAGCACAAGAATTGATAAAAATAAAGAAGGGCTCTGATTATGTGGACCGGCTCTGACTATGTTACTCAGCACTAATTCAAGAGGGCTCCCTTTCAAAATTTTAGTTTTCTGTAAATAATAAGTCAGGACGTAAATTTTGGTTTTCCATTAATATCTTTCTGTCCAAAATTTAGTTCATTTGTTGGATGGAACATGATTGCATGTATGAAAATACAAAGGACTGGTGTTGCCACGTTAGAAAAATGCTGTTTAACATTAGTCTATCTAAATTTTGAAAATACTTCTGCATAGCTTTTGATTAGAGCGAATGTCCATATATAAAATTGTTCGTGCTTTTGTCGCAAATGCAGACCACACATAAACACAAATAATGAAAAATATTTTCTTTTAGAAGTACGAGAATGATAAACACAATGCAGCACGTGTTTGAATGGTCTAGATGCATGAATTTGCATTATGAAGTTTATGAATCATTAATCAGCCATCAACATAATTCTTTACATATAATTGAAACTTTGGAAACAAAATCATTACTTTGCGAAACAATTTAAAAAGGTCACCTGTAAAAGTCATTTCGAAATCTGTCACCACCCCTACTATCATCACCACATCAATGATTTTGATGAATCAGAATTCTGCAAATAAACTTTGGATAGATCACCCAACAACCATTTCTTGCAGAAGAGCACAAGCTCGAAAGTGACTAAAATCATGAGCCCAACGAGAGAACCACATGCAGGTGCCAACAATATGATGTTGTTTTTCGACGGATTAAAAATTTCCAAAATGACTTTTGAAAAGGGTCACCCTAGACATATCTGTGAAATTATTTCAAAGTCTGACCATCTGAGCACAACATGCTCAAGGGGAGCTTTTAGGATAACGATGTGTCCATCGTCCGGTCGTCTGTAGTCCGTCGTCAACAATTTCTTTTACCCATTACCACACAATCCCTACTTTTGACGGCCCTGAAAAAGAAGCCTTTTGAAAACACTATGGGAAAAGGAGAAAATGCTGGCAACCAGCATTTTCTCCTTTTCCCACAGTGTTTTCTACCCTTCCAAGAACAAATTTCTATTTGTTAGTCACCTTTATTTTGTTGTCTGCAAATGCTTTCAATTTGGACCAGTCTAAGATTTTCTCGTGTGGTAAAGAGTTAAACATCTTCTCCTAAACCACGGGCTGATTTGGACCAAACTTGGCTGGAATGTTTCTTGGGAGGACCTCTTTGAAAATTGCTCACAGAATTTGATTCCATCAAAAACTCTGGTTGCCAGGAAATTTTTTTAAAATCTTCATCTCTGAAACTGCTCGTCAGATTTTGAAATCATTTCACAGAGATGTTCCTTGGGTGACCCTTTTCAAAAATTGTAGGCGAAATTGTAACCCCGTAAGAAACATGGCTCTGGTGAATGAGGGCTACTTGCACTGAACGGAAATGAAGAAATTCTTGAAAATTCTTCTTGAAACCGCTGGTCAGATTTAAAATATTTCACAGAAATGTTCCTTGGGTTACCCTTTTCCAAAATTGTTCGCGAAATTTTGATGTCAAAAGACCTGGCTCTGTTGAATGCCAATGAATTGGGGGCTACTTGCACTATACAGAAATGAAAAAAAAAATCTAAAAAATTTTCTTTATTTTGATGCGTCAATAAACACTGCTCTGATGAATGGGGGCTACTTGCACTATGGCCATGAAGAAATTCTTAAAAATTCTTCTTCTCAGAAACCGATGGTCAGATTTTGGAATCATGTCACAGAGATGTTCCTTGGGTGACCTTTTTCAAATAATGTTCGCGAATTTTGATTCGTCAATAAATATAGCTCTGGTGAATGGGGGCTACTTGCACTATACGGAAAATTCTTCTTCGCTGAAACGGCTGGTCAGATTTTGAATTAATTTCAGAGAGATGTTCCTTTGGTGACCCTTTTCAAAAACTGTTCGCGAAAATTGATCTGTCTAGAAACATGGCCCTGATTGGGGTGCAGGTGGCCACTTGCACTATACGGCCATGAAGAAATTATTAAAAATTCTTCTCTGGAACGGCTTGTCAGGATTTTGAAATACATTCACAGAAATGTTCCTTGGTTGACCCTTTTCACAAAGTGTTCAAGAAATGTTGATCCATCAAGAAACATGGCTCTGATGGCTGTGGGCTATTAACACTGTATGTACATGAAAAAATTAAAACAAAATCTTTTCCGGAATGGTTGGTCAGACTTTGAAATAATTTCACAGATATGTCTAGGGTGACCCTTTTCAAAAATCATTTTGGAAATTTTTAATCCGTCGAAAAACAACATCATATTGTTGGCACCTGCATGTGGTTCTCTCGTTGGGCTCATGATTTTAGTCACTTTCGAGCTTGTGCTCTTCTGCAAGAAATGGTTGTTGAGTGATCTATCCAAAGTTTATTTGCAGAATTCTGATTCATCAAAATCATTGATGTGGTGATGATAGTAGGGGTGGTGACAGATTTCGAAATGACTTTTACAGGTGACCTTTTTAAATTGTTTCGCAAAGTAATGATTTTGTTTCCAAAGTTTCAATTATATGTAAAGAATTATGTTGATGGCTGATTAATGATTCATAAACTTCATAATGCAAATTCATGCATCTAGACCATTCAAACACATGCTGCATTGTGTTTATCATTCTCGTACTTCTAAAAGAAAATATTTTTCATTATTTGTGTTTATGTGTGGTCTGCATTTGCGACAAAAGCACGAACAATTTTATATATGGACATTCGCTCTAATCAAAAGTTATGCAGAAGTATTTTCAAAATTTAGATAGACTAATGTTAAACAGCATTTTTCTAACGTGACAACACAAGTCCTTTGTATTTTCATACATGCAATCATGTTCCATCCAACAAATGAACTAAATTTTGGACAGAAAGATATTAATGGAAAACCAAAATTTACGTCCTGACTAATTATTTACAGAAAACTAAAATTTTGAAAGGGAGCCCTCTTGAATCAGTGCCGAGTAACATAGTCAGAGCCGGTCCACAAAATCAGAGCCCTTCTTTATTTTTATCAATTCTTGTGCTTTTCTTTTCAATTTTTGACCAGTAGTGAATGTAACATTTCAGGACATTAGTTCACGGCTTTGGGACAGTAAGACTCTCTCTTACTTGCCAATTAAATGGTTATAACAGACTGAATTTATCTCCGAGATGTATTACTTTGGCTACGGTCAATCCACGCCACAAATGATTCAGACAACATCGTACACCTATTCCAACTTTCCATAGTGCAGAAAACACGTTGAAAGACCAGAGCATTGAATGACATTCTCCTTTTTTTGAATTTCAGAGACATAAGAACAGATAACAACAAATATTGACATGCCTACCTGTTTTGGGATTGTTTTTCAGCCGACATCTTCAGAAACGGAAGACCAACACAACATTTTCTCGTCGGAGCCATTGGCTCTGAATATGAAGTTTCCTACCCGTGGTATTTGGAACAGTATTTCACAGTGTGTAGATATCGCTTTTTTTCTGCCATGTGTCAGATATCTTATCAGCATGTGATGCATGTATTGGGGGCAGAAAATTTTTCAGGGATATAATAAAACATTATTTTAAAGCACATGTAACCAGCCTTTTATGCACAGATCATTCACAATAGGCTCATATGATACAACATCATTTTTACAGTGCTAGATACCAGACTTTAGGCTTTACTCTTTACCACGCAATCCCGAATTTTAACAACCCTGAGAAAGACGCCGATAGAAAACATTGTGGGAAAAGCAGAAAATGCTAAAACCAGCATTTTCTCCTTTTCCCACAATATTTTCTACCTTATTAAAGTCAGAAATCATCATATGAACAAGATTTAGTTTGTTGTCCGCAGATGCTTTGAATTTGGTCAAGACCAAATATTGTCAATGGGTAAAGAGTAAAATCATAATATAATGATATATCATAACATCATTTTTACAGTGCAAGTTACCACTCTATTATGCACAGATTATCTATGATGGGTTATAACATAACTTATACAGTGCAAGTTACCAGTTAATACCTTATTCTTTCTGACTTTATTTTCATTCCTTTTCTTAGTTTTACAAGCCTGTTTTTCCTTCAAAAATAATACGGAAAAATGATTAACAGCAAATTAGAATGAAAGTAGCCGTAATGACAATAATGATAATAATGATACTGGCGAGTAAATAAATAATGTAAATAAATAAATGCATATGTGAGTGAGTAAGTGATGAATGAATGAATAAATGAAAGAATGAATGACTGAAAAAAAAGTGATAAATTTCAAAGCATTTACAGAAGACCAGTTTGATGTATGATGAAATGGTATGAAAATACCTGTAAACTTATGCATGTATGTGAACTCTTTACCACACAATCCCATGTTTTAACGACTCTGAAAAAAAGCCTTTTGGAAACAATGTGGGAAAAGGAGAAAATGCTGGTAACCACCAGGGCTGTTTTCACAAATAACCACCATCAAAACAATGGTGAGCTATGAAAGAGGAATGAATCCTGCCACAATTATGGCTAATCCTCAGAAAGATATTGGCAGAGCTGGGGACTGAAGCAGCAAGCCCTTTTTCTCAAGTCCTTAACTCTTTAGCAATGACAAAACTCTAGACTTAACTCTTTACCACACGAGAAAATTTTAGACTGGTCCAAATTGAAAGCATTTGCAGATGACAAAATAAAGGTGACTAAAAAATAGAAATTTTTTCTGGGAAGGGTAGAAAACGCTGTGGGAAAAGGAGAAAATGCTGGTTACCAGCATTTTCTTCTTTTCCCATAGTGTTTTCAAAAGGCTTCTTTCTTAGGGGCGTCAAAAGTAGGGATTGTGTGGTAATGGGTTAACCAAAACCAAAGCATTAATTTTGCAGACCCCAAAAAAGGCGGCTTGAATGGTAGAATTTGTCCTTAATACAGAACAAAACACTGTGGGAAAAGGAGAAAATACGTGTACTAGGTACCAACATTTTCTCCTTTCCTGACAATGGTTTCAAAAGGCTTCTTTCCAAGTATTGCAAAAACCTGTGATTGTTTCATAAAGGGTTAATGCTATTGACTGAGTTAACTTGGCGCTAACCACTCACCAAACATTCCTTGGTTTTAACAACCCAGCAGACAAACCTTTTTGAAAGCATTGTCGAAAATGGAGAAAATGATTGTAACCAGGGTTTTCTCCTTTTACAACAATATTTCTGATTCAACAAACAAATTCAATCATTTGCAGTATTTTTAACTTGTACTCTGTAAATGCTCTCAATTTGAGATGGTCTAGTATGTTGTTGTGTATTAAAGAGTTAAGGGTTTTATCCAGACAAAAAGATAAGATACAGTATTGACAATCAGGTAGGCTGATCACTTGATTGGTTATTGATTATATTGATCTGTTAATCTACTCCAAGACCAAACTCTGTACTGGCTTTGTCAGCTGTATTTAACCCTATACCAACTGTGAATTACCAGTTTTAATGACCCTGTAGAACAGTCTGTTGAAAGCATTCTGGAAAGAGGTTTATTGATTGACGGTGTGGTTTTTTCAGCTGCTTTCAACACAACTTCAGTCCATCATGAAGACAGCTCATATATTCATGCACTTAATGGATGGTACCAGGCTAGGGCTCTGAGGTGTCTTGCCAAAGGACACTCCTGCAAAATTCCCAGTGAAAAAAGTGAGGCTCAATCCCAGGGCCTCCTGGTAAAAAGTTCTATACCTTACTAACTTTGCCTCAAAACAAAGACCCAGGTGGGAATAGGGGAAAACTGTTGCATTTTGTCGCAATCACATAAAAAAAAGTCTTCTACAAAAGGGTAACAAAAGCTTGGGATTGTTTGGTAAACAGTCAAGATGAACTATTTACAAACAAAATTTATCAGTCTCATCAAAATTGAAAGCTTTTAGAAATTGGTACTTTTGTTTTGAAAGACAGAAAAGAAAGGAGGAAATACTGTTACAAGCGTTTTATCTATTGTCCACAATGTTATTAAGAGGGTTATTGAAAGTATGGACTGTGTGTTAACTCTTTACCAAACGACAAATTTATAGGCTGGTCAAAATTGAAAGCATTTGCAGGCGACAAAATAAATGTGACTGAAAAATCGAAATTTTATTTTGGAAGGGTAGAAAACATTGTGGGAAACGGAGAAAATGCTGGTTACCAGCATTTTCTCCTTTTCCCACAATGTTTTCAAAAGGCTTCTACCTCAGGTCGTCAAAAGTAGGCATTGTGTGGTAATGGGTTAAATAGTTAAAACCTTGATATAAAAATTTTAACTCAAATTCATAATTGCAATACACCCTTAACAGATTTTGCAGTTTCAACCACTCTGCCTCACATAAAGTCCCGAAAAAGGTCTATCAATTATCACAAAACCAAACAAGATGAAAAAATAAAAGTACAAATGTCTTTTAAAGTATGAAGGAAGATGAGAGAAAAAAAAAGAATTAATAATTGTTTATGGCAACAATTTAAAAAGTAAAGATCACGAACACAAATAAAATATTTCCATGTACGGGAACATTACCACAAACACAAATTTAATATTTCCGAATACATACACTACTTTTCACATTGTGCAAATATCAGAAAAATTGTATGTAATTAAAGAATTGAAGATAAGATTTTTTAAAAGACCTGTACCCTTCGCTCCCTTTATCTCTTATTACATTAAGCCCAAGAAAAACCATTCCATATCTTTAACTCTTCACCAAACAAAAAAAAAATTAAACTGGTCCAAACTGACAGAACTTGCATATTACAATAATAAACATAACTCAAAAATTGAAATTTGTTTCCAGCAGGGTAGAAAACAATGATGGAAAAGGAAAAAATACTGATTACTAGCATTTTCTCCCTTTCCCATAATGTTTTCAAAAAGGCTAAGGTTTGTAAAAGCTAGGGATTGTTTTATAAAGGGTTAATGTATTGGGAACAAGGCAACTTCTGAAAACATTGTGGAAAACAGCAATTTCTCCTTTTTCAACAGTGTGCTCTTACTATTCAATGTACAATTGCATTATTTAACTCATTACCAAACAACAAAATTTTTGGCTCGTTCAAATTGAAGGCATTTGCCAAATGAAAGTGACTGTAAGTTTGAAATTTGTTTTATGAAAGGTAGAAAACATTGTGGGAAAGGAGAAAATGCTGGTTACCAGCATTTTCTCCTATTCTCACAATGTTTTCTAAAGGCTTTTTTCCCAGGGTCATCAAAAGTTGGGATTGTGTGGTAATGGGTTAACTCTTTATCGAAAAATACTGACTTTTAAAGAGACGCTGAAAATGACAGTGTTTCAAAACTCTGTGGGATATGAAGAAAATGCTGGTTCTCCTTTCTCCGTAATGTTTTCCATGCTACCAAAGAAATCATCATTTCAGATACAACAATTTAGTTGTCTGCAAAATTTGCTTTGATTTTTAACCTAGTCCAGGCTTGTACCATTTGGTAAAGAGGTAATTAACCCATTACCACACAATCCCAACTTTTGACGACCCTGAGAAAGAAGCCTTTGGAAAACATTGTGGGAAAAGGAGAAAATGCTGGTAACCAGCATTTTCTCCATTTCCCACAATGTTTTCTACCCTTCACAAAACAAATTTCAAATTTTCAGTCACTTTTATTTTGTCGTCTGCAACGCTTTCCATTTGGACAAACCTAAAATGTTGTCGTCTGGTAATGAGCTACTACTAGAATGAAATTTTCAATTCATAATAGTACAAGTCCTATTATTGCTGTTTTGAAGTTATGTTTCAGGGGAATAATATCTCCACAACAGACATCATACATCCAAGATCAGAATGCATGTTCTGTGCAGTCTGATCTTGATCTTCTATGTCTGCAAAAGGTCATTGAGTTGCACACAGCAGCCAAAGGGTTAATTTGAATACACACACATAAACTAAAACCCTGAACAAATATAGTGTTTTCAGTCTATAGAATCTAAGACTTTATCAAAACAATTTAGCCTTAACCTCACAATCCCAAGTTTTAACAACACTGTTAAAAAGGTTTTGATAGACTGTGACCAGCATTTTATCCTTTTCTCCGCAATCTTTACTATCTGCTCAAAGATAAATCCCACCATTCAAACCTTTCCCTACAAGAAAATTTTAGACCGGTCCAAATCGAAAGCATTTGCAGACGACAAAATAAATGGGATTGAAATGTTGAAAAATAGTCTGGGAAGGGTAGAAAACATTGTGGGAAAAAAGAAGAAAATGCTGGTTACCAGCATTTTCTCCTTTTCCAACAATGTTTTCAAAAGGCTTCTTTCTCCGGGTTGTTTGGTAAAGAGTTAAACAACATTTTAGTTGCTGTCTGCAAATGTTTTGAGTTTGGACCACAGTATTATTTGGTTTTGTGGTAAAAATTTAATTCTGTACTACAGGACTAAAATTTGGACTTGTCAAATTTCAAAGCACTTGCCTACAACAAATAAAGTGTCTCACAAATTATCAAATCTGTGCCCTAAAGCTTTGAAAATATTGCTGCAAAGTGAAGAGTTAATGCTGGTAACTGGCCTTAATCAAAGCCTTGAGAACGCTGAAGTGGTATCTATCAAGGAAGCCATTGTGTGGAATTAATCATTTGAAAGAAAAAGAGAAATATTATTCAAATATTGGCTGGCAGTCAACCTTTTATTAGAAAATGAATACCTTTCTGGTTGCAGGTAGAGTAGTAATGACAAAGTTAGGATTATTTGTGTATTGTTGGTCTCCCTTTGATCATAAAGAGGAGTCAGGAGTAACGTCCTTTGACGGTAGGATGCATGATGGATAGAGAGAGCAACCAAGTGAATAGATCGAATAACATTAAGTCTTTACCTTAAAACGGTGACTTTGAAATATCTTTGGTCGTTAACATTTAATTCCCAATATCACAATCAATTATTTCGATCTATAAATATTCTATTCACATCCAATCAAATGGAATAGCACGCATGCGCGATCCAGATATCTTTTTCTGGGGGGGGGGGGGTTTCCGACCGAAAACGCACTCGTCTTATATATCTGATACTTTGATTTCCGGATTTCAGTGGTTTCAGTGGATGTAAGCCGTTTACAAGAAAAGTCAACATTTCCAGTTTTAACCATGAGGAGGTCTTCACATTTAGAACCTTTTTTTTTTTAAATTTAAGAATTTAAGACTGTATTTTACATAAATGCTGTGCAATATCAAACCGGTACCATTTCACGAATCCGATAACCACATTTTTGCCAAATTTCCAGGGGGGGTCCAGACCCCCGGTTCCCCCCTCTGGATCCGCCCATAGTGCGCAATCATAGGATGAATAAGCTATGGGACCAAGTGGTTTTGGAACGAAAAAGCCCTGGACCAAGCGATCTGTAAACAATATTTGTATTATTGTGCCAATAGAAGGCCATCAGCAAGTGAAGCTATTTTCAATAAACAAAAAACAGTATTTTCATAATCGATGGCCTCACCCAGCATATCTTAATATGCCATTTCCAAATATATATTTATTTGAGTGCTACCGCAAAAATTAAGTTAAATTGGGTTTATTTCGTTCAGCTTTGCACTCAGGACTTTATCTCCCGCTAGATGGCATTCTAGCGGGAGATAAAGTCCTGATTTTCATGACCCTGAAGATGAACCTTGGAGAACATTGTGGGAAAAAAAGAAAATGCAGGCATTTTTTCTGTCCTTTTTCCACAATTTATTGTAACTTTTTATAGAAATATCAAATCATTTGAGTAACACTGAATTTGTCATCTGTAGATGCTTCAAACTTAGATAATCTTGAGGTTTGTTGTGCACTGTAAAGATTAAGGGGGCAATTGCACACCAGGTGACAAAAATTTTAGACTAATTCTCTCTGTTGTAAGTATGTTCAGATGTAAAAAAGTTAAATCATGGCTCAAATTGATGAATACTGTCTAGGGAGAAGTAGAAAATGCCAGACAGTCTGGCAATTTTTCCGTTGCTTGATATGTGGCCTAACCTCCACAACAAAATCACGAGTGTTCAATACCAAACAACAATATTTTAGGCTTGTCCAAATCCAAAGCATTTGCAGACGACAAAATGAAAGTGACTGAAAATTTGAAATTAGTTTTGTGAAGGGTAGAAAACATTGTGGGAAAAGAAGAAAATGCTGAACACCAGCATTTTCTCCTTTTCCCACAATTCTTTCAAAAGGCTTCTTTTCCAGGGCGTCAAAAGTAGGGATTGTGTGGTAATGGGTTAATAACCCTGTGAAAGGAGGGTTTTAAAAGCACTGTAGTAAAAGGAGGAAATGCTGGATACAACCATCTACTCTTTCAAAGTTGAAAAAAAATCAATGTTTGACCTATTCCTTTTATCTGCATAATTTATACTGCCTTGAATTTGGGCGCTCTAAAATTTTGTCATAAATAATTTCTACACTTGGCCAAATTAAAAGTTTATGCAGACAAAAATTTCATCTTGGCTCAAATGTTGAAATTTACTGAGTAGAAAACATTGTGGAAAAAAGGACAAAATGCTGTTTACAAAACTTGTCTTTCTTAAGGTTGTTAGACCTGTAGATTTATTTTGAAAAAGGGTCAAGGGTTAAGGAGACAAATCTGATTTTGAAATTTGAGAGTTTTTCAATAGACTTAATTAAAATGTATAATGTCTTTTTGAACCCTTTACAAGATGACAATAATTCAGACTACTGCAGTTAGGTCCATACTTACTGTGAAAGCAATTTGAAGACAAACAATATACCAGTAACTCTAATGTCCTAAATAAATTAACCCATTTCCACACAACCCCAGTACTTTCGACGACTCTGAGAAAGAAGCCTTTAGAAAACATAGCTGGAAAACAATGTTTTCTACCCTTCACAAAAGAAATTTCAAATTTTCAGTCACTTTCATCTTGTTGTCTGCAAATACTTTCAATTTGGACAAGTCTAAAATTTTGTTGTTTGGTAATGAGTTAAATGAAACTTTCAAAGTGATAGTAAAAAGCCAAATAATGCTTTTTTAAAGTTAACTCTTTAACTCTTTACCACACAATCCTGACCTTAAACGTCCCTGAGATAGAAGCCTAAATTTGAAACATTGTGGGAAAAGGTGAAAGTGATGGTAACCAGCATTTTCTCCTTTTCCGACAATGTTTTCTTCCCACTTGGAAACAATTTTCAATTTTTGATTTACGTTTATTTTGTCGTCTGCAATTGCTTTCAATTTGGACCAGGCCAAAATTTTGTCATTTGGTATTAAGAGTTAAGATAAGTGTCCCCTAATCAAACAGTGTACATCCAAAGTCAGACTGCTGATCCTATAAAATTTGATCTTGACCGACACCGAGTCCACCAGAGGTTAGTGAGTTACACTAAGCAGCATAAGGGATTAACTCATTACCAAACGACAAAAAATTTAGGTTTGTCTGAATCGAAAGCATTTTGCAGACGACAAAATAACAGTGACTGAAAATTTGAATCTTGTTTTGAGAAGAGTAGAAAACCTTGTGGGAAAAGGAGAAAATGCTGGTTACCAGCATTTTCTCCTTTTCCCACAATGTTTTCAAAAGGCTTCTTTCCAGGGGTCGTCAAAAGGAGGGATTGTGTGATAATGGGTTAAACATGGATAAAATGATAGTGTGTTTCTAAAAGTATTGCAAACAAATTTATGATAGAAGTAGGTGAAAATCTGGGTTGCCTGCATGTTTTCAACAATATTTTCTCCTTTCCCCAGGGCACATTCTATCATTTCAAAGACAAGTTTCATGCACAACATTTCATTTGTCTTCTGTAGCTATATACCACACAATCCGACTTTTAATGACCTCGAAAACATTGTGGGAAAAGGAGAAAATGCTAATAACCTGTATTTTCTCCTTTTGCCACAATGTTTTCTACATTTCCTAAGGCAAATTTCAATTTTTCAGACACATTTACTCTGTTGTCTGCAAAATTTAATACACTTTCAATTTGGACAATTCTACAATTTTGTTGTTTGGTAAAGACTTACTAGTAATTTGTTATCTGGGAATGCTCTGAAATTGGACCAGTCTAAAATTTTGTCTCCTAGTAAACAGTTAACCAAATACCAGACAATCCCTACTTTTAACTACCCTGAGAAAGAAGCTTTAGAAAACATTGTGGGAAAAGGAGAAAATGCTGGTAACCAGCATTTTCTCCTTTTCCCACAATGTTTTCTACCGCTCTAAAAACAAATTTCAAATTTTCAGTCACTTTTATCTTGTCATCTGCAAACACTTTCAACCTGGACAAGCTTAAAATATTGTCGTTCGGTAATGAGTTAAAGCCAAAACTAAGACTAAAGTTTTAGCATAATAACTGCATTATACCAAGGCTTTGTATGACAGAATGAACCAAATAACAGACTCTTTATTTGGACCCTGATAATGACATTTTATCCTTTTTCCTCAAACCAAATCAATGTCCCTTTGGATTCAGAGCTTTGAAAACATTGTGGAAAAAGAAGAAAATGTTGTTTACCAGCATTTTCTTTTTTTTCCACAATACTGTCAACGGCCTTTAACCCATTAGCACACAATCCCTACTTTTGACGCCCCTGAGAAAGAGTCCTTTTGAAAACACTGTGGGACAAGGAGAAAATGCTGGTAACCAGCATTTTCTCCTTTTCCCATAGTGTTTTCTACCTTTCCCACAACAAATTTCAATTTTTCAGTCACCTTTATTTTGTCGTCTGCAAATGCTTTCAATTTGGACCAGTCTAAATTTTTCTCGTGTGGTAAAGAGTTAAAAACAAATTTCATCAATGCATGCCATATGTAAATTATAATTCCTTCTTGGCAATTTGTTTCAACTCCTTACAACAGAACAAAAATCGTAACTTGCCAAAAATGAAAGAATTTGCAGGCTTCAACACAGACATGACTCAAATTACAGATTTTGCATTAAAGAGGCCCTTATACTCATTTTAAGCCAGTTTTAACTCATTTTGTTTTTATTTTATCAAATTATAGTCATTCTCATATCTTTATGCCAAATATTGTGCCCGACGGTTGCAAGGTAGCTTAGATAACATTTGGTAGAAAATGTATTTCGCTGAGTTGTGACCTTCGATGTAAACAGACTTCGATTTAACAGCGTTTCTGCTCACCGGCTGTAGACGGGCATCTTTAAAGGCCAAGTAAAGGCTAAACTAACAAAGCAGGTCTCATAGTACATTTAGATTTAGGTCATACAATTTAAAAGTATGGAAAATATTGTGGAGAATCGTAATCATGTGGTCAGGCCTCATGTTGCTTGCTGGCAAAAAAAAAGAATTTTAAGATTGGGCAAAAAGTAAACAAAAGATAGAGCTACCTGCCAGATTTAATCTAGTTTTGAAATTAATTTGTCTGTCAGCGACTAACACTTGGACCAACTGTACAATGACAAATTGTCATCTTCACAATAATTTCTATACTTTTAAATAGTATGACATAAATTCAAATGCTTTTAAACACTGTTTTGTTTACATTTGGTCTTTATTGTTACTTTAATTAGACCCTTGAAAGCATTTTGGGATAGGGAGACATGCTACTAAACAGCATTTTATCCCTTTCCCACAATGTTCTGACCTCAAGGTTGCTAAAACTTGTGATTGTATGCTAAAAGGTTACATATGGACAAGTCTAAAATTTTGTCGCCTGGTACAGAGATATTAATAGGATCAGACATGAGTGGGCTTTTCAGATAATATTTTATTAAATGAGTCTTAGGGGAAATGTTCTTAAGGGAGCCTTAAATTGGCCTGAGCTTAATAACATTTTTCCTTGACAAGTTTAATAAAATTTTATTTCAAACGCCCACGAATGTCAGATTCTTTTTTTTTCCACATAACAATATTTCACAAAATATAGATTAAACTTAATGATGTAGAAACATTCATACATGTAAATGCATCCCCGATATTACCCATTCACTTGTATGAAACATTAACAAAATGACGTCAAAAATAACATCACACAAAAGTGATACCAAACGTGTATGAGATGAGAACATTCGTAATGGATATATTACACTGAAAATAAGGGAGGTTATGTGATAAAAATGCATTATTCATGAAGTCTTGCTTTATCCTTGAATTCTTTGCTATACAATATAGATAACTCTTTACCAAATGACAAAATTTTAGACTGGTCCCAATTCAAAGCATTTGCAGAAGACAAAATAAAAGTGACTGAAAATTTGAAATTTGTTTTGGGAAGGGTAGAAAACATTGTGGGAAAAAGAGAAAATGCTGGTTACCAGCATTTTCTCCTTTTCCCACCATGTTTTCAAAAGGCTTCTTTCTCAGGGTTGTTAAAAGTTGGGATTATATGGTGAAGGGTTAAGCAATTTACCAATTCAGAAAAGTTTAGACTTGCTCTAATTCAAAGCTTGTGCAAGCCAACAAAGAATTATTTTAACTCAAGTAGTAGAAATTTGTCTAAATTGGAAGGAGAACAAACATTGTGGAAAATACAGTTACAAGCTGCTGTTAACCACAATTTTATCCCTTTGCCACAATGTTTTCTACCATTTTCTGTCTCTTCATAGTTTTACAATGTTTTCATAGAAATAACCCAATTTTACTTGAAAGGATAAAAAAAATGGCTGTTTACAGCATTTTCTCCTTTTCCCACAATGTTTTCAAAAGGCTTCTTCGTCAGGGATGTTAAAACTCGGGACTGTGTGGTAAAGTCCTAAATTCTCTCGTCTAATAAAAAGCTGAATTGATTGATAACCAAAAATCCCTTCTGTACACTAGGATTTTGTATATAAAGTATTTTTGTTTGCAGAAAGCTTTATCAACTCTTTGAATGCACAATCCTGAGTTTAAATGACCTCTCCCCCCTTTCCCTGGGAACTATCATATTTGAAACATTGTTGGAAAAGCAAAAATGCTAGTATTTAAACCAGCATTTTCTGCTTTTCCTGCAATATTTTCCACAGTCTTAATAGATGAATCTCATCATTTAACCCTTTACCACACAAACCTGAGTTCTGACGCCTTTGAAGAAAAGGCCTTTTTCAAAAATATTGTGGAGAAGGAGAAAATGGTGGTAACCAGCATTTTCTCCTTTTCCTGCAATGTTTTCTACCCTTCCCAAAACAAATTTCATATAACTTTTGCTATACTTATATTAGTCACGTGATCCAAAATGGCGTGCTATTGTTGATTTTTTCACGAAAACAAGATGGTCTTTCAATATAACTTGCTTTTTCAAATATGGCGGCTGGTCCTGGACGTATTAGATTGCATTTCTTGGTAAGAGATGTTATTGCAAAACTAGTAATTGTGACAATGCTGACTTATATTCAGATTCCAAATCGAAAAATGATGAAATAGACACTTATTCTGAAAACAATATATGCTGTTGTTACCTGTTGTTTTGGACGCACCATCGCAAAATGACGATGTTGAAAATGAAAGTAGACATTCTTCTTCGTCAGACATGTTATCGCTATAAAACCTATTTCATACATTGCTGTATATGTATCAAACAAGCATATAAAATTTGGTGTAAATCCTGGAGTAGTTTTGAATCTATTGCAATTTACATGGTACAGTTCTGAAAATGCTTTTGTTCCCAAGCATATTGAGTTCACATATATATAGCAGTAAGGGCTTAATCTAAGGTGTAAATAACTTTCTATTCGATAGGGAGTGTGTACATATTAACGTCGGCGTCTGCATGTTTGTTATTTCTTTAATGAAAGCTGAACCCAATTTAAAATTGAAGAGGGCCATGGACCTATCTTTCGTCGAAAACTTAAATTTGTGGACTTATCTACCCATGAAATCAATGAAAATTAGCGCTCAACGAATATTAATGGTTTCACAGTATGCAACTTGCAAGTTAGTAATGACGTTAACCTTCAGTGGGTTGCACGGCTATACCTGGGCCCGTATTCACCAACCATTCTCAAGAACGTTCTTGGTCTTATTCTTCAAGATTTCCTGACTGTGAAAGTAATAGAACGTCTGATTGGCTAAACCATCCGGTTTAGCCAATCAGACGTTCTGTTACTTTCACATTGGCAAAATTCTGAAGAATAAGCCTAAGAATATTCTCAAGAATGGTTGGTGAATACGGGCCCAGATGTTTGTAAATTGTAGACAATTCACCTATTATTTGACAAAATGTGATGAAATGGCAGTGATAATGTCTGAAAATAAATTCCATGCAGGGAGCCCACCAATTAAAATGAAAGATTGCTTTATTTCATGTGATAAAATGTCGTTGCTACAACCCTCGTATATTGCTTCAACCAGTACACCTATCCACACTTTCCTGGAGTCTCTTCTACCAGTACTTTGAACAATATTCTTCGCAAACCATTAGTTGGTATCCCACATGATCTTCATCGAAACAATAATCGAGGTGAGAAAGAAATTAATTCTGTCAAACTTACAATCATCAATCCTAATGGAAGAAATTTACTGAACTAAGGAATCAAACTTGCCACCCCCTGGTCCAAAGTCCAGTATACTACTGCCTGCCCTACCACACTCAGCTTCAATTTTGTCAAAACCAAAGTTTTGTCGCGTGATATAGAGGATATTTGATTTTTTTTTTTTTGGTGAAAAGTCAAAATTTATTTCATCTAGTGGACACCATGGGTAATATTTTTACGAGTGGTGCAGCACTCATGAAAAGAAAGAAATATTCTATTTATTTCATACTTTTGACCCTTTCTGGGAGGGGCTTTATCAAAATCCAGTACAGTTCTTTTCCGTTATTGCCCATGGCGTACCCCACTCGCATAGCAACGCATTAAAATATTACGTCAAGCGCGAGAAATGAAAGGTATATGACATCATTATCCCATCTGGTTGTGAAGCACACGCGATTTACCTAGACAACAAGAGCATGAAAAATCGGTATTTTCACTGGTGGTATCAGTGTAAGATCAAAAATATTTTCACTGCTAATTCTCGATATCCTACTGGAAAGCATGAAATAAAGAGAGTTAACCTGAGCCAATTACCACACATTATAACTGAAATGAAATATAAAACAAAACTCACTTGCAGTTCCATTGGTGTTCATGTCATTCAAACTTTTCTTTCCAATTTAAGCTTCATCACATTTTAATCCTATTAATTTTGTCGATTTTTCTTGATAACTTTTACCATAATGTTTTACTCGAGTATTACTGTAGTTCCATATATCTCTTTCAGATAAAAATTGATCTCTTATTCATAAATTGTGCCACACTGTTTTATCCTTAATATCACAAATTGTTAAATACCGAATTTTTGTTTTAGTAACTTATCCCTTTTTACCCCCTATTTAACAAATTTAAACCAGCTGAGAATTTTACGTGGTATTAAAAACAAGGCAGAAAAAGAATAAATAGTATTTGCTAGGCAATTTCTCCAAAGAAGATACCAGTGCTTTCTCTTGCCAAAATATTGTTAAAGAAGAAATCAAAAGAATTATTGTTTTTTTTTTTTCTTTCTGTCATTTTGATCAACTCTTAATACAAACCCATGCTTAATTGCTTTTGCAGACAGTAGATCAAGATCAGATTTCAGAAAATAACAAGTCTGATCCTGAATCTACACAAACCACTTCTATGCAAGGCATTACCACAAAAACAGAAAATTGAAATATTTACAATCCTTTTGTACAAAGTGAGAATTTCATTTTCCATGATTTAGCATGACAAAAGAAAAAAATATATACGAAGATGAATCTGCCAATTGTACAATTCTGTTTTCTAACTTTTATCTATGTACCCAAAGAGCAGAAATATAGATTTGTCAGTGTCAACCCTTAACCCTTTACCAAACAATCCCTGGTTTTTATGATCCTTAAGAAGAAGCCTTTTAAAAACATCGTGGGAAAAGGAGAAAATGCTGGTAACCAGCAGTTTCTCCTTTTCCCACAATTTTTTCTACCCTGCTGGAAACAGATTTTAAGTTTTGAGTTACACTTTGTCGTCTGCAAGTGCTTTCAAAAAGAGTTAAGGGCTAAGGTATCTTTGACAACTATGTATGTCTATGCCACCTATAAAGATCAACATCAGACTGTACACAGTATGCAGTCTGATCTTTTGATCTCACTGGTCGCATTACTGAGAGATTCTGTCCATGAGCAATCTTAGGATTGCAGGTTATCTTCCTCTTATTCCTACACTAAAAAAGGTCTGTTTTGTATTTTCCACACTCATGAGATTAATCAAGCTATTTGCACATGGAAAATTAAAAAGAAAAATTAAAAATATCAAAAATTAAATTTGATTAATTTATGTATAAAAGATTGAGAAATTGTGGGAAAAGGAGAAAAAAAATGAGGGTAACCAGAATTTTTTCCCTTTTCCAACAATGTTTTAAAACATAACTCTTTGGAAGGGTATAATAGGTGGGATAATTCAGGCTCATATGCCTACCAAAGATTGCAAAGATGAGGGAAACGGGCGGCAGAATAACAGAACAGTCACATTAACCATTTACCACACAATCCCGACTTCAACAACCCTGATGTAGAAACCTATAAAAAACCTTGTGGGAAAAGGAAGAAATGCTGGCTCCTATTCCTACAATGTTTTCTACCCTGCTGGAATCAAATTTCAATTTTTGAGTTACATTTTTGTCGTCGGCAAGTGCTTTTAATTTGGGCCAGTCTAACATTTTGTTTTTTCGCCAAAGAGTTAAACATCACCTGGATGTCCAATAATGTTCCTTTCTTGTTTTCTCAATTTATTGTTGTTTTATTTCACTGAACCCTAAGTTGAATTGTATCATAGTCCCTGAGCCCAGTTGGAGAGCTCTGCTGCAGAGCCAAGGAGCAGATACCTAAAACAGAGCCCAGTAGCCCACTTGCTGAGCCTCAGCTTGCAATTTCTTCTGCATATACTTCCTGTTTGTTAAAGAGTTAACCCTGACTATAAACGACCCTTAGAAAAAGTTTTTGAAAGCATTGCGGGACAAGGAAAAAATGTTGGTAACCAGTATTTTCTCCTTTTTTCCCCACAATCTTTTCAATCAGACAAATATTACCATTTGATAAATATTTAGTTTATCGTTTGCACAGACTTCCAGATTGGACCTGTCCCAGATTCTTTCCACTGGTAAAGAATGAAGTAAATATCTCAAAAAATAATTCTTAGAAGTAAAATTTGTTAACAACCAGTTATAAAAGGAGAAACTGATGATATAAATTATTCACAAAAAGAAAAGAGCTTTGCTCTATGAAAAGTAGACTTAATGCATCAAGTATCATGCAACCTACACGTACCTTTGCAGTTAGCAAAGACTGACTGACCTGAGTTTGAAAAATTGGTCAATTTCTGTATGTCAAAGGATCAGTCTAACCAATGATTCTGGTTGTTGTTAGACAATATGGATATTTTTTTTATTCATTTTTACACAATGACTTGCTTGGTAAAACTTATCATAGAGATTCATTCACTCTTTACTTTCCACACAATCCCGACTTTTTAAGACAACATTAAGAAAGAAGCCTTTTGAAAACATTGGCGGAAAAGGAGAAAATGCTGGTAACCAGCATTTTCTCCTTTTCCCACAGTGTTTTCTACCCTTCCCCCCCAAACACTTCAGTGTTTAAGTCGCATTTATTTTGTAGTTTGCGAATGCTTTCAATTTGGAACAGTCCAAAAGTTTGTTGTTTGATAAGGAGTTAACCCATTACTACCCTACTTTTGACCAGCCTGAGAAAGAAGCCTTTACAAAACTGTTGGAAAAGGAGAAAATGCTGGTAACCAGAATTTTCTCCTTTTTCCACAATGTTTTCTACCCTTCACAAAACAGATTTCAAATTTTCAGTCACTTTTATATTGCACCAATTAAGACACAATCCCTACTTTTGATGAGCCTAAGAAAGAAGCCTTTAGAAAACATTGTCTGAAAAG
The DNA here is from genome assembly GCA_943736015.1 of Tridacna crocea. Taxonomy (NCBI): domain Eukaryota; kingdom Metazoa; phylum Mollusca; class Bivalvia; order Cardiida; family Cardiidae; genus Tridacna; species Tridacna crocea. The sequence continues at coordinate 33,894,087 of OX031057.1, read as the reverse complement.
GAGAAAATGCTGGTAACCTTTTCCACACTGTTTTCTACCTTTCACAAAACAGATTTCAAATTTTCAATCACTTTTATTTTGTCGTCTGTAAATGCTCTCGATTTGGACAAGTCTAAAATTTTTGTCATTTGGTAATGCATTAAACCCCCTTTTGCCAGAGCATGACTCAAAGTTTGATCCTGATAATTCAAACCAAGTCACATGATGCAGCCTGATGGCTTAACTCTTTACCAGATGACAAAATTTTAGACTGGTCCAAATTGAAAGCATTTGCAGACGACAAAATATATGCGACTGAAAAATGGAAATTTTGTCTAGGAAGGGTTGAAAACATTGTGGGAAAAGGAGAAAATGCTGGTTACCAGCATTTTCTTCTTTTTCCACAATGTTTTCAATAGGCTTCTTTCTCAGGGTCATTATAAGTAGAGATTGTGTCATAATGGGGTAAACTTTTACCAGACAACAAAATTTTAGACTGGTCCAAATTGATAGCATTAGCAGAGAATAAAATGTTACTTTACTACACAATCATGAATTTCAACAACCCAGAGGAAGAGGCCTTGTGAAAACATTGAGGTAAAAGAAAACAAAAATGCTGGAATCCAGCATTTTCTACATTTTCCACAAATTTTTTATCCTCTGTTAGTTTAACTCTTTACCACACAGTCCCGACTTTTAACCACCCTGAAAAAGAAGCCTTCTGAAAACATTGAGGGAAAAGGAGAAAATGCTGGTAACCAGCATTTTCTCCTTTTCCCACAATGTTTTCTTCCCTTCCAAAAACATATTTCAATTTTTCAGTCACTTTTATTTTGTCGTCTGCAAATGCTTTCAATTTGGACCAGTCTAAAACTTTGTCATTTGGTAAAGAGTTAAGTTTACAAAAGGTTTTCAAAAGCCTTTTTTCTCAGGGTCAATAGAAGTTCGGATTGTACAATTAAGGGTTAGGTTTGCTTATAATTGGTAAGCTTTGGCTTTGATACATGAAAACCTGCAATTTTTTTTTTTTCCCCACAAATTAATTTTCAAAAGCCTTCTTCCTCAGGGTCATTAAATTTTTAGGTTGGATTGTGTGGGAAAGAGTTAAGTCTTTACCAAACGATGAAATTTTAGACTAGTCCAACTTGGAAGCACAAATAGACGACAAAATTAACTTAACTCCGAAATTCTTTTTTTTTCCCAGCAAGATAGAGAACATTTTGGGAAAAAGAGGAAATGCAGATTAACACCATTTTCTCCTTTTCCTGTAATGTTTTCAAAAGGTTTCTATCTCAGGGTCATAAAAACCAGGGGTTGTGTGGTAAAGGGTTACATAGGATAAAGAGCGATTTTAACTCTTTACCACACGAGAAAATTTTTGACTGGTCCAAATTGATAGCATTTGCAAATAAAATAATAAATGTGACTCAAAAATTGAAATTTGTGCTGGGAAGGGTGGAAAACACTGTGGGAAAAGGAGAAAATGCTGGTTACCAGCATTTTCTCCTTTTCCCATAGTGTTTTCAAAAGGCTTCTTTCTTTGGGGTGTCAAAAGTAGGGATTGTGTGGTAATGGGTTAATTCTTGCTTGTAAAAGTTGGGATTTTTGCTAGAATATGCAGAAAAAGTAGCAGATATTATAGATCTAGGATCAGAATACATGTATTCTGCAGACTGGTCTTCATCTAAACTGACTGGAAAGGCAAGTAAAGTCTGGTTCAGTGTTTGGGAGGGGACCACACAAGAAGGATAGCTCAAGTGATGTCAAAACAATAAGGTTTGAGATCATAGTTATCTCCCTTTACAAACATTTTTTTCTTATTTTTTGGTCTCTGTATGTTTCCATGTTTTCCCTTGGCCATATATGTAGCTCTATTAACATTTTACCACACAATCCCAACTTTTAACGACCCTGGGAAAGAAGCCTTTAGAAAACATGTGGGAAAAGGAAAAAATGCTGGTAACCAGCATTTTCTCCTTTTCCCGCAATGTTTTCTATCCTCCACAATTTTCAGTCACTTTTATTTATTGTCTGCAAAGGCTTTTGATTTGGGCGAGCCCAAGATATTGTCTTTTGGTAATGAGTTACAAGGTCCTTAGCATAGCTTTGGCTACTTCTCTGACCAGCACAAGTCACTCACATGGCAGAGTATGAAAGTACAAATGTCAAATCTAGAGTCACTCCAGAGTGTGGGTTTCATCCCCATGATTGACTGATTCAAATTACTAAAAAGTTTTTTCGAATAAAATGTTGAACCTCAGTCCGCTGTGACAGTACTTATACAACCAATTAAAAGACCCATCCATAATTTCTGATGGGCTGTGTGGTGTATCCTGCCCCATCTTTGCAGTCTGATCTTCATCTGCAGCATTTGCTAGGCAAGTAAAGCCTGAATCGCATAAAAGGCCAGCATTGATAAGTATAGAAAATAATAATTCAAGGGAGGTAATTCATGTTAGGCTTGTATGATTTGATTAGGCTCCCTTTATAAATATTTTTTGTCACTGAGTGTTTGTGTCTTTCCCTTACTAAATTTAGTTCTCATAAAAGGTCCAAGTGCACTACCTTACTTTCTGATACACCAGCCCCAACAGCACAGGTGATAGAGCAACATACAACTAGTGAATTTCAAGTTTTTGGCAATCTGAGGCGATTGGTCTGATCGCTTGGATGGCCACCCTGAAAAAAATCTTTGGGATGGAAATTTAAACTTACATCCAGCCCAAAAGCACACTACTTTAAGCACGTTTTATCTTGTATCCAGCACCATCCCATGAAACAAAATGATCATATCGGGGTGTCTGACCAACTGAGACGAGGGTAGATAAATAAGTACATGTCAAACAATCCATAAAAAAAAAAATACATATAGTAAAGCTGTTCAAAAGCAACACATATTCCATAAATAAACAACATAAACAAACAACATAAACAGACAACAACATTTAAGCTACAACCTGCAATACTGATAATATAACATAACTAACTCATGGTGCACAAGTCTACAAAACTGTACCCTTGTTCAAGTCGAAACTGATTGCAGATGACAAATTCATGGTGACCAGCATTTTCTCCTTTTCCCACAATGTTTTGTACCCTTCATAAAACAAATTTCAGATTTTTAGTCACTTTTATTTTGTCGTCTGCAAATGCTTTTGATATGAACAAATCTAAAATTTTGTCGTTTGGTAATGAGTTAAAAACAACCCTGAAATAAAATACTGTAGAAAACAAAGAGTGAAATGGAGAAAAGCCATTAACCTTTTGTCACAATGTTTCACTGTGTTTTGTTTTATAGCATCATTCAAAGAAGTAATTGTTAGATAAAACCTTTGAGACAAAACATAGGTCTCTAACAAGAGAGTATATTGACAGACAAGTAGACAGACAGACAACCAGATGAGCGTAAAGACAGATAAACAGATTGAACTATGCATAAACAACCAAATATTTGTTAAGTCAGACAATTCAAACAACATCTTATTTTTACCTTTAGGGATAACGACATTTATGTTTTACTGTGGGAGTTAAGCTAAGTAAAAGAATATTTATTAAAAACATAAGCATATTTTCTAACAAACTATATAGGTATAAGCCAACATCTTCGCAAGCCAAGGATACTAAGGTAGTACCCTTGGCCACTCGCCTCTTTAAAAATCGAAGCTTCCCCTGTGCCATTTCATTGGATGAGATCAAAACCCATCGCCTCCAATCAAACCATCCGTAACAAGAAATGTTCGCAAAACAGAAAACAATGATGGCGGCGCCCATCAAAAACGAACCTTGTCATGTCTGTAATGAAAATTTGCCAAAACGAGTAGACGATCGATATTAAATGAGTTTTTTTTTTAAATTTTATGATCAGTTATGACTGTGAAGTATTATGACAAGTTCCACAGCCAAATGATTGCTAATTATCGTATGGCTGTTTGTCTTGTTTTTGATGTGATGAATCCGAAAGCGCAACCATATTTGATGCATAGCACAACAAATTTTATTATGAGCATTTTGATTGGTCAGAAATAACATCGGCAAAGTTTACACAACTCATAATATTTGATAGGTAGCAGCAGGAGTTTCGATTTTTAAAGAGGCGAGCAGCCAATGTATGTAACGAACAAAGTGGAGTTGGTATCCTTGGCTTGCGAAGATGATGAGCCGATTGTTCTGTGGACATGGAGTGGAATGCATTTGCAGAAAGTTTTGACCCATGTCAGCCCATGCAGACTACACAGGCTGACCTAGGTTGATACTTTCTGCTTTGGTAAATTTTTGACATGTCAAAGGACTAATCTACCTGGTGATTCAGGCATTGCAAGACAAAATGGATTTTATGGGTAGGTTTAGACCCATCAATCTGCTTGGTATCACACTTCAGTGAGATGCATTAAACTCCATTTGGCCAGAATATGCCTTCATTATTAACCCTTTACTCCATAGATACTCATTTCTATGCATTGCTTGTAGGAGCCTTTTGAAAATATTGTGGTAAAAGGTGAAATTGCTCGTGATGAGCAATTTCACCTTTTGTCACAATGTTTTCTATGCTATCAAGAGGTCTCATATACAAATAAGAAATGGCTTGCTGTTTTTTAGGGTCAATTACAGATACCATAGAAATGCCTTGTGGGTAAAGTGTTAAGGTACACCTTTAACCAAAATATAACATGGCCTAAACAATTGAGGAAAGAACATTGTAGAAAAATAAAGAAAAATAATTATGATAACCAGCATTGTTCTCCATGTTCCACAATGTTTTTTAATAGGCTCACACTGACAAGTCCCACTTTTCAAGCCACACGTAGCTTGATGTCTGCAAGTACTTTGAAGTTGGATAATAAAATTTTGTTGTTTGGTAAGAAAAATTAAGTGTAACTAAAGTACATAATTATCACCATCTCACTTTGACTTTACCACAAGAGCTGGATTTACAAGAATTTTTTACATAAAAAAAAGAACAAATAGAAAAAAATACTCTGGCAAAAAAGGGGCCTTAACCCTCTACCAGACGACAAAATTTTAGCCCTGTCCAGTTGAGAGCATTTGCACAGCACAATTTCAATGTGGCTCAAATGGTGCGATTGTTTATTGATAGTTTAGAAAACATTGTGGGAAAAGGAGAAAATGCTGGTTACCAGCATTTTCTCTTTTTCCCACAATGTTTTCAACAGGCTTCTTTCTCAGGGTGGTCAAAAGTCATCATTGCGTGGTAAAGGGTTATTAACCCATTACCACACAATCCCTACTTTTGACGCTCCTGAGAAAGAAGCCCTTTGAAAACACTATGGGAAGAGGAGAAAATGCTGGTAACCAGAATTTTCACCAGCATTTTCTCCTTTTCCCACAGTGTTTTCTACCCTTCCCACAATAAATTTCAATTTTTCAGTCACCTTTATTGTGTCGTCTGCAATTGCTTTCAATTTGAACCAGTCTAAAATTTTGTCATGTGGTAAAGAGCTAATGCATTTACAAAGAATATCAACCAAGGTCAGCCTGTCCAGTCAGAACAAGCTGACCAGTGTCAAATCTTTATGCTACACGTCGATTTTCGCATGTCAAATGACTGAGTCTACATTATGACAAAACTTGCTTTGTGTAATGTACTGTGAAGATGCATTCAGCCCCTTCTTGCAAGGGTATGCCTCGTATCTAGCTTTTAACCAAACAATTCTTACTTTATTTTCATATCCCCGAGTAAGAAGGCCTCTCACAACATTTTTTGAACAAGAAGAGAAGCGAAAATGCTAAGTACAATCATTTTCTTCCTTTTTTTAACCCTTACCAAACAATCCTTGGCTTTTACAACCTTGAGAAAGAAGCCTTTTAAAAAAATTGTGGGAAAAGGAGAAAATGCTGGTAGCCAGCATTTTCTCCTTTTCCCACAATGTTTTCTACCCTGCTGGAAACAAATAGTTTCAGTTACATTTATTTTGCCGTCTGTAAGTGCTTTCTATTTCAATCAGTCTAAAATTTTGTTGTTTGGTAAAGAGTTAACCATGTTTTATAAATTTCAAAGAAAAATGTTACTTGTTTGTCTCTCTGCTAAGGCTTTGGATTTGGACAGGCCAGCAAGGTTGTCATTTGATAAAGAATTATTTCTTTACCCAGCTATAAAATTTCAGACTTGTCCAAATTCAGAGCATCTGCAGACGGCAACATAGATTTGACTCAAATATTGCAATTTGTTCATGGAAAGGTGGAAAGCATTGTGGTAAAAGGAGAAAATGCTGGTTACCAGTATTTTCTCCTTTTCCTGTAATGTTTTCAAAAGGCTTTTTCCCAGGGTCATTAAGAGTCTGGATTGTGTGGTAATGGGTTAACCCATTACCACACAATCCCTACTTTGGATGCCTATGAGACAGAAGCCTTTAGAAAACATTGTGGGAAAAGGAGAAAATGCAGGTAACCAGCATTTTCTCCTTTTCCCACAATGTTTTCTACCCTTCATAAAACAAATTTCAAATTTTCAGTCACTTTTATTTTGTCGTCTGCAAATGCTTTCAATTTAGACCAATCTAAAATATTGTTGTTTGGTAATCGGTTAAACTCTTTCCAAAACAACAAATTTTAGGCTCATCTTAATTGATAGCATTTGCACACAACACTTTCAAGATTTCTAGAAATCAGCTTCAGTTCTCTGATAATATAAAAAGCATCACAGGAAAATAAAGAAAATGATAGTCACAAGCATTTTCTCTTTTGTCCCACAATGTTTTCAAAAGCCTTCTCACCCAGAGTCATTAAAACTTGGGATGGTGTTGTTAAGGTTAGAAGGGGCTGAAAACTATGTTGACCTGTACTGAACAAACACCTGCCTCTAGAAGCCACTGGTATAAGGAAACAACTGCATCTAATTACCACCTGCTCTAACAATCCACGTGTAAGAAACATCCACTTTTTTTTACAGTCTTATCATCAATATAAATGACTCAACTCAGTTAACCCTTTCCCAAACAATCCCTGGTTTTTAGGGGTCTGGAATAGTAGCCTTTTGAAAACATTGTGGGAAAAGGAGAAAATGCTGGTAACCAGCATTTTCTCCTTTTCCCACAATGTTTTCTACCCTATCATAGACAGAAATCATCTTTTTAGCAAGAGTTGAATTGTCGTCTGCAAATGCTTTCAACTTGATCCAGTCTAAGAGTTTGTCGTTTGGGAGAGGGTTAAGAGACTTACATTCATTATTTTGCTGAAGTGACACTGAAATATTGTTTGAGGAAAGAATTTGAGAATACTAGTATATGTATTTGTACAGTCCTCAGCCTACTAAATAACTTATATATAGAACTCCCATGCCAATAAGAGAGCCGAAAATTTGGCAATTTCAAAGTTTTCTTTTTTGAGAAAAATATCTCCTATATAGATCAAGATTAGAAAGCACAAAAAATGCAACCTGATCTTTGATCTACACTGTCTACAGCAATGCTGTTACACTATTGACAAAAGCAACTATATGTGTAATATTGATAGTTTTTGTCCTATTTCTAGGTAAAATTTCTGTTGGTGTTATTCTGTGCTCTAATAGGTTGAGGATTAATAGCAGACAAATGTACATTTGGCTGAGATAGGTTGAAATACATTATAACTAAGAATAGAATTATGAATGGTTGAGATAAATTGAAATACCTTCAGTTTGGCAATTTCTTCAGCATGATTATTTTTTAGATCCTCTATTTCCTCTTGATGGGCTTTTTCCAGGCCAGCAAGCTGTTCTCTATGCATTCTAGCCATCTCTGTTAAAATACAGGAATATTCCCAGTTTATTTACAGCGTCTTGCTAAATTTTGGACCAGTACAAGTCCAAAGCAATTACAGACAAAAACTGCTAGTACAAAATAATGATTTGATATTCGTTTCTGTGGGATAATATGACCTCAGCTCCTATCCACTAATTTGAGACTGGTTGCTATTTAACTCTTTACCAAACGAAAAAAAATTTAGACTTGTCCAAATTGAAATCATTTGCAGACGACAATTTAAAAGCGATTGAAAAACTAAAATTTATTTTGGGAACGATAGAAAACATTGTGGGAAAAGGAGAAAATGCTGGTTACCAGCATTTTCCCCTTTTCCCACAATGTTTTCAAAAGACTTCTTTAATAGAGTCATTAAAAGTCGGGATTGTGTTGTAAATGGTTAATAATCTGATACTGGCTGTTTGGAGATACTGTAATACTGGCTGCTATGGGATAGTTTGACTTCGGCTCTTATGTGATGGTCTGACATTTGCTGCTAAGCTATAGCTTGACATTGGCTGCTATGTATCTGCTGGACATTGGCTGCAATGTAATTGTTTGCCATTATATTGGCTGCTATCCAATGACTTGACATTTGCTGCTGTACAACAAATAGTAAGATATGACACGTGTTGCCTTCTTTAAAAAAGAAGCCAGGAGAGGTAAGCATTAATGTTTTCATGTAGTTTATTGGCTTTTAATTTTAATACATTTTGGTATGTGAAAACAAACTAGTGGAAAAATGCCGCATAGAAACCTCATAATTATGCTTTACATGATGGTCACTTGGCCTTCTTGTCGCTTTTTCAAGTCACATGATCTTGTTCAGCAGTCTTTTTTCTCCTTTTAATAAAATTCTTCTTTTTTTTCTGCTTCTTATTTGCTTATTGAAAATTTACAGTTATTTGAGCGGTCATTTGCAGACATGGCAAATTGATAAAACATAAATTCTTCTGATATTTGTCATAAAAATAACGCCTTTTTCCTGTTTTGGTTTTTTGATTTCACTTTGTTTACAAAACCATGAAGAAATAGACTGTCTATCAGTACAATCTCGCAAGAAAAATGGATTTAGACAGCAAATTCTGTGGCAGTCTGCATTTTAACCCTTTACCACACAATCCCGACTTTTAACGACCCTGAGAAGGAAAGCCTTTGAAAACATTGTGGGAAAAGGAGAAAATACTGGTAACCAGCATTTTCTCCTTTTCCAACAATGTTCTCTACCTTTTCCAATTCTAAATTAAATTTTTGGTTCACATTTATTTTGTCATCTGCAAATGCTTTCAATTTGGACTAGTCCAAAATTTTGTCGTTTGGTAAAGAGTTAAACTCACCACTGTTGGAGAGGCCTGATAACCTCTCCAATACATATGATAATGAAGTGTAAGTAACTAATCTACATCGGCTATTTACCCCTCTCTGCATCTCCAATGGCCATTTTTTTCAAGTCAACCTCCTCCTGCAGTTTGGCAAGTCTTTCCTTAAATACAAAAAATATATAAAAATATACAATTAGTTTTGAGTAATACCTTCTTTGGTTAAAGTCTTAACAGCAATTCATCCAAGTGATAGCTGCTGACAGAAAAATTACCCTAATTTCAAAACTAGGTTAAAATATGCAAAGTTGCTCTGTCTCTGTATTTGGTTTACTTTTTACCTGATTAATCCTTTTCCAGACAATCCCTGGTTTTCACGACCCTGAAAACGAAGCCTTTTGAAAACATCGTGGGAAAAGGAGAAAATGCTGGTAACCAGCATTTTCTCCTTTTCCCACAATGTTTTCTACCCTATCAGGACTAATTTCTATTTTTGAATCAGGTTAATTTTGTGGTTGGCAAATACTTTCAATTTGGACCAGTCTAAAATTTTGACATTTGGTAAAGAGTTAAGCATTTATTTTTCTGCCAACAAGCAAAACTTGGACCTTCCACACAATAATAGATTGTCATCTTCAGAATACTTTTCATACTTTTATCTGATTACTATAATGATATAAATGTGACCCGACACACAAAAAGGGACAATCTGAGAATTCCGTAAATAAATTATATAATACTCAACATTTGCTAGGGATCACTTAAGTATTCACATATGTTTATACTTTGCAACTATGCAGTTTTGTATTAAAAAAACCCACTGCCATAGGCAGTATATTTTATCAGTGTAGCAATGTACCATATTGAAAAACCATACATGATACAGGTCACAAACTTTTTGGCCGTTGAATTTTATATGATGATCCCTAGCAAATGTTGAGTAGTATATACATGAAAACATATCAAAGATAGTGCAGGCCAATTTAAGACGATAGTTCAAAAGTGATTGTATAGTAAGATAGAACAACCACTTTTCATACATAAAAAATATCATAAAAGTGAAGGGTTGACCCTGGTCAGACTGCGCAATCAGCAGAGTCTGATCCAAGTCCACACTTCTGGCAGTTCCCAGCTGGTCCACTTTTTGCATGACAGTTTACAAATTAACCCTTTACTCCATAGATACTCATTTCTATGCATTGCTTGTAGGAGCCTTTGGAAAACACCATGGCAAAAGGTGAAATTGTTCGTGATGAGCAATTTCACCTTTTGTCACAATGTTTTCTATGCTATCAAATCTCCCTAAAACAGAATATTTTCTATCAAAAATCTTAAATATCAGGCACCAATAATGGCTGCAGCTTAATAGTTGAGGGAGGTAAATAGTAACAAACTTTATCCTTTATAAAAGACTTACTTCCCTTGATTAATGTTAAAACTGTAGTGAATAATAACAGTCAACCTGAATCTCTGCGGACAACAAAAATAGTCTGACATAACAGGAGTTCGATATAAGAATTCGAGGACCGGCTTCGAAAACCAGAAGTAAACATGCAACACACAACCTTTTATCCATCGAAATTTAAGAGCCCCTTGCTGGTTGGCTGGGGCACAGCAAAAGCACAATTAAGTTGCATTTCCGATGACATTATGAGCATTCAAAATACGAAAAGGCCGCGTTCGTGCAGACAAACTTAAAAGACAAAGAATGAGCGATTACCAAAAGAGACAAACCAACAAGCCTCACTGTTCAGTGTATTTTTCACGATGTGTAAGTCTTACATGAACAGCTGTTTTGCTTTGCTACAAACTTATTTGCACCTTTCATTATCCGATATCTAATGAATCAATTAAGATAATGAAGTATCATGTGAATTTTGCACCCTATTATCTACAAACAATAGCAGATATGGACGAAAATAATGATCTGAAGCACAATATTGCTCTCCAAATTATTTCGACATAACAGGTTTTAGAATGCAATGGGTTCGAAATAAAAACTAAAATCAGCATGAAATAAAGAGGCTCAAAGTTTGGACATTGCTTTGACTTGACATAACTGGGATTTTGAGATAAGCGATTTCGACATAATGAAAGTTGACTGTATATGGAAGCCCTTGTTAAACTTGTGATCCCTGGAATGTAGCCAATGTTAACCCCCAGGCCTATAATATGAAGACACTTGTCAAGGGTCCATTAGATAATCTACATGCCAAAGCCAGTACCCCTGGGCCTTGTGGTTTCAGAGAAAAACATTTTTAAAAATTTTTTTTTTCAGTTTTGTTGTCATGGCAAAGAGAGTTTTTGAAAGAATCAAATTCTTTCATAAAATTCTGAAGAGGACCACTGCAGGATCATTTCTGTGAAGTTTCATCAAATTTGGATGGGTAGTTTCAGAGATGTTTGAAATAAAAGTTAAGACACAGACAGACAGATGCACGCACACACGGACACACAACAGACACCAGGCCATGACAAAAACCCGCTGGCCTTTGGCTAGTGGAGCTAAAACAGTAGTAAACAGCATTTCCTCCTCTTTCCACAATGTTTTTTATCCTTTCAAACAACTTTTCAGACAACTTTTAAACTGTGGTGTTCGGTTAAGAGGTTACATGAATAAATTTGAGACAGCAAAGGACAAAATGTGTGTTCTTGAAAACATAAACTTTAAAAACGATTGATTGTATGGTATTTAAAACCATTTCAACACTTCAGTAATATCTCGGCAGCCTTTGCACCTATGCAAGCTTTCCTGGAATTTCTTTACCAGTGCTCTGCACAACATTCTTTCCAAGCCACAGGCTGCTTTCCGACATAACCATCATAGAAGCAATGCTCAGTGGCACAAGAGGAATAAATACTGTCACATTGACTATTATCAATCCTTGGAAAGAAATTGGGCAAGCTAGAGATGGAACCAGAGACCTGCTACTCAAAAGTCCTGTCCACTATTGACTGAGCTACTGGGGCTCAGCACAATTAAGTCTTATTAAACGACAAAATTTTAGACTGGTTCAAATATAAAGCATTTGCAGACAACAAAATAAAGGTGACTGAAAAATTGAAATTTGTTCTGGGAAGGGTAGAAAACACTGTGGGAAAAGGAGAAAATGCTGGTTACCAGCATTTTCTCCTTTTCCTACAGTGTTTTCAAAAGGCTTCTTTCTCAGGGGCATCAAAAGTAGGGATTGTGTGGTAATGGGTTAAGTCTTATCAAAGTAACTAGTATTAAAAGCCTGATCAAAAACATGATAATGATGCACTACTAAACAAAGGCCAGAAACAATACATTTGTGACCCGTCACTCAAAAAAGGGACCATCTGGGAACTGCAAAAAGTGTCGACCCTGGTCCAACTGCACTTTTCGCATTTATGATATTTTCTGTATGAAAAGTGGTCATTCTACCTTACTATACAATAATTTTTGAACGATCAACTTAACTTGACCTGCACTGTTTATGATCTCTTTTCACCTAATTGATGAACAGAAGTCCCAGCTTGTCCTTTTTCCCATGATAGGACACAATTTTAAAGTAAAAAGTGAAAGCCTTGAAAAGAATTATCAAAAAAACATGTGCACTAGAAAACACAAACCTTGAAAAGATATGTGCACTAGAAAATAGCACTTTCAAAAACTGTTTGTACCAAGACATAAGCCTTGACAAAACATTTTAACTAGAAAACATAGGCCCTAAACAAGAGCGGCAAATTGTCGCAAGATACGCCCGTCTTACCCCAAGTTGTAAAGCTGGGGCATGCACCGGACAAAATTCAAGTATGAAAAACAACAAAGGGCAATAACTCAAAAATTAAGCAAGCAAGAGTTGTGATTCCTGTGCACTGCACTCCCCCTTTATGAGATCTATCCACCCATGAAATTTCATAACCCTAGCTAGTATAGTTTTGGAGATATGCTCCGGACAAAAATCAAGTATGAAAAACAACAAAGGGCAACAACTCAAAAATTAAGCAATCAAGAGTTATGATTCCTGTGCATTGCACTCCCCCTCGGTGAGATCTATCCAGCCATGAAATTTCATAACCCTAGCTGGTATAGTTCTGGAGATATTCAGCGGACAAAATTCAAGTATAAAAATGGCAAAGGGCAATAACTCAAAAATTAAGCGAGCAAGAGTTATGATTCTTGTGCACTGCACTCTCCCTCGATGAGATCTATCCACCCATAAAATTTCATAACCCTAGCTAGTATAGTTTTGGAGATATGCTCCGGACAAAATTCAAGTATGAAAAACAACAAAGGGCAATAACTCAAAAATTAAGCAAGCAAGAGTTATGATTCCTGTGCACTGCACTCCCCCTCAATGAGATCTATCCACCCATGAAATTTCATAACCCTAGCTAGTATACTTTTGGAGATATGCTCCGGACAAAATTCAAGTATGAAAAACAACAAAGGGCAATAACTCAAAAGTTAAGCAAGCAAGAGTTATGATTCTTGTGCACTGCACTCCCCCTCGATGAGATCTATCCACCCATGAAATTTCATAACCCTAGGTAGTATAGTTTTGGAGATCTGCTCCGGACAAAATTCAAGTATGAAAAACAACAAAGGGCAATAACTCAAAAGTTAAGCGAGCAAGAGTTATGATTCCTGTGCACTGCACTCCCCCTCGATGAGATCTATCCACCCATGAAATTTCATAACCCTAGCTTGTATAGTTTTGGAGATATGCTCCGGACAAAGAACTGGACGCCGCCCGCCCGCCCGGCACGGGTGATCCCATAATACGTCCCGTCTTCGACGTGCATATAAAAAGGCATTTACACTTAAAAATACAACCAGTGAAAGACACATAAGAATACAGAAGCTTTACAAAAAGCATTTACAAACAAAATAAAACACAATCAGTGAAAGACATATTAAACTCAAGCTGTAAAAAAAGCATTTACACTAAAAAACACTATCTGTAAAACCACTCAGGAAAAAACAGAAGCTTTCACATACGCAATATATGCAGTTCTTATTTTAACCCATATGTGCAATATAAAATTGTGATTTAACCCTTTACCACATAAGCTTAATTCATAATGACCCTGAGCAGAAAGGCTTTTGAAAACTTTGTGGGAAAAGGAGAATATACCCCTTGTCCAAAAGTGTTTTCTCTCTTTTCAGAGACAGAAATGTTTATTTGAAATACATGTATCTCTAATTTGTTGTCTGTACATGCTTTGGTCATGTACAAAATTTTGTTGCTTGCTAAGAAGTAGTTAATGACCTATATGCTTTAGGAAGCACGTGCTTTAAAGACCTATGTGTAACAAAAAGCACATGTCTTGATGACCTATGAGCAACAGAAAGTACAAAGTCATGTCTTGATGACTTATGTGTTTAATAGAAAGCGCATGTCTTGTTGATGTATGTGCAGTAGAAAACAAATGTCTTAATGACCTATGTGTAACAAAAACCACATGTCTAGATGACTATGTGTAACAAAAAGCATATATATGTCTTGATGACCTATGTGAAATAGAAAGCTCAAGTCTTGTTGACCTATGTGTAACAGAAAATGCATGCCTTGTTGATTTACTTGCAATCGAAATCACATGTCTTGATGACTTTTGTGTAATAGAAAACGAATGTTTTGATGACCTATGTCTTATGGAAAGCACATCTTGATGACTTATGTGCAATAGATTGATCTAATGTGTGCTGTTTAATGCCATTTTTGACATTATTTTAGTTATATCCCAGAAACCAGTGCACCAATCCATGCTTTCTTGTACTCTGCACAACTTTCTTTCCAAGCCACTTGCAGCTTTCCCGCATAACAATTGCTGAAACAAGGGTTAGCCATGGGAGAAGAACGAATTCTGTCACAATGACTATCATTAATCTTTGAGAAGAAATTGGCCTAGCCTGTTCTCAAGTCCTGAATGCTACCGACTGAGCTACCAGGGTTCAGCATGTACTATGGAAAGCAAGTGTCTTGGTAACATGTGTGTAACAGAAAATGCATGCCTTTTTGACCTATTTGCAATAGAAAGTCTTCACAAAACATGTGCCTGACCAAAATGTGCAACCCTGAGAAAAAAAAAAACCTATTGAGTGGAGTGCACAATCTTACATTTCCTTCATACATATATGATGGTTCTTCAATGACTTCAAATAGCTGTGATTGAAAAGATAATCTTTATTAATTTCATGCTTTTTAGTACTCTATCTGAAAAAAATGGTGGATTATAAGGTTTGATAATTTATGGTTAAGACTAGTGAAAGTTATGTTAATGTAACTCTCTAACTCAGTTAAAGGCAGAAAGACAGTTCATGCACACTAGTTCCTACTAAACAATGATTGCCATTCAACCAAACAGAAATACTTAACCAAATACTGTAATGTAAATGTCTTCATGTGGAGGGGGTACAACAAAGGAAATTACCAACAACAAATGTGCTTAAATTTGATGAAGATCCCAACAAAAAAGGGGTAAAAAGCATGAAATAACTAGAAAGTTTATATGAAAGATTGAAATTTATTACTAACATCATCTGTACAGTAAACAAAACTTCTAAACAGCCACTTTTAAGCTGGAGTTCCCTGTTGACCAGTTTTGTCATTCTGTGTCCAGAAAAAGGAGGGTTCATTCAGTTTGGTACTTTGGAGAATAATTAACCCTTTACCCCATAAGGCATTTCTATGGTATCTCTAATTGACCCTAAATAACAGCATGGATGAAGCCGTTTCTTATGTGAATATGACACCTTTTGATAGTGTAGAAAACATTGTGGCAAAAGGTGAAATTGCTCGTGACGAGCAATTTCACCTTTTGCAACAATGTTTCCCAAAGGCTCCTACAAGCAATGCATAGAAATGAGTATCTGTGGAGTAAAGGGTTAAACAGTCTAAAAGTATACTCCGGCCTAAGTTTGAAAAACAAATTTTGACTTGCTCTTTTGAAAGGAACTTATTTAACATTTGTTCATCTTATATTGAAATTTATAATATCATTTTTTTGCAAACTTCAGCCTCATTATTTTCATGTATATTTCTATGCAGAAAATAATTTTTATGTTTTTTTCCTTTTTGCTGACAAAAGTTCAGTAATGTATGCTTCTCTTTTCAACCTGGTCTGACTTATAGATACTGTGCAAACTATGTGTTTTCTATTTTTGGTAAAAGAGGTGTTTTCAGTCAGCAAGATCGATGTTTTCTTTGCTTCAATACAATGTCTAACATTAAGATTTAAGTTATAAGTTGGCATTCTGTAAATGCTTTCAATCTTGACAAGTCCAAAATTTTGTCTGATCAAAATGTTAACCAGACCGTGGTTTGCGGTCAGTATCTAAATAAGAAGAAAAAAACTCTATGATGAGGGTTGGCTTAATTCATTACCAAATGACAATATTTTAGGCTTGTCCAAATCGAAAGCATTTGCAGACGACAAAATAAAAGTGACTGAAAATTTGAAATTTGTTTTATGAAGCGATGAAAAATTTTGTTTTCTAAAGGCTTCTTTCCCAGGGTTGTCAAAAGTAGGGATTGTGTGGTAATGGGTTAATGTATCTGCAAAAAGTATCGACCAATCTCAGCCGGTGCAGTCTGCACAGGATGACAGTGGTCAAAACCTTTTGTTATAGTGATCAAAACCTTTTGCTAAAGTGGCCAAAACCTTTTGTTAAGTGGTCAAAACCTTTTGCTAAAGTGGTCAAAACCTTTTGCTAAATTGGTCAAAACCTTTTGCTAGAGTGGTCAAAACTTTGTTAAGTGGTCAAAACCTTCATTTAGTGGTCAAAACCTTTTGCTAAAGTGGTCAAAACCTTTGTTAAGTGGTCAAAACCTTTTGTTAAGTGGTCAAATCTTTTGTTAAATTGGTCAAAACCTTTTGCTAAAGTAGTCAAAACCTTTTGTTAAGTGGTCAAAACCTTTGTAAAAGTGGTCAAAATATTTTGCTAAAGTGGTCAAAACCTTTTGCTAAAGTGGTCAAAACCTTTTGTTAAGTGGTCAAAACCTTTGTTAAGTGGTCAAAACCTTTTGTTAAGTGGTCAAATCTTTTGCTAAATTGGTCAAAACCTTTTGCTAAAGTAGTCAAAATTTTTGGATTAGACCAAATTGAAAGCATTTGCAGACGACAATTCAAATCTTGCTGAAAAGATAATTTCTGTCTATGATAGGGTAGAAAACATTGTGGGAAATGGAGAAAATGCTGGTTACCAGCATTTTCTCCTTTTCCCACAATGTTTTCAAAAAGCTACTATTCCAGACCCGTAAAAACCAGGGATTGCTTGGGAAAGGGTTAAGTGGCCAAAACCTTTTGCTAAAGTGTTCAAAACCTTTTGTTAAGTGGTCTAAACCTTTGTAAAAGTGGTCAAAACCTTTTGCTAAAGTGGTCAAAACCTTTTGCTAAAGTGGTCAAAACCTTTTGCTTAAGTGGTCAAAACCTTTTGCTAAAGTGGTCAAATCTTTTGCTAAAGTGGTCAAAATCTTTTGCTAAAGTGGTCAAAACCTTTTGTTAAATCGTCAAAACCTTTGTTAAGTGGTCAAAACCTTTTGTTAAGTGGTCAAAACCTTTGTAAAAGTGGTCAAAACCTTTTGTTAAGTGGTCAAAACTTTTGCTAAAGTGGTCAAAACCTTTGTAAAAGTGGTCAAAACCTTTTGCTAAAGTGGTCAAAACCTTTTGCTAAATTGGTCAAAACCTTTGTAAAAGCGGTCAAAATCTTTTGCTAAAGTGGTCAAATCCTTTTGCTTAAGTGGTCAAAACCTTTTTCTCAAGTGGTCAAAACCTTTTGCTAAAGTGGTCAAAACCTTTGTACAAGTGGTCAAAACCTTTGTAAAAGCGGCCAAAATCTTTTGCTAAAGTGGTCAAAACCTTTTGCTCAAGTGGTCAAAACCTTTGTAAAAGTGGTCAAAACTTTTTGCTAAAGTGGTCAAAACCTTTTGTTAAGTGGTCAAATCTTTTGCTAAAGTGGTCAAAACCTTTTGCTAAAGCGGTCAAAACCTTTTGTTAAGTGGTCAAATCTTTTGCTAAAGTGGTCAAAACCTTTTGCTTAAGTGGTCAAAACCTTTTGTTAAGTATCTGCACATCTAAGTACCATTAAATCAAATGATTTCATCAGTTGTTAGACAAAATAGATCTATAATCATTCAATGACTTCCTTGCTATCATGTATCATGTGGATGCATTTAACCCCTTTTTGTCAGAGTGCAGCTTAATAATGATTGGTAATGTAATCAATAACATCTCTGTAAATCCCTTACAAAGTAAAGAAATCACCAAAAGATTGTTTTCCTCCATCGCATTATTTTTGGAGAGTTGAATTTACTGTATGAACCAGAGGCCTTTTTTAGTTTTCTTTGGTTGGTCTTTCACCCCATTTTCAACATTATTTCAGGTATATCAAGATACATGTGGCTAGTACATCTATCCATGCATTTCCTTGATTTTATATAGCCAGAACTATACAGTATAAACTTTTTAAGCCAGTAGCTGCTTTCCCATATGGATAGAGCCAACTCTTTCCAGTGGTAAAACAGGAATGAATCCTGAAAAAGGATTTTCATTTAACCTCACAATGAATTTTTGCTGAGCCAGGAATCAAACTTATGGCCACTGGATCATTAATGCAACATGTTACCTCGGTGTTGCAAGGTTATGGATGTCTTAGCTTGTGCAGAGGCTGTGCCAATCAAAATTTGATACTGTACGGTTTAACCAACCAAAAATTTAGTTTTTAACCTTCAGGCCAACAGGGTTTAAACCAACCAATAATCTTGTTTTAAACCTACAGCTCCACATGCTTTAACCCTATACCAAACGACAAAATTTTAGACTGGTCCGAGTTGAAAGCACTTGCATACTACAAAATAAACGTAACTCAAAAATTGAATTTTGTTTCCAGCATGGTAGAAAACATTGTGGGAAAAGGAGAAAATGCTGGTTACCAGCATTTTCTCCTTATCCCACAATGTTTTCAAAAGGCTTCTATCTCAGGGTTGTAAAAACCAGGGATTGTTTGGTAAAGGGTTAAACCAACAAAAAATATTTATAAAACATTTGACGCAACATGTTGGTATATGATGAAAACCTGAACAGTATGCTAGAAAGTTAATGACTAGGTTAATATCTAAATAAAACAGTTAATGTAGTTTGAACTGTACAAAAATTCCTAAATATTGAAATTGTAACTGTTAGCCTTTTATCACTCAATCTGGTCTGTTTATGTCAGTGATAAAGAAGACTTTTAAAAAGAATGTTTTCCTTTGAATGATAAATTTCATGTTTTAACCCTTTACCACACAATCCCACCTTTTGAAGACCCTGAGAAAACAGTCTTTTGAAAACATAATGGGAAAAGGAGAAAATGCTGGTAACCAATGCAAATGCTTTCAATTTGGACCAGTCTAAAATTTTGTTGTTTGGTAAAGAGTTAAGTAATTATTATATTTGTCTTCTGCAAATGCTTTCAATTTGGCCATGGCTTAAAATTTTGTCACCTGAAAAAGGACTAACAATATTCTGATGAAGATGGCTTTTAAAAAACAATGTGGGAAAAAAAAAAACAGAAAATGTTGGTAACTGGCATTTTCTGCTTTTCTCACAATAACTTCTGACCCTATGTAGACAAATCATAATTATAATGTGTGTAACATTTGATTAATATAAGGGTCAGGGTAAAGATTTACAAAAAAAAAAAGTCAAAAATAGACTTATAGAAAAAGACATTTAACTATAAATTCAGCTACAAACATTGTGTCTATATTCACCAACTCTTCATAGTTTCAAATCAGATTTTAGATTTAGAAAGTATGGATAAAATTACTTATGATCAACAAAACTACTCTTAATTTCATTCAATGTCTGACTTTTGAATAAAAAGTAACAAAACTTCTAATTGGCTATACTATTTGGTTTGGCTAATCAGATGTTACATTACTTTCAAATGGGAAACATTCTTGAGAATTAGACTGGTAATGTTCTTTAGAATAGTTGGTGAATACTGACTTAAAAGTCTAGATTTTTTACCTGATTCTTTGATTCTACTTGCTAGAAGAAACAAGATAAATATTAAACAAATAAACAAGATGGATACAACAAAATAAGCTGGAACTGAAAGCAATAACAACACTGAATAACAACAAGTAACAATAAACAACAATAACTAAATGCAACAATAACATTCACCATGACAACAACCAACTCAGTTACCTTGACAGGGGGATGAACACAGATTCGAACCTGGGTTATGTAAAAATAAAAAATTAGTAGAGATAAAGTGCTTTTGTCTTCATTACCACACAATTACCACACAATCATGACTTTAACGATTCTGAGGAAGAAAGCTTCAGAAAACACTGTGGGAAATGGGAAAAAATGAGGGTAACCAGCATTTTCTCCTTTTCCCATCATCTTTTCTACCTATTCAAGGGCAAATTTCTGTTGTGGGATCATATTTAAATTAATTTCTCATCTTCCTTGAAGTCATGGAAAAGTTGTTTAATGTATCTTCTGTTAGTATTTACCAAGACAACCTGCACAGTCCATGCAAGTTACTTCGGCTAAAAAGTTTTGTTCTCTGTAAGTTTTCTTAACATCATAGGACCATTCTACCTCATGATTTGACTGGTTTTCAAACAAAAAGGATCCTTTTGACTTCTGAACAGACGACTGCAATCAATTACAGTGAAGAAAAAGGTAACGCTGCTTGCAACAACTAATTGGTCTTTCTTACCCCATAATCTTACATGCATTTTCTCCTTTTCCGATGATGTTTTTGGGGTTTTTTTATAAGGACTGTTAAATTGTGAGATTGTTTGGTGAATGGTTTAACCCTTTCCCAAACGAAAATTTCAGACTATTCCAAACTGAAGGCGAGTTTACAGACATTAATTTTTAATTTGATGAAAATGTTAGAAAGTTCTCCTAAAGGGTAGAAAACACTGTAGGAAAAGGAGACATTGCTCGTTACGAGCAATTTCTCCTTTTTCCACAGTGTTTTCAAAAGACTTGTACTGTAGTCATGTAAAAACCAGGGCTTGTTTGGGAAAGAGTGAAACTGCAACACCACTTTTTGAGAAATCAAGGTGTTATCAATATGAGAAAGTGTGTTCAATGCGGGGATATGAAGTGAAGTATGAACCTTTATCAAAGTGTGTTCAATATGGGTATGTAGTATAATTATGATCTTCTTATCAAAGTGTGTTCAATATGGGTATGTAGTGAAATTATAGTTTTATCAAAGTGTGTTCAATAAAAGAATATGCAGTAAAATATGACACTTAAAAAAAGCCAACAGTGTTGTACATGTTGTCAGTTTAAACATTTTTATTTTTTATTGATTGAGAAACACATTCTTTTAACTTACACTAATCAGGCAATTAAAGTGAAGTATTGCTCTTTACCAGAGTGTGTTCAACATGGGTAAATGAAGTAACGTTTGACATTTTATCACAGTTTGTTCAATATCACTATATGTAGTAAAGTATGACACTTAAAACAAAGTGTGTTCAATACAGGATTATGGAGTGATGGATAGCACTTTAACCCATTACCACACAATCACTACTTTTGAAGCCCCTGAGAAAGAAGCCTTTTGAAAACACTGTAGGAAAAGGAGAAAATGCTGGTAACCAGCATTTTCTCCTTTCCCACAGTGTTTTCTACCCTTCCCAGAACCAATTTCAATTTTTTAGTCACCTTTATATTGTCGTCTGCAAATGCTTTCATTTCGAACCAGTCTAAAATGTTGTCGTGTGGTAAAGAGTTAAACAAAGTGCTTTCAAAATGGGTGTATGAAGTGAACTATGCCTTTTTTAATTAAAGTTTGTTCAGTATAGATATATAATTTGCAGCATGGCACTTTTTATGAAAATGTTTTCGGTTAAGGTACATGTATATAAACAAAGTATGACACTTTAAGCAAAGCATGTCCAATATTGGTATATGGAGTGAGGTATCGCACTATAAACAAAGTGTGTTCAATTTTGTGTTTATATTACCTGTGGTGAAATATGACACTTTTTTTTTTAAAAAAGTGTGTATAATATGCATATATGTAAAGAAAATGACACTTTTCAAGCAAATTGTGTTCAATATGTGCATATGTAGCCAAGTATGACACTTGAAAAAAAGTGTGTTTGATATGGATACATGTACATAAGAAGTAGAGAATGACACTTCCATTAAAGTATATTCATTAAGGGTATTATAATGAGGCATTGCAATACTTTACATGTTCTAGCAAAATAACTTTAAAATACCAGTATGTTGTACTTTTCTCCTTCTTGAGGGGTCCACTTCATTAATTCAGTGCTCAAAAGGTTAAGGAAATATTCATAAAGTTAAACTGGGACCATTTACAAAAATCAATTTTACAAAACACACAAACAAGTCAACACAGTGCAGGACAACCAACCTTGGTTTGAGCATTTGTATTGTCAAGTCGCTTCCTAGACATTTCTGTGTCAAACTGCGACTCAACAAGATTGACTTCCAAGCGGTTAAGTTTTGATCGGAGCTCCTGGATTTTTTCATCCCGTTTAAGAATCTCATCTTGCAATGTACTTGTGAAATTTTCATTTTCTTGGGCACTCTTCTATTGGTTAATAAAAGAAAAAGAAATAGTAGTAGTTAGTTAGCTGGTGCATAGCCAGGTATGTAGTATAGGGGAAGCCCAATTTATTCTAAATATTCCTTTTATTTCTTCATTTCTTTTGTCCGTCTGCCTCTAACAAGATAGATATTAGCACCTTTAACAGCACAACTTTGTCAATAGTTCTAAGACTATGTAAAACCAGATCAGACTGCATTTTTTTTAGATAATGTTGATCAAGATCAAACTGCACAGAGTGTGCAGTCTGATCTTTGATCTACATTGTGCAAATAATTTTAAAATCAGGGTAAAAGCAATTTTGAAATTGAGATAATTTTGTTTCTTTTCCTTAACCAAACAATCCCTGGTTTTGATGACCCTGCAAAAAAGCCCTTTGAAAACATTGTGGGAAAAAGAGAAAATGCTCTCAACCATCATTTTCTCCTTTTCCCACCATATTTTCTAGCTCGCTGGAAACAAATTTCAATATTTGAGTTACCTTTATATTGTTGTTTGCAAGCGCTTTCATTTTGGACCAGTCTAAAAATTTTACTGTTTGGTAAAGAGTTAATGACACTGTACAATTTCTTAATTTGATGCTTTGATGGTTCATGTTGAAACCCGGGCTTTAGGGCTCTTGCCTGGCTACACACCTGGTTAGTTGCTAAACTATAATTCTTTTCTATGAGTACTAATAAAAACTACAAGAGGACTATGACAGTCCTAAACGCTCTCCCTTGATTGATTGATTATATGATGTTAAATGCTGTTTCAGTTATACTGAGGTGGCCAGTACACCTATCCACATTCTCTCTTTTACCAGTACTCTGCAAGTACCGTAATTGCTACAAAGATTAGTGCTTGGATATGTGACCAAGTTGTAACACAATATATAAAGATATAACTATATAGATATAACACAGATACATAGCAGATAATTTTTCCAGGAGCAGTAATCTAGTACAATTGGCATAATCTTAGAAACACCTTGAGGAAGAAGGCTCTTGAAAATATGATGGAAAAAGGAGAAAATTCTGGTCATCAGCTTTTTCCACCTTTTTCCACAATGATTTTACTATCATTTCAAAATCAGAATTCCTATTCTGTGCTACATTTAATTTGGCTACAAATGCTTTTTATTTGGTTGAGTTCAAAATTTTGTTGTTTGGTGAAGATCTAAACCTATTTGACATGCTCTATAAAAAGAGTGCTAAATGCACATGTAAAAAAGTCATGACCAAGGTTGATGTTTTCTTGCTTTTAGTAACTTTTCTGTATGTCAAAGGACCAGTCTACCTCATGATTTAGTTGGCTATTATACAAAATAGACTTTATGGTTCCGAAATAATGCAAGATCTTAACCCTTTACCCCATAAGGCATTTCTATGGTATCTCTAATGGACCCTAAATAACAGCAAGGATGAATCTGTTTCTTATGTGTGTATATGACACCTTTCGATAGCATAGAAAACATTGTGGCAAAAGGTGAAATTGCTTGTCACGAGCAATTTCACCTTTTGCCAAAATGTTTTCCAAATGCTTCTACATGCAATGCATAGAAATGAGTATCTATGGAGTAAAGGGTTAGAATTGGTATCCAGCAGCGCAGGGGTGCATTAAGCTCCCTTTTGAAAGAGCACAGGTCTTTTGTCTAACCACTTAATATATTTATTGTAAAACATTTCTCACTACTTAACCCTTTACCAAACAATCCCTGGTTTTAACAAACCTGAGAAAAAAGCCGTCTGAAAACATTTTCAGGAAAAGGAGGAAACTGCTTGCAAGTAGCATTTTCTCCTTTTCCCACAATGTTTTCTTTGAATGTTTGATGGTGTTTTACGCCACTTTCAATGTTATTTCAGTCATATCACGGCGACAGTTCACATATTCATGTTTCTTGGGTTTCTCAAGGACTAGGCTAGGCTCTGAAGTGTCTTGCCCAGTGAGGCTCAAACCTGGGACCTCCAGATCATGAGTCCTGCACCCCACCACTGAGCCACACAGGACCCTTCACAATGTTTTCTACCCTGATGGAAACAAATTTCAATTTTTCAGTTACATTTAGTTTGTCATCTGCAACTGCATACAATTTGGACCAATCTAAAATTTTGTAGTTTGGTAAAGGGTTAAATCTCACTTTTGATTACTCACTGCAAACCTTAACTCTTTACCAAATGACAAATTATAGACTTGTCCAAAATAAATATGGGTCAAAAATTGAAATTTCCTTTGGGAAGGGTAGAAAACATTGTGGTAAAAGGGGAAAATACTGGTTACCAGCATTTTCTCCTTTTCCCACAATGTTTTCCAAAGGGATTGTGTGGTGAAGGGTTGACCAGTACTTGAGCCAGAGCTGTGATGTCAATAATTCCTGCTCACAAGGAACTCTTTACGAAACAACAACATTTTAGACTGGTCCAAATTGAAAGCATTTGCAGATGACAAAATTAATATGACTCAAAAATTGAAATTGTTCTGGAGAGAAAGGAAAACATGGTGGGAAAAGAGGAAAATGCTGGTTACCAGCATTTTCTCCTTTTCCCACAATGTTTTTAAAAGTCCCCCCCCCCCTTTCAGTGTCCTGAAAACCCAGGATTGTTTGGGAAAGGGTTAACTTGGAACTTTAATGGGAGAAACCCACTTGCTTTCCCAACAACACTGTTGCTCTCAGGAACTGGAAACATTTAACTTATTTCAAATGATATGACATCTATCACCAGACTTTATAAAAAATAATATGAATTGAAAACTGTTACCTTGGCAACCTCAGCTGCTGTTTTATACCTCAAAGCTTCTTGACTTTTGGTTTCTAGTTGCTTTACAACTTGCTGAAATTTCTCTTCTTTTTCTTCAAGTTCTGTAGGAGAAATCATTCAAAACAAAACATTGTTGAGTAAGTAGCATCCTATCGAACAATATCGACAAATAATGAATACATAGCAAAGTGTCATTAATTTAGCAGATTTATTTCCACTGATTGGTTTCTGTTTAGGCCCTTTCCCAAATGACAAATTATTAACTTAACCCATTTACCACACAGTCCCTACTTTTGACAACCCTGAGAAAGAAGTCTTTAGAAAACACTGTTGGAAAAGGAGAAAATGCTGGTTACCAGCATTTTCTCCTTTTCCAACAATGTTTTCTACCCTTCACAAAACAGGTTTCAAATTTTCAGTCACTTTTATTTTGTTGTCTGCAAATGCGTTTGATTTGGACAAGCCTAAAATTTTGTTGTTTGGTACAGAGTTAAGCATCAGCAGATGACTAATTTCCATGTGATACAAAACTAATGAACCATTGGTCTATAACAGGATAGAAAATGTTGTGGGGAAAAAGGAGAAAATGATGCTTACCAGCATGTTCTCCTTTTTCATACAATGTTTTTCAAAGGCTCCTTCTTCAGGGCCATTAAGATATACAAGGACGAAAAAGAAACAAAGGGTAACCTTTCAAGGTAGTTTAGAGGTGTATAACTTGATTGAGAATTATGATTTTATGTTTACCACTGATCAGTTTTGAATATTTGACGAAATTTCATTTCAGCGTGGCCAAAAGAAAATGAGAAAATGGCTTCTTATTGGCAGTACTCCCACTTCAGTGAAAAAAGTAGTGACTGACTGCATATGGAGACTCAAAGCTTATTCAATATCTAATATGATATCCTGCGATTCTTTTTCGTCCTAGTATATATGGTTGTTAATAAAAGACTTAGAGGTGAGGAGGAAGAAGGCTTTTATGAGAAAATACTGGCAACAATATTGAAGAAGTAACTTAGAGAACTAAAGAATAACAAAGAGTACCAAGAGCAACAAACATAATAAGAGTAGCAAAAAGTTATCAGAAGTATCAAAGAGTAATTCAGAATAATAAAAGGTAAGAAGGAGTATCAGAGAGTAACAAACAGAAAGAATGATTAAGAAGAAGTAATAAAGAAATCAGAGATTTACATTGAGTTTAAGTACCTGCTTGAAGTGTAAGAAGTTTCTCACTGAGTGAGGTCACATCATTTTTTGCTGACTCCAGGCTTTTTTCCAGTTTTTTCTTTCCCCTGTAACATATGCAGCTTTGTTAATTTTTCTCAACCATTCCTAAATTTTTACTACCTTGAAGAATAAGCTTTTGAAAGCATTGTGGGCAAAGAAGAAGATGCCAGTTACCGTTTTTGCCCATGATGCTTTTCAAGATAAATCCATCCAATGTGGCCATATTTATTGCCATTTACAAAGCTTTCAATTTCGTGTAAAATTCTGTCCAATCAGATGGTGATTTGCAGTACAATAATGTCATTCACAATTTGGAAATATCTGTGTTCCTCTGTGATCTGAAATTTCCATAGGTTCATGCTTTAGGATATGTTAACTCCAGAATTTCTTAACTCTTTATCACACAATCCTGACTTCTAATGACCCTGAGAAAAAAGCCTTTTGAAAACATAGTGGGAAAAGGTGAAAATGCTGGTAACCAGCATTTTCTCCTTTTCCCACAATGTTTTCTACCCTTCCCAAACCAAATTTCAATTTTACAGTAACATTCATTTTGTCGTCTGCAAATGCTTTCAAATTGGACCAGTCTAAAATTTTCTCATGTTGTAAAATATTAATCCTAATAAATGTGATTCATCAACAAAGTATTCTGCTGAGCTTCCAGGTAAAAAACTAGAGCTGTCATTGAATGTGACTTAACCCATTACCACACAATCCCTACTTTTGAAGACCCTGAGAAAGAAGCCTTTAGAAAATATTGTGGAAAAAGAAGAAAATGCTGGTAACCAGCATTTTCTCCTTTTCCCACAATCTTTTCTACCCTTCACGTAACAAATTTCAAATTTCAGTCTCTTTTATTTTGTCGTCTGCAAATGCTTTCGATTTGGACAAGCCTAAAATTATGTTGTTTAGTAATGAGTTAATACCCCCTGGCTGAAACAGGCAACATAAAAAAAAATATTCTAAGTGCAAGGGGAGATTAGCCTGGAATCAAAGAGAGAATGTGATTGAATTCTCTGTGTCTTGCACAACTTCAGTATGCAATGAATGTATCAACAAACTTTAAATACATTAGCAGCAAAACTGTAGGAGTAGTTCGCGACACAAAATTACTTGTTTTTTGTACACAGGCAGACACATGGATGGACATACAGACAGGCTGATTCCAGTATACCCCCAAAAACATTCATTTTTTGGGGGTATAAAAAGTGTCAACTTCAAGGGAGGATAATTCTCCAACCACAAGGAGTTGACACTTGGTATTTGCATCTTACAAACCTTTGATGTGCACATTTTTAATACAATCGAAGGAAAACTGTGGGAGAAATTTGCGACACAAAATTACAAGTATTTTATAGACTGATGGATGTCAAGAAAACAAAAGTGTCAAGTTCAAGGGAGATCATTCCTCAATTAGAGGAGTTAACACTTGAAAATTGAGTCTTCCAAACTTTCAATATACTATAATCAATGTATATGCAAAGTTTCAATACAACTGAAGGAAACTGTAGGAGGAGTTTGCAACACAAAATTAGTAGTATTTCATTGACAGATAGATGTTGAGGAAAAAAGTGTAAAGTTCAAGGGAAGATAATTTCCTCAAAAAAGAGGAGTTAACACTTGAAAATTGCGTCTTGCAAATTTTCAATATATGATTAAAATATGTGTAAAGTTTCAATACAATTGAAGGAAAATTGTAGGAGGAGTTTGCAACACAAAATTACTAGTATATCATAATCATACAGATGGATGTTGAGGGAAAAAAGTGTCAAGTTCGAGGGAAGATAATTCCTCAACTAGGAGGAGTTCACACTTGAAAATTGTGTCTTACAAATCTTCAATATATGATCAATATATAGGCAAAAGTTTCATTCCAATTGAAGGAAAACTGAAGGAGGGGTTTGCAACACAAAGTTACTAGTCAGGGTTTTCCATGACACACAAATCCTGGGTCATAGACGCAATTTTAATTCAAATGTCCCCAAAAATAAGTGACACTGCTTCAAAACTTGAAAATTGTGTCTTGCAAATCTTCAATTCATGATCAGTATATGTGCAAAGTTTCAATACAACTAAAGGAAAACTGTAGGAGGAGTTTGCGACACAAAGTTAGTAGAATTTTGTACACAGACACATGGACGGACAGATGGACAGACCCACGGGCAGACTGACAAATGGACAGAGAGGCTGATTCCAGTATACCCCTGAAAACATTTGTTTTGCGGGGGTATAATAAGGCATGTTACATGTGTGATTGGACACATTATTGAGCCCATGTCATTTATATGTGAAAAAGCTGAGTAAGCACACAATTTATGTGACTGAACACTATCAAAAGCTAAATGGAAAGCTTATATAATAGCATAAAAAGGAAGCATACAAACAATACTTTTTCACCTATGCAAAAGCTGTTTGTTCACTTGTCAAATCACACACCGGCTAAACTTATATAATGTTATATCAATCATATCTCTGTAAATAAGCTAGGCTGTTTGTGTCAAATAAAAACTGCATGATTGCCTTTGTATTTCAATGAAGACATTCTATACATTTTTCCAAATGCATTGATGGAAATGTGTATTCTTTTAAGAGGAGTCTCTTTTCACTCTGTTTTGCCCAGATGGCTGATGTCATGCACATTAACGTCTCATTGAACATTTTTTAAGAGGGATAAGTTTAGGGGTCACTGGACTGTCATCTGGGGAAGGCTATCCCATGGAATGAAACCACTATTGATTATGGTAGTTGGAATTTTAATGGCCATATGGCATAGGTATCAAGTTCTTTGCCCAGTTCCTGAGCCAAATGTGTACTGGTGAATTCTCATCTCCAGCACAGTAAAACCCTGTCCTATGCAGCCAATACTATCTGGCAAATTATAACATTAACTGAGTCTTCTGGCTGCCATACACTCCAGATTTATCTCCGAATGAGCAATTGACAAGACAGGTGCATATGGAGGGGTCAGAACCCTACCCTCCAATCTGCCACTGATGACATACTAAGATCTGCTATGTTGGAAGAGTAAAATAAAAGGTTTGAGCCTCACTAAAAGAACTTGGTTTTTCATGGGAGTATGCTTGGCCAAGACACTGCAGAGCATACTGTCAGACATACATGTGTAGTTAAACTGGTGCTGTGATATAACTGAAATAGGGTAGAAAACATTGTGGAAGGAGGAGAAATGCTTGTTACCAAAATTTTTTACCTTCCCCACAACATTTTCAAAAGCTTTCCTAAAGTCATGAAAAGCATGGATTGTATAGTAAAGGGTTGGGTTCAGAAACAAAACTGTATTTAGAACAGCTTGGAAGCACAGTTAGTAGACATTCAACATTATATGCCTACAGCAGCTTTTGAAACTTTATTTACCTTGTACTCTGAGCTGACCAAGATCAAAGCTCACAAAATATTAGTGTTCCTACAGGCTTTTTTTTTTTCAAGGGTACACTTACCCCCTGAGCTGTAAATTTTAGGGGTAAGACTTCATATTAGAAGGTATGGCAATACTGGTTTCCCAACTAATGTAAAGCAATCCATATTGATGATTTGTAGCAAAAAGTCTGTGAAGGTAAGATTCTCATGTAAATTTACTCCTTAGTCATTAAAAAGCTGACAAGGTAACCTCTGCTTGGACAGTGTCACAAACATTTTGTTGTGTCATGGTTTTCTGACTTTTTCAAACTTATCAGTATTGCTTATATCTAGAGAGTATGTACATGTACTTTGTATTTAAAACCTCAACCACACCAGTAGATTTGTCAAAATCCAAAACATTTACAAAAAAGAAATTTAATGAGGTGATCATGATAAAATTTATCACTGAAGGGGTAGAAAACATTACGGGAAATGGAGAAAATGCTGGTAGCCAGCACTTTCTATATTTCCCAAAAGGTTTTCAAAAGCCTTCTTTCCCAGAGTTGTTAAAGCCTGCAATTGCTTGGTATACTGGTTTTGTCTTAACCCATTACCACACTACAAAACTTTAGACTGGTTCAAATTGAAAGCATTTGCAGACGACAAAATAAAGATGACTGAAAAATTGAAATTTGTTCTAGGAAGGGTAGAAAATACTGTGGGAAAAGGAGAAAATGCTGGTTACCAGCATTTTCTCCTTTTCCTACAGTGTTTTTAAAAAGGCTTCTTTCTCAGGGGTTACCAGCATTTTCTCCTTTTCCTACAGTGTTTTTAAAAAGGCTTCTTTCTCAGGGGCGTCAAAAGTAGGGATTGTGTGGTAATGGATTAACATACAATAACTCCTTTTTAGACCTGTTTCAAATTGAAAGATTTTTTCAGACAACAAATTAAAAGCAGTTCAAATGAACCAGCATTTTCTGCTTATCCCACAATGTTTTCAACAGCCCATTTCCAAAGGGTCTTTAAAACTCCAGATTGTTCGGTAAAGGATTTCCTCTTTTACATACAGGCAATGTGGCTCAAATGATACTATTAATTTCTGAAAGGATAAGTAACAGTGTAGGAAAAGTAACTCTGAGAAGATATGAAGCACTGATTGAAAAGGAGAAGATACTAGTAACCAGCATTTTCTACCTTTAGTACAATGCTTTCTTTTAACTGTATCCTTTAACTCTTTAACACACGATAAAATTTTAGACTGGTTCAAATTGAAAGCATTTGCAGACAACAAAATAAAGGTGACTGAAAAATTGAAATTTGTTCTAGGAAGGGTAGAAAACACTGTGGGAAAAGGAGAAAATGCTGGTTACCAGCATTTTCTCCTTTTCCCACAATGTTTTCTAACGGCTTCTTTCTCAGGGTCATCAAAAGTAGGAATTGTGTGGTAATGGGTTATAAGAGAAATTAAATCATTCCAGTTTTTATCTGTTGTCTACAAAAACTTTCAATTTGGACAAGTGTATGGTTTTGTCATTTGGTAAAGTGTTAAACATTTCAGGTAACTAGAGACAACAACATCACATGATTAACCATAAGTTAACCCTTTACCAAACAATCCCTGGCTTTTAGGACCCCAGGATAGAAGCCTTTTGAAAATGTTCCGGAAAAAGGAGAAAATACTGGTTACCAGCATTTTCCCCCTTTCCCACAACATTTTCTACCCTGCTGGAAACAAATTTCAATTTTTGAGTTCAGTTTATTTTGCCGTCTGCATGTGCTTTCAATTTGGACTTGTCCAAAATTTTGTTGTTTGGTAAAGAGTTAAGCAAAAGTCAAACAAAGATCACAATATGACAAGGTCAAACAAAGGTTAATTAAAGGTCATAAGTCAGTTTACAGACCAAGGGTAACACACAGGTAAGATGCTAAATTATGAAGCGCATATAATTAAGGTCAAGGTCACAACAAGACAAAAGCGGACACACCCACCCACTTACTTTTCATAGCCTGGGATTGCATTTCTGATGTAAAAATAATGAAAAACATTCAATAATACAGAATTGATAATATAAATAACAGGGGCATAGCTAACCCAAACTCAAGTATACACAAAACTAATCACACAGACATTACCTAAGGAATGAAGGGCCAAGAGTAGTCGGGGATTCCAAAGAGAAATTTTCAAGCTATTCAGTGGCCACTGGTAAATTTTTTGGCAAACTTTTGCCAAAACTAGGGCCAGTATTTACAAAACTTTTTTTAAATTGTTATCAAATAAAAGGAAATTTCCAAAGTCTAGACCTTCGTCAGAAAATTTCTAAGTATGTATTCACCAACACAATATAGAACTGTCACAATTCAGAACTGTTTGACCATGCTGTAAACTGCTGCGCACTGTCTCTGGTTCCTAATTAACCCTTTACTCTACAGATACTCATTTCTACGCATTGCTTATAGGAGCCTTTGGAAAACATTGTGGCAAAAGGTGAAATTGCTCTTGATGAGCAATTTCACCTTTTGTCACAATATTTGCTATGCTATCAAAAGGTGTCATATACACATAAGAAACTACTTCATCCTTGCTAATATTTAGGGTCAATTACAGATACCATAGAAATGCCTTATGGGGTAATGGGTTGATATGGAGACATACATGTATGCATATGAGTCTTGAGAGAGTGCATACTGTAAACATTGCAATCATCTATCTTCTATTTCCCATTATGGAGTCACCATTGTCTATTGTCTGTTTCTAAATGAATGAATAAACTCCCATTAACCTTTTCCCAAACAAGCCCTTGTTTTTATGTGTCTGCAGTACAAGTCTTTTGAAAACACTGTGGGAAAAGAAGAAATTACTTGTAACGAGCAATTTCTCCTTTTCCCACAGTGTTTTCAACCCATTTGGAGAACTTTCTGACATTTTTATCAAATTTGAAATTGTCGTCTGCAAACTCTTTGAGTTTGGGAGAGTCTAAAATTTGTCGTTTGGGAAAGGGTTAAAAAGCTCTTTGGACCACAGCAAAAGAAATGACACTGATCCACACCCAATGAACAAAAAAAATCAAAACTGTATGGATCAATGTCCGACTGTCATGGTACAAAAATGTAGAAAACTGAAAGGAACTTCATGGGTTGAAATTCTAGACATTACTGAGCAGGTAGGTAGTACAGCAAAGGACATTTAGAGAATCTGACCCTAATGACCCCTCCTCCAAAAGTACTCTATTTTTATCTTTATATAAAATTTCAGTAACAATTCATACATCAAAGAATGGCCATTTTTCTTAATTTAAATCAATTCTTGAGCATGTATAAGGTAGACTTTGGATTCTTAAGATAGAACATTCTAAACTTTAGAAGGGTTTGGTGAACCTAAGAGAGGAAAGCTTAAAATTTCTTGAGAATGAGCTTAAAAATGTTCTTGAAATGGTGTGGACCTAGGGCTTGGAGTTTGCAGAAATATAATGTTCGATCATTACAAGGAATCTGTTTTTTTCTTTTCTTTTTGTTTAAGTGATCGCAACAGTGTTTTTTTCTGTACAAGTAGCTATGTCCATGAATGGTATATTTTGAAACTTACTTTCAACAAAACAAACATTTTTAATCTTGCTTATTTGTTCAGTGTCAAACACTGATTTCAAAATCAGTTTTGTTATGGTGGCTGGTTTCTTGTTCAATGCTCTCATAGAATTTCTTTCACCAGCACTTTGCATAAAATTATTACCAAGCCACTGTCTAATTTCTTAAATAAACTTTGTCAAAATAACGTTCAACATTGAGAGAGCACAAATACTGAAGTTTTGGTATCCAGCATAATTCTCCTTTTCTGACAGTGTTTTCAAAAGCACACATTTGCCTTCATCACCAATACATGGGAAAGAGTGGTAAAATGGTTCAGGTCACATTATTCCCATGGAGATGTTGAAAGCTGAAAGCAACTTTTCACATCATTTTTTTTTTATCTTTTCGGTGACCCTGAAAAATAGTAAAAAGTAAACTTTTCTCTGCAAACATTATGATCATATATAAATAAAGACTATTGCATATGGTTTACTACCTATGAATAATTTTTGAAATTTGAAAAGATGATTCAAATATATAAATAACCCCGATTAACTAAAGAAAATGTCATATGCAGGACTATGGAAATAAATAAACAAAAACCCTTCATCAAAACAGACTCGAGTTTTAACAGCCCTGAATAATCAGTCTTTTAGAAACATCGTGAGAAAAGGAGAAAATGCTGGTAACCAGCATTTTCTTCTTTTCCCACAATGTTTTTGACCATTTCAATGACAGAAACTGTCCTTAAGTCACATGGGTTTGTCATTAGCAAATGCTTTTTATTTTGTGTAATCCACAGTTTCTTCCTTTGGTGATGAGTTAATACGAAAGAAATATTTGTTACTTACTTATTTGACGCTTTTGTATTCGCGTAATTGATGAGATAATCAATCATATCCTGATTTATGTCTGACAAACGTTTCGTCAACTCCTCTGCAGTATTTAGAGACTCGTTTACTTTGGTTGATGCCTCTTCAAGGTCCACTGTTGGTTTTTCTTCAACCAACTCTTCTTCATCTAGTGTTGAATTCTCAATAAAGAACTGGAACACAGAAACAAACAAACAATGTCTTAATAGCCTAATGGTGGTCAAAAAGAATAGTCGTTTAACCCATTACCACACAATCCCTACTTTTGGTAACCAGCATTTTCTCCTTTTCCGACAAAAAAAAGGGCTGGCAGAAAAAAAATGAGTTTTAAACATAGATCAACAGATGCTAGGTAGCTCTATGTTTTGTTTACCCCTTTACTGCACGATAAAATTTTTGACCTTTTCAAATTGAAAGCATTTGCAAATGACAGTTTCATTGTGGTCCATATAAAATGACATTTCTTTAATAGGGTAGAAAACATTGTGGGAAAAGGAAAAAATGCTAGTAGCCAGCATTTTCTCCTTTTCCCACAATGTTTTCAAAAGCCCTCTCTTTCAGGGGCATTAAGAGTTGTCATTGTGTAGTAATGGGTTACTTTCTATGTTTTTAGTTTTTATCTGGTTTGAAATTCTTTTTTTGGCCAGTGTCTTACTTGCATCAAGCATACATTAACAGATAGTTATCATCACAATAATTTCCATACATTTAACTCTTTACCACACAATCCCGACTTTTAACGACCCAGAGAAAAAAAGCCTTTTAAAAACATTGTAGGAAAAGGAGAAAATGCTGACAACCAGCATTTTCTCCTTTTTCCACAATGTTTTCTACCCTTTACAAAGCAATTTTCAAATTTTCAGTAATTTTTATTTTGTCGTCTGCAAATGCTTCAATTTGGACCCAGTCTAAAAACTTTGTCATTTGATAAAAAGTTAAAGGAAATGATTTTAAATGAAATGCATTTTAATTCCTGCATTGTTTATTTTTGCTCCCTATCGGGATCTTAACTCTCTACCAAAGAATCTTGTGCGTATAATCATGACCCACTGAGAAGAGGCTGAGGTCTTCTATTACACCTTGAGGAGAGTAAAATCTGTTAGTTTTCTACATCATTACAGTCTTATACCGGTGGCCTGTGCACCTTTCCATGTATTCCTAGGCCCATATTCACCATCCATTCTTAAGAGAAATCTTAATTAACCCTTTACCTCACAGCAGAATTTCAAGCTGGTCCTCACTGATGGAATTCACAGAGGACGATTAACATGTTTTTTTTTTAAATTATAACACTTGTTCCTGAACAAGTAGAAAACTGTGGGAAAGGGAGAAAATGCTGGTTACCAGCATTTTCTACGTTTCCCACAATGTTTTCTAAAGGCCATTTTCTCAGGGTCGTGAAAAGTAGGGATTGTGTGGCAAAGGGTTAAATTGTCTGGAATCTCCTAAATCAGTGCTCTCAAAAAGGGGCCATTTCAGGAATTTTCATAATTCCATGTTCAAATATTAGGATTTTTTTTTTAATAATCAGGAATTTTTTTTCACATTGGCCAATGTCGTCTTAGGCTTAGATATATTTTGACTGTGTCGTGGAATGACCAACCCGTATTTCCAACCCAATGTTGTGGTTACTGTAAAGTTTTATCCAGGAAGATGTGTCCTTAGAATAACCATATAATGGGGTTAGAAATCGGTAGAATGACTTTGTGGAATCACTGAAATCAATGGAATCATCACGTGAAATCACCATTTTGTTAGTGAATAACTACTTAAAGTACATTATATATGATACCTACAATCTAGTGTTTACCATTTTGAGGACATTTAAATGGAAAGTTACCGAAAATTCAATAAAATCTTAGTTTTGTACTTGATTATCAGGGTCATTATAAAGCGACATTGTGTGATTAAAATTTAACCACAAGCCTTACATATTACAAAAGGCCTCTATCTCTGGGTCGTAAAAACCAGGGATTGTTTGGTCAAGGGTAAACAGGCTTAGATTTCCAAAGGGTAGAAAATATTGGGTTATCTAATATGCTAGAAATCATTCCTCAAAAGGTTGTAAAAAAGAGAAATAACTTTTGGTCAAGCATTAAAACTATAAAAAGCATTAAAACTTTGACCAACAATAACACAAAAGTGCACATACCTGATTCACTTGCTGTAAAAGTTGCATTTTTTGAGCACAGATGTCTTGAAAGCCTACTATAAACACAGTCACCTGTTGTTGATACTTTTTCTTCTTTACAGCATCTGTGATTATCTCTTCTAGTTCTTTCTGAAACACAAAACTTACACTTATCAGAGGCTTTAAAAAACATTGAAGAAAATGAAAAAAATACCAGTCACCCTTCTGTGTTAAATGTCAACATTTCAGTTACTGTAATTTTTTCATCTGCCGAAGCTTTCAATTGAAGCCAGTCTAAAATATCGTTTTGAAAAGGGTTAAGAGTTTACCCCATAATCCAAGATTTTAATGTCCATGGGAAACAAAGCTTTGAAAACATTGTTGAGGGAGCATTTTTTCTTTTTCCAGCACTGTTTTCTATTCTTGTGCTGAAAATGCTTTCAGTTTGGAAAACTCAAATGTTTTGCAATTTGGTATAGTGTTAGATCTTAATAATATGTCAAACTGAAAATATCCAATCATTGAATTAAGTAAGCTAACAGCTGGCAAATAATCGATAAAGAAGACAGAATAAAGTTGACTGACAGAGTAATAGTAAAAATTTCTGTATGACCCCCAAAAATTTGAAGCTGGCAGAAACACTGCATTGAATATTTGTGGATTCATAAAAAATCACTTTGTCTAACTTCCAGCTGAACCCTGGAGTAGAAAGATGCCTGGAGCGGCAGGAACATTACAAAAGCAAAGAGCCTTTACACCACTTAACCTGCACAGGACAATCTGAGTCAATACTGTTGCAAATGTAATGATACCTCTCTCTATAGAGCACTGTTTATCCAGTCCATTAATTCTATATTAGACAGCAGAAGTCTAGATTTATCAAAATGAAAGCATTTTCAAACCACAGATTAACCCATTACCACAAAGAAACCTTTAGAAAACATTGTGGGAAAAGGAGAAAATGCTGTAACTAGCATATTCTCCTTTTCACAAAATGTGTTCTACCCTTCAGAAAACAAATTTCAAATTTTCAGTCACTTTTATTTTGTCGTCTGCAAATGCTTTCGATTTGGCCAATGAACTGGATAGACTGTCTGCATAACTGCATAAAGTCAGACTTAGCAGCTAAATTAGGTGGAGAGCTTGAATTGAAGAATAACTGGTATACTTACAATATCCTCAATATATTCCACATTTGGGGACCCCCTGGGATTATCAAACATGGTCTGAGTTGACATCTCGTATGACACATAGATCTGAAATATATACATAAGGTAAAGTCTGCAGTCTGCTCACCTATCTAACAATAACGCATGCTTTTTATCTTTCAAACAGAGAAATATCCCATAAGCCATGTCCTTCCAGCAAAGAAAATCAAGGTGCACTGACCTCTGCAATATTACTGAAATAATGTTGAAAGTAACATTTAAGTCTTTATCACATAACCTCCCTTGTTTTCAGTGTAACATACCTATTACGAATTTTCTTATCTTAAACACGTTTATCACATTTGTGTGTCATCATTTTTGACGTCATTTTGTACACATTTCATACAAGTGAATGAGTCTCATGGAAAATACCGCGGGTGCATTTATGAATGTTTTTGAATCATTTGATCTATATTTTGTGAAATATCATTATGTGATAAAAAGAATCTGACATTTGTGGGCTTTTTAGATAAGATTTTATTAAAATTGTCAAGCAAAATGTTATTAAGCTCGCCAAAGGCTCGCTTAAGAACATTTCAGGCTTGATTAAGAACATTTCCCTAGACTTGTTTAATAAAATTTTATCTCAAAAGCCAACTCAGGTCAGATCCTATATATCTAAAATGAAAAAAATTTAGATGTCAAAATTCAAAGTATTTGCAGAGGACAAAATAAATGTGACATACAGAATGAAATTTGGCTTAATTTGAGAGGAAAAAAACATTACGGGGGGAAAAGCATTTTCTCCTTTTCCCACCTTGTTTTCAAAACTTTCAGTGTCATGATTGTTAAAAGGTGGGATTGTGTGATAAAGGGTTAACATCACACAAATATTTACAAAGTGGTCTAGTAACTATTTTTAAATGACCCTCACATATCATCACTAGTTTAGATTTACCAGTATAGTCCATGAAAAAATGGATTTTGTCATCTAAGGAAACAGAGTGGTTGTAAAGATCATAAATTTGCTCCTTTTTCCATGGCGTTTTAACCCATTACCACACAATCCCTACTTTTGACAACCTGAGAAAGAAGCCTTTAGAAAACATTGTGGGAAAAGGATAAAATGCTGGTAACCAGCATTTTCTCCTTTTCCCCATCATGTTTTCTACCCAAAAACATTTTTGGAAAAGGATAAAATGCTGGTAACTAGCATTTTTTCCTTTTTCCATAATGTTTCCTATCCTTCAAAAAATAAATTTCAGTTTTTGGGTCATGCTAATTTTGTTGTCTGCAAATGCTTTCAGTTTGGACCAGTCTAAAATTTTGTTGTTTGGTAAAGAGTTACACTGTAAGTTAAAATCAAGTGCAGTAATATTAAGTACAACCTTCTCTGTTTTGATGGACAGTGAAGATAGGGATCAGACAGTACTGAGCATTCTGTCTGATCTTGAACCAACAATGTCCACAAAATACTGGTTGCCGATTGCTCAAATTGTTGAATACATGTATGTGTGGTCATTGGATTAACACTTTACCAAACAGTCCCAGGCAAAGGCCTTCTGAAAACATTGTGGAAAAAAGGAGAAAATGCTGGTAACCAGCATTTTCTCTTTTTCCCACACAATGTTTTCTACTCTTCAAAAGACCAATGTTAATTTTTGCGATACGTTTGTTTTGTTGTCTGCAAATGCTCTCAATTTGGACAAGTCTAAAATTTCGTCATTTGGTAAAGAGTTAACCCTTTCCTCCATAGATACTCATTTCTACACATTGCTTGTAGGAGCCTTTGGAAAAAATTGTGGCTAAAGGTGAAATTGCTCATGACGAGCAATTTTGCCTTTTGTCACAATGTTTTCTATGCTATCAAAAGGTGTCATTTACACATAAGAAACGGCTTCATCCTTGCTATTATTTAGGGTCAATTAATGATACCACAGAAATAAATACCTTATGGGGTAAAGGATTAAAACTGCTGTGAAAAGGTAGGTAAATGCACCTGGAAAAAGTATCAACCCATGTTCCCTAACCCTGACCTGGGTCAAAACTGTCTGCTATGGGAAAATTTTCTACATGCCAAAGGACTATTCTACATTATTACTCAGGTGGTTCATTGACAACATGGAGCCACATTTTGCAATAAATTATCTGGTAAAATACAGTACTTGGATGCATTAAATCTTTTATCACACAATCACAACTTTTAGCATCCCTGAGTAAGAAAACTTTTAAAAACATTCTGGGAAAAGGAGAAAATGCTGGTGACCAGATTTTTTTCCATACCCAACAATGTTTTCTATCCTTGTCAAGGACAAATTTTTGTCTTGACTCATGTTCATTTTGCCATATGCAATTGCTTTCAAAATGGACAAATATACCAACGCTTAATTTGGGAAGAAGTGACCAGACACTGCACAACAAATTTTAGTCTTGTTCAAATACCCCTTTACCAAATAATCCCTGGTTTTTACGACCCTGAGACAGAAGCCTTCTGAAAACATTTTGAGAAAAGGAGAAAATGCTGGTAACCAGCATTTTCTCCTTTCCCCACAATGTTTTCTACCCTGCTGGAAACAAATTTCAATTTTTGACTTACATTTATTTTGTCATCTGCAAGTGCTTTCAATTTGGACCAGTCTAAAATTTTGTCACTTGGTAAAGGGCTAAAGGCATTTGTTGACAAAAAAAAAAAAAAAAAAACGAATCTGGCTAAAATGATATATTTTGTCTTTGAAATACTAGAAAACTATATAGGAAAAGAGAAATGCTGGTCATCAGCAGTTTCTTCATTTCCCACAATGTTTTCAAAAATCTTCATGGGGTCATTGAAACCAGGGATTGAGTGATAAAGAGTTAAACCCACTTTTCCCAGAAATTGACTCACTTACATTGTCTACACGATCCATGACCTTATCCAGTTCTTGTTTGGTTTCATCAGCCACTCGCTGGGCCAAGGACCGTGTGTTCTTGTCAATAATGGCTTTAGCAGGAGCATCTCCCCTGTCAATAATTGACACACTTCCCACGTAGTTCATCATTTTGTCTTGCTTCTATGGATTTTCTCTCTTTACGATGACATGGTCTCTCCTTAAAGTTTATGATGACACTAACACAGTTTCCTCAAATGTTATGATGACATGATCTCTCCTAGGTTGTGTTGACACCGTCCCTCTCAAATGTTTATAATGTAGTGTCTCTCCCTCTAAAACTGTTTAAGATGGCTTTAAACCTGAAAGAGAACACAAAAGACTATATTTTCAAAAGTTTATGATGATATGGTCTGTTCAAAATGTTTGTGTTGACATTGTCTCTATCAAAAGTCTATTATGAAATTGTCTCTCCCTCTCCTACTGTTTATGACAGCTTTATACATGGAGGACCACATGAGAAGATTGTCTCTTCAAATGTTTATGACGACATCATCCATCTCAAAAATTTATGAGAGGATGAAGGCCTTTCATCCTTTATTTCCCTTGATTCATCTCGCGACTTACATTGGTCCTAATGAGGGGATTACTTGGGTTGTTCACTTAATTTTCTTCCACTACACAGCTGTGTTCTTGAGATAAAGTTTCAACTAATATCTTATTAGACTCATTTACAAATTGATATACACATGTCATAGTCTAGTTCCTGTCTATAAAGAACAAAACTTGATTGGAATTACGTATAGATATGTCATAAGTTGTGTTTCACTTATTGCATTGTTCACTCCCAAGGAAATCAACAATAAAAATAAAGGAATACAGGTGAAAGGGCCAATCTGTCATTTCGCTAGCTAAGTCCTTATCCAACATGGGAGACTGACAATTTGTTCCTATGTTCTAACTGTGACCCACAGGGCAGGGCCACTTTTGATCCCAGGGGAAACATATGAATAAACTTGATAGAGGTCCACTAGGAAATGCTAGATGCCAAAGATCAAAGCTCCATACCTTCCAGTTTCAGAGAAGAAATATTTTAAGTTTTTCCTTCTTTGTTCCTGTCTTTGAACTTGTGATCCCAGGATGGGGCCAGTTTCGACCCCAGGGGCATTATATAAACAAACATGGTAGAGGTCTACTAGGAGATGCTACATATCAAATATCAAAGCTGTTTGCCGTCTTCTTTCAAAGAAGAAGATTTTCAAAGATTTTTGCTTTTTTTTTTCCCCTTTCTGTTGCCATGGCAACCAGAAATAAGGATGGAATTCAATCTCTTGAACAACTTAATGCCACTATAAACTAGTACATATTGAAAGCATTTGCAGAAAGCAAGATGAAGCAGGGTTGTGTAATCATTGTATCTGTCTTTGTATGGGTTCAGAAGAGGGTGGCAAAACAAAAAGATACAGGTTACAAGCATTTTCTTCTTGTCTCCAGAAAGTTTTTCTGAACATCTTCCTTTACAGGATTGTAAAAAGCTTTTACAAGAGATTGTTTTTGGTGAAACCGCTTTACACAGACCTAAAAATCTCTACAATTGAGCTAGCTTTCCGTTTCAAGGTTAGCACTGATGTCATATTTGTGTTTGTTTTTTAGCTCACACACCATCACAAAAATTAACATCCAAATTGGTAGAACCATTGAACTAACCATATTGTTTGATATCAGTGCCAATTTATAAACTGTTGGAGCTTCCCCCCTCCCCTCAATAGTTCACTGACCCTATACTCTACTATTCATGAGATTCCATGTGTTTCCTATTCTAAAGATGTCGATGGTCTCCCAATTATTGAGACCCACAACCACTTCTGATATTATTTTTGGTAATTCTTATTTAGAGTTAGGATGGTATAGGACTAGAACCCTCAACGTTTTTCTTTTGGAGCAAATGTTCTACTTTTAAACTATTTGGGTCACTCCACATGATCGGTATCCATTAGAGTAAGTCTGGGTAATACCAGACACCCAGGTAACTTTGGACACTTCGTTCTTCATTAAATACAAAAAACAGAATAAAGGCAGACTGGAAGAACCTATCATGGCTTCACATAAAACCCTCACAAAAACAAAGCAGATGTCATGATGTCATAATCAGTGTGATGTAAGGGTTAATTCAATTGAATTAGGCATCAATGTTGTGAAAATGCAGGTTTTTTGTTTTCTTCCATAGCAAAGTACATAAAGTGGACCCATTCTAAATGCAAGTTAAATAACCTGGTAAAGGTATTTTATATGGTATTTAACTCTTTACCAAATGACAAAATTTTGCAACATAAAAGTAACTCAAAAATTGAAACTTGTTCTAGAAAAATCTTTAGTATCATGTGATGTCCATAAATATCTTAAAAACGAAAAAAGTAATAGTAATAAGTAATACGAAAATACGCTTCTTGGCTCTTCTTGTGACGTCAGCAAATGGAGTCTCAGACGAATCAAAATTTTCGAATTGAGTTGTAAAACATGACGGATATCTCTGGTTGAAAGGTGTCTAATGAGGTATTGCCGGATGTCGCAGGTACATTATTGTGTTGTCTATCGCTAGGCTAAATGAGATTATGATCAATGTTTGTTTCGTGGGTGATTTTAGTTGGGAAAGGCTGCCAGGTGCTAGCGCCAGCAATCGAAACATTGCATTCCTTGTGTTTATATTATATAGGGGAGATTTTTTTTTCATGTTTATAATTTATTTTGGTTATAGAATGTCAAATTCCTGTGCTCAAACCTACCTTGCCAATCTGGGAGTATGGCCGCTTTCTCGTTTTTCCATTGATTGATTGATTGTAAAGATAGGTTGCCAAGGACGGATGAATATTCAACACTTCAGTTCAGATAGACTAGCCCATTCATACTAAAGGGTAAATTTTTATACAACCTATTTAAGTGTATTTAATGTTGAAAAACATTGAAAATTTGCATTTTAATGTATCTAATGCAATATTTTCTCTCAAACTGTGAAAATTACACTCTTTTGTTGCATTTTTGTGTCTTATTCGATAGAAAAATACTATTGATGTAAGGTAGGATGTTATGCATATTAATATCTGACAGAGTAGAATAGAACCCGGGTGTAACAAAACACTACATGCCGTTATTCCTTCCACTTTGGTACATGAATGGAGATGTGAGAATGAACAATGAAATAAGAAAAGGCCATCAGGTCAGTCTTTGCCAACCAACAAAATTTTAGACCCGACAAAGTTGAACACATTTATAGACAGCAAATTCGATGTAATCCAGATGATTGCTGCCTTTCAACTGGTTGACACATAGCGCAAACGTTAGTTTATAAGGTTGTTAGAACATGATAAATCTACTTTATGTTAAAAACTTCAAGTGTTGAATGTTGGAAATAACTTACTGTCGAGAGTAAAATTGGCCAAATCAACAGATTTATCACATCTGATTATTTAACCATAAAATATATCGTTATTTATGGATATTTAACCATATATAGTATGATTAACACGACAGAGTCAATCCAGTATAGGTTACTTCGTTTGTTCAAAGGGATCCTTTTTTAAACTGTAACATATGCTGTACCATCCAAGACACAAAGCTCAAAACTTAGTTTGGTTGTTTTGTCCATCAACATCTAACTTGATGGCAGTCGCCATTTTGGAAAAGCAACGCACCTGATTGGAGCACGTGACTTGTTGCTCGACAACAGAGACGCTTCAATTAATCGCAATATTTCGCACAACTTTTGGTCCATTCCTTAATTTATGTTGCCATTCTGGCATAATCTGAAATAATTCCGAGCTTTAGTTGGATCAGACAATTGCAAATTTTGCAATTTGTTTCTTATGCCACTTCTGAGCATAGCTACCTGTAGCTCGTTTCAAAACCATTTCGTCCCATTGCCTGTTCATCCCTGGGTTTGTTCGCTCAGGCT
Source organism: Tridacna crocea (assembly GCA_943736015.1). Classification (NCBI taxonomy): domain Eukaryota; kingdom Metazoa; phylum Mollusca; class Bivalvia; order Cardiida; family Cardiidae; genus Tridacna; species Tridacna crocea. The sequence goes on along the minus strand of OX031057.1, from coordinate 33,849,636 downwards.
TGTTCGTCGCATGTTACCTTACCGATCGTACTGAATATGCACAGTAAAGCGTATTGAATGATTGCTTTGATTCTGCCTATCTCTTGATTGTACTTTGGACAATCGGCTTTGTTCTCCGAGATTTACTGGCAAGTTTATTTCCGTTGTTGGAGAAACATCATTTATTATGGGATTGTTGAAAACTGTGCGTAATTGTATGGTAAAAGATAGTATGATAGGGAACGGGAACAGAGTTCGTAGGTTGGTCTATTCTTGTAGTTTAACGCCGTTTTTAACTTCGTTTTAAAACCACAGCAGATTTTTGCAGCAGCCAATACTTCAGCGCCTCTTGCCAACGGCTTAGTACATACCGTCCAACAACACGCTATATAAATTGGAGGTCCATATCCTTATCCGTTATTTATATGTTTCTATTTCTTTGACTTCTTCTCGAAACGAAAGGAATTGGATGCCTGTGTTTGAATGATTTTGCATTTTTACGTTGATTATAACAGTTGGGGATTATTTGCATCTAGCAGCTAGCTTTTCATACCGCACTCAGTGCACAAGTATTCACTATTAACACCCTTGGTTGGAAGATACTCATACATGTGTCGTAGTCCAAAATGGAATCTAGGCAGATCCGGAATCTGCCTAGACCAAACTGGAATTAGGTTACAAATTTGGCTGGGCAGCCCCACAATATGCCTAAACCAATTTGGAATATTTTCTCATTTAAGAAATTAATTGCGACTAAATATAAACCATGGATCTTATTTAGCTCAAAAATAAAAGGAGGTCTACTTAGGAATTCAGAGAAAGAATAGATTTTGAATGTTTTGCATTTTAGCGAAAAACAATATGGAAAACGGAGCAATTGTGGAAATAAAAAGTGAATTGCTTTAACCCTTTACCCCGTAAGGCATTTCTATGGTATCACTAATTGACCCTAAATAACAGCAAGGATGAAGCCATTTCTTATGTGCATGTGACACCTTTTGATAGCATAGAAAACATTTTGACAAAAGGTGAAATTGCTCTTGACGAGCAATTTCACCTTTTAACACAATGTTTTCCAAAGGCTCCTATAAGCATTTCTGATTTGGTCTTGGCAGATTCCGGATCTGCCTGGGCAGATTCCAATCTGGCTTGCAACATACACATGCATATCCGACAGAGAGTCTAGTGTCTGTCTCTTGTTAGTCCATTGAAGACGATAATTGATTTATCGTTTCTGTTGTATGTTTTTGGTGGGTTGTTTATCTCGAAGTAACACAAATATATATAGTATTATACAGGAAAATATTCAGAAGAGTCATAACCATGTATGTACATCAACAATATAACAACAAAGTCTACGCTTAGCAAAAGGAGTAGGTACATTATAGGCCTATATCCACAGATGACCTTACCATAATAATTTTTATAGTCTGTTTCATACAAACAACATACACACAACATCCACCTTCTTTTAAAAAAGAAAACAAAGTGTTAATTTAAATTGAAAATTCTTTCAAACAAAGTAACACCTGTGTAAATAGTGATCTGATCAAGACTCAGCCTCGGTAATGCTCTGTCTCATAACAAATCGTAATTGGTAACGTTCGGTATCATGTAACGAAGAAAAGCTAGATGTTCAATCATTAAACAACACAAAGGTATTTACATGAAAGATAAACTAATCAGACCATTTATCTTCAGTAAAACGCTCGTTTTTCTTCACAAGTCTCCCATACCGTGTGACATAGTTAAATTTAAAAAAAAAGGAAAAATATCCATGTAGCATTCTCATTTGTCAAATTGAGATGTTTCCTATCTTCAATATGTATATTCATCCTTTGTTTGAGCGATGTAGGATCTATTGTTCATTTTTTTTTAAGTTTCTTATGACTTTCGCCTATTTCCATGTTGCCTTTTTCTTTCTTCTTATTTTCATTTTTTGTTGGATTTGTGGTCTCTGATGTATGTGTTGTAACCGTTGTATAATTGTATTTGTAAATCTCATTTGCTGGAGAAAATAAAGATATGAACTGAATCCTTTAAAAATGGTAGGTACATGTAACACTGCTTTTGTTAGCAATTTGGTATTCGTAGTTTTAGTTCTCTATGTACATTAAAAACTCACTTAGCTGTCTCGTTTCAAAATATATAGATTTGAATATGAAGACTTTTTTCCAATTGTACAAAAACCGTAAATAACAATGATTTTTATGTGACATTCAGTATGCCAAAGTTCAAGTCGCTGGCATAGAATGTATTGTAAAACATTGTAAACTTCAGTATTATAATTAGCAATAGAAAATTTTAAATGTAGTCTACAGGCGAATTTGGAGAGAAATCCTGGCATTTAATCACTCGTAAAGCAAAAGTTGAAACTTCAAATCGATTCTTCTTCCCCTTACTAACTGTATAATGCCATTCTGTCTGTAGAATTCCGATTTGCAGTGATATTTTCAAACTTGACCATAAATACATAAAGAAATTTAATGGACAGAGGAATCAAAGGATCTAGTATCTTTGACATACAGAGTAAGGAGACGGCCCTGCTCCGTCATGAACGACAACAACAGCAATCATAACTTACAATAGCAGCCTTGCGTAATCACCCAGCATTTTTTGCAATGAAGATTGAAGGGCGGACTTGGCTTAGTTGTGACAGTGTTATACATTTTCCACCAGTAGACACTTTTGGGTAAAACATCAAAGTACCTAAAGTCATTATAGTTTAAAACTGATACTAGGGAAAAATAATGGTCTTTTAAATGTATAGTAAATGAGAACGTTTACTACAGACTTATCTTCAAACATTTGACTGAGCAAATTGTTCTGCACTGACACTTTTTTGATACTCTACCGAAGTACAAACATATCAAGAGCCAGAGAAAATATCTCACTTTCCTACGGAATCCTGTTTCCGCCATCCACTTTTCGACCTACGAGGAACTCGAAAAGTAGAAATTAGGCACACTAACTTCCACTTTTCTAGCAAAAAAGTTACCTCGAAAAGTCGAAAAGTTGAAGTTTTTGACCTGACAATTGTCATAAAACTTTCCACTTTTCGACTTCACGTTTGCCTAGAAAAGTAGAAATTAGAAAGCACTAACTTCCACTTTTCGCCTTAAAATGCTAGGTCGAAAAGTAGAAAAGTGGAAGTTTTTCACATGACAATTGTCAATAAAACTTCCACTTTTCGACCTGGAAAAGACAAAGTCGAAAAGTCGAAAAGTGGAAGTTAGCCGATTAAAACTTCCACTTTTCTAGTTAGGACTAATTTTTCGCAGGATAAATTGGTCGCGTTATTATTTTAAATGTACACCGGACAAAGGAAGATGGCGGGAACGAATGGTAAAGGTTAAATGTACACCGAATAAGTCTGATGTCAGCCATAATACGGCAACTCCCTAATTTTCATTTTAAACCCGCCCTTATCGCATTGCTACGTCCTTCAGGCTTTAACGGTGTACACATTATTAGATGTATTGAAATCGTGTGGCCTGCAACACGCGAAAAGGGGCATACGGACATTTGCGTAAAGTGTCGCTTCGTATCAGTCCTCGCAGTTCGACCCTTTCCGTTTTATGTAATTTTCAATTTAGCGCAAGTCTACTGTGGCACAAAATCTAATGTGGTCTTAAAGTGCCGTGTAGGATCAGCCTGTACCATCTGCGCAGGCTGATCCGAGACGACACATTATGGAAATGTCCGAATGCCCTTTTTCGCATATTGCAAGCCATATACAGTTGATACTTTGGACACGGATTAGTCTTTAAAGTTTAAAGGACCCATTGCACCGAAAAATATTCCCTGAAGATTGAGTTGCGATCTCAAAATGTGGCTTGATCGCCGCTGATCGCAAGAAATCGGCGGTTGAACACACCTTGATCGTCCGTTAGTGTAGTCGCACAAGGTCGAGGAAAAGTATTTCCCCCCCCCCCCCCAAAAAAAAAAGATCGAAACTAGGTTTTTGACATGTCAAAAAACTAAGCTGCGACCTGTGCGATCTGGAAAATCGCAGATAGATTGCCGAAAGATCATCCGTTAAACCATTTTTAAGGGACCTTATCCAACTCGGATTTACTTTGAGAAAACCTGCTATAGGCGAAAAGTTTCAACATGGCACAATTCCTGCAGTCTGACCAGATCGAGATGGTCCCTTTTCATGTGACGAGTTGCATATCATGAAATGATACTACTAGACATTACTCAACCGAAATACCAATGCGGCAGATTCGGGGAGGTCATATTGATGTTAATGTAACAAAGGGGAAAATATCGAGTTCCGAGGACAGAAATCCGTAATCGAGTTCAGATGACATAAATCCATAATCGACTCCGATCAGCATCATAGATAGGCCTACATCGACATTTTTATTAACCTTGCAAAGATTATGAAGGATCCCGGTGCCCACGCCAAGCCAGTGTTCGAACCAGCGACCCAGATGTTGACAAGTCACACATTTTAACCCATTACTGGTCACGATTCCTGTTTTTGACACCTTTGCAAAATATTATTTAGGAAAACATTGTTAGAAAAGGAGAAATAACTTTTTACAAACTATTTCTCTCACAATGTTGTCTACTCAATATTACACTTAGATTTCAATGCACACTTTGAAATGTCGTCTTCAGTTTCTTTAAATTTGGACAGTCTTTTATTTTTTGTCATCTCGTAATGGGTTAAACTTGGTTTGAAATTGTCAAATTGGGCGCACGCTTAACGCGTAGTTCTTGACTAGATTTGTGTTACTATAAACTCAGCCCATACGCGGTATCGGATAAAGATAGACGTCAGACTTAAACAGTGTATGAAAAAACAATACAAATCATCAGTAATAAAGAATCATAAAATTACAAAAAAAAATTTTTTTTTGATGGTATTCCAGTAAAAGGCTACGTAGCCTCTTAAGGTATTTTTCCCGCTAAAATCAAAAAAGCCTGGAATGCTAAGTGACTTGCACGTGACTTATGACTGTTAAATTCCATAACATAACAAACATTTACTTATTTTTCATAATGTTTAGAACTTCAGATGCTATGTTTGAAGCTTCGTCTGTATATTTCCGGTATGTAAATGAGCGAGTTGCTCATGTGAAAATAGACCGTGTTTCCCTTCACTGTCGACCTGGGCTGTAGTAAATCTCTAATTTATCAAGCTGTCTGATGGTTTTCGACTACTGGGGTTTAATGAATGAAAATTATAAGGCTTTGGGAGTACAAGGATGATTTTTTTTTTTGTATTTTTTGTAAAATTTTGTCCCAAAATCTGAAGGGCCACCTTTAAGGCCTTTCCAACATCCTACTCTATCATCAAGCAAGGTAGTTCTGTGAAATCCAACTCATGCAGAAAAAAACCTAGACATCCTTTCGCAACCATGGTTAATGTACGAAAAGACGACTCTGAAGAACTATCATGTGCATGAAAGACAGGTCTGATTGGCAGTGTAGACGGCGTGTCAATCTGTATAGACGGCCTGATGCTACTGAAAAGGCTTACGGTGCAGATCAAAGACATCCATACATTTGTCAAAACTCCGTGATTTCGCTCTTAACTCGTTTCCAAACGACAAAATGTTAGATTGGTCATTATTTCAACAATGTTTTCTAAAGGCTTCTTTCTCAGGGTCGTCAAAAGTAGGGATTGTGTTGTAATGGGTTAAGGAGTGGAAGGTATGGACTGAGATGTTTAGGCTGATAGTTGTCTGTATTGCTTACCCTAATGGACAGATAAAGATTGGCAATACTATACTGTAATAATACTTAGGCCATTGATCATCTAGGCCACCTATCCTACGTCAGAAATGCTGGTAAAGATGGTGTCTTCTTAAGATGTAGAACATTTGATCAGATAAATATCAAATCAAGTTATCCCCACCATATTAGACTGTGACTTGCATCCATTGTCAAAAGAACCATTGTCCCTTTCTTCGGCACGTTGTTTGTAGAAGTGATTGGGGGAAAAAAGCAAATTTTGCTGAAAAAAAAAAATGACAATTTCCTCGTCACGAGCCATGCCTCCTTCTCCCACATTTCCAAATGTATTTTATAGATTTTTACACGGTGTTTGGAAGTTCAAAGGCTGACATAAATTAAAATGGAGAAAAACGATGTTTTGGGTGATATAGGTGGTTGATGTTTATGGTTTGATTAATAGAATGTTGTTTTTTGCCATATTTAACATTATTTCAGACATATCACGGCGACAATTCGCGTTTTTGAAATATGTAAGAACTAGGTTACGGCTCTGAACTGTCTTTCCCAAGGGCACTCTACGAAAAACCCAGCGCTTCGTGAGCTATACTGTACCCAAATATTTTTCGTTGGATATATCATCCTTAGGCAAGTCTTGTATTGTATTGTATTGTATTTCTCTCTTACTGAAGTGAGATAACTTAGGATTTCACTTTAAACTGAAGCTACTTCTATACATGTTTAGATTTTGTATGTTACGTGGATAAATAAGACTTGCGTTTAAGCTAAACGTTAATAAAGAAAACGTCTATGTTTATAGCTGTGTTTATCTTTCGGCAGACCTCGGGCGATTGGAGCCATCAAATCCTTCGCTGTATTTGGTTTTGGATTGATATGCATCAGATCGGTACATGCCCGGAAATACGCCGGTTTAGGTCTTTTAAAAAACTTGAGTTTCAATTTTCTATCGAAATCTAACTAGATTTTCAGCTGAGTTGACATATAGGTCAGACATTCATTATTCAAGGTGGTTTATCAATTCCGATTGAAGTTTTTCACCGATAGATTTAAACAGATGTGAATAACTTCATCGGAGTTGTTTATGTCGTTGCTAAAAGACTGACAGTGGCGCGCCATGTATAAGATCACGAGATTTGCTGTTCCAATGGAAACAACCATTTTAAGGAAGAGGTTAGATGTAGATACGGATTCGGCCGAGTTGTGACGAGCGCTGTGTTTATGAAATAAAATAGCTTATAACTTGAGTTTAAACTCGAGGTTGTCTTTAAAATTATATTATGAAAACCGGCCCCTATGTATAGGGTTTCACTGATATCAGGCTAGAGCTACCATTTTTAAGGGTCTACCATTCAATAAACCGTACCTTTTCTTTTCCACATAAACCCAAAGCAACTAGTACTTTAATGTTCAAGTTACAACTTTAAAGTTGATAACTGCAGAAAATCTCATACATTGATGATTTGCTATAATTCGGGTCATCGTTTTTCTTTTTCGTCTTATTTCGTTACCGTTGGTGTTCTTTCTTTCTGTCTTTCTTTCTTTCTTTCTTTCTTTCTTTCTTTCTTTCTTTCTTTCTTTCTTTTCATGCAATCTGATTATGCAGTATATATGCACCGATAATATATCAAAAAGAAATTAAAATCGCAATAAATAAACATTGTTAAAAGAAGACGGAAAGGAAAAGGTCAATGTCATATGCTTGAAAAAGATGGCGGATAAGTGAGAGATAAACTCGATTGTTTTTTTTTTATGAAACATACAGGGAAGTAAAGTCAAGCATTCCATTTCTAGGTATTAAAGTGTTTTACAGAGAAAACAACTCACAAAGGATAATTTTTCAGCGATATTATTAACCCTTTCACAATTTTTTGTTACGGCATTGTCAATCAATGATAGAACTACTAGCTTTATACGTATCATTTTTCGCTTCATGAGACGGTCTAGACAAGAACAACGTGAATTGCAATTGAACTGATTTGGGACTTGTTTTTGAACCAATTTCAGATCTGTCCAAGTGGAAGAAGTTGGAGGTCATTTCACTACATCTGACAGAAACGATAAAATATGTCTGTGAAAGGGTAAGGAAGGAGAATATCCAACAAAAATCCATTTGTCTACATCAGCACAAAACTTGGTCAACATATATATGACCATAATATCTCTGATGAGTTCGACAATGGGTCTAATCGGACCAGAATGACTGGAGTTATCTGTCCTTGAACTAGAAAATTACTATACTTGACTTTGTTTACACTCTAGAATCTACAAATATCAACTTATCAGCACCAAACTTGGTCAAAATATATATGACTGTAAGATCTCAGGTCAGTTTGATTATTACTCTTATCAGGCCAGACTGATTGGAGGAGTTATATGCCCTTGAATTACAAAGTTCTTTAGAATATTTCTTTGTCCAGAGCATAACTTTGTCATCTCCAGTCCGATTGACTTGAAACTTTGCATTTGTGTTAGTTGCAATAATACAGAGTGCAATGTGAAAGAACAATAACTCTACCTCTTACTGTCTACGAGTTATTTCCCTTTGATCATCATTTTTACAGCATTTTCTCCTCGTCTGGAACATAACTTTGTCATATCCAGCCTGAACATGTTCAGATTTAGTATGCATGATTGTTGAAAAATTATGGAATGCAGTGCACAAGAACCATAACTCTTCCTAGGATTTATTTTGAGTTAATCTCCCTTTGATTATGAAAACCATAACTCTTCCTAGGATTTATTTTGAGTTAATCTCCCTTTGATTATGAAAACCGGCCCCTATGTATAGGGTTTCACTGATATCAGGCTAGAAATACTATTTTTATAGTATTTTTTTCTTGTCCGGAGAAAAAATTGTCAACTTAACCCTTTCCCAAACGACAAACTTTTGGACTAGACCAAATTAAAAGCATTTGCAGACGACAATTCAACTCTTGCTGTAAAGATAATTTCTGTCTATGATAGGGTAGAAAACATTGTGGGAAAAGGAGAAAATGCTGGTTACCAGCATTTTCTCCTTTTCCCACAATGTTTTCAAAAGGCTACTATTCCAGACCCGTAAAAACCAGGGATTGTTTGGGAAAGGGTTAAGTAGGAATGACTTGAAAAAAAATAAAGGAAAATGATATCGTCGGTTTACTTCCAAAACCTCGTAACTACAGGTTGTTTCAAGCTGTAGTTACGAGGTTTTGGAAGTAAACCGACGATATCTTGGTCAAAAGGGAACGCAGTAGAATCAACATAAACACATTTGTTTTGATTGTTTGGCTGCTAAACGTTATTTTCAATAACCTTTTGAGGACAGTGTAAATCAGGATCAGACTACACAAAACGTACCGTCTGATCTTTGTTCCACACAGTCAGATATGAGCATATTTATTCCCAAAAATACGTCTGTAATAACAAAAATTAGAGATATTACTAGATCTAGTAGCTCGAAAGTTTTAATTTACTTATTCAGCTGTATAAGAGTAAAATTTAACTAGTTTTAATGTTTCCATATCTGTGAATATCTGCACTAGCTGCTACTGAGTTTATGCTTTACTGCACAATGCCGACTTCTGACGACTTTGAAAAAGAAGCCTCTTGCAAACATTGTGGGGAAAAGGAGAAATATAGATAACCAGCATTTTCTCCTTTTCTCACAATATTCTCTACCCTATCAAGGAACAAAAATGTACCAGCTGAGCTACGATGACAGTGTCGTCTGCAAATGCTTTCATTTTAAACAAGTCTAAATCTTTGTCGTCTGGTAGTCTACATGGTTAAAGATACTTGAACATTGCGCCGTAGATACTTACGTGGGGTGATAAAAAAGATCGTGGACTACCTCGTTATTTTGAAAACTACTATGAACACGTAGAATTACAAAATTTTGCATAGATCAGCATCAATTATCTCATAACTTACTCAAGCTTGCAAATGTCGTCATGTTCAAATAGGTAAAGTACGACGTCATTTTAGAGTAATCATAAAGTTTTACGTCAAACTCGAAAAATATTTATTGGAAATCAAAAGGGATTTAGAACCAGTTAAAGGGGACTCTGTACTCAAGAAATCTGATATTTGTACATGGATCGGACTGGGTGCGATACTATTTATGATGACCTTTAATCTGGCCATCCATCAACATCAGTCGCAGACAAAATCATAACGGCTGTAGAGCAGCATGCAAAACAAGATCGCCGAGATACTATCAGGAAATAGCTTATACATTTGACCTTTCATATAGAAGTGCCCAGGAGATTTTGACAGGGAATCTTGGAAGTTTGCGTAATTGGACAATGTGGGTAGTCTACCTCGGTAACTGAAAATTGAGGTTAAGATCGAAATCTGTAAAAGAAATTTCTGAATGCATTAGGGTAGAGGGATCAAACTTTACTGACATATAGTAACATGTGTGACCTATGAAGGATAGGTGCACTTTAACGAGACTGACTCTAAACAACAAAGCAGCGTTTTGAAACATTCAATTCACCTTCCGCTGGTAAAGGTGACCGTTCTAAGTCAATTGGCAATGTTTTCTACATCAAGTATTTCTCTTATCCTGTTTTTCTTCTAAATTATGTTGTATCTATAGAGCTCTACATTCAAACAAATTTCACATACACAGTTCGAAGCCAGAAATCCTTCAGTGTGACGTCACTTTGCACCAAAATAACGCCCTAGCTCACAGAGCCACACTTGTACGGGAAACTTTGCAAAAACTTAACATGGAAACACTCGGCAACGTTCCGTATAATTTATTCCTGACTCCATGTGTCCTCTGACTAGTTCCTGTTTTGAAAGATTTTCTATGTGGCATGTACTACGAGAGCAAAGAGGAGCTAACCCTCGCTATGACCGGGTCCTTGATGGTAACGTCACGTGACGCGCTCCCACACGTGCTTCGCTCATGGAAATCAAGAATGAATGAGTGCATAGAACTCAGAGGAGATTACTTTAAAAAATAGTGAATACTCCAAGTTGCTTTTTGTAACAATATTCCGATACCGAAAGTGGTCCACGTTCTTTCTGATCACCCCTCGTACATGGTAATTGCTTGCTCGAATTCAATTGGATAGCCACAATCCGACCATTTACTTACACTATTACATTTTTTTATTCTCTCTGCATTGTACTAGCACATGTGCATTGCACAAACATGGGCACTGAGCTCCACTTATTTGCAGCAGTGAAAAAAAAAAAAATCCAGAAAACCCTTCGAAATTAGAGACAGCTCACGCTTACAAAGGTAAGATTATTGTTTTCACTTCGTTCACAGACCGTTAACTAAAATTGCTGTTGTTTTGTCGTATAGCCCTCATTTGTATTATTTTAACATTTGGATTACAGTGTAGAATCAGCATTACGTGCAGCCTGATCTTTAATCCTACCGTCTGCTTATTTTTTTTTTTGCCACGCCTATCAGATATAAAATGTTTCTCTTGGTTTCAGTGGACTGAATTCTAAGCGAAGACAATCATTATACATGTACACTCCGGGTTCCAGTTAACTGAAAGCTGTCGATATATAGAGCTCTTGGGTTTGTATATTTGACAATAAAAAAAATATAAGGACAATTTACTTCTTTATCAGTCTATCAGATCTCCACTACAGATTTAATACGGTCTTTTACAGAAATATAGGATCTGACATGAGTTGGTTTTTGAGATAAAAATTTATTACACGAGTCTACAAAATTGTTATTAACCCTTTACTCCACAGATACTCATTTCTACGCATTGCTTGTAGGAGCCTTTGTAAAAACATTGTGGCAAAAGGTGAAATTGCTCATGACGAGCAATTTCACCTTTTGCCACAATGTTTTCTACACTATCAAAAGATGTCATATACATATAAGAAAATGGCGTCATCCTTGCTGTAATTTAGGGTCAATTAGAAATACCATAGAAATGCTGTATGGGGTAAAGGGTGAAACGAGCCTTTGGCGAGCTTAATAACATTTTTTGTGGACGACTTTAATAAATTTTTACCTCAAAAACCAACTCGTGTCAGATTCTTTATATCACACTGATTAACAAGAATTATATCGTCCAAAATGTGTTAAACCAGAGGCATACATGTATCATGTGTGGTGAAATTTACAAGAAGCCTGTGCACTTACTTTGACAGGTACATTACGAACGCAAATAGATCCAACTGAGAAACTTGCATAATATTGATTTTCGTTTGAGTCTAATAGTCATTAAATTAACAACTTTATCATAACAAGAACTTTGACAGCTAATTTCCTTCAGAAACCTAGGTCAGCAATGTTTTAGAAATGAAGCGTATAATTACAGAGTGTTGACCAAATACAGCACTATTTTCTTATCTCACACATATGTGAGACAAGAAAATTCGTAATGGCTGTATCACTTTGAAAACAAGGAGAGTTATGTGATAAAATACCGTATCGGGGATTCTAATTGCCTGTATGAAACATTAGAGCTGCTTCTTCGATGTTTTCTGAACGGATCTGGTTCATACTTTTATTTTGCAAAAAATGTTTGAATTTAAACAGTATAGATGTACATCAGACTGTACAGAGCCAAATCGATGATGGATTGGATAGTTGTGCAAAATAGATATTAATATTTGCAATTATAATGATTATTACAATTAGAATCAATATTTCCAATACCCAACTCAAGAAAGCCTGAATTGCTATAATGGGCATTTTTTTTTTTAGAAATAAATCCGAGCACTATTATTCATTGCACGGTAAACTTGTGATTTATCTTTGATTTAAAAAAAAATCTTAATTCGTAAAATAATTATATTTATTTGATTAGCTTAAAACTATTATTTCATCTGCGTATTTTTTTTTTGATGATATTACCTATCATCTCCAAAGCGGAAGGATACTGTTTTGGCATTGTTGCCACCCTAGCCCTTCCATTTAAATGAATGAATGAATGAATGAATGAATGAATTGAATTATACATCTTGTACATAGTTACAACCAAATTAATTTCAAAATGTTCCACGTGATACAATTCTCTCTCTCTCTCTCTCTCTCTCTCTCTCTCTCTCATTTTCTGTCACTGCCGGCTTTCGCTCTCAAAATTACATAATGCTTGTATATTTGATCAAACTACGCATCAAAATTATTCAAAACTCTCTCTCTCTCTCTCTCTCGCTCTCTCTTGGACAAGTAAATTTATAGTTAACTCTTTGTCAGGGGACAGAATCTTAAATTGCTCCAGATTGAACGTTTTTGCAGACGACAAATAAATTTGTCCAGATGTCCATCCGATTTAACAGCTTTCAGTTTAAACATATTTTATTCATCGGTTAATTACAGGCATTTAAGACAAATTAATGGAACAACAAAAATAACTGACGAAATTGGTTAGAACACTTGAAGCAAAGCTGATACGGTTCTTCTCCATATTTCCAGGTACACAGCCACTGATTAATGATGTATAGCGCAAGAAAATTAATAACGGTAATTTGATAAGTACAGAGAGAAAGCCATTGGAAAAAATAGAACAGAAAAATAAGCAGATTGGTGGGGCGTGTTTAATCCTTTCTCAAACAATCCCTGGTTTTTAAGGCTCGGAAAGAGAAGCCTTTTGAAAACATTTTACGAAAAGGAGAAAATGCTGGTAACCAGCATTTTCTCCTTTTCCCATAATGTTTTCTCCTGTTCTAAAGTCAAGCTTAAATTTTTGAGCCACATTAATTTTGTCTTCTGCAAATGCTTTCAATTTGGACTAGTCTAAAATCCTGTTGTTTGGTAAAGAGTTAACTGGTGGTTTAGAACTGGAGGTATGTTTCACAAATTATTGTCTTCCTCCATTACCATTACAAATCAGTAGATATTTGGTGCTATCAATAAAAGAATATGTAGCTACTTATTTAGATAATATCAGCTCTGTCATCTAGACTGAGTTTATTTCATCATGTATAACATAAAAACGAATCTGCTATTCTACAAGTTAATTGACGTGTGATAACAAGTAAACAATTAAAACGTGATATTCAGACACGAATAAGTTACTTTGGTAAAACTCTTGATAGTCACTAAAACCAATCGTTCTTCCATTCCAAAACATATCCCTACGGTACAATGGTATCACATGGTTCTGTCTGATCTATACCATCCCTCTGCAGAACTCTTAGTTGACTCCCTGTCTTCAAACCTATTCCCCGATCGTGCATCTCAGACCATATTTGGCTTGCAACATGGGGAAAAAGGACATTCGGACATTTGCGTAAAGTGTCGTCTCGGATCAGCCTGCGCAGTCCGCGCAGGCTAATCCAAGACAGCACTTTACGATTGCATTTGTTTTTGAGCTACAGTAGACTTGTGCAAAACAGAAAATTGTATAAAAACGGAAAGTGTCGCTTCGGATTAGCCTGCGCGGACTGCGCAGGCTGATCCGAAACGACACTTTACGCAAATGTCCGAATGCCCCTTTTGGCGTATTGCAGGCCATTTATAGGAAGTCAATAAACTTCCACTACCAATATAAATACTTACAAAAAAATGTTGATGCATAACATCAATGGCGCTGCCAATCAGTTGTTTCTGAAATAAGGCACTTGACAGCATGTCAAATTGACCAAAGTAAATTTGTGTAGAACTAGGTGAGAAATGAACTGAGATTCCTAAACAATCCTTACAATGCAACTTAAAACTTCACAAAAATCATATCATAGCTGTTTTTCGGCGAAATTTAACAAAATTTTAATTTGGAACTATGTACAAAAGCAGTTGTCATAAATTTGAGAAACAGCAGAAGAAAATACGGTTTTAAAAACTAGGTTTCAACTTACCAAATTGATCTTAAAAACTGGGCATGAAAAATGACCAAAAATGATCGAAGTGCGTACAAAATGACCAAAAATAAAAAGGTGGATACGGAATTATCAAAATTGTACGAAATGGCATATGTATGAAATGACCTAGTTGCGAAATGACTTGAAGCCGAGTTAACACTAGGTGTCACACTGGTAACTTTTTCGCTGATTGAAAATAGAGTAAAAACCACTGTCTTTGACTGGCTGCTGCTGATTTCCTGACGAAGCGAGAGCTTTGCAGATTTTTCCTTAAAATATATGTTCAATGCCCTCCACAAAATAAAATGGCATCATGAGTGACGAACTTTTTTGCTATCCCTCTTCAAACACATGGACCCCTGGAAAATTGCTGTCGGTCTAGGCACTAACTGGTGATAGACCATGCCTCTTTGCCTGGTCAAATATAAAAAATAGTCCTAAAAGAGATACATAAAATGCATTCTTTCTCTGAGAAAATAATCAAATTAACTTCAGAAACACATTTTAGACCTGTCCTCTCATACTTCATGATAAAACAGTGTGGCAGAAGGGCTTGGTATCAAATTTTCATGTGGGACTACTTTTGACGACCCGGAAACAATTCGTTCTGGTGTTACATCAATATGGCTGCCTCCATAGGTACTTTTCAAAACCGAATAAAAATATAGTGCCGCCGCTCATGCGGGGCCACAATAAGGTGAGACGGTCAAAGAAGGTATCGATAACCAAAATCTACATCAGAGAGTTATATGGAGTGCAACACACGAAAAAGGTCATTCGGACATTTGCGTAAAGTGTCGTCTCTGATCAGCGTTTTCAGTCCGCGCAGGCTAATCCTAAACGACACTTTCCGATTTTATGTGATTTTCTGTTTTACGCAAGTCTACTGTAGCACAAAATCTACTGTAGTCGTAAAGTGCCGTCTCGGATTAGCCTGCGCAGTCCGCGCAGGCTAATCCGGGACGACACTTTACGCAAATGTCCGAATGCACCTTTTCATGTGTTGCACTCCATATTCTAATGACTGTTGAGATTCTTTGTAAATCTCTCTTTGCAATCAATTATAACCGTCGGTAGGGGTATTTACTAAAATTACTTTTGAGTATGTATTCAGACAAATCTTCATGTAGAAATGAAGTAAGGAAACTATACTTACACAAACATAAGAATAATGTCAGGAACATCTCTTCTAGATTTATACAGATTGAGCAGTATGTCTGAACGATGAGCGTTTTAGTTATTTTGCAAGTCAATCAAGTTTGAGTGAACTTACCAGTCCTATCGTGCATAATTATGCAGAAAGTCCTGTGATTTTTTTTTCACGCAAGTCTGGGAAATTTTCTTGTATTCTTTGTCGGGAAAATGGAAGCTCCGTTATATTTTATTTACGGGAAAGCAGTCTTAGTGGGTAATAAGGTTTAAAGGTCAGTTGTTTGCGTTAAATTTGACTCGATTCGCTATTTTATCCTTCATTTTTATGATTCTTATGTTGTTTTCTTTCATTTTTTTTTGTTCAAACATACGCGTGTGTGTGTGTGTGTGTGGGGGGGGGGGGTGTTGTGTGGTGTGCGTGTGGAAGGGAGAGCTGTAAAGGGTCTGTGTGTGGGGTGTATTGACAACATGCATTGGAGTGAGAAGAAAGTATTTGCAAACGCAGGAAAATATCTCTTTCGAAGAACCTAGACTATGACTTCAACCCTCTCAAAAACACAATGCCCATTGTTTCTCAACAAAAAAAACTTCCTTCTCCTTTTTATGAATATTTTCCTGCTATGGACTTCGCTTGGATGGAAAAAGATATGCGCCGTGCTCTGGCGAAAGGCGGGCTCAATGCATCTCCTTTATCCATACAAGTTATCACACCAATCAGGGGTCAGTAAAACCCATTTTGTACGACAGTTGACCGGACATGGAGGTAACATGGTCCTTGGACACAAAGAAAATCTACAAATGGCATTTAGTCTCGACTCATTTCAGCCCGCACGGACTGAAATACACTGGAAGTGATGAAATGCATGTGAGTCTTGAGTCATCCTCTGTGAAAAGGGGACCTCATGCATCAGTGCGCAAAGTATCGACTCAGGTCAGCCTGCGCAGTCCGCACAGTCTGACCTAGCTCGATACTTTGCGCTATTAGTCAATTTTCCGTGTGTCAAATGACCAATTTACCACATGATTAAGTCTATTGTTTAAAAAAGTGACTCTTATAAATCCATAATCATATGATAACTTGGGCTTTTATCATGCATCACGAAAATAGATTAAGCCTCCTTTTGCCGGAGCACGGCTCATTTACATAAGTTATACAGATAGCAGCAATATGATACTGTCGGGAAGATCCAAGTGTTAGCCTCTTGCAAAAGGTGACTTAAAAACTATGTCACTAGTTGTTTTCTTTTCAACTGGTTCTAACTCTTTCTCAAACAAACCCTGGTTTTTATGTATCTGCAGTACAAGTCTTTAGAAAACACTGTGGGAAAAGGAGAAATTGCTCGTGACGAGCAATTTCTCCTTTTCCCACAATGTTTTCTAGCCTTTCGGAAAACTTTCTGCCATTCTCATCAAATTCAAAATTGTCATCTGCAAACACCTTGAGTTTGGGACAGTCTAAAATTTGTCATTTAACCTTTACCAAACAATCCCTGGTTTTTACGACCCTGGGATAGAAGCCTTTTGAAAACAATGTCGGAAAAGGAGAAAATGCTGGTAACCAGCATTTTCTCCTTTTCCCACAATGTTTTCTACCCTGCTGGGAACAAATTTCAGTTTTTGAGTTATGTTTATTTTGTTGTCTGCAAATGCTTTCAATTTGGACTAGTATAAAATTTTGTCGTTTGGGAAAGGGTTAAATAACAAATTATGTTCTTCCGGCGACTAATACACGGCGGGGAATCACGTGACTCAACAGCAACAAAAATGACCCGACATTTGAAAAAATTCCCCAACTTGAGGTAAGAAAATCTTCAATAATTCGTTAATAGATGACCGATTGGAATTTGGTTTGAAGCAGAGAAGGCAGAAGGACTCCAGGGATTTTGCTTGATGTGTTAGATTTTTTAAACAACACCTGATAAAAAAGTTATTGACGAGCAAACAAATTATCCAGGGTAAAAAATTTGTTTGCTCGTCAATAACGTTTTTATCAGGTGTTGTTTAAAAAATCTAACACATCAAGCAAAATCCCTGGAGTCCTTCCGCCTTCTCTGCTTCAAACCAAATTCCAATCCGTCATGTATTAACGGAATTATTGAAGATTTTCTTACCTCAAGTTGGGGAATTTTTTCAAATGTCGGGTCATTTTTGTTGTCGTTGTGTCACGTGATTCCCCGCCGTGTAATACATGGGCCGACCGTTCGATGACACATTGTAATATTAAAAATAACTCTCATACATCAAGATGGTATGTTTTAAATTGAAATTCATCCCATTCGCCACATTGTTTACTGTTGACAGCTTTTGGACCTTTTAACACGTAAAATACACAAGAACGATTACGCAAACAAGAGGGCCATGATGACCCTATATCGCTCGATTGGTTTTTTAACCCGTTACCACATAATTTGAAGTGTTCATGACCCTGAAAAAGAGGGCTTTTGAAAACAATGAACATTGTCAGGCAATACAAGCAGGTTTAGTCACTGGCATGAAAATTAAAGTTCTCGGGGAAAAAAAAACCTGAACGACAGAAGCCTTACTTTGAATTTAATATTCTACTCATGTGAGCATAACTTTTAGCTTTAAAAATGAATCACTCTGAAAAAAAGAATATTTTCTATCTAAAATATCTAGCACTAATCATGTATCACTGCAGCTTCATTATCAAGGGAGGTAAATAATCACAAACTTTATTCTTTGTAAAAAAAGAGTTACTTCCCTTGATTAATGTTAAAATTGAAGTGGCTATATATGGCATCCTCGGATACCCCAGGGTTTCCCTATTTGCTACGCTACATCGACCCCTGGGACAATTAATTGAATTTCCCTCGCTTTACCCCTGGCCGAATACTGGCTTTTCATTGGTTCTATCATCATTTTGTGATGGGCGAGGGGATTGTACGCTATGACGTTTCGTATCGATTTTCGGCGGCTGATTCAAAGTTTTATTAGTCAATTGTCCCAGGGGTCGATGTAGCGTAGCAAATAGGAAGACCCCGGGGTATCCGAGGATGATATATGGAGGCCCATGTTAAACTTGTGATCCCTGGAATGGAGCCAATTTTGACCCCAGGCCTATAATATGAAGAAACTTGTTAAAGGTCCATTAGATAAAGCTACATGCCAAATTCAATGCCCCTGGGCCTTGTGGTTGCAGAGAAGAAGGTTTTTAAAAAAGTTTTTTTTTTCAGTTTTGTTGCCATGGCAACCAGAGTTTTTTAAGGAATCGTATGCTTTCAAGAAATTCTAAAGACGACCATGGCAGGATCATTTCTGTGAAGTTTCATCCGGCAAATTTGGATGGGTAGTTTCAGAGAAGAAGATGTTTGAAATAAAAGCACGCACGCACCCACGGACCACCGGACGCACGGACGCACGACGGACCCCAGGCCACGACATAAGTCCGCTGGCCTTCGGCCAGTGGAGCTGACAATAAAACCAGAAAAAAGAAAAGTTGAAATAAAATAAATATTTGATACATCTATCAAAGTATTAAGACGGAATATTGCGTAAACCAAAGTTCAGATGAGTATGTTCCATACGGTTTCATCCAGATCCACAATGTAATTGTTTTAGGTAATCAGAGTAGTTACTGTACTTTGATTGTAAATTATATGAAACCGGACGATAAAAAATTTGAGCATGACTCACCGAGTCTTGATGAAAGTAGATAAGTGTCAGCAAGTTTATTAAGTACTATTTGTTCATTTTTTTTGTAAGCTTTTCTAAAATTTGCGCAAAAAATAGTAATTAAAAACTATTATTAAAATCAACATGATTAACAAACCTTTGCAGTTGTTCTAAAATGTAAGAAAAGGTCACAACTTCTTTTTCGTTAATGTAATTTGCTTCATAACTTAGTAAATGTCAAAATCGGCGTTCCTTGGTGAACAAAACGCTAGTTGTTATACACATTTTCTGGAAAATTAAAATTTCAATTTCATTTCGTCAAATAAAGGAAATAAAACGCGACTTCCTGACCCTGTTTTAAAAGCTTCTTTAGTCAAATGGCTTGTAGCAGCAGTTCACCCGTTCTGATTATTTCTGCAGGTAATGCGATCCTTCTCTGGCCTATTTTTTTCTCTGTAGACTTTTTGTATTTATCACCGCACGCGTTTTGCCAACAATCTATGAAGGTGATAAACACATTGTGAATTACGTTACCATTGTGTGGATTACGTTACAAATTTGATAAGCACTTCTAGCATACGCAAGATCGTTAAGAACTGCGAAATCATGTAAGGCATTTA
Source organism: Tridacna crocea (assembly GCA_943736015.1). Taxonomy (NCBI): domain Eukaryota; kingdom Metazoa; phylum Mollusca; class Bivalvia; order Cardiida; family Cardiidae; genus Tridacna; species Tridacna crocea. The sequence continues at coordinate 33,829,774 of OX031057.1, read as the reverse complement.
AACATGACAATTTTACACTGATTGAAATGATAAACTAAAGGATTACAAAGTATTTGCGTTCTGTTCGGCTTTCAAATAAGCAACAGTTACCTCCAAAACGTTCTAGTGATATTCTCGAAGAAATACAATGTCTTGCCGCTTCAAAATGTGTTCAATTACAGCACCGGGAAGAGTATTAGGAGTTAGGGTAGAACTGTATCTTATCAATTCGCCCTTTTCCGGCACAGATTTGATAAACTGTTTAAGACCGTAGAGGCAGTAACGTAATACACATCGTCTGCTGATATTGTGCATCTTTATTTAATGTCAAACTACGGATATTTATTTATCTTTTTTGTTTTCACGGACGATTATCATATTCAAAACATATCTTGAGCGATAATTCTAATTAGTTTAATTTAAAGGTGGCCCTTCAGATTTTGGGACGAGAATTTTACAAGAATACAAAATAATCATCCTTATACTCCAAAACCTTATTATTTTCATTCATAAAACCCCAGAAGTCGAAAACCATCCGACAACATAAGGAATTAGAGATTTACTACTGCCCAGGTCGACACCGACGGGAAATTCGGTCTATTTTTACATGAGCAACTCGCTCATTTACACACCGGAAATATACAGACAAAGCTTCAAACATAGCATCTACAGAAGATATTATGGACAATAATTACATGTTTGTTATGTTATGGAATTTCAGAGTCATTAGTCACGTGCCTGTGAAAATTCTAGATACCCACCTTTAAAACCATATCTTCTCATATAATTTACCTACAAAACTGTAGCGCAATCCTTTGCAAACTCTAGGACACAGACCTTTTCACCTAAATTTATTTTCCTAGCTCAACTCTTCAGATAAATTTTGCATAGGAATCAAAGTTTAAAGCCTATTGAATGATTTGAAAACATTACTAAAGCATGTCTTGGGTTAACAGAGATCTAGTAGGCAGGAGAAGAGACATAACCCATTGCATGGGTCAATATTTTTTGTCCGTTTTATAGAATTTTGATAGAGAAATTTTCGATTGATACATCAAGATATATCCGCAATTTTTATCTTCGAATTAAATTCAATCCGGCACACGCGAAAAATACACGCAATCAAGAAACGAGACCGTCCTTCGAATTCTAGGGTAGAGTGGCATGCTTTTTGCCCAAATGCTTAACGTATCTCGTTTTGGATGTAACATCACATATTACACGCTTGTTTTTATTTGTTCCCTTTTAATTACCCAGTTTCCCAGTATTACTGACTCTATTTGTATGGTGGCAAAGTTTTGCCATGAGATACAAGATAGCTATTATGATAATTTTAGAAATCTATCTCCATAAATTAAAATTTCCTGGAAATTTTATCTAGATAAAGAAAAGTTTCTTGAGAAAAACATCACGATAAACTTACCATTTTAACTCAAAATTTATCAACCGTTCACGAAGCTGACATTCAAGGTAAAATTATTGTGATAGTTTTGTATGCTGCTCAATATCTATAATGAAAAAAAAATCACCATTTTGACGAACTGATATTTTTGACTTCACAAGATTGTACATAGAAAGTAAAAATTAACAGTTGTAGCCTAAATGGTTAATTTTGACAAGACTGGAAATGAACAGAAGTCTGTAAAACCACAAAGACGACCCCTCTATCCAATATATGTGGCTAATAAAGATTTTTTAAAAAAGACGACTTGAAATGCCTCTTACACACAACTTTAAAACCATTCAGGGAAAAGGAGAATTCCTAAGGTTGTCGACGAAGATGTTCCGAAAACTTATTATATTTGCTACAGTCACAGAAAAGGAGAGTAGATCTATAATTTAATTATATGTCCATGACGGCAATGAACATTACATAAAACTGCACATAGGTCGATGATTTTACACTTTGATTATCGAAAATTATATCTAAGCATAGTTTACTAGACTCTATAAACAATTTATCTATTTGATCATATTTTCGGAACGAGTAACTCCAACGTTCATTATCACTTCTTCTTTATAACTTTAGAGCCACAAACAGCCCTTGAAATATGACACAAAGATTTTTTGTCTGTTTCTACTTCAGACTTTTAATCATGGAGGTATCAGGACGTACCCAGACAGATAGTGAGGACGTAGAAACTGTAAAAACTGGTATAGAGTGTGATCCCTGTTTATTAGGTGATAAACCTGTACCCGCTGAGTGGTTCTGTACTGTTTGTAACGAATTTATGTGCCGTAACTGTGCCAGAACACATAGAAATTCTATAGCAACCAGAAACCATAAATTGCTTCACAGCGATGAAATGCCGAAGGAGAAGTTCACAACGGTACAAAAGTTCTGTTCTAGCCATACTCATAAACAGATACAGTATTTCTGTGGAAAGGATGATCAGCTTTGTTGTTCAGTGTGCCTTTCTTTGGAACATAGAGGGTGTAAAGTTATGTATATAGATAATATAGCAGGAGGATTCGTTGAAAGTGAAGAATATCAACATTTACTGAAGCAGATTAAACTTCTAGAAATTAAATTGACAGACACAAAGAAACAGTCCAAGAAGAATTGTGAGGATGTAAACAAATGTTTTACAACATTGATTTCTGATATACAACATTATCGTTTACAGATAAACAGAAAACTGGACGAAATAGAGGAAAAAATTAGAGAAGAAGCACAGAAAGTTAAAACAGATGATATAAAGTCTATGGAATCCATTCTAACACAATGTAAAAGTATGGAAAAAAAAATTGAGTGAATTTTCCTCTAACTTAGATGGACTGGAGAAATACAAACAAAATAAGCAGCTTTTTATATCATCAAAACACTATTTGACTGATGTCAAGGAAATGAAACACAAATTAAAGGAACTAATGTTAAGAAACCACATAAAAAGATATTCATTTCAGTGCAATGAGGACATTTTAGTATCTCTCGATACTTGCTGCAAACTGGATGTGTTTGAGTTTCAAAACATAATGTACAAAGATCCCAAACAGATCAAAGCACAACTTGTGAAAAATATAAACATTCAGCATAAAGAGGACATCAGTAGTGACTGTTATATTTCAGGGAGTGACATGTTAACTTATGATACTTTAGCTCTGACAGACAAAAACAATTCTTCAGTAAAACTTGTAGACTTAAACACAGACACCGTTACGTCTTCTCTTCTACTTTCTGATAAACCACGAGATTTAACGTGTACGGATTCAAAAACATTGGTTGTGACTTCTGAGACAAAATTAACGTTTTTAAAATTTGATGGAAAATTAGCCATTATGAAACAAATACCAATGGAAGACGGTTGTTGGAGAATTACATCACATCAAAACAAGTTATTTGTGACATTTACAGGAAGAAAACCTTCTGTTAAAATACTAAACAGTGAAGGTGCTGTTCTTCACACAATCCAAACCAACAGCCAGGGACAAAACCTTTTTGTTGAGCCAAGAGACATAATCCTGAGCACAGACGGAGAGACCGTATATGTATCAGACTGGGGACATGACACAGTCACCAGTTACACTATGACCGGTGAAATTTTAAATGTTTACAAACATAAATCTCTGAAACATCCCCTTGGTCTGGCGTTGATAGAAAATAAGTTTATATTTGTGTGTGGAGGTTGGTCACACAACCTACATGAGATATCTTGTTCGTGTAAACATATCCAAATTGTGTTAGATAAAAAAGACGTGGGAGGATTTCCGTGGACAGTGTTGTATAACAGGAAAAACAACATGATTTATATCAGTTATGGCCGTGAAAAGACATTTCTCTCTGTCTTTAAGTTAGAATAGACAAAGTGGAGGATAACACAAGTACGTAATTGTTTTGCTTTATTATTAACATTTTCTTTTTTAAATAAATAAAAGTCTTGCACGTTCGAACAAGGGTCTATTAATTTAGTATTTAAGTATTTTTTTTTTCCAAAGATAGGTCGGTCATTAGAATTTCGAATTCCCTATTTTTGATAAATGGATGAAAAGAAAATTACTAAGTTATCTTTTATTTCAGATTTGTAACAGAAACTTCGCCTATCCTTTTGCTGAAACTGAAAGAGAGACGGTAATTACAAGAAACGAATTAAAGTAAAAACCTCGATGAAATGGACTTTCTTTTAATAGTTATAACCCATAACTCAACAAGTTTTACCAGCTGTACACATTGTAGATCACATAATCTCCCGCTAGATGGCATTCTACAAATACTCATCTATATCTAATTTGGGCATTCTGGGTACACAGGACCGGACCACATTTCTACGCGACAACCGTTACTTTGAATTTTAAACTAAAATAAACATATACTCAATAAAATGCTATCTGGTGCGATTCACTCAGCTATGATCAGAGAAATCTGGAGGTAAAACAGGCCTGATTTTTCCTCAAACGTATTGATAAAAGCCATTTTCTCTATTGCTACTGTATAGCGCGTATTATTACAGTCTCCCCGAAATCGGGGAGAGTGATGCGTCATATAAGACATGTCAGAATATGACATGCGCAGACATCGGTGCACATCATAGTGAGGAAATGAACCTACGATGTTTCAGTGTGAAGAACCAGTAAAGTCAGTTTATCCTTGTGCATGATTAATTGCTCAACAACGACGGTGCATGGGAAATAGTGTGTGTGTGGTTTTATATTATCCTTTCTTGCTTATAGAACACTTTGAACATATAAAAAAAAAAATAGTTCATTTGAGATTCGACATTTTCTTCTTCCAAGGGATGGATTGAGGATTTGTGGAAGTGACGTCTCGTGCATATTAAGGACCCGGAGAAAATAATGTTTGCAAAAGGGTTTTTTAATCCTCATTTTAAACTTACAATGCTTAGCGCGAATTTAACGACATTTTACGGATAATGTTGATCACGATTAGAATGCACGGAACGCTGAGCCTTTATCGAACAGTCCCTGGTTTTTACAACCCAGAGATAGAAGCCTTTTGAAAACATTGTGGGAAAATGAGAAAATGCTGGTAACCAGCATTTTCTCCTTTTCCCACAATGTTTTCTACCCTGCTGAAAACAAAATTTCAATTTTTGAGTTACTTTTATTTTGTGGTCTGCATGTCCTTTTAATTTGCACCAGTCTAAAATTTTGTTGTTTGGTAAAGGGGTAATCGAAGCTTTCGAACCAATAGTAAAAAACCCGTATGTAGCTACTTCAAACTTACGTTTTAAATCTTTTATCGAACAGTGTATATATATATCCAAGATTACACTATGCGATCAAACGGAACAAAATATCGTAGAAAAGTTGAACAAGCTACTTACGACCACTTTTTTCTTTCTCTATAATGTTTTCAAAGTGATAAATTGATGCGATCAAAGGGAACAAAATATCGTAGGAAAGTTGACCATGCTGGTTACGACCATTTTTTTCTGTTTCTATAATGTTTTTTCAAAGGCATTGATTGTTATGGTCGTAAAACATGGAATTACTCATCTAGGGCTAAAACGAAATGAACATAGCAACACTATTATGAAACCATGTTTTTAAGAGTGGAAATCAAAATGTAACATTTTGATTTTTATGTTTAATTTGTAGAAAATAGGTCCTTGCGGTTTGAATGTCATGCATGATACTCTGAACAATTATTCGAATTAATAAAATCTTGACAAAAGTTCTTTACGAACAAACTTAGGGCGTATTCCTTTCGCTACTCCGAACACTCTGAACATGTTCTAGGTCAATGGAGTATTTCGGAACACTTTGCCGTGTTCTTCAGAACATATTCTGGCTGTTCTAATCCAACCGAGGTGTAGCGCACCTGCTGAACGGTTGCTAGGTGATACAAGATGGCTGAAAAACGGACAATTCGTTATGTGGGAAAGCAGCCAGTGGCTTGGAAAGGAAATTGCCAAAGTATTAGTAAACAGGAACGCATGGATCGGAGAACTGGCCGACGCGATATAATTTAAATAATTTTGAAAACAGCAATATGTCCCGTTCTGCAATGATAGTGGGTGTATATATATTGCATGAATTTGTGTATATATACAGACACTGAAATTGTAGTTATACTGTCTTCATGTATATTCATTCTCCATTATAAGTCTTTACTTAATCAATTATACTTAGTCCACAGTAGTTTTTTTCTTTCTTCTTCTTTTTTTTCTTTTTTGGTGTTAGCCCCAATCCTGCTAAAGAACTAAAATTAGATTTAAAACTTGAAATTATGAAACCAAATATCACTGTCTCGAACTTATGCTTTTTGGACTAATATCTCTTCATCGGACAGTCTAGATCCAAGATCAGACTGCACTTTCTGTGCGTTCTGATCTTGAACTACATTGTCTGCAAAAGGTTAATGAGTCGCACTTAGCAGCCTAGGGGTTTATTGTAATTGGGTGTGTGTGGGTGTGTGTGTGTGTGTGTGTGTGTGTGTGTGTGTGAGAGAGAGAGAGAGAGAGAGAGAGAGATCGAGACTCTGTTTAGTACCATGCCATCATGCCATTTGTTTAAAAAAACATTTTGTATACGACGATATACATGTGTATGTATAAGTCAATAAGGATTCTGATTCTGATTCTGATTTATGTCTTTCTTATCATAGTCCCTTTTTACCGTTATTTCGAATAATAGTCTTCCAAACCGACTGGTGCCAGTCAACATAACTATCGTCGAAACAAAAATCGGCAGTGAGACAGAGATCTTACTTCAATTACTCCTGTCAGTTCTCGTGATGAGTTACAACGAATATGGAATTTAACCCTTTCCCAAACAACAAATTTTGGACCCTTCCAAACCGAAAGAGTTTGCAGACGACAATTTTAGATTTGGAGAAAATTGCATAAAGTTCTCAAAAAGGGTAGAAAACACTGTGGGAAAAGGAGAAATTGCTCGTTACGAGCAATTTCTCCTTTTCCCACAGTGTTTTCAAAGACTTTTACCGCAGACACGTAAAAACCAGGGCTTGTTTGGCAAAGGGTTAAGCAAGTGATCCCCTTGCCTTTCAGTATGTGCATTATCGCCTGTGCTACCGTGGCTCGGAATCAAAATAATTAAGCAATTGTATATTTAACCTAACAAACATTTGAGTTGTATTTCTATGAATCTGGTTGGAGCATTATTATTATTCAGCCAGAACCAAGCTCGCTACTCATCAGAGTTTAAAACATATTTCATTCAATTTATGAAATAGGGTTGGACCACAAGTTCTACCAACTTAGAAACGGTCCTTCCCCTACAATGAAAAGAACAGAATAATCATTCTATGGTAACAAGCAAAACACATATACACACATAATTTTTTTTTTTATATAACAAACTAGGTAACTAAATATAAGAGAAAGAAATAGAGGGATGAAAATAGGGGAAAAAAAGAAGAAATTTCGGTAATGAACATACCAAAAAAAGATGAAAATCAAGTTATATGCGAAAAGTAGGAGTAAGAAGGGATAGGGAAATACGCGATTTAGATGCTCTGGGACATACGCGTGCAAATAAGATGAAATCGAAATTAGGTAAAGCGGCCGGATTGTTGAATAAATAACTGAACTGATGCAAATAGCGAGCAGTTATCGTTGTAATTTAAATTTTCATCGCCAAATAACAATTTGTTAGTGTTTAAAGGGTGAAATGCTATTGTCGATCGAAAATAAAATGGTTCTTTTATCCGAGTTTCTATTGCATTTAAAGAAAAAAATTTCCGCATCTTCAGCACCAGTTTCACAAGCACATATTGGATCTGATTTTAGATGATTTAAAAACTGGTCATTGTTTAGATTACTGCAATTGTTCCTTATTCTAGCATGAATTATCGACAGATATCGGTTTCCGAAAAAATACAAATTGGGTATTCTTTTGGGTTTTAGTCATACTATTGAGTTTTGATTTAAAAGAATTAAATGTCGTGATTTTTTGACATCTTGTTCGAGGCCATTCCATATCGGAATGGAAGAAGGTATACAAGACTTTTGAAATAGTCGCGCTCTTGCTTGTACTTGTTCATAATTCTGGCTATTTCGTAATTGATACTGCGACCTTTTAACAGCTAGTGGGGCGTATTAGTTCCTCTATGAATTGTGGGTCGAGACCATTTGATACTTTATACATAAAACATAATTTCGATTTTTAGGCCAGGGAATCCCTCTCAAGGGATTCCCTTGCCTATAGGGATCGTAAGCTGTCTATTCAGACAAAAATGTTGGTTGGTGTGTCCACTTTATATCGCTGAGTCCGCCAAAACAACTAGTTTCCTAAGTATATACAGAGATTGCTTATCACACGGTGTGAATGCTTTCCTTTCCTCAAAGCTTTCATCTGCAAAACGCCATAGAATTGCAAGGGTATTACAATCCTTTAATAACTGGCGAGTGTGTGTTTTTTATCCCGTTTTTGTCATTAACACTGACCTAATAAAGGCGTAACCTAATGAACTTAGTTTATCCGGCAGTTGTGTATTCCTACGCGCTATATAAGGTTAATATCTATAACGCTCTCTCTTGCAATCCGGATCATTCATATTCAGTTATGGTGAGATTAACGAACGACAACTCTGCTCGGAGTTTGTCTATAACGTTGTGTTGACATTCGAACATGTGTGTCACAAAACGCGTCTCCGCTAAAATGCGATTGTAAATAAAGCAAACTACGTATAGAATATTGGCCCGTGTTATGTTTATCACTTTTTCTTATGTATATAGACTAAATCTAGGGTACTTCAGCGGAATGCTGGAGAAATCGGCCCCTGGAGAAATCGTCCCCAAACTGGTTGGCCCGTGTTATGTTCATCACTCCGGAGAAATCGTCCCCTGGAGACCATTTCTTTGGTGAAATCGTCCCCAAATAAAATTTTAGAAAAATCGACCCCAACATCAGATTTCATCCATATCGTTAATCAAGTTGTCTATAAAAATATTTTTGAAATTTCGTTGTCTTTAGTATGTACATTATGTGTATTAGATACCTTTATCCAAGAGTTATTTGGTAGTTTTGTCATTGTTTATACTGCCTATTTCACACTGATAGGATGTATTTTACACCTGTCACAAATAGATTACACCTGTGTGATTCTTAAAAATGTCTTTGATTGACTTTGATTTGAAACCAAATAAATGCTTATGATTTTTTTCTGTAGTCGTTCGCTTGTCATTTAATGTATTTTTTTTCCTCTCTCTCTCTCTACTAGTGTCATATGACGTACCTGTGACCAATACCATTTAGCAGGGGCATCAGTGTCTCTGACACATATATTTCTAGTGTTCACTAGGGCTTGTGTGCATCCGAATATTTCCGGTCCATAACTTCTACAATTGTGGATGGATTTCAAAATAATTTGGCACAATTGACCTCCATCACGGTTAGATGTGCCATTTGAAACATCTGTTCAAGTAGGTTCAAGATCAAGGCCCCGTTGAAGGCCAATTTTTCGTCCGAACCATAACTCCTACATTTTTGGATAGATTCCGATATAAATTAGCATAATGCATTGTTCTCCATCATGAGTAGAAGTTCCCTTTGAAACATTTATTCAGGTCCAGGGTCTAGGTCAAGCTTGAGAGTCAAGTGTTTGCGGGCATGACACAAGTTGTCCTTGAACAATGATTATGAATTAGGATTAACGTCTTTTTATATTATCTAGATATAAGTATCGAAGCTCAAGTCACTGTGACTTGTCCGTAAAATAGGCAAGTAAAATAGGAAAACCGAGCCTAATCGTTTTCCCAAAACAATCCAACCTTTTCACAGTATTTTATTGAAAAAATATTTTGGCTAAAAGAGAATTCGCTTGTAACAAGCAATTCCTCCCAATTTCCCCAAAATCTTACTTTTCAATATACACGAAGAACTACTTTGGATTTTTATCTACAACTTCCTTCAAATATGACCAGTTCAAAATTTCGTCGACTTGTGGAAGGTAGAGACAACATGACCAACTGCCGTATCACTCCAATCTTTATTATTCATTACATTTTACCTTGATATCTATCTTACATGTATTTTCATTGAAATCAATAAAAATAAATATTTACTTGCGTCATAAATGTAAAAAATAACGTCATTCAGGACTACAAGACATCACATGTCTCAGAAATTTAGATAACCAAAGTTGGTATTGCACCGATTGAATACGGTTCAATTTTGACTTGGGATTGTTTACAAGCACGACAAATTACTAAGTATTCTAAGCCATTATCAAGCACCGCATAACTGTGAGCACATGCCTAGCTCTGGCTTAATTAGTTTCTGGCTAGTGCTTTCTAGTATCAGTTCAAAATTTCATGATAAAACCAAGAATTCCAGGGGCTTAGTGGAATCTGCTTGCATCTCTGTCCGTCTACCTGTTTGTATTAATTAAAATTGACCTCATGTGTTGTTTCGTATCCTCAATTTCCTGGCCTTCAGTACTATCAGTACTTTGATTTCCGTCTCAACGATAATTCCTCCCATCCACACTCTGTATAGATTTTCAAGAGATACTGATCTTGTAGGGCCTGTTACGATACGGGCTGCTTCATCTTGTAGCTTTTCAATTGACATCAGAGTCCTGTGCAGACTGTTAAGTTCCTGAAAGAAGTGGACTGTCTGCTCTATTTGGTTGAATAATTATAAATCCTGCGGTCTTAGGCTCGATTTTAAATTATCACACTGATCAACGTGAGCCGCGGACAACATGTGTTCTCGGTACACCAAATCGAATTTTCCATGGAAGAACCGGAGGTGGTGTATTTTCATTTTTATGGACCTGATTAACTTAGATAGAAATGTTGATTTACAGCAGTGTCAAGACGAATGATTGATCTGTTTACACACATACTAGGGAATAATAATACCATCATATAAGCGAGCTGTGGCTTTATGAGCAACTGGCGTCTTATTGTTTTGAAGTTTGTTGCCGATTTTCGGACAAAATTCCCCAACCATTGTTCATTTTACAAGTTTGTATGATAAGATAAATGTATTCCCTAGAGTAACACAAAATTTCACTGAGAAATGTCCATCCAAAGCGAAGATATACGTTTTTGAATGGACCTGGGTAGAGGAAATATGCTAACAAGACACCATTTTCATTTTCAGAGTATGTACATGGACACCAGATAAGAAAAAGCTTGTGGTAACTGGACACCAACCTTTTAATCATCAATATTTCTGCCTGAAACTCGATCCATGGGCCGTATACGAAGACTATTTTTGTAAACATTATGTCATTATTGTCCATTACCTGATAAAGAGCATGTTCAACGCAAGTTCATTACTTGTAGCACTTGCTTTTTTTGAAATATTTGCAATGTTACGGCAATTTACGAAGTAGGCCTACGATGCTTGATCACAATTGACCGGTCATTGCCTCCAATGTTGGTACAAGACATGTTCTCTTTTTACAGCGTTTCAGTTTTATGAATGGCGTATTAACCCATTACCACGCAATCACGAGCTTTAATGTCCCTGGGAAAGATGGCTTCGAAAATCATTGTCTTTAAAGAAAAACCCCTATTAACTAATACAGAGTGTACATTATTTACCACATTTGGTCTGATTCTTAGTTTAAATAATTTTCAAATCCGCTTGGCCAACTGCCAGCGGGCTCTTAGAATGGCGTTCTACCCTTCGTACATTTGCATGCGTGCGTTTGTTCGTCTACGCGTTTATTTCTAAAATTTTTATTTAATTGACTTCTCCTCAGATACCACCAAGTGGAAATCAACAAAATTCAACGTGGATGATTCCATAAATTTCTTTCGAGATACTTCGATCCTTTAAAACAAATTTGGCTTATGTAGAAGGAGCTTATTTTCCGTGTACGGCGCGTTGTGAAAATCGTAAAACTTGTCCTCTCAAAAGAACTCAATCACGAGATTGGCATTGGATAGCTTTCTATCACATTCCTTCAATAAATTTTAATCTGCTGAAAAACATGGCTTTTGTTGGTGGGGCTTATTTTCTCTTTGTGTCATAAAGCGGAAGTACTTGCAGCTCTTTAAATTAATTCATGGATAATACATGTATGTAGATCTACATGTATTTCATAAAACAGATGATCACTGATAATGTTTCATTTTATCCAATCTGCTGGGTGATCATGATATATGAAATATCACTTACATAGTTCTTGGAAATGCAGCATTAGTGCTCAAAACAATAAGACCCCAGTTGCTCATAAAGCCACAGCTCGCTTATATGATGGTATTATTATTCCCTAGTATACATCTGGTGTACCGAGAACACGTGGTGTTCGCAGCTTACGTTGATCAGTGTGATTATCGTGTACCGCAATGAGATCGATGTATAATTAGCCCTTTACCACACAAACTCTTATTTAGGCCAATCTAGAGTAAAACGGCTTTCTAACCATAATCTCCCGCTAGATGGCATTCTACAAATACTCATCTATCTAATTTGGGCATTCTGGGTACACAGGACCGTACGACATTTCTACGCGACAACCGTTACTTTGAATTTCAAACTCAATTTACTTTGAATTTCAAACTTAAATAAACGTATACTCAATCAAATGCTACCAGGTGCGATTCACTCAGCTATGATCAACAGTTTAGAGAAATCTGAAGCTAAAAAAGGCCTGATTTTTCCTCAAACATATTGATAAAAGCCATTTTCTCCATTGCTACTTTATAGCGCGTATTATTGCAGTCTCTCCGATAGCGGGGAGAGTGATGCGTTATGTAAGACGGATCGAATCTTCGAAGAATATGACATGCGCAGACAACGCCTTTCTAACACATTACAAGTGATAGTTGTCGAAATGGCTAACTTTACCTTTGCCTAGCTTACTTTCTTATTTTTTAGAGGAAAGTTTCATCAGTTCAGCCACTGACTAGTTAAGTCATTACCAAACGACAAAATTTTAGACTGGTCTATATTCAACACATTTGCAGACGATAAAATAAAAGTGACTGAAAATTTGAAATATGTTATATGAAGGGTAGAAAACATTGTGGAAAAAGGAGAAAATGCTGGTTCCTAGCATTTTCTCATTTTCCCTCAATGTTTTCTGAAGGGCTTCTTTCTCAGGGTCGTCAAAAGTAGGGATTGTGTGGTAATGGGTTAAAAAAAACATTGGTTCTCTAGGAAGGTTGATAGCTTACATATTTTAACCACGAATGTCTATAAATAGAAATTGTCAACGCTGTACAAAATATGAAATATGCTCTTCAAACTTCATTTCACAGCATGTCGTGTGAAACGGTGTAAACTGCGATAAAAACTCAAATAATAAATAAATTGTCCGAAACGTTGCACATGGTTTTCTTCATTTATTTCCCCATAGTGTTAGATTGTTGTCAATAAAGTCGAAGGATTTATACAGCTTTAGCGCTCAAAGTATTATGCCACTTTTCTTTTCAATCACATATCCTTTTTTTTTCCTTGTTTGTTATTCTGATTTTTTTTTAAATTCATATTTTTCAAACACCGTCGCTTAAGAGAGACCAAAAAGAATGACAATTAACCCATTACCACACAATCCTACTTTTGACGCCCCGGAGAAAGAAGCCTTTTGAAAACCCTGTGGGAAAAGGAGAAAATGCTGGTAACCAGCATTTTCTCCTTTTCCCACAGGGTTTTCAACCCTTCCCAGAACAAATTTCAATTTTTCAGTCACCTTTATTTTTCGTCTGCAAATGCTTTCAGTTTGGACCAGTCTATTTTTTTCTCGTGTGGTAATGGGTTAATTCGTGAATCAGAATCAGTTTGAACTTAGAACTTTGTGTTTTCTTGTTTAGGTGGTAAAATCTATCTTTTGTTCAAAACACTATTGATATTTGTATAACTTACTTGTCTCATCTGTAGGTAGTATATATTTCACCATGTTTGTATTGAATAGATTTGACAAATACATGTATATTAAAATCGAAGATCCCAGTTTCAGTATCTCATACTCTTTTTCAGAACCAAAACTTTCTATTCTTGACGATCAATCTAAGCGCCAAGTAATCGTGAGATTTTACTTTTTAGCTCGCCTGAGCACGAAATGCTGTGTTCGTGCCCGTCGTCCGCCGTGCGTCGTCAACTTTTACCTTGTGTTCACTATAGAGGACACATTTTAGGTTTGATTCATGTGAAACTCGGTCAGAATGTTTGTCTTGATGATATCTCGAACGACTTCGAAAATGCCGGGTCAAAAACTAGGTCACAAGGTCAAATCTCGGAAAACCCTTGTGTATGCTCCAGAGGCCATATTTTAAGTTTGATACTCATGAAATTTAGAAACAATTTTTCCTTAATGATATCTTGGACGAGTTTGAAAAGGGGTCATGTCACGTCAAAAACTAGGTCACTATGTCAAATCTTATAAAAAAAAAAATCTTGTTTACGCTCTAGAAGCTACAATTTCGGTCCTATACTCCTGAAAATTGGTCAGAATCTTTGTCTTGCTAATATTATGGACGAGTTTGAATAATTATGATTTATGTCGGATCAAAAACTAGGTCACTAGGGCAAATCTTAGAAAAACATTGTGTACGCTCTGGAAGCAATATTGGGCCATGTGGGGTCAAAAACTATGCCACCAAGTCAAATGTTAGAAAAAACACTTTGTACGCTCTAATGACCACATTTTCAGTCCAATACTCTTGAAAGTTGATAAGAAAGTTTTGCTTTTTGATATATGAGATAAGTTTAAAAATGGGTTAGTGTCGGCTCAAAAACTAGGTCACCAGGTAAAATCTTAGAAAAACCTTGTGTACGCTCTAGAGGCCATATTTTCTGTACAAAACTCTTTAAAGTTGGCCAGAACGTTTGATTTGATGATATCTCTGACAAATTTGAAACGGGCCACTAGGTCAAATTTTTAAGAAACATTGTGTATTCTCCAGAAGCCAAATTTTCAGTCCATTGCTCTTTAAAGTCGGTCAGAATGTTTGTCATGATATAAGCTTGGATGAATTTGAAAATACATGTAGGTCATGTCAGGTCAAAAACTAGGTCATAGGATCAAATCTTAGACAAGTCATATGTAACCTTCAGATGCCACTTTTTCAGTCCAATGCTCTTCATATTCGGTCAGAATGTTTGTCTTGATAATTTCTTAAACTAATAAGAAAATGGATCTAGGTTACAAGATCAATTCTCGAAAAAACGGTTTGTACTATAAATACAGTCCAATATTCTTTAAACTTTTGTTAGTATGTTTGTCTTGATGATAGCTAGCATGAGTTTGAAAGTAGGTCATGTGAAATAAAAACTAGGTCACCAAGTTTCATCCTTGTAAAACCGTTTGTACGCTCTAGAGGCCACATTTTCACTCCAATAATCTCGATATGTCTTGATAATATCTTAAACTAGTATGAATATGGGTCATGTTGGATAAAAAACTGGGTCACTGGGTCGAATCTGGGAAAAACACTTTTTTACAACCTACAGGACACATTTTCTCTCAAATACTAATGAAGGGTTGTCGGAATGTACACTATGTCTGGATAATTTCTACATGTCAAGTAGGCTGCTGAGACAAATTCTAGAAAAAGCTTGTGTGCAATCTAGAGACCATATTTTGTAAGCCAAATACTAATGAGTGGTTATCAGAGTGTTTGTCTTATTATCTCTGAAGGCTTTCAATATGTTAGGGCCTTCTTGCTGGATAGAAAAAATACTGTTAAGGTGGGGGTAACTCTCTCGGAAGCGGAAACGCTGACAAGGGGTACCCCCCAAGGCGCCATTTTATCCCCTCTCCTATTTTCTCTGTTGGTTAATGATCTCCCTGTTGCAACTGAGGGGACAGGGATGGTTATCAGCCAATTCGCCGATGATTCCGGCGGCTGGCTAGTGGGATCTGATGGTCAAACCCTGCAACGTAAGGCACAGGCAGGACTGGATTCCATTTGGCGCTGGTCCCAAGAATGGGGCTTCAAAATTTCAAAAACTAAAACTGTAGGAATTATCTTTGGAAACAAAAATATAAAAGAATTGGATGTATATTTAGGCGACTCAAAAATCAAATTTGAGGAGACAGTGACATTTTTGGGTATGCTTTTAGACCGTAAATTCTCGCTACTGTCTCGTATAAAATTGTTAAGAGAAAAGTGTCAAAGGGACTTGAATCTCATGAGAATGTTAAGGGGCACCGATTTTGGGTCTGATAAAAACTCGCTCCTTCTTCTCTACAAGTCCCTAATACGTCCAAAGTTAGACTACGGTGCCATAGTCTACACCTGTGTTGCAAAATCGGCACTAGAAATGTTAGATGATATCCAGCGTAAGGCCCTTACAATATACCATATACATGCCTGCAACGAGGAGTAGATTTCATGAGTAGAGCTTACCCATTTTGAATATGATTCAAACCGCTTACTTCTTGCTCTCAACGGATATTTCTGTTTACATCACGTCATCGCGAGCAATTTGTTTTTGAATATCAGTTCAATCCGTAAATGTGTTTTCTTCATATTTTTTATCAGATAAAATATGTTTGAAGGTTAAAAAATGTAAAATGGCACAATTAAACAGTAGAGAAATAGAATTTAATGATAATTGTTGAAAAAAACTCATACCGAAGTTTATCGGTAATTTCCGTCTCCACCCGTCACAGCTGATCGATAAATGGGACCCAAATGGGACCCGTGTGAATACCTTCTTACAGGTTTTGGAGTTTAAATCATCGCTAAACTTCTACTATAACAGACAAAAATAGTGTACGGTAAAAGAGTGAACTTGTTTGGATTTATTTTATTTTACATTGTAAAGGTTTATGAGTATATAAATAACATGGGCTCTATGTGGGTTCCAGAAGGGCTGAAATTCCCGCAAAGGACCCACATAGGTCCCATATAGATATTTAGCCCAGGATTTGCCCATATAGGACCCAGTTTATCATGTTTGGTGGGATAGCTCTTAGAGTGCTGCCTTCAACTCCAGCAGTTTATTTAGAACTTGAAGCCGGAGTCGAGCCCCAGTCCCTAAGGAGGGAGGCTCGAACACTGAAGTACTGGGCGCGAATTTCGAGTAGACCTTGCAAGCCTGTGAATGAAATCATCGGGAAGGGGTTCTTTGTAAAAAGTAAATATAAAAAACCCAACCTCTCTTTCGGGGCATCCACGGCCAATTTGGTTCAAGAGCTCCTTCCCGATGACATCAGTGTAGCAGACTCCAGATCGCGCTTTGACTCTCCGAGGCTTCTTACTGCCCCTATGGTCGACATATCTCTCAGTTCGAAATTTACAAAAAATGATCCTCCTTCTCATATCTTGGCTATTATGGAAGATCATATAAATTCGAACTACGCTAAGCACTTAATTCGTTAGAATTTTTTTTTTAATTTATTTTTAGAGTGGTTCTGAAAGGGTCGTTTTTTGTTTTCTTCTGGCTACCGTTTTTAAGATTAGTCTTTTTATACGTATTGTTTTTTTTTATCCGTGGTGTGTCGCTGGGATATAGAAAAAATTAATTGAATAGATATATAAATATAGAATTTTTTTAAATCAATGAAAAAAACGAATAGCTGCTCGCCACATGGCTTTATGCTGCATGGCGAGGGTAAATAAACCCACTGATGATGATATCTCTGAAGAGATTGGAAATGGGTCATGTGTGCTCAAAAAGCTAAGGTGAGCGACCTTAGGGCCATTATGGCCT
Source organism: Tridacna crocea (assembly GCA_943736015.1). Classification (NCBI taxonomy): domain Eukaryota; kingdom Metazoa; phylum Mollusca; class Bivalvia; order Cardiida; family Cardiidae; genus Tridacna; species Tridacna crocea. The sequence continues at coordinate 33,812,254 of OX031057.1, read as the reverse complement.
CTTGTCGTAGGTACCAGAAGTTTAAAGTTAGGCTGGGTTTAAAGTTTAGCTTTTTATGTACACAGTAGGAAAATGTTTATCATGTCCCATTTCATCTTACCGGCGCTTAATGACGTATATCACGAATGTTTACGTGCTTCCTACAGCGCATATATTTTTATTTCGCGAACTTGTGGAAATACTATTGGTGCACTGAAACAAGTGGCACTTTTCTCGGATAATATTAGTTCAGAGAAAATAATGGGTCTGTTGAGAGAAAAAAAAAGAAAAGCCAAATGCGTGAAATCTCGACCCAGCCTGATTTATTGACTTCATCTCACTACATTCCTGACTACGGCCCTGTTACCATCCTTACGCTTCGTAACTTATCTTGTGATTGACATGGTTTACCTGGTAATTAAGGTTATAGTCTTTAAGAGATATACACTGTGCAAATTGTAATGTGTGATATTATTTTAGACAGCAAGAAAGGGCGATGGAAGATGTGAAGATTGGTGAACAACAGATAACAGTAATGTTTAAGTTTACAGCGATTATTCATGAACTCTTTGTCCTGTTGCCTGACTGTTTGTTCGTCCTTGACAATTTTTCTGTCATCTGGTTCTTTGTTATTTGTTGTTTATCTAACATCAGTTCTGTATCCACATCTACAAATCTATCTATCTATCTATCTATCCATCTATCGGTATATATCCATCTATCTACCAACTTATCTTTTCATCAATCTATCCAATTATCCTTTCACTAATCCATCCATCCATCCATCCATCTAACCCTCCATGCATCTATCCATTTGTCAAACCTATCTGTTCCATTATACTTTGAATTAATGTCAGTTTTTTTTGGTAAAACATTTATTTCATAATCAGGTCCAAAGTTTCATCATTCGTTCCTTCGTTTGTATTTCATTTCATCTATTCACTTTATTGCGATTGTGTTTTCATTTAAAATTGAAGATACATGTTCGGTTTTATTTTATAGCCACAACAAGATAAATCTGAGGAAACTTCTCCATCGGATGTTTGTCATCATGTTAGTAAAACGAGTGACGACACTGTAATTGAACCTAAGCGACAGAACATCGGTGCTACTGTAACGAAGATTGATGTAGAAAATGGAGTCGGACGTAAATTCAGCCGATTCCTCACAGATCTGGTCGATGATTCAAATTTTCGACAAAATTTCATACACACATCGGTTTTATGTTGGTCTTTGCTTGGTTCAGTGAGTTATTTTCCCTGTTCACGGTTACTTTCCTTTTAAAGATAGAAGATTTAATTGATTTCAGACATTACTCGTATTAACACTTAAGCTGATAAGCGAAAGTCAAGGACCGTTTGTCAACTGTTTAGCTGATAATTGCGACTCAAGGACCTTTTGAGGACAGTGTAGATCACTGTCAACAGAGCAGAACGCACAATCTGATTTTGGATCTACAAATATTCGATAATGAGATATTTTTGTCAAAATGTTACCTTTGAAATAGCAAAATATGGGTTTTTACTATCGAAGTGAGAGTTTCAATCTTTGTTATTTAGCAGGTTAGGGGTTAACTGAATTCAGCCTTGCTTCTTGTTGCCATATCCGTTACACAGATCACATCTTAACTCACACAACCATTGATGCGATGGGTCAGCATATAGTGCGAAAACATGGCAGGTTTTTAAGCAAAATATTGTAACCTTGTATTCGACTAGTCAAAATTTGCTAGGGATCACCCTAAAAGATTCACCCTAAAGCTAAATGTGGCATGTATTATGTATCATGGTTTTACAATATGTTACATTGCTACCCTGATTAATAAAATAATCAGTGGAAATGGATCTTTAAGCCTATACCTCACAATGCCGACTGTTAAAGACACTGAGAAAGAAGCCTTTGGAAAACATTGTTGGAAAAGGAGAAAATGCTGGATACCAGCATTTTCTCCTTTTCCAACGATGTTTTCTACCCCATGACAGACAAGGTAGTGCACGTTGCAAACAGTTTTTGGTCAGCAAATGCTTTCAATTTGGACAAATCTAGAATTTTACAGTATGCTAAAGAGTTTATCCAAAACTGTTGTAACATATAAATCCATACAGAAATATGTAAGTGATCCCTATCAAAGTGTGAGTATTATATTTTCTGTTTGTGAATTTCATTTTTGAGTTTTGGCTGGCTTCCTTTCAAATGCTTCGAAAGGTCACGGCAGACATTGGGGGCTGTGTACATATGTGCCATAGTTCCAATGATTTTGTGTATATTGATGTTTTGGACTGCTTGATTTCATTTTCGATTTCATTTATCCCGCATATATATGACCATTAATCACTCTACACAAACTAAAGAAGCCACAATAATTATTTTTCGTGGATAAACATTTTAACAGCTAAATTTGTTGATTTATCAAGTAACTGTATGGCTTGAATAAGCTATTCCTCGTCACTTGCTAATCAACATGTACGACAAAGATGGACAGTTGTTGCTGTTTAATCTACATACATGTATTGGCTAAGACAATATATAGAAACGTGCTGATTTTTTTTTTTTAAGTCGACCTACATTTATATTAGCGTGTCTGGTGTCTTATTGTACCGATGACTATAATATTTTATTTCAGGGATGGGCTTTGGGAATGTCAGGGCCAACATTTTTAGATTTGAGCCATATTATCAACGAAGATATAACACGTTCCACATTGATGTTCACTCTGTGTAACTTTGGGTACGCTCATTTAATTTATAGTCGTTGATTGACTGATCACCAATACTCGACCTATAGATAACGTCACAAGGAAAGATAAATCTATATATCAGGGTAAAGATCTATAGATTATGGTTAACGCTATCAAGGATTTGGAACGGGTATTGAATCATTATGTAAAAGGTAGACGCTCCTATTTTGTCTTACAATATACATGACATCATCGGTACCAATTAATGGTTGCTTCTGCCAAAGGGAGGAATACTTTAAAGAAATATTAATGCGATGTTCAATACGTCAATCACACTGTTGACTAGATTAGAAAGATCATTTAAGAACGGTGTTCACTGTGAAGCTCAGAGGTAAATCGCGCAATTCAGCAGTCTTGTCAGTAATGAGTTCAGGGTCCGTATTCACCAACCATTCTTAAGAATATTCTTTGTCTTATTCTTCAAATTTTTCTGACTGTGAAAGAAACAGAACTTCTGATTGGCTAAACCATTTGGTTTAGCCAATCAGAAATTCTGTTACTTTCACATGGACAAAATTCTGAAGAAGAAGAACAAGAACGTTCTTAAGAATGGTTGGTGAATACGGGCCCAGGAGGCTTGTCCCGAAGAAGAGCGTCCAACCCTGTTTCATACCTTGCAGCATCTTGGCGTATTTCATTTCACCTTTTATTTGACAATAATGCTAAATGGTCCCTAGCTAACAATACACCATAAGGTAACATTCGTTCAGTAATTTTAACATATCACATTCTTCTGGTGTGATATATAATTCAGTTATGCTGTAACAAAATTCAGAGTATCTGTTCACAAACTTGTAATTGAAACCGGTTGACATAATGAAATTAATAGGCGCCTGAGAAAATGCCAAATTGCTCATTGAATAAAGTTGCGGACGAATATCACTTTTTGTTAGAATATCCAAAATATTGCAACGTAAGAAACACATTTTTAAAAACCTTTTACAGCAGACGACCGACTGCCTTTAAATTTACCCAGATCATTTCATCAAAAAATTCAGAAGAAATAAAGAAGTTCTCAAAATAATCTTCTTTACTTTTAAAGAAAGGTCTCCATTAGAACAAAATTAACCTTTTATTCTCCTTCCTTCAGATACAATGAATTCTCTGCATACTTCATTAATTTAGTATCCTTGTGTTGTCATTGTTTATACTCCACATTGATATTTCTTTATGTATTGGCTATCAATTATTAGAGTTTAATACCAAATAAAGTTTATGTTATATACACGAAATATTCAACGAAACGAACAGGTATGCGATTATTGATAAGATGATAATGATCTGAAACCAAACTTGCATCTTACAAAATACGACATTTCAAAATTATTTTATTTGAATAGAAATAGAAATCTTAAAGTTGAACAAATACACAGTCAACCTCTATTTTCTATTGTGATCGTGTTTGTTTCAGAACTTTGGTTCAGATCCATGAACAGAAATATACCAGTATTGCTAATAATCATAATCTCCCGCTAGATGGCATTCTATAAATACTCGTCTATCTACATGTAATTTGGGCATCCTGGGTACAGAACCGAACCAGTTTCCTACGCGACAACCGTTACTTTGAATTTCAAACTAAAATAAACGTTTACTCAATAAAACGTTAGTACCTCGTGCAATTCACTCGGCTTTGATCAGCAGTTTTAGAGAAATCTGGAGCTAAAGCAGAACTCCTCAAATTTTCTTTTATTTGTCGTCACATATTTCACTGAAGATAAACAAATTTGGTATCATACTTTAGTTCAGAGCCTGTAAAAATGGCAGGCTTATCAGATTTTGACTAAGAGAAAGTTTAAGTTAGGTTTGTGCAGTTCAAATAAAGGTGGTACTAAAATCAAAGTTGCAAAAGTACTCAAAAACTAAGGTAACGTTTAAAGTTAGATTTCGGCCACCGGTCTCGTTCAAGAATGGAATGACATTCTTGATATAATGATTTTACGTCATTTTAGGTCTATGAGTTGTCGAATATTTGTTATCGACAGCAGAGGTGGCTATACAAGATTTTGATTGAAAAATTGCAAGAGCTTTAAGAAAAACCTAACTTTGATGTTACCTTAGTCGTTGAGTAACGTTACTTTTGTATCTTTGACTTTATTTAAACTGCAAAAACCTAACTTAAACTTTCTGTTAGTCAACATCTGATTAGCCTGGCGTTTTCTACAGACTCTGAACTAAAGTATGGTACCAAATTTGTTGGTCTTCAGTAAAATATGCGACGAGAAATACAAGAAAGTTAAGTGCATCTTTATTGATGGAACCAGGTATATTTAAATCAGATAAAACAGACTTTCCAATGTTGTAACACTCTGTGTTCTACAGATACCTAACAGGGGCACTGGGTGGCGGTATCCTGTTCGACAGATTAGATAAACTGGTACTTCTTACCATTCAAACACTGGGTCTAGCCCTCACACAGTGCCTGACACCTTACTGTACAACTTTAACCGTGATAGTGGTAGTCCGGTTTTGTGTAGGGCTATTTGCAGGCGCACTAGATACAGGTATGTATTTGTGTCTCACTCTTGTCCGCGTAACAGATAGTGGTATGTGTTTTTATCACATAACTTCCCTTGTTTTCAGTGTAATATGCCCATTACGAATTTTCTTATCTTATACACGTTTTTTTTTTATACCACATTTGTGTGACGTCAATTTTGACGTCATTTGTACGCATTTCATACAAGTGAATGGGTTTAATGGGAAATACCTCGGGTGCATTTATATAGGGTTAATTCACGTTTTTGAGGTCGTTAACATTCGCAGAGGCCCGAAAAATGCTTTAACGCCCGAGTGCGAAGCACGAGGGTGTTTAAGTATTTTGAGGGCCTCTGCGAATGTTAACGACCGAAAAAAACGTGAATTAACGCTATTATTGCATAAAGTAAAGGTATTCTAACAATAATTTGCACAGATAGCAAAAATATTTCCATAGAAATGCAAATAAGCGAATTTCAAATGTACTGTACGCAAATGGGTCAAAACCGGAAGTCGGCGAAGAAGTTTTTGTTACGATTAGGATAGGGCCGTTAGTCCTGTATGCCAGTTTTGATTCTCTCGCTGTAAATACACTTTTATTGATTTTTAATACACACTGGACTTATGTGGAATAAACTTGCACACATTTGGACGATTACAACTAGGATAAATGCGTGGATATAAATTTCTGTAACTGAAGGCGACAGAGAGTTCGATATACATCAAGCGAGCCGGACCGATCACGTTAAAAAGTGGGTGGGATGTAGCTGGTTTAGAGTACATTTCACGGGTGAATTTTTGTTCAGTCTCGATTATACTGAGATTCTGTGCAAAGGTTTGTTTGTGGTGTACTAATATCATCAAAGTCATGCCATGGAAAGGATCGAATATGGTCGATGCTTGATGGTCGGAGTCTAGGGAAAATCTGACAAGGACAAACGTTGTTTACAAGGTAGGCCCGAATCGAGGATACTGATAGTACAAACCCGGGCGTTAACGGCGCGTGAATTTACTGATTAATACACGTTTTCTCCCGTTAACCGCCCGATTTTTACTCGTTAATACATGCTTATAACGGCCCGAAAAGGCACGTTTTATGCAATAATGAATGTTTTTGCATCATCTGATGTATATTTTGTGAAATATCGTTATGTGATAAAAAGAATACATGACATTTGTGGGCGTTCGAGATAAGATTTTATTAAACACGTCAAGGAAAATATTGTTAAGCTCGCCAGGAGCTCGCTTAATAACATTTCCCTAGACTCGTTTTTTTTTCTAAATCTTATCCCAAAAGCCAACTCATGTCAGATCCTATAGATCTCTTCGTTGGCGTGATAGACTTTGACTGTTTTTGTAGGCTCGTTTGCAGGCTTGATAGACTGATCAATATGTATTTGTGTATGTCTGTAAAAACATCGGATACATGTTCATGTTTGTTGGGTAATAAATATCATGCGTTTATTTAAGCCTGTCAGAAGGAGTAATAAATTTTCCTATGTGTTTTTGTAGGGCTGTTTGTGGCACGATACTGTTAGGGTCTGTTGGTAGGAACGATAGAAACAAGCTTATGTTTGTGCAGTTTTGTTTGTTGGCGTTCCAGATATTATTGGTTATCTAAGACCTGTCAGTGAATGAAATAGATTTTGACTTGTGATTTTGTAGGACTATTGATAATTATATCTTAATATTATCCGCTGTTGTTATGACATTTATCGTTGAAAACTTGCAGTTTAAGTCAGGTTGGGCTGTCTAGACCTTCTAGATTTTCCAATACTTACCTAACTTTCAAATTGTCACTGACCTCTTTATGAGCTTGGCCATACTGAAAGCATGGGTCTAGCTGCAAAGTAGACGTAGCACAACAACACGTTTTATCCTTGGAAAGTATGAAAATATCGCGGAAAAATGCTTGTAACCGGCCTATTCACCTTTCTTCTTAACGGTTTTAAACTTTTTTCCTTAGTGGCATAAAAAATACAAGATCTGTTGTGAATGTACTAATACACTCTTTGAAGGCAATATTTGAGATACTAGTAACATGTTCGCGACGGTCTGAAAGGAGACAAAATAAAACTCCGTTGCCATCGATGGGAGAATTCATAATCAAAAGATGCTATATTTGTAATTACAGCTTCGACTCGTGAAAGTCCATGTCTAAAGATATTTAATGTATTTTCTATACTCACCATCAAAGGCTCTGTATTGTTTAAAATTGTCAGATTTTTTGCCGAAATGTTGAAATCGTTCAATCAACAAATTTTGTTTTGTCGTTACAGGTACGCAGGCTGACATTTTCTATATCTGGGGATCGGATGGCGGGCCGTATATGCTGGCCCTTCACTTTAGCTACAGTGTGGGAACCCTCCTGGCACCCCTAGTAACTGAACCCTTCCTTACAGAGGAACTGGTTACCTGTAACACATCATACATGTATTTTGAAGCTGTAAATAGTACAAAAATATTGGGTACCAATAATATGAGTATGACAGGTACAGGACCAGAAAACTGTATTGAAAGGAACAGAACAATACAAGTTCATTTTGCTTTTATCATCTCAGCTTTAATTTGTTTTTCCTCGTCCGTATGTTTCGTCATTTTACGGTATAGATCAGAAATAACTTCAAGCCGTGTGCGAGATACAATCGTGCCAAAAACATGCAAAGATAAAAACAGTCAAAAAAGCGAACACCAAAATGGGAGAAGTTTGACAAAGGGGGGACAATTCGTCATTCTTGTATTTGTATGTTTTCAAATGTCCACATATTGTGTAGTGGAGGAAAACTTTGGAAACTTTCTACTGACATTTACCACAGTTCATTTACATTGGAGAAAATCTAATGGTTCCCTTGCAACAGCAGCATCTCGGATAGCTTTAACTTTTGCACGTTTTGTCTCCATTTTCATGACAAATTGTTGTAAACATTCGGTTCTATTATCTTGCCACCTTGTTCTCTTGGCTGTGGGACTTCTGGGATTTTATTTGGGCACCGTCTACCAGACGACGTCAGTTATTTGGATTTTCACAGTGATTATCGGTATTGCTAAATCATCCATTTTTCCCACACTGTTAAACTGGACCTCAAAACACGTGATCGATACTAAAGGCTGGGTTTTGTCAGTTATATTAACAACGGTTTGTATTTGCAGCATGGTTTTTCCGACAGTGTTTGGTAACTTGATAGAAAAAGTAGATACGATGTGGTTTATCTACTTACTTATGATAGTGCAAGCATTTTCATTGGTTAATTTTGTTTTCTTACTTATCTTAGTCAGAATTATAAAGAGGAAAACGAAACCTTTGACTAGAAATCTAAACCAGGATGAAACTGAAATGACCTTGATCAAACAGCACTAGACTCGTGACAGACGAAGAGGAGGTGCAGTTCAGGACAGACAAGAAGTAGAGGTACAGAAAGGTGCGGAACAGGCAGAAAAGTCATAGTGCAAAGATGAATCAATTTGAGAGAAAAGTGTCATATATATTTCACAAACAGCCAAAGCCATTGAGCAGAAAAGAACCGCACTTATTCTGATTATTATTTTTAGCCGCTGAGCACTAGTCAAAGAAAGATAGCTGTGCATGTAATTAAGTACCTTCACTTAGTTAATACTTTCCAAAACAAGCCCTTGTTTTTACGTGTCTGCAGTACACGTCTTTTGAAAACACTGTGGGAAAAGGAGAAATTGCTCGTAACGAGCAATTTCTCCTTTTCCCACAGTGTTTTCTGCCCGTTCGGATATTTTTCTACCATTGTCATGAAAGTTAAAATTGTCGTGTACAAACTCTTTCAGTTTGGAAGAGACTAAAATTTGTTGTTTGGGAAAGGGTTAATACTTTATAGTACATTTTTTGCAACTTTGTCGTTATCTAGAAACAATTTACAAGGTTGTAGTTGGTTAATGATGAATTAACAATCAATGATTTACTGCAGAAATACTTATCTGAAAAGGGAAAAGAATTTGCTCCTACTTATTTTTCTGTCATTTGCTTTACATTAGTTATAATCTCACATTTGTGTTTATGTACGTATATAAGCATTCTTTCTTTAAAGTTTTAGACTTCAATAAGTATGTTGTTTGTCCAGTATAGCATTATATGATTTTAACGAACTTTAATCTTTGAAGAATTACAAGTTGGCTTCTTTAAAAAAGAAGCCAGGAGAGGTCAGCATCAATGTTTTCAAATAGTTTACTGTTTATTGGCTTTCCATTTCAATATATTGTGGTACATGTAAACAACCGTGTAAAAAAGCCGCCGCGTAGAAACCTCATATGCTTTATATGACTGTAATTTGAACTTCTTGTCGGGTTTTCGAGTTGCATGTTCTTGTCCAGCGGTCTTTCCTATTTTTTAGCGAAATCCTTCATATTCTTTCTTCTGCTTGGAATATTTGCTTAAAGAAAAAAAATACCTACAATTATTAGAGAGGTTATTTGCAGCCATGACAAATTACTAGATTAAATCTTTTCTGTATTTCGTCATTTATAAAAATAAACCACGTCTATTTCCTGTTTCAGTTTTTAGCTATACTGGCTGAAAGCCAGCAGAGCTTATAAATGTCATGGCGTTTCCATCGTCCGTCCGTCCGTACTTACAGTCTGACATTGTGAGGTTAGGCGTAGCTGTACATTTAGTCTCTTGGGGATTTATTCCGTCCATCTGGTAGGTATGGGTTAGAGTTAGAGCTAGTGGGGTTAAAAAAGTGCACTTGTTGGGTTGAACTGGGTGTATTGAATAAAGAGCAATTTGACCCAACAAGATCCGTCTCGGTAAGACCTGACGTCCGTTAGTCTTTTTCTTGTTTACGAGATAAAGTCTTCATTTTCCGTATCGATTTTGAACAAAAAAAAAAATCCGACAAACAGTATGGGAAAAGTAGCCATTTCAAGTAAAAAATTTCCATTTCTTGTTTACGCGATAAAGTCTGTATTTTTTATCAGATTTCCATGAAACTTGCAGAGTTTGTTTGTGTTATCAATAGCTTCAACCTTATTGATTTAAAAAAAAAATCAAATAAACTGTATAGGAAAAGTAACCATTTCAAGTTGAAAACTTTCATTTCTTGTTTACGCGATAAAGTCTTCATTTTTGGTCAGATTTCGGTGGAACTTACACAGTTTGTTTATCTCATCAATAACTTTAACCCTATCGATTTTGAAAAAAATCCGACAAACAGTATGGGAAAAGTAGCCATTTCAAATTGAACAATTTCATTGCATGTTTTATTGCTTGATAAGGTACTTATTTGTGATCAGATTTTTGTGAATTTTTCAGCTTGTTGATCCCATCAATAGCTTTTTAACCCTGCTGAGTTTGAACAAATTCAACAAACAGTAATGGAAAAGTAGCCATTTTGAGTTGAAAATATCAATTGTTTGTCTTTTTGCATTATGAATTCCTATTGTATGCTTTATTTAAAAGCAAAATCTCTGCCAGTAGAGCATATTCAGGCCATTCTAGTTTTTATTTCGCTTTATTTCCAAATAATGACGAAACAGACTGTGTATCAGAACAATTACGCTAGAAGAAATAGAATTAGACAGCAAATTCTGTGGTAGTCTGCCTTTTAAACTCACCACTGTTGGAGAGGTATGATAACCTGTCCAATGATACATAAACACACTAGGAAGTTCTTTTATATCATCAACAATGCTGCAATATGTACACACAGAGGTGATGAAAAAGGAGCCAATTATACTTTTCTCGGGTGCATGAGTATGCTGAGCAAAAATGTAAAATTTTCGGAACTTATCATTAATATCATTTCACCCACTTTACAGAAACCATTGTAATGTACAGATACGTTTACTGTGACTACAGCGATAGATCGTTGAAATTCATGATCGTACATTCTTGTATAATTACTGATGAGTCATGCCCTATGAAAAGGAGGCTTAATGCATCTGCGAAAAGTATCGACCCAGGTCAGTCTGCGCGCAGTGCGCGCAGACTGACCTGGGTCGAAACTTTTCGCAAATGGTTAATCTTCCATTTGTCCGACGACCAGTTTATCTAATCGTTAACGTAGTAGAACCTAATAAAAAACAGCTATTTTCACAATAATATTATCCTACAAAATTTGCTATGATAAAAAAAGAGTGTTATTGTACTGCTTTAATCAAGGCACTTTTACCTTTTTTGTCTTTTCTAGAATTATCATTTATGAATCTGAAACCACTATATTTTCATTACAAAGAGAGATAGCAATTATCTCCCTTTTCTTGAAACTAACAAAAGATAGGCATAAAGAAATTTCTGGGCCGTTAAAAATGTACAAAAGTATTATTCCTGTATAAATTCGAATTTATCAACTATCAAGAAAACTTTATGCATTTCAGCACTAGAGGTATTAGGGGGCTACTACCTTAGGTCGTTTTTTTTCCTTTTTCAAAACGGGGATAATATAAATCCATCAGTATGTGATAACTTGTCTTTTACCGTGGATCACGGAGCTAAGCAAAGCCAGCCCTCTATTGCCGTGGCATGGCTCTTATACTTATTACTTAAAGATGCCCGTCTACAGCAGGAGAGCAAAAATGCTGTTAAATTTCAAACAAATTAGAATGGTACAGAAATCAATCCTTTGTGTAAACATGGATAAATTACTGACATATGTAGTGTAATTGAGCAGCCTTTCGAATAGAAGGTAAAACATGGAAATCCACGTGGATGTCTGCTTATCGCTTCATGTGTATTCGTAAGCGGTTTGTAAAACGATATTTCATTTGCTTTTAGAAATATGATGTAAAGGGGGGGTAATAACCAGCATCCAAAAGCAGGAATCTCGAAATCGGGTTCAATCAGTCAAGGTAAGATCCACGTAGTGATCGTAAACTTGGCTCGCGAAGATGGTAGTATGTATATTGACAATTCAGGTCAATATACATACTACTTCAGACCATGTTTTGTTCCAGATGGCAAAGTATGTCAAGTACTTTGAGACGGCAATGACATGTTTTTAAATTTAAAAAAAAGATACAATTCTGATGAAAAAAAAAAACTTTTGGTTTATTAGCTTGTATAATTTATAGTTGAGCCTATAGTTTATAGTTTAGTATGTCAAGTATTTTGAGATGGCAATGAAGTGATTTTAAATTAAAGAAGAAAAATACAACTGTGACGAAAAAAAAAAACTCTTGTGGTGTATTACTTCGAATAATTTATAGTTCAGCCTATAATTTTGAAATCGACAAGACAAGTGTGCCATGCGTACAAGTAATGGCATTTACAAAAAAAAAAAACGTTTAAGAGACTCAAAGAATATGCTTTCTTCCTGCTCGACAAAAGTTTCATTTTTTGAGTTACCTTTATTATATCGTCTGCAAGTGCTTTCTTATTTGGACCAGTCTAATGTTTTCATTTCGTAAGGAGTTTGAAAAGATTGAGCCATGCACTGTGACAAGGGAATTATTATTATACTGCAGAGAAATTTCTCGTGATCTGATTGTTTAACATGCTGGGAACATATATATCATGTTCCCTGGCAAAAACCGCGTAAAACCAGTTTCCCTTTTGAGTGCCACGTAAACATCAATATACGTGCAACACAACATTCAAAATGGCGGCGTCGATCGATCACCAGAGTGCACATTTATATTCAGTTTCCAGTGACGTCAATTTTCATTGAATTGGGGCACTCAGAAGGGAATTTCTATTTCGTCAGCATACTCAATTCGTGAGATTATAATACAGGAAAATTTCGCTTAACGCGCTTTGAACGGGGGAAAACTTTGCAGTATAACAAATTCGTTGTCCGGTCAGGTGGCAGGGGACTTGGAAACTTGTTCACGGCTGTGGTGAATCATGTCGCCGCCTAGCCTTCGGTTCGAGGCGACATGATTCACCACAGCCGTGAACAAGTTTCCAAGTCCCCTGGCACTTGACCGTACAACTAATAATGTATCTGCAAAAAGTATGGACCTAGGTTACCCTGAGCTTTCCGTGAATGCTGACCTTGGCCGAGTCTTTTGCAATTGGTCAATTTTTTTTCTGCATGCCAAAGGACCAGTCTACCTCATGAGTCAATCGACTGTTAGACATAATCTATCTTATGGATCCAGCATCACGTGATGACTTTCTTGGTATAATACTTCATGGAACTTCGTTAAACCCTTTTACCCTATAAGGCATTTCTATGGTATCTGTAATTGACTCTAAATAACAGCAAGGATGAAGCCGTTTCTTATGTGTATATGACACCTTTGATAGTGTAGAAAACATTGTGGCAAAAGGTGAAATTGCTCGTCACGAGCAATTTCACCTTTTGCCACAATGTTTTCCAAAGGCTCCTACAAGCAATACGTAGAAATGAGTATCTATGGAGTAAAGGGTTAAAATTAAACGCCTTTTACAAAAAAGCCGCTTAATTCAAACTGTAATGGATAAAACCAACCATACCGATTGCGTCCACTCTTTCAAAAATCGGCCCCCCTCCGCTTTGTCTGTTTGTCCGAAAGTGATACCGTATGCACCTTCCGCTTCTCTATGTAAACCTGCCAAGTCCGGAAGTGCAGGTATTAAACAGGTATTAAATGTGTCCATGGAATCATTTAACCCTTTCCCAAACGATAAATTTTAGACTCTTCCAAACTCACGGAGATTGCAGACCACAATTTCAAATGTGATAAAAATGGCAGAAAGTTCTCTAAATGGGTAGAAAACACTGTGGAAAAAGAGAAATTGCTCGCTAGGAGTAATGTCTCCTTTTCCCACAGTGTTTTCAAAAGACTTGTACTGCAGACACGTAAAAACAAGGGCTTGTTTGGGAAAGGGTTGATACCCCTTTAATTGCTGATCAGTGTTTTGACAATGGTTACCTAGGAAAGCGATCAGTAGCTTTTGGAGAAGATTGTGCAAAGTAATGGTGAAATGGTGAATGAAGATAGAAAAATCACGCCTCCCGATTAAAAAGAAAAGGTATGGATATGGGTACTGGCACTGGCAGCGACATAGCTGATAGAAATGTTGAAAATAGCAGTAAGCACCATATAACATAGAAACTCAGGATTACGAATTCTAAAAGTATGCAGAATCAAAATCAATATTGGCAACTTAACTCATCATCAAACGACAATATTTTAGGCTTGTCCAAATCGAAAGCATTTACAGACGACAAAATAAAAGTGACTGAAAATTTCAAATTTGTTTTGTGGAGGTTAGAAAACGTTTTGGGAAAAGGAGAAAATGCTGGTTACCAGCATTTTCTCCTTTTCCCGCATTGTTTTCTTAAGGCTTTTTTTTTTTCAGGATCGTCAAAAGTAGGGATTGTGTGGTAATGGGTTAAACGCAGCACTATGTGCAAAAAAATACAAGAAAGTAAATTTCATAGTACTATTCACAAAACTTTTGAGGTAAAAACGAAAACTGATGGTCGAGGCTCGTCCTTGGCAGGAATGATACAGAAAATATTTTGGTCAGGTTAGCATAAAATGTATTTTTCATGCAATTATAGAGCGAGAGTACATCTTCTTTTAGTCGCTAACACCTGCAGAGTTTCTCCGAGAATGTAAACGGCCGAAAAAGTTGTATGTGCCCGATAATGTATAAAAAGCCTTTTTGCAAATGATAATGCTATTATAAAGAACTTCAAAATAGTATAAGAATATTAATAGTTTATTTCATTAAATTAAGTATAAATAAAAATGTAAATGCTTCGTAATTAAAAAGATGAATGAATAAGTATTTTACAGATGTGTGAATAGATATATAAACTCTTTGTGGTTGATTCATTAACTCATTACCAAATGACAAAGCTTTAGAATGGTCTAAATTGAAAGCACTTGCAGACAACAATATAAACGTAACTCAAAAACTGAATTTTGATTAAGTGAGCCCTTGGCGAATTTTTTTTTATTGCAAAAGCCATCGAGTGTCTGATTCTTTTTATCACATAACTGTCCAACAAGGATTATAGTCCATAATATGTTAGAACAGAGGCATGCATGTATAATGTGTCATGAAATTTACATGAAGTCTATGCGCTTTTTTTTATAGGTTCATTATGAAAGAAAAATAGTTCGAAAGAAACTTGCATATTTACTGATTTTGTATGTGATTAGATTAACAAATGTATCATGATTAAAAACTTTGATCACTAATTTTCTTCAGGAACCTAGGTCAGCAGTGTTTCAGAAGTGAAGCGTATAGTTACAAAGTGTTGATCAAATGCAGCGCTATTTTCTTATCTCACACTGTGTGAGACAAGAAAATTCTTAATGGTTGTATACATTGAAAACAGGGGGAGTCATGTCATAAAAATTTATCCTGTTCAGGGGAACGAAAATTATCACAATTGACGTTTCTAGTTGTGTAATATGCATATGCAAGTTTGTTTTTATCGTTTTAGTGATTGTTGCACTAAAAACGACCTATGGACTGATGCTGTATTTTTGCTGTCGTATATACGCCAAGTATATGCAAGTTTGTTTTTACTGTTTTAGTTATTGTTGCACTAAAACGAACTATAGACTGATGCTGTTTGTATTTTTGTTATCGTTGTTTTTGTTGTCTATTTTGTTTTCCTTCACTATTAGGTTTTCTACTTTTGTTTCGGTTAGAGTTCCCTTCCCTGCACTAGCGACGCTGGTTCCTTTGATATTGACAGTGTCTGCATCCGAAATCTTAATATTCGTCTTTGCAGAGACTTCAGCTTTCTTTACGGCCGATACATCAGCAGCAGGCACTATAGCAACAACGTCTTTTGAACCAACAGCAACGTCCTTACTTTTCTCAGCTGCTGGAATAATAGCGATAACATCTTTCAAACCAACAGCAACGTCCTTGCTTTTCTCAGCTACAGGTACAATAGCTGCAACGTCTTTTGGAACAACGACGGCGTCGATGCTTTTATCAATCACAATCTCTTTTTGTTTAATGTCTATTTCGGCCTTGATAGGCGTTTGGTCAACAGATAACTGCTCTACTTTCTTTTCGACTTTAAATAATTTTTCGGAAGATAGTTTTGTTTTCTTCTCTATTTTGAGTTCTGGGATATCTTCTTTTAAAGGCTTCAATTTTGCAGTCAGTTTGTCGTCCGTGATTTTTAATTTTAAATCTTCTGTCTTGGTTTCCTTGGACTTGATCACGCGTTTATTTAAACTTTCGGCCTTAACGCCTTTTGCAGATTTAGATGGTACAATTAACTGAGATTTTAAAATGGGACTACTTCCGTGATCAATTCCTGATATTGACTGAGGTCCTGATGGAACAGACTTTTTAAAAGTTGGACTAGCGACCACTTCAGACAGCACTGGTACATCGAGGTTTAAGTCGACTCCAGACTTCACTTTTGACCCTTGAATTGGTTGAACCGACCTTTGACCATTTCTACTTCCAGCGAACTCATCAAGGGCGAACAGGGCTAATACTTGGTCTTCTTGTCTACGTATCGGTAACGATCGTCTTGCGGTGAATTGTCTTCGCACAGTTCTTCTGGCTGGTATCCTTGCAACACGTGATCCTCGAGTGACCAAAACCCGCCTGTTTGCAACACGTGGTGTAAGGGGTAGCCTAGTGATCCTCCTTTGTTGGGTTCTGGCTGGAATTACAATTCGTCTAGTAAGGATTCCATCTCCAAGAAACCTTAATCTGGGCCTGGATCCAGAGAGAATTATTGGTAATCTGCCGTCATTGTTATTCAAGTTATTGTCAAAGTCAAAATTGTCAAAGGTCCTAAATAATCGTCTTCTGCCAAGCTGGAAAGGGGCGGGTCTTATCCGACCAAATGAGCGGTAACTAGGATACAGGCCACGACGTAGAGACCTAAAAATGGGCTGTGACGTCAATCTTAATCCGGGAGCAGGGATTCTTATGGGTGGCTGAAACAAAACAAAAAGAAAATTCCAACTATGTGATTACCTTTTTTCTGTTTCTTGATAAAGTCCACGTAATTTAGGCGTCCACAATTTCTCTCGCATTTTTTCGTCACGAGCAATTTCACCTTTTGCCACAATGTTTTCCAAAAGCTCCTACAAGCAATGCGTAGAAATGAGTATCTATTGAGTAAAGGGTTAAAGGATTTATCTTATTTTGATTATTTTCAATTGATTTTTTCCCCAGTTCATTTTAGCTAATTTTCTATTCGGGACAGGTAATTCATGCTACATTTGTGATGGAAATACGAGAAAAGAATGACAGCCATGACAGAAGGCCAACTACAACATCACTATTGAGACTATTTTGTGGTGCTGTATTGAAAAGATTTGTAAAGAGTAGCAGTCCAGGTTTGAAGCTGTGTTTTGAAAGAGATCTGAAATCTTTCAGCTTTTCTCAAACTGCTTGTACTGAGAATAATTGTT
Organism: Tridacna crocea; assembly: GCA_943736015.1. NCBI lineage: Eukaryota > Metazoa > Mollusca > Bivalvia > Cardiida > Cardiidae > Tridacna > Tridacna crocea. Next base: position 33,794,760 of record OX031057.1, on the reverse strand, counting down.
TACAATACCAACAAATGAGAACAACCATATTCACGCTAGTAACGCTGCTGTTGCAGACAGAAAAAAGAACATCAAAATTAGGTAAACAGTAAAACAAAGATAGAGCGAACTGAGAACTTTTCACCTAGGTTTTTTGATTATTTTTCTGCCGGTGTAATGCAGAGATATGACCCCCATTACAAAATGACCTACGGTCATTTCTCGACGTAGAAAAATGACCCATTGGTCATTTCTCTACGTCGAGAAATGACCCATGGGTCATTTCTCGACGTAGAATAATGACCCGGGTGATTTTTCTACGTCGAAAAATGACCCCCATGGGTCATTCCTCTACGTCGAGAAATGACCCGGGGGTCATTTTGTAATGGGGGTCATTTTTCTCTATTACACCGGCGACAAAAACTTTGACCAAGTGTATAACAACAGTTTCAGAATAGCGTCAATCCCATGAAACGGTAAGATTTAAATTTAAATGCATTTTAACACTGACTTTGATTACATTTGACCCCGACTAAGCCTTTTATCTATTCTTCAGTTACGAAATAGAGGATATTTGTTTTTTTTGGTGAAAGATCGAAATTTATTTCATCGAGTGAACACCATCGGTAATATTTTCACGAGTGGCGCAGCACCGATGGTGTTCACTCGATGAAATAAATTTCGATCTTTCGCCGAAAAAAACAACAACAAATATTCTATTTATTTCATGCTTTTAATCCTTTCTGGGAGGAGCTTTATCAAAATCCAGTACAGTTCTTTTCCGTCATTCCCTGTGGCGCACCCCTCCCGCATAGCAACGCATTACAATATCAAGTAAAGCACGAGAAATGTAAGATATATGACGTCATATTTCGCGTCTGGTTGTGAGGCACGCGCAATTTACCTAGGCAACAAAGAACGTGAAAATCGGTATTTTCACTGGTGGTACCAGTGTAAGATCGAAAAATATTTTCACTGCTATTTCTCAATATTCTATCGGAAAGCATGAAATAATACTAGTATATTGTCAAACATAGGCAAATTCGATATTTTTTCTTTTACTGTCTCAATTTACCATTTGTTTATTTTAGCCTTATAATTATAAAGTACACAACATTATACAATTTATTTAGTTCTCATACCAGTCTTTAGCAGATGACTATAGTTTATACTTGTTATTTGAAGAAGTCACTTTACATTAGCTATCTTTTAAAAAAGAATAAAATATAGTCGGAAAAGGAGAAATTTTTTGTATCAGCATTTTTTCCCCTTTTCCTACTATGTTTTCAAATGCATTTTACTTCAGGGTCCTTAAAGCTCGAGATTTTGTGGCAAATAAAAGAAACTACAGAAAAGCATAGATCTATGTGCATACTGGTCGCCGCAATATAACTTAACTTTAATATACAATCAACTGTCACTTTTCCAAAAAAATAATTCGTCAAAAATTTGCCCTTTTAAGATTAATTAACTCTTACATTGCCTCTGGCGACAGAGGGGAAAAAAGCTTTTGAAACGGCGTAGATCAAGATCAGGCTACACAGAATTTGTTTTCTGCTCCCGCATCAACACCTTCTGGTATCTTCAATAACAACGTACGAGCAGACTTTAAGCCTTTACCAAACAGTCCCTGGTTTTCACGACCCTGAAATAGAAACCTTTTGAAAACATTGTGGGGAAAAGGAGAAAATGCTGGTAACCAGCATTTTCTCCTTTTCCCACAATGTTTTCTACCCTGATGGAAACAAATGTCAACTTTTGAGTTTCGTTTGTTTTGTCTTCTTCAAGTGCTTTCGATTTGAACCAGTCTAAAATTTTGTCGTTTGGTAAAGGGTTAACACAGCTTTCGTGTTTTCTTTTTCTAGAACAAAATTGAAATTATTATTATGGCAAAGACCTTTAAAGCAAAGCAAAGGAAGGAAATTTAAAGCTGTGGAAGCATAGCGGTTTTCCCTTTGAAAATTCTTGTGGAAAAAGGAGATATTTCGCCCTGAGCAATTTCTTCTTTTCCCACTATATCTGCTTGGCTTTAATCCTATTTTTTTCCTTAAAAAATAACTTCCATGGTGACCTTCAACCGTGTTTTGTGATGGAATAAGCACGGATAGGTACCATATTTATTTTTTCTTATTATTTGGACTTATAAATACTCTAAGTATGGGAAATTTAAGAAAAATCTGCCTTTTAGCAAGTATATATGTTTCTAAAATTAACAAGTAATTGGATCAAATTATCTCCCATTTCAAGTCATTGGTCTATAAAAACTACTCAGACTTTGATAGGGATCACTTAAATATTTCTGTATGGGTTTATAAGTTACAACAGTTTTGCATAAACTCTTTACCATACTGTAAAACTCTAGATTTGTCCAAGTTGAAAGTATTTGCTGACCAAAAACTACATGCAACGTGCACTATGCTATCTGTAATAGGGTAGAAAACATTGTTCAAAAGGAGAAAATGCTGGTATCCAGCATTTTCTCCTTTTCCAACAATGTTTTCCAAAAGCTTCTTTCTCAGTGTCTTTAAAAGTCGGCATTGTGAGGCAAAGGCTTAAAGATCCATTTCCACCGGTCATTTTATTGCTCAGTGTGGCAATGTAACTTATTGTAAAACCATACATGATACATGCCACATATATATATTTAGAGTGAATCTTTTAGGGTGATCCCTAGCAAATTTTGAGTAGTATATAACATGTACATTTGTTATGCTAAAAACGAGGCTTTATTTATATTGTATATAAGTTTTCATTAAAATGATGTATATTTCTATGTTTTTCATGTAATTTTCCTGTGTGGCTGACTACTAAAGAAAGGCACTTTAAATCCATTGTAAGCTGAATTTTGGAATTGTGTAGGCCTATACCCTTTTTAAAGGAAAGTTGTTAAAAGAAATCTGTCCTTTCTAAAAATTTGTCATAAATGTCGTTAATGGCCCAGAAAGGGCGGGATTTGGAAAACGTTTTGGGGACCAGCCTTTTCACCGTTTCCCTCAATGTTTTCTATCCTATCAAAGATATAAATCATCATTTTTACCAGATTAAATTTGTCGTCAGCAAAATGCTTCTAATTTTGTCAAGCCAAAATTCTGTTGCTTGGTAAAGAGTAAATGAAAAGTTATACATACCCCAATATAGCATGACACAAGTCCAACATATATACAGGTAAATAGGGCAGTTCCAAAATTCCTCATTTTTTGCGTTTCTTGCTTCCGTGTTGAAACGAAAGGTATTACAGTATTATCAATGTATTAGAGCTAGTTGAATTTGAAAAAGGTTCTAGAATACTAAAGGAAATACGTCTGCTCTCGCACGTGTCTAGCAGTCGAGTGCAGTAAATTAAACAGCAACAGATACAGACAGGATATGACGTCATAGCCTCAGGCGACAGGCGCCATTTTGAAAGAGATAAATGAATGGGTTTTGAAAGGTTCTTATGAGAACGATTGTGTATTTGAATAATCATGCATGTCTATACATATATACATAATAATGAAGTTACGAAAATCGTCTGATGCATCTGCTAAAAAAGTAGTACAGAAAGGGGACCCTGATGGGACATCACCTTTCATCGCCTCTGATCGTATGCATTCGTCAATGGCTTTGGTATTCAGTAATCTATGCGGGGAACCAGCATCAATCAGCCAATAGATTACTTATTACCCGAGTCTTAACCGAATTCGGACGTTTTTCGGCGTTGAAATGCGAAGTTATGCGTCGAAACACATTAGATTGCCTTATCTTTAGAACAGTAAGTTGGGTTCTTTAAAAATTATTGAAGATAGTCATTGGGGCAGGATTTATTCCCCTTTCTCAGCACTGATCGTAGCCCCGACCACGGTTATGTTGAATGGCGTACCAGGGATAAATATTGTGCCAAGCACTGGCAAAAGAAACTGTAAGAAAGCATGGATAGGTGAACTTACCGCCGCAATATTATTAGGCAAGGTGGCAACATGATTCCAAAGTATCAGTGTTGATAATGTCATCACGATTAGTGCACAAATGAAAAAGTTGTAAAACCTTTCCGAATACTTTACTAACAGCCCTCGTACAACGAGGGACAATACAATATAAAACGACAAAGCCAGTTCTTAGTTATGCCAGGTTCTTACGTGTTCGATGTGCAACACTGGCACAAAGGACCTCGGTTTAACGTCTCATCGGAGAACTCTTAGTTCCCATTGCCCAGTCGTGGGACTCGAACCTTCACTCCCAAGTGGTCCTAGACTTATCTTTACAAGTCCTACGCTCTTTAAACTATTCGGAATAGCCATCTCATGGAAAACCTCGTGGGCAAAGGAAACAAAAATCCCAATAACATTACAAAATTATAACGTTAGTATCTATTTTTGTCATTTGGTAAACACTTGCAACAGACGTCATGTTGCTTTTATTTTGGATACCTTTGACAGTAATATTAGCTTCTCAAAACACAATGATACGAGACAAATAGCCTGATGACATATGCAAATCAATGTCACGTGATAGGAGAGGAGTGCCCCAGGTGAAAGGTCACACACCAAGGTGCGACAGACGTAATAAAAATGTCCGCCGAACGTCTTTCGCGTTGACTGACAAATGTTTACGTCAAGATGACGTAACTTTTCATGTCTGAAGCAAATAATCCGTAGTTTTACCGACGCTGTCGGAGAGGGCTCTTGATAACATTGTGGGTACAGAGGAAAATACTGGAAACCAGCATTTTGTCCTTTTTCCCCATAAGTTTTCTGGTTCCCTTTCTAAGAACGATTTCATCATTTGAGAAACATGGATTTATAGATTATCGTCGGCAACTAGATCTATGCCTACTTTCAATTTAGAAAAATTTGCAAATTTTGTCAAAAAACAATTTTGACTTGGTCCCAGCCAATGTATATGGAGACGATAATTTAAATGTGGCTCAAATAGCTGGATTTGATTTTAAAGCGAGAAAAGCACTGGCTATTTTTCCACTTAATTAAACATCGGGGATAAATAACAACGTTGAGAGAGAGAAAACTCCTGTCGCAATGAGTATCATCAATCCTTTGTTCCGAAGGGTTTTCCGAGCTGCGATCTGCAGGGTCCTTATTAACTCATTACCACACAATCCCTACTTTTGACGACCCTGAGAAAGAAGCCTTTAGAAAACATTTTTGGGAAAAGGAGAAAATGCTGGTAACCAGCATTTTCTCCTTTTCCCACAATGTTTTCTACCCTTCACAAAACAAATTTCAAATTTTCAGTCACATTTACTTTGTCGTCTGCAAACGCTTTCGATGTGGTGTCCGTGGCTGTGAGGTAGAGCGTCGGCCTCGTAACCATAAGGTCCTGAGTTCGATACCCGGGAGCGGGCGTCAACTTTGGGATTTTTCATTGACCCATACAGTCGGCGCGAGCACTGATGTAGTTCCCAGGAAGCAGAATCGAGAGAGATTAGTATAAATTGTTGGAACTTGTTTCTCAAACTATGTAAAATAATTCAGTTTAAACTAAATGCTTTCGATTTGGACAAGCCTAAAATAATGTCGTTTGGTAATGAGTTAAGCAACCATTCTCAAGAAAATTCTTAGTCTTATTCTACAGAATTTCGTCAATGTGAAAGTTACAGAACGTGTGATTGGCTAAACTTTTTAGCCAATCAGAAATTCTGTTACTTTCACAGTCAGGAAATATTGAAGAATTAAGAAAGAGATCGTCCTTAAGAATGATTGGTGAATACAGACCCTGGCAGGCTGATCTGATCCCAGAACGCTGACAACATGCCGAGTCCCGGTGGACCAGTCGGAAGCTGACTGGACTTGAGGACAGAAGGCACGCAGGGTCACTGGTTTGTCACTGGTTTGAATCACGAGCTCGGCCATTTTTTTTTCAATGACTGATGTTAGTTCATGCAGTCATTGCAGCAGGACTTTCTCACCTCTGATCATTGTTTCGAAGATGATTATGTGGGAAAGCAGCAAGTGGCATGGGGAAATTTTGTGCGAAGTGCCAGTAACTCCAGGAAAGCATAGATAAGTGCACTTTCCGCAGAGATATAACGGAAATAATGGTGGAAACGGCGTTAACCCATTACCACACAATTCCGACTTTTAACACTCCTGTGAAAGAAGCCTTTTGAAAACATTGTGGGAAAAGGAGAAAATGCTGGTAACCAGCATTTTCTCCTTTTCCCACGATGTTTTCTTCCCTTCCTAATGCAAATTTAAATTCTTTAATCACATTTATTTTGGCGCTTGTAAACTGTGCTTTCAATCTAGACCATTCTAAAATTTAGTCGTATGGTAAAGAGTTAACTTTTTACCACACATTCCCTACTTTTAACGAGCATGAGAAAGAAAGTTTCAAAATGCTTTCAATTTTTACCAGTCTAGAATTTTGTCATCTGGTAATGGGTTAAACTGATGCTCAACTTGAAATATCATGAATGCTTCTGACAGTAATTAGATACATGTGTGAGCGGCACTCTGGCAATACAGGGTAAAGTGCATCCCTCTGATGCAATACACAAAGCCAATTCATCACAATATTATGAATCCATACGATTCATTTAGACCAATTAACTGGATCTGCTGGTAGAATGGTCCTTGGTCATGCATACAATCTACAGTCAGATAAACTTTGGTCCATGTCAGACAGTGAAAACTGCATAGACTGTTATGGATTGATACTTTTTGCAGACCCTTTATTTACCTTTCACAGAACACAACTCAAGTATAAATGAGCCAGGTTCTATGAAAAGGTTGACCTGGGCCGAAATCTTTCGCTATTGGTCAGTTTTGTATACCCCAGGACCAGTCTATCTTATGATTGAATTAGTTGTTATAAAGTAGATATTGGATCCATAAGTATGTGACGGCTTGTTTGGCACCATGGATCTCAGAGATGAATTAACTCTTTACCCATACAATCCCTACTTTTGACACCCCTCAGAAAGAAGCCTTTAGAAAACATTGTGGGAAAAGGAGAAAATGCTGGTAACCAGCTGGTCTCCATTTCCCACAATATTTTCTACCCTATCGTAGTCAGAAATCATCAAAATCCGATTTGTTGTCTGCAGATACTTTTAATTTGATCCACTCCAAACCAGTACAGCTAAAAATTGTAGTTTGGTAAAGAGTTAAACCCACTTCTGTTGGAGCATAGCTCAAATATACATGTATATGTGTATCTATATAAGCAGAAGGAAGAAATTGCTCTAGAGGGTCAGAATTTATTCTTATAGTTCTGACAAATTACATCTATCTAATTCCTTGCCATTTCAGGAGCACTAATCTGATCTTGATCTTCACTTACTACAAAAACAACTCAATTTATGAGCTGCTTCCTGAGAAGACATTATAATCTTGATCTGCAATTTCTCCTAAATGAATACAGTCTGATCTTACTCTAAACTGTTAACCCATTACCAAACGATAAAATTTTTGTACTTGTCCAAATTGAAAGCATTTGCAGGCGACAAAATAAAAGTGACTGAAAATTTGAAATTTGTTTTGTGAAGGGTAGAAAACATTTTGGGAAAAGGAGAAAATGCTGGTTACCAGCATTTTCTCCTTTTCCCAAAATGTTTTCTAAAGGCTTTTTTCTCAGGGGCTTCAAAAGTAGGGATTGTGTGGTAATGGGTTAAATCTCTACAAGAAAAATTTAATTTGTAATCACAATGCCCTTAGTGCAGTCTAATCTAAATCTACACTGTAGGAATATTTTGGTGCAGTCTGATCTACACTGTCAATTAACCCTTTGTTAACTCATTAATTTTACAACGAAATACTAGATTTGTCCAACCAGAGAGTGTTTGTCATTCATAAATTGACGTTTTGGGCTGATAGATTGAGATTGGGATTTCGGACTGATAGATAGGATTCTGTGAATAGAAGTAAATGCTGGTTACCAGTATTTTATCCTTAATTCAAAACTTCTTAGAAAGAAGACTTTTGAAAACATTTTGCAACAAGAGCTTCACAAAGTGGAGGATATACGCCCAAAAGGGCTTGTCTGTGAAATTGGTTAAAGTGGAGAACACCCAAAACGATCTAAATTTTGAAAGTCACATGCACAATTACACATCAAATAGATTCACTGTGGCAAGTTTCAAGTTATTCAGATAGAAGCTGTTGGAGGAGTTGTCCAAGAAATTAGTAATGTATGGACGGTTGAATGGATGACTGGGGCCAGAACATAATACACCCCTTTCTGCATTAAAAAGGAACATTTCATGTAACAAGCAACTTTTCTTTTTTCACAGTACATTTTCTATCAGTCCAAAATCAAACTTCAACTTTTGAGTCACACTGGGATTGTGTGGCATATGTTTAACTGACAAATTTTGTTTATATTTCTATATTGAAGGCAAATACAACATGACATACTGCATTCAGCTAAAATTATGGAGTTAAGAGTGTGCTAGGATAGAAAACATTGTCAGAAAAGGAACAAATGCTTGGTTCCTTACGGCATTTTCTCCTCTTGGCATACAATGTTTTCAGAAAGATGTTTCCTTTGAGTCAATAAAACATGGATTTATTTTATACAAAAATAAAATAAAACTACAAAAGATGTGATCACTATTCAGTTATCAGTTTTTCTGCTTCTTTATCTTTCACACTAATAAAGTTGTTTCCGTAAACATAAAATCGTAACAATTTGTGAACCCACTCTTCACCATACGATATATTGATCCTTTTGCTTTTAACAATATCCTTTTGCTCTACATTTTCTCCTTTTTCGAGCCAAATCCTGTCTGACGTACACATATCTACTTGATCTGATGTTTCCTTGGTTATGGCAAGCGCTCGACACAGTTTTGAAGGTCCATTACACAAATCTTTGCCATCTTTTTTCAACAGAGACTTCTGTTTTTCTCCAGTTCTATTTTTGTCCATGATAGAAAGGTTTTCTAAGGGTTCTAAAGCTCTCAGTAACACTGCTGCCCCTTCTCCTATAATATAGACAGTAGATAAATGTGAAGTGAATCGAAATATGAACTTACTGGTTTATGGGTCAATATAAAGGATTCTTTGTTTAACCCATTGCCACACGATCCCTACTTTTGACAACCCTAAGAAAGAAGTCTTTAGAAAACATTGTGGGGTAAAGGAGAAAACGCTGGTAAATAGTATTTTCTCTTTGTCTCACAAAGATTTCTACCCTTGATAAAACATATTTCAAATTTTTAGTCACTTTTATTTTGTCGCCTGCAAATGCTTTCTATTTGGACTAACCTAAGATTTAGTTGTTTGGTAATGAGTTAATGACTGAAAAGAATAAGGCATTTGAAAACATTGTGGGAAAAGGAGAAAATGCTAACCAGCATTTTCTCCTTTTCCCACAATGTTTTCCTGACGTTTAATGGCACATTTCTCATAAAACATCAGAGACACTATTAATTTGTCATCAGCAATGTTTTCAATGTAAACATATCTGAGAGTTTGTCATTTGATATAATATTGATCATTTCTAAAAAGTAATGTTGTAATTTAAGGTTATTTTAACCCTTTCCCAAACAAGTCCTGGTTTTTACGTGTCTGCAGTACACGTCTTTTGAAAACACTGTGGGAAAAGGAGAAATTGCTCGTAACGAGCAATTTCTCCTTTTCCCACAGTGTTTTCTACCCTTTTTGATAACTTTGTGCCATTTTCTCAAAATCTAAAATTATCATCTGCAAGTTATTTCAATTTGGACGAGGCCCAAAATTTGTCGTTTGGGAAAGGGTTAATGTTTGATTGATTAAAAGATGTTTAACTCTGTTTTCAATATTATTTCAGTTGTATTGCAGCAGCTACTCATTACTCCATGCTATCCTCTAGTTTTTTCACCAATACTATGCACAATATTTTTTCAAAGCCAACGGCTTCTTTCCCATAAAACCATCATTGAAATGATGATCAACGGTGAGAGAGGAATGAAGTCTATCACAATGTCTATCATCATTCCTTGAAAAGAAAGTGTTCAAGTTTGGGATTCAAACCAACTACTTCCTGTTCTCAAATCTCAAGTCCTGTATGCTACCAAATGCACTACAGGGAATCACTGGTGGTGTAAAGGGCTGATCATATGTAACAAGTAAACTTATAATCTATGTTTGTAGAAGGAAGAGGAAAAACCTTTTATTTCAAGTGGATACAAAAGCAAGCGCATAGTGCTCTATGCACTATAAGCACATACGTATAACAAATTACGCAACCACAGCTATAAATCACAATATCATATATACATATATGTTGTTTTTTTTTCTTCAAATCTGCATGCCTTTTGAAACTAAATAGGGATAAACTGGTGCACCGATGACTAGGGAATTCCTCCATGGATTACGATAAATGCCACCTAATTCCTGCTTCCTTTTAAGCGGCACTTCATGAATGCCTCACTGTGTGTATCAATATTATAATCCTGGCTATGCCTATGAAAAGGATAAAAAAAAATTGTTTCAAGTTAACCCATTACCACACAATCCCTACTTTTGATGCCCCTGAGAAAGAAGCCTTTAGAAAACATTGCAGGAAAAGGAGAAAATGCTGGTAACCAGCATTTTCTCCTTTTCCCACAATGTTTTCTACCCTTCACAAAACAAATATCAAATTTTCAGTCACATTTATTTTGTCGTCTGCAAATGCTTTCAATTTGGACAAGCCTAAAATATTGTCGTTTGGTAATGAGTTAAGTATCATTTCTAAAAGCTTATGCCAGTCATATTGTGGCAGCCAATGCACATATGCCTATATTTCCTAGACCTTTCAGACACAAGCACTGGAACAACTCTCTTTCCAAGCTACTGACTACTTTCCTGACATGCATCTAAGGTGAGAGGAGAAAAGTCACTGAAAGAATATTTGCCACAACCAGGTATGACACCCGCATACACCAAGGTCATGAGCCAGATACCCTAACCTTACCACTAATCTAATGGGCCAGGAGGCATCTTCGGGGCCAATTCACAACTTTTAGTGAGGGTTCAAATCCATTCCTTAGCCAAAATCAAAACAATTTACTCACTGAACCCTTTTCCAAACAATTTCATCTTTTAACAGCTCTTAGAAAAATGATTTTTTAGAAATTAGTGGGAATAGGAGAAAAAGCTGGTAACTTCCATACATTAAAACCAATTTTGGATTTGTTGTCTGCAGATATTTTCAATTTGGAAAAAGAAGTAGAACTTATCATTTGGGGAAGGGCAAAATGGTGAATCTCTTCCTTTCAGCATTTTGGTGTACCCTTACCCATTAAAACACACCATATTTAATGCATCATGTTAAACCAGTTGTTAAACTACCACATTTGTCCAGTCATGGGTTTGACTTTTGACCAAGCGGTCCCAATTTATGTAACCAGCACTTTCTCCTTTTCCCACAGTGTTTTCAAACATCTTCTTTCCCAAGGTCATTAAAAATTAGGATTGTGTTGTAAAGGGTTAACTCTTTACCACACAAGAAAATTTTAGACTGGTCCAAATTGAAAGCATTTGTAGACGACAAAATAAAGGTTACTGAAAAATTAAAATCTGTTCTGGGATGGGTAGAAAACCCAGTTGGAAAAGGAGAAAATGCTGGTTACCAGCATTTTCTCCTTTTCCTACAGTGTTTACAAAAGGCTTCTTTCTCAGGGGCGTCAAAAGTAGGGATTGTGTGGTAATGGGTTAACAGATATCACATACTGTCATGTACAGTATTCTAGTTTCCACAAGTTCAATTATTTGTAGTGAATTGCTTTTACCTACTCATTACTTTAAATAAATAAATAAATATATGCCAATAAAAAAGTCGAATTGCCAAACCTTTTGAGGATATATTCAGACAGCAATACATTCCATAAATGTTGTACACATAGGCTGTCCCAGGTGCCATGAACATGGCCTCATTCCGTGCGGTCCGTTTGCCCTTATAGGAATGTGCCGCTTTGTCTTCAAAACCCACATATGCCTCTGTCTCTACAATTTTTCCAACTAATCTTTTTCCATCAACAACATGAACAAGTCTTTGACCTAACAAGGATTTAGCAAGCTCTACACATTCCTTGTCAAAAAATGAAAAAGGAAGTCTATTTACAGACAAAGATCTTCTGTCTGTATCATCTAAAGAGCTAGACATTATGTTCAGTGTTGCTTCTTTATCAGTGGCACTGGTCCCTGTATCACCAGTTTGGGCCCCTTCTTTAATGCCAGTGGTTCCATCTTTACTACTGGAGATTCTGTCTTTCAATTTCGCTTGTTTTTTAGGGCTACCAACCCTATCTTCACTGCCTGCTGTCCCTCGTTTCTCGCTGCTTGTAAGTGTCTCCTCATTGCTATCAAAAGTCCCCTTCTGTCTGCTTTTGCTGGAAAGTTTTCTTTTCTGACTTTCCCTTGCCTTTGACATCACTGATGTTTTATCAGCAGGTAGGAAATACCTCAAATAAAGGCAATAATGGTATCTGGAAAGAAAAAGCCACATCAATTTTACTCCAAACTAAACAATGAAACTTTAGACTGGAAGACATTGAATGCATTTTCAGATGAAAAATTCATTGTATTCCAACAGATGATTTCTGTCTTTCAATACAAGGAAAGCAATGAAAAGGAGAAAATGCTACATGTAGTCATCAGCAATTGCTAGTCATCAACTTATCAGCATTTTTCCTTCCCAAAATGTTTTCAAAATTTTTAAAAGTATTTTTCCTCTTGGTCATTTTAACACAGGAAAGCTTAATGAATAGTTAGCATAGGCTTAACCCTTTCCCAAACGACAAATTTTTGGACTAGACCAAATTGAAGGCATTTGCAGACAACAATTCAACTCATGCTGAAAAGATAATTTCTATCTATGATAGGGTAGAAAACATTGTGGGAAAAGGAGAAAATGCTGGTTACCAGCATTTTCTCCTTTTCCCACAATGTTTTCAAAAGGCTACTATTTCAGACCCGTAAAAACCAGGGATTGTTTGGGAAAGGGTTAAGCATCCAGACAAAGATTAATTCATTACCAAACAACTATACTGTAGGCTTGTCCAAGTCAAAAGCATTTGCAGACGACCAAATAAAAGTGACTGAAAATTTGAAATGTGCTTTGTGAAGAGTAGAAATCATTGTAGGAAAAGAAGAAAATGCTGGTTACCAGCATTTTCTCCTTTTTTCCCACAATGTTTTCTAAAAGCTTCTTTCTCCCGGTCGTACAAAAAAGGGATTGTATGGTAATGGGTTAAAGCAGTTTCAGAGGAAAGATGTTGCACAAATTATGAAAGCTGGTTTTGAACGGGGAAAAAATGATGTGGTTACCAACATTTTCTTTTTTTCATCCCACAATTTTTGAAGAAGTCCTTTTCCTTGGTGGAGTAGGGGTGGGTGGCATCAGTGTAGTAATAGGTTATACATGTACCTTATTTTTGTGAATTAACTCTTTACCAAACAACAAAATTTCCGACTGGTCCAAATTCAAAGCATTTGCAGGTAACAAATAAAATGATACTGAAATGACTGGATTTGTATCAGAAAGGGCAGAAAACATTGTGGGAATAGGAGAAATGCTGGTAACAGGCATCTTCTCTGTTTCCCACAATGTTTCAAATGCCTTTGACTTTGGGGTCATTATAAGTAGCGACTGAAAGGCAATGAGTTAATTGACCCTTTACCTACCGACAAAATTTTAGACTGGTCTACATTGAAAGCATTTGCAGAAGACAAAATAGATGTAACTCAAAAATTGAACTTTGTTTCCAGTAGGGTAGAAAACATTGTGGGAAAAGGAGAAAATGCTGGTTTCCAGAATTTCCCCTTTTCCCACGTTTTTTAAAGGCTTCTTTCTCAGGGTTGTCAAAAGTAGGGATTGTGTGGTAATGGGTTAATGATAGTCCTTGTAACAGGATTCATTCCTTTTTCAGTGCTGATTATTGTTTCGATGATGGTTATGTGGAAAAGAGCTGCCCATATAGCCTAATTGTTAGGCATAGGATTAACCCATTACCACACAATCCCTACTTTTGACGCCCCTGAGAAAGAGGCCTTTTGAAAACACTGTAGGAAAAGGAGAAAATGCTGGAAACCAGCAGTTTCTCCTTTTCCCACAGTGTTTTCTACCCTTCCGAGAACAAATTTCAATTATTCAGTCACCTTTATTTTGTCGTCTGCAAATGCTTTCAATTTGGACCAGTCAAAAATTTTGTCGTGTGGTAAAGAGTTAATGAACAGAATGTTTCCAGTTACTTGATGGTGTGGATTTGATAATAGTTGTTTGGATGAGACGTGAAACAGAGGTCCCATGTGACAGTGCTATAGATACACCAAGCACGTTAACCCTTTACCCCATAAGGCATTTCTATGGTATCTCTAATTGACCCTAAAAAACAGCAAGGATGAGGCCGTTTCTTATGTGTATATGACACCTTTTGATAGCATAGAAAACATTGTGGCAAAAGGTGAAATTGCTCGTCACGAGCAATTTCACCTTTTGCCACAATTTTTTCCAAAAGCTCCTACAAGCAATGCATTAAAACAAGTATCTATGAAGTAAAGGGTTAAAGAACCAGGTGTAATTTGGGATCAGTTTTGTACTTTCTGCACTAACCCCTATAACATAACTAACAGCCTTAAGGTGGCCTTGCCCATATGGGCAACTAAAGGCAAAGGTAAATTAACCCATTACCACACAATCCCTACTTTTGACGCCCCTGAGAAAGAAGCCTTTTGAAAACACTGTGGGAAAAGGAGAAAATGCTGGTAACCAGCATTTTCTCCTTTTCCCACAGTGTTTTCTACCCTCCCCAGAACAAATTTCAATTTTTCAGTCACCTTTATTTTGTAGTCTGCAAATGCTTTCAATTTGGACCAGTCTAAAATTTTCTCATGTGGTAAAGAGTTAATCAATGTAGTAAAGAAGCAAGTGTCTTGGATGATTATAAGTGAAAGTAACCGTCTTGTAACACAAATTCAAGTCGACATTGAGCTGTGCTCTGTGAAAAAGGGAGCTTAATGCATTTGCGAAAAGTATTGATTAGGGTCAGCCTGGGCAATCTGCGAAGGCTGACCTGGGCCAAAACTTTTCGCTATTGGTCATTTTTAAAGGACCAGTGTACCTCTTGATTTGGTAGGTTGTTATACAGAACAAGTTTTAGGGATGTGTAACACTGTGATGACTTGCTTGGTGTCATCATGTCATGCATCATGCAGATTCATTAAGCATTGTTTGCCAGAACATGACTTATTCATTTATGTCCTGAGTTTCACCAGTACCGGGCTTGGGCTCTGATAGTGTCTTGCACATGGACACCCCCAAGAAAAACCCAGTGCTTTAACTCATTTCCAAACGACAATATTTTAGGCTTGTCCAAATCGAAAGTAAAAAGTGACAGAAAATTTGAAATTTGTTTTGTGTTGAGTAGAAAACATTGTGGGAAAAGGAGAAAATGCTGGTTACCAGCATTTTTTTCCTTTTCCCACACCGTTTTCTAAAAGTGTCTTTCTCAGGGTCGTCAAAAGTAGGGACTGCGTGGTAATGGGTTAAGTGAGGCTACTACCTGGGGTGTCCTGACTGTAGACTTTAACAACTCAGCTATTGGTGCTGGTCTGAACTTTAAAGGTGGGTATCTAGATTCTTCATATCTCATCAAATCAAAATATACATATCACTGAAATTTATATGAAAAAAACAATACAAATCATCAATAATTGAGAATCATAAACTTACAAAAAAATTTTATTTGGTGGTATTGCCTTTAACGCTACGTAGCCTCTTAAGCTTTTTTTAGATTTCGCACCAAAAATAAAAACAAGCATTGTGAGAATGTTAAGTGATTGGCATGTGACTAATGACGCTTAAATTCCGTAACAAAACAAACATATAATAATTTCCATAATGTGTTCTTCGGATGCTATGTTTGAAGCTTTGCCTGTGTTTTTCTGGTATGTGAATGAGTGAGTTGCTTGTGTAAAAATAGACCATGTTTCCCGTCGGTGTCAACCTGGGCTGTAGTAAATCCCTAATTTCTCTTATTGTTGGATGGCTTTCAACTACTTGGATTTTATAAATGAAAATTGAAAGGCTTTGGGAGTGCAAGGATGATTTTTCTGTATTATTTTTTAAATTTTGTCCCAAAATCTGAAGGGCCACCTTAAACACTAAGGCTGCAAAGCATGACTAACTTACCTATTGAGGACAGTATGTTGATCAAAATCAAAAATTTTGATAGTTACATAGTCTGACATTTGATCTATCCTCATTATGTTAAATATAATCTTATGAATTAACCCCCCCACCCCCAATCCCTTCCCCCCTCCCAAGTGCAGAACCAATGAAACTCCGCCAACAAAGTGACTGTCAGACTGAAAACTTATTTACCTCATTCCAAGTTTTGCAGTTTACATGTACATATTTTGAGGTTTTTTTTCCACACTGAAAGCTGTTGAAATAATGAAATATTACAACCTATTCAACCTATTTCACTACTATGGTTTTTCACACTTATGACATTTGTCCAGCCCCAGGCTTGTTCGTCCCAAAACCAGTTCGTCCCTGGGCTTGTTCCTCCCTGGGCTTATTCACCTGGGCTTGTTTGCCCCACTCTTCCTTATTCATCGTATTGGAATGAATTGTGCTATGGGCCGTCTAAAGTGATTTGTTGTTTTACACATAAAATATTATAACTTTAGATAAAACTTCTCTTGGTCATTAATTTTCTTGAACAACCCTCCCATCTCCAAAATGCTAACAAGTTTTTTGCTTTTGTTGGCAAAATAACATCAATATTACCTTTCGGTTATGTAAACATGTCATTGCATGGTAAAGCTACTATGATAAGAAACACAGTATTTGTTTGTTTTTGTTGTTCAATGCCTTATTCAACGCCATTTCAGCAATATTACAGTTATATTGTAGCCAGTACTACATACCCTGTAGCTTGCTGCCAACCTACCTTCAGACTGATATACCTGTCAATATCAGCTTTGGTTGGCAGGTACATACATTGTAAGTTGGCACGAACAAGCCTGGACCGACAGGAATTCAGTTGTTCAAGAAAAGCCCAAGAAAAGTTTTATCTATTGTTATTTTATTTGTTAAGAGACAAATCACTTTATACTATTCATTCTAATACCGAGCAGTGCACAAGAGGTGTCACGAAGCAATGCCTCGTGAAGCAACGTACGCCTCATGAAGTGAAAGCTTATTCGTAGGAAGAGGGGGTTCTTAGTATTCTATTCATTTGTCCTTTTTTTCTGGTGGTTCACCTGCAGTTGCTTTGCTTCATCATGAGATTCAATATTTATTAGCATCAGTGAGATAATAAAAAAATTCTTAGATAACGTTAGGTGCGTGATTATTGCTTACACTGGGATATATTTGTAGACATTTGATAGGAAATCTATGCATACTTTGTGAAAGTAACAAAAACTTGCAGCGCCTTTAAGCTTTGCCTATATTCATATTACGATCGATATGAAGAGTAGTACGAACAAGCCCGAGCAAACAAGCCCTGCGGGGATGAACAAGCCCAGGGACGAACTGGTTTTGGGACGAACAAGCCTGGAGCCGTAAAACCTCTGTCACTCGTGGTAATGGGCTTGTTCGTCCCTTGGCTTGTTCGCCCGGGCTTGTTTGTCCGGTCTCATTCGTCCGGGCTTGTTCGTCCCAACTGATTTCTCGTTGATCCGGGCTTTTTCGTCCCAACTTATGTACCTGCAACCAAAGTGTCCATAGTGAATTCTTCACTGATTTAGAAAAGGTTGTAACTGTGCATTATTGCCTTCCATTTTACTCAACCAAAGTTTATTATAACTGTACAAAAAATATCCCCATCACGTTTATAGAAGAAACCAAATTGAAAGAAATGTGGTGTCCGTGCCCTAGTAACCAAAATGTCCTGAGTTTGATTCCCGGGAGCAGGTGTCAACTTCAGGATTTAGCATCATCCCCAACATGGTATTTAGGAAAGAAATTGAATAACAAATCATATATACATACATGTTCATGTACATATGGATTTTCAATAAATATTGTAATGTAAGGCCTCTAGTCTTGGCAAGAGGCGATGCGTAGACATTGTGTGTTAAAGTCTTGAATCATTAATTCAGTTTCTGTTCTGTTCAAAATATGACTTCAACTGAGGCAAAAACAAAGCATAAGTAAGTTTTGTTCAAAGTACTTGCATGTTAAAAATAGAAGTTTACTTTGGAGGGCACATAGCGATTATGTTCCAATAAGATCTAAACGGTGGTGTGGGACGAACATGCCCGGACGAACGAGCCCGGGTGAATAAGCCCAGGGACGAACAAGCCCAGGGACGAACTGGTTTTGGGACGAACAAGCCCGGAACCGTCACCCGTTCCTGCTCACAATGTTGACTACACTCAAAATGACAAACTCCATCAATGGAATCTAACAATCACTTGCTGTTTCTAGAAGCCTTCAAGTTCGAAATCGCTGCTGGTAAAGTGTTAAAGTGATGGATGACTGTTCTTGCCACTTACGAATACGGACTCTGTGTACCAGTCGGAAATCAACGAACTTTGCCGATCGCTTACAAGGCGGTATGATTAAATACCGAAAATAGACTACTTTCGCAAAAATCTGGCATAACCTGTATCGGCATGCATGTGTGTTGAAGAGGATAATATAGTATAAAAAAATAAAAATAAAATACCTAGGAATGGGTATTTGGCGAGAGTTTGAAATAATTTCTTTCCCTGAAAATAGCTTTTTCCTATGAAAATACCTAATGATTGCAGCGATGAATATATTTCCTGATTGAGAAAGACAAAGCAAAACATTTTCCTCCCTAAAAAATAAGTGTAACAAATACGTTTATTTCACTTTTTTTTTTTATAAACCTCTTTTTTTAAAAGTAAAAACAGATAAACACCAAAACAAATAAACAAATTTATTTCTCGCTAGCATTTTTTGTACAAAAATAGCGTACATGTAGACCTGTCTATGTACAACGAAAA
Organism: Tridacna crocea; assembly: GCA_943736015.1. Lineage (NCBI taxonomy): Eukaryota > Metazoa > Mollusca > Bivalvia > Cardiida > Cardiidae > Tridacna > Tridacna crocea. Next base: position 33,775,894 of record OX031057.1, on the reverse strand, counting down.
TAGCTTTCAATACAGCAATAGCTAGTTACTAAAATAGCTTTATCACACTACAATAACATATTAGCCTTTGCATGTTTATTTCGCTGCAAAGATATCACTTGTTGTCCCTATCCATTTTTCACGAAAACAATTTTATATCATCTGGTAAGTTGACCTTTCTCTAAACGCGAGTTTGGCACGCCCCCTCCCCCCTTCCCCTTAGTAACGCGGTATTTCGGTTGTCAAGCCTATCAAGCTAACCAGAAATGTGTCAGACTTTTTTGTTTACATCACGTTCAATGAGCACTGCGTTTTCATTGGCCGATAAGAGATAAGACGTTAGTAGACCTGTCAATCAAAATCGGCAGAAAGGTCAACATATTGAAGTGAAGGGAAAATAAACAGGAAACTGTTTATTACGAAGCATAACAAATTCAAGAAAGTTACGACGAAAATAGCACATTACAATTCAAAGCCGAATAGCCCTATTGCAATTTACTCTTGACATATAAATCTCTATTTTCTTTTTTTCTTTTTTTAAATATGAATAATAACATATGTTCCTGGTTATGAATAATAATTACATATGTTCCTGGTTTAATTTGTAGAACAATGATTGATTATCTATTGGGCTCTAGCAAAGCATCATATTGAAAACCGAACACGCTTATCGCAAGTGCGACATTGATAACACATGATTAACAAAGGTGTTATATGATACAATCCAAGTTAAGGGGGACACATGATGTCTCCAGAGTTTGAAGTGTCTAAACAGCACATATTTCACAGAATATAAGTGCCCAATCTATTTATTCACTAACATGGACTATATATATAATTTATATGAAAGAATTTTGTACATAAAAATTTGATTCGTGATGAAAATGGTTATCAACCGACCAACGGGGTATTAAAAAAACCAATGTCTCCAATCAATTATTATTCTTTTCAAGCTGAAAATGTGATGTTTATCAATGAATCTAATTGCGAAATATACCAAAATCGTGTAAATCTTACCAAAATTTGTAAAGAAATCAAAAATCTAATTGTAAATAAGAAATCCAGAATTTGCATTTCAACCAGAACTTCATGTCCCCAAAGTCAGAAAACGTACGGGACACTTTCTATAACGACACGTAACTGCCACACCAATCTGATTCAAAATCATTAATTTGGCGTAATGCTCATCGCTATAAATATATATCAACGAAAATACTCCGTATTTCGACGCGGAATTATCGACATCGCAAATTTTTGAAGAAAACTATTCATTCATAAACCGTAATTTTGATTCCCTAACGTTCGAGACACGTGATTGAATGCCTGTAACACATTATCACGAAGCTATAAATAGCTGATATTCTACTGAAATGAGCCATCATAGTGACTGAGAATATAATGATAAACTTTCTTTCGGGTTCTTTAACGATAATGAAGCTGTCGTCCAAATAAGGACGAGTCCATTTTAGAAAGTGACGTACGAGTCCAAAACGTTCGAGACTATCCTTGCTTAAACAGCTTATGAAAAATGATTCCTTTTCTCTAGTTAATTGCCTTCGGTTCCTTTATGTATAGCTATCCTCCATTGATGTTTACAAAGTGATGAGGCGCCATTTTATTGAAAGAACTACCAATCGAAAGTTTTCATAAGTACCGTGCAGTGAAGGTAGGTGAAACAAGACATAAAACTTAATTAAATGTCGGGTATTTTGTATTTCACAATTAATGACATTCAAATTATTACAAATTGATCTTTTAGAAATAAAGATCACGTACCACATGTGTGCTAGCTTTGCTGCAAAGTTTGTCCCGAACGCAACATAAAATTGTCCCGTACGTTAGGAAATAGCCTACCTTATAGTTTAGTGTGACAATTGTGTTTCTTTAAAAAAAATATGCTTACAAAAACAGTTGCTTTGTAGCTACAATAATCATATTTGATATTAAATAAGAAATATATTAATTCCTTTCTAAATCAATTAAGATTCATTATAAAACTAAGCACAAGTAAGACTAATTCATTTGTATTTGAGCTCACCGCAACACATCAGTTACTTTGAACACAAGTGTCATAAATTGTTTAAATAGTGTGTCCGTTTCTGAGATGGAAAACGTGTGTGTCTCGAAACACGATACATTTTTTTATGTAAGACATTAAATAAGAAAGACAAAAGTTGCATACATGTAGTGTCCCGCACGTAACTTAATTTTGTCCCGAACGTTACTTTTCAATTTTAGCAATTTAAGCCTTCATTATTTCATTTCAGTATGGCAAAATCAAAGTCCCAGCGCATGAAAGAATACAGAGAAAGAAAGAAACAAAAGTTTGGTGACAGATGGCTAAAAATAGAAAGAGAAAGAGTGAAAAAATACAGACAAACTGCACACATAGACCCTGCGAAAAAGGAACATATCCGAGAGTTAAGCAGAATCAGACAGGCTCGATATAGAAACAGAAAGAAGAGAAATAATGAAGCTGATGGTGATGCTCCAGAAGATCCTGAGCCAACACCATCCACAAGTGATGATACTGTTTCAAGTACAACCGATTCACTGACAGTAAAGATGCCGTTCAAATCTACAAAATCCAGTTCTTCTGTGAAAGGCAAAAAGCGGGTGTCAAGAGCCTTGTCAAGATCTTATCGACGGATAGAAACATTAGAAGATAAGAACGAAGAACTCAAACGAAAATTGAGGAACGCACAGAAACGTCTCCAGAGATATGAAAATAAGAAACACGAGCAACCTGTTCTGACACCAAAAAGCAAAACAGATCAGCTACTTAAAGAGTCAGGAATCAAACCAGATGATGTTCCAGAAATCAGAAAGAAATTAGTGTTTGGAGAATGTCTTAGTTCAGAAATCAGAGAAGCTAAAGCTGCACAGAAAGTAAATGAAACAGAGATAGTTCATAAAATAGTATCAGGAAGGATAATCAAAAAGTACAGAATGAGATCTGCTCTACAAAATTCAACTGGATTAAACAGGAAAAAGCAGTATGTAGGAAAGAGTGTTAGTCGGTACCAAAGGTCGAGAATGAGTCAATACAGAAAACAGGTAACTGACAGTGTTACTCATTTTCTAGAACGCGATGATAATTCCAGAATGCTACCAGGCAAGCAGGATGCTGTAAAAAGCGGGAATGTAAAGGTACAGAAAAGAGTGTTAAATGATTACATGTATAATCTACACCTCAAATACCTAGCAGAATCACCAATGAAAATATCAAGAACGTGCTTTTATAATACAAGGCCAAAACACATTTCCCTGGTGAACTTTGCATCTAGAAGCGTGTGTCTGTGTTCAAAACACCAGAACTTTAGTTTCCTACTACGTGCTCTGAAAACCTATAAAGTACATAATTGTACTAACCCAGACAAGTTTGTAGAACTATACAGAGATAACCAAGCACAACTTGATGAAATACTCGAGAAGATCCCTGACAATGAAGTAGTCAAATTCCAGCAATGGAAACGAGTAAAGCTTACAAATGGGAAGGAAAGGCAAAGGGTTGTTGAAGTCAACATGAGCAAGACAGATACTGTACGAATGATGACTGAGACATTCCGTGCATTTAAAGCACATATTGAAAGAGTGAAAGAGCAATATGGAGCAATAAAGGCGATGAAGGAAAAGCTTCCGTCCGGCCATATTTTAGTCCAAATGGACTTCAGCGAAAATTATACTTGTTGTACACTCGAAGAGATTCAGTCGGCATATTGGAACAGTTCTATGGTAACTTTACACCCAGCTGTAATATACTTTCGTGACAACAAACACGAGCTCCAACACTCAAGCTACGTGTATGTGTCTGAGGTTCTTCACCATAATGCTGCAATGGTGATAAGTATTATTGACAAACTGATCAAAACTGTGAAAGTGCTTGTTCCAGATCTTAAATATGTGCATTTTTGGACAGATTCCCCAAGTTCCCAGTACAGAAACAAGACTATTTTTGATGTTATAAGCCGATTTGCTGAATTGTACGGACCACATGCATCATGGCATTACTTTGAGAGCGGTCATGGCAAGGGCCCATGCGACGGTGTTGGAGGTACGACCAAACGGAATGCCGATAATGCTGTTAAACAGGGAAAGGTTCTAATACAGGATGCAGCGGATTTTTACGCGTGGGCGATTCAAAGTGAAAAATGTATCCACTATGAAATGATAACCGAGGAAGAGTATTGTCACAACAAAAGTGTGGTTGATCAGCGTAATTCCGAAATAAAACCAGTGAAGGGATCAATGATGATACATGCAGTGGTTGGTGTAAAAGATGAACCTGGGAAAATCGTAGCCAGAAACACTACTTGTGCATGCGATAATTGTTTTAATGAAACAGGGATCTTTGTAAAACCAGAATGTGGATGGGAAATTCGTTGTATTGGAAAGAGAGCCAACTTGAATACTACGGAAGATGCAAATTCCAATAATGATAATCAGACAGAAAATGAAGATGTTAGAAAAGAATATGAAGAGAAGGATATCTCTGTTGACGATTTCGTGATAGTTCAATATGACGAGAGACGCTATCCTGCAAAAGTGATTGAGATCAATGATAGAGACAAAGCAGTTCGTTTGATTTTCATGCAGGAATGTGAAAAATTAAAACGAAAATTCAAATGGCCGGCAAATGAAGATATCGATTGGGTCGAGACGGATGAAATTGTGAAGAAAGTGAATGCTCCAGTTGCGACAAGTAGAGCTGGTCGAATGTTTGCGTTTCCAGAAGATGTTCTTGATTTGCTAGATGAGTGAAATGCTCAAACTTCATAGCATCGCTGAGCTACCGAAACAACGTAACTAAAGCTTAATCAAACTGTAGTTACGATATTTTGGTAGCCCATTGATGATTCTTGGTATGGAAAAGTCAAGATGAATAGCAAATTGTAATTTCGAGGGATGATGTCAAAACTGTTTAATCCTTTATTAACTTTGATTATTATTCGATGTGACCACGGTTTTATTAGAATTTGTAGAAATTAGTTACGTACGGGACATTGGCATATATATTCACATGTCAATGAATACTCGAGTTATATATAATAGCACCACTAGTCTATGGATCAGTCTTGTTATTACAGGGACCTATGACGTCGTTTAAAAAGTTCGTATGTCAAAATATTTCGAAATTGAGTTGTTTTTTTATTGAAACAGTTATTTGTTTAGAAGTTTTGTTCGTTTAAAAGGCCAAGATTTGGAAAAGGTCGTCATAATTGTCTTTTTCAATCTGTTTCTCAGATAATCAATGGCGTATAAAACTTATTTTCTTTAGAAGTGAATTATTAAGGGTACAGTGTCGAAAAGGAAATTATGTAACGTACAGGACAATTTATGGTAACGTTCGAGACAAAAATTATTTTAATAATAGTTACTTTTTGTTTAGTCATTGGCTATTCATTGTCTTACTTTGACGTAAGGAATAACTGCTTCTTTTCTTAAGCTGTTATAGAGCAAATTTAAGATAGTTTCTAACATTTAGAAGAGTTGAAAGTATCTGAAATTCTGAAATTAAAGAAATTAAAAAGCGATGTGGTTTCACATTTTTATTTTGTTCGGAAGAATTCGTCATTTTCATGATATTTGTTCATGGATTCGCCATACCTGACCAATTTCTGATCAGAACGCATCGAAATTTATATTCTTTAGACAGTAGTTATCTTAAATCTAGCAAATTTTTAAAGAGGGGGTCGTTTTCAAAGCTTATGCATTTTAGATCCCACCTTTATCCTTTCAACAGCTGATAACTCTAAAAATATCAAACATCAACTGACAAAACATAAGAGTTTTACACAAGACGTGTTAACAACCAAGTAAAATCATTAACATCGTTGAAATAACTGAATGAGAAATTAAAAAAAAAATATCTTCATGTGTCCCCATTAACTTGGATTGAGTCATATAATCCAATCAAACTATATTTTCGTACGTGGTCGTCTTACAAAACTATTTTCGCCGTGACTCCCTTTAAACAAAAGCTGTTTTCGTTGGGTTCCTATTTTCATATCGATAGGGAAGAGTTACTTTCGCACATTAAAGGTGGCCCTTCAGATTTTGGGACGAAAATTGTACAAAAATGCAAAAAAAAATCATCCCTATACTCCCAAACCCTTTTAATTTTCATTTATAAAACCCCAGTAGTCGAACACCGTCCAACAACACGAGAAATTAGAGATTTACTATAGCCCAGGTCGACACCGACGGGAGACACGTTCTATTTTTAGATGATCAATTCGCTCATTTACATACAGGAATACGCAGACGAAATTTCAAACATAGCGTCCGAAGAAGACATTATGGAAAATAATTATTACATGTTTGTTATGTAATGGAAATTAAGCGTTATGAGTCACGTGCCAGTCACTAGGCATTCCCGAAATGCCTTATTGATTTTTGGCGCGAAATCTAAAAATACCTTAAGAGGCTACGTAGCCTTTTAAGGGAATACCATCGAAAAAAATTTTTTTTGTAATTTTATGAATCTTAATTATCGATGATTTGTATTATTTTTTCATATGAATTTCAGTAATATATATATTTTTTAATTTGGTGAGATGTAAAAATTCTAAATACCCACCTTTAAAGATATATAGATATGGTTTCAAGAATACATTAGTTGCTCTTACTTCTCTTATTTTATACATTATCTTTCATTACATACCAGAAACGTATTTAAAAAGCGTGAATTGTAGAACACTAGCTAAGTCTACCAGCCGATATAGCTCAGTAGGTAGAGCGTAGGACTCGTGAACACAACGTTTCGGGTCACTACAGGTTGTGGGTTCGAATCCCCAGCTGGCCAACTAAAATTTCTAATAGTCTTTCGGATGAGCCATTAAACTGAGGTCCCGTGTTACGGTGCTATACGCCGAGCTAGTCAAAGAACCAGGCGAATCTCTCAGTAGTTTCGACCTGTATCCTTGCACTATCCCCCCTAACAACTAACCGTCTTCTGGGGGCGTCGCTCAGATGGACAACCGGTAGCGACGATAAATAAACGGAAAAATAACAACAGGTCTCAAAAGAGTTGTTATATGACCAGAATGTACATGAATAGGATCTGTATCATTTTTTTAAATAATGATTGATAGCTCTAATATCTTCGAAAACAGTTGATAAACGCCCCCCTTTTTTCCCCTAATATACATTAGATTTTCATCCAAAGTTCTCTTTTTATTCAAATAGAAGACCTAACACGATTATCGTAAGTGTTAAAGTGATAACACATTATCAGAGATGGCTTAATCCAGTCAAACTATTTTCGTTCGTTTGTCTTACAAAACTATCTTGTGGTGTCTCCCTGCAAACACAAGCTGTTTTTTTTTCCCCTATTTTGTGCCAATAGGGAAGATCGAGTTATTTTCGTAGTCGGAAAAAAATCTTTGGGGAGGAAATAAATTCCATCCAAATTCCAACGGACTTTTGAAATTAAGATGTGAAATTGTTCGTGCTTTTGGTAAATGTGAAATTCAGATTGTTAAATTATATGTTGTTGTCAGCGGGGATTAAACAGTGCCCCAATAAAGTTTCTAACCTAAAAGTCCATTGGAACTGGGGGAACAATGTCACTGTCATAATGTCTAGGATATTTCACGCGTTTACTCAGGTCTGTAAAGTCGGTCTGTAGGTACTTCTTCAGTTTTGAATTGATAGACTTCCTTAAGACGTTAAATATATGTCTTGTAATGTTACTCCAAGGTGGAAATCTCCCTCTCTCTATGATTGATGCAATAAACACGCGCTTGACACCACAGGCCTGAAGTCAGTTCTTCAGTGATTGTCTTCAAATCCGAGCTGAGATACAGATGTTGTCTAGAGATATCAAACCGAAATAGATATGTGAAACGTCGTTCTTACGAACAACTGTCTTTGATAAGCTCAGACTTTGATACTGACTGTCTTCATTGTCCTGAGCGTGGTGAATGGGGATCAGTTTGGAATTTAATAGCCTTATCTAACCTTCTGAATGTAAAAGTTCACTCCGTAAACCCAGCAATAGATGGTACATAGTCTTTATTACAAAACTCTGAACACCACTTTCAAGCCAAACATGGTGGACCCCGAGAAGCATTCAATTACTATATTATGGTCATACACAACAAATCCCTAAACACGGAATGTTTTCAAAAGAAGACGACTTGAATGGTCACCAAATCACTTCGTCCCTCTCATAAAAAGCAAACATACAATTCCAATACTCGCCAGTCGAATGGTGAATCCAGTTTTTCTGTCACCAGTTAGCTGTCGGCCACTTGAAGCAGAAGACTTAATTGAATCAGATCCAAAAATTGATCTCACAAACAGCCAAGACAAAAATGACTTAATGCCTGAACTTGACGTAATGAAAAGCCCAAAGAACCATGACTCCGTGCCAAAAACTTATCTCACCAACAGCCAAGACAAAAATGACTTAATGCCTGAACTTGAACATGTAAAAACACCTAAAATCATAACTTCATGCCTGAAATTGACATCATCAGAAGCCCCCATGAACATGATTTCATACCAAACCTGTCAACAGTAATTGAAAAATCTTTTAAGAGTAGCTAGGCCTATCAACTCAAATACTTAAGACAAATCAAACAGTAGCAATGATTCTGGCACTACCGACTTAGACGAAAAGATCTCCTCAGAAAAGGAATTCAAGAATGGACCTCTCAAGAAATTCATTTACACTTCAGATAATAAGTGGTTCTAATACATGTACACTATTAGAAGAGATAAGCCTACCTACAGGCCGAAAAGATGGAATGTATTTGGACAACTCATTAAACATAACGAAACTTGCCAGTGGCAAAAGGTCTGAATTTTTGGAAGGGTCGGGGGCGCCACCCCTTGTTCTCATATAGAAAGATCCGGCGAACTTATCACTATTCACAAACGTCATGGGTTGTACTGTGTCATTAAACAGCAAACACCAAGCAGAAATTCATTCCTTTGGAACCGCAACCGGACGAAGATAGCATTATGCGCGTACACAGATTCTATTAAGAGTTCAAGGCTTCCGCGTCTGGACCTGATCAGTTCAAGAAAAGAGTGACGTGGTTGGAAAAATCATCAAGAATGAGACCTGATATACAATCCAGCATTGCGATAATAGAATATATTGGAGTTTTTCCCGGGAGAGACTTTTTCGGCGGCGTAATAAATAAAGGCTAACACGAAGTACATCAGTACTAAACCAGCAGTCAGAAAAAATTTAAAACTTAAGCTTGCAAACAGATCCGCAAAAAACATCGAACGGGAGATGAACACAACCGATCTGGACGACTTTTACAAGCAAAGGAACGAAAAACAATTGAGAAACATAAAATATACATAAAACAATAGAGACCAGGGTAAAAATTCTACATCAAAAAGCAATGTCGCTGATCAGATAAAATACGTAGAAGAAATGACAAAAACTTACGAGTTCATTCAAAGTGTGCATCATGTATCAGGATTAAACCACCCGTTGATAATTTTATTAACTCCGTAACAAATGACAGACATCAAGAGGTTTTGCTGCAGGGAAAATGGCACTGTGCTTGGAATCGACAAAACGTACGACCTCGATGACTTCCATATCTCACCCATCGTATACAAAGACCCGTCTGTATTGGTTTCGGGCCAACTTTTATACACCAGAGTTCTACAACCGCGTCATATTCAACTTTCTTGAACTCAATAGCAAACAACTTGAACGGCCACGAAATTAGCAATTTTAATCATTGGCAGTGATGAAGAACTCGCATTTAAAAATGATATATGGAGAAATCTACCTGGCGCAACTCATGTGCTTTGCACAAGACACCTTAAAGAAAATTCCAATAGGCTCATGGAAAACATCGTAGGGTATCGAAAAAAGAAAAAGAACGGGACCATATCCTATCACTTATTTATGGAGCCGAAGGCCGTGTTGAAAATAGTGACTCAGACACATTCAACTATCGACTATTAAAGACAATTCACGAGGAAAATTCTGCAGTAGACAACAGTGTGGGTGAAAAAAAGACTTTCCGTTTATTAAAGAAACTTTCCGTTATATCATCTCCTGATGTGCCACGCTTTATCATTGTTGGCTTTCAGACTGATAAAATTGGTAACCAAGACCAAAATCCATATTCAACCACGTAAACCTTAAAAATAGCCTCTTTTCGCTAAAACAGCTTTCCCTGTACGAAAATAGCTTCCATGAATTGCTGTATGGATGTATAATTTAATATATTGCTTTTATTTGTTATTTTCATATACTATCTTTCATAATATAATGTACATTGATGACGTGTTGAAAAAAAAGTGAATTGAAATTAATTAATCTTAATAGAGGTTCAAGACAACTGGCCTATGGATATGCATAGCCCATGTGGTTTTTCATGGTGCTGTATGTGGACAAGACACCTCAGAACATTAAGGTAGTATCTCTGCGAAAATACTTTCGTTGATATATAAATCAATGTCTAAATATATTGTTTCCATCTGTCTTTTTTATGTAGGACTACTAACTGGAATTATATACCGCGAACAGGAATTGTTCGGTATTTGTAAACACTGTTTTTTTTTTTCAGTTATCGAACATTAAAGAAAGATGTATTCCACGACAAAATTAGCGTAATTGACATTTACGAAAAAGGTCAGGAACTGGACTTTCCATCCGATGATAATAATTATCCTTTTCTATTTTTGGTGGCAGTCTAATATTAACCTACAATGTCCGCAAAGAAATCTGCGCTTACCAGCATAGTCTATTTTCGTTCAAAAATTGCTATTTCCTTATCGAATGGGATAAGCTGTGCTCGTTTAAAAAAATGGGGAGAGGGAATAAGTCGTGAAAAGTAGCTGCTAGCACATGATATTTTCGATTGAAGAGTGGTGTTTTAGAGGGACTCGGCCAGGTAGAATCAGTCCTTACAACTGGCGTTGGAGAGCCCTGTCTCGGTCTTACAATGCGTTATCACTGTCCCGTTTTTGGCGTTTTCAATTTCCTCAAACCCAAAATTAAAAATATCAATCGAATTATTTGGAAGTATGATCTAGGAAATTACAATGAATTAAGAAATAGTTTCGCTAATTTTGATTGGGATTCAATACATGACAATGACATTAATTAACATTTATGCGGAAAAATGGCGGATACCATTTCTGAAAACGCACTTAAGTTTATTCCTAACAAGAAAATTAGTGTTAACCCGCAAGAGCCGACCTGGATGAATTGTACTATTAAAAAGGAAATCCGTCGTCGTAAAAGGTTATATAGAAAAGCTAAGAAATCAAATAATGTCAGTCACTGGACAAAATTTAAGTCTGTTAGGAATAAAGTGATTTCATTGATTCGACAGAGAAAAGAAAGATACCTGATGAACGTTTTCATTTCATACACAATACTTTAGATACAATCAATATTATGCCATCTGAGGTACTGGATGTTCTCAAAACACTCAAAATTGGTAAAGCATCTGGCCCTGACGGCATAAATAGTAGAATTCTTATCGAATCAGCTCATCAATTAGCACCACATTTGTCCAAACTATTCAATTTCTCATTAAATACTAGTTCTGTTCCGAAATCATGGAAAATATCTAATGTATGCCCGATATTTAAGTCCGGTGACCCTTCACTTCCTTCTAATTACAGACCCGTTTCATTATTGAATAATATTGAAAAAGTTTTAGAACGTATTATATTCAAGCACGTTTATAATCATCTAAAGGATAACAATTTCTTTACATCTTATCAGTCAGGTTTTATGCCTGGTGATTCTACTGTTAATCAAGTAACTAGCTTATGTAACAATATATGTAAGGCTTTGGATAATGGTTTGGAATTTAGAGTTGTGTTTTTCGATATCAGCAAAGCATTTGACAAAGTCTGGCATAAAGGGTTATTGTTTAAGCTGAGAAGAGTAGGGGTCAGAGGAAAGCTGTTGGACTGGTTTTCTAATTATCTCTCTGATCGTTTCCAAAGAGTTGTTCTGCCGGGTGGTTCTTCAAATTTATGCCATGTACAAGCCGGCGTGCCTCAGGGATCTATATTAGGACCGCTTTTATTTTTGATCTACATCAATGATATCGTCGATGATATTCAAACGAACATTAATCTTTTCGCCGATGACACTAGTTTATCTGTGGTTGTTGGTGACCCGATTTGTGCTGGAACTATTTTACAATCTGATATAGATAAAATTTCTCGTTGGGCACAAAAGTGGCTAGTCACGTTTAATCCATCGAAATCTGAATCGTTGGTAATAACGCGGAAACGCGTCAAACCCGTCCATCCCAGTCTTTTTATGTTAAATACTGAGATTCCGTCCGTTAATAATCATAAACACTTAGGCATACATCTAAGTAACGATGGCTCCTGGGACTTACACATTAACAATGCTATTGAAAAGGCTTGGAAGAGAATAGGAGTCATGCGATCTTTAGAACTACGACTTGATCGACTTTCACTTCAAATAATATATTTCTCATTTATCAGACCCATTCTTGAATATGGCGATGTTATATGGGATAATCTTTCTCAGGGGTTAAAAGATCAACTGGATAAAGTGCAAAACGAAGCTGCTCGGATAGTTACCGGTTGCACTAAACTTGTTGCCATCGCTGATCTTTATCGGGAGGCTGGTTGGGAAACTCTAAGTCAAAGACGGCGTAAGCACAAACTCATTCTCTTCTATAAAATGGTAAATGGGCTTGCTGCAAATTATCTCAATCATCTTGTTCCGACAACGGTTGGCAATTCTTCAGCTTATAATCTTCGAAGACCGAATAATCTTAGGACCATTGCATGTAGAACCAGTCTCTATAGAAATTCATTTTTGCCAGCTGTAATCAATGAATGGAACAATCTACCAGATGAAATAAAGAATGTGGAGTCTCTGTCATCTTTTAAATACTGCTTAAATGTAGATAAACCTGTTCCACGTAAGCTTTACTTTTTTGGAGACAGGAGAATGCAAGTCATTCATGCTAGGTTACGTAACCGATGTAGCAGTCTTAATGAGCATTTGTACTTGAAAAATTTAGTAGATTCACCTCTTTGTAGATGTGGTTATGTCGAATCGACGCACCACTACTTTTTAGAGTGTTTATTTTATCGTGACTTCAGACTTAGTCTAAGTCATAGCATATATGATATTTCAACATTTAATCTTCAAACCATTCTTTTCGGGGATGAAAATCTTAGTCTTTCTGATAATCAAAGAATATTTAGTGCGGTGCATACATATATCCGTAACAGTGGAAGATTTTCTGGCAATGTATAGTTAATATATGACTATTTGGTTTCGGATTTAAGTTGGAAGTTTACTGTCTTTCTTTATATTTATTGCGAAGCCATTTTTGTGTGTTGTCTTTTATGACCATTATCAGATAATCTTGTACTTTTCCCACTTATCATAATTTATGTCGTAATTTAAAATGTCAATACAGAGGTGTTGGTTAAGTTGGAAGTTACTATGACTTCTTAATCTGTATCTATAGATTGGCAAATCTCTACCATTAACGCTCCAGACCATTCTGTCTCAATCTACTTCTAATGTGTTTTTCTTTTCTTTTTTTGTTCTTGTTAATATTGTTTTCTTTCTACTTCTTTCTACTTTGAAATTATTTTTAACGTATTGACTATGAAATACATGTACCATAACCTTTGTCTGGAAATTGGAGAAGAACTCTATAAGCTGTAGCTTCCGTTCTGATCCATTTCTTCAGTACATGTGTAATATGACTTACGTTTGTTACTATTTGTTATATAGTGTTGAATAAAATATGTTTAAACTAAACCACAGGAATTTGACATTCTAGTAACCAAAATAAATTATAATATATGAAGAAAAAAATCTCCACTATATGATATAAATATTGTTTATATTAGATAGGGGATTTTTTTTTTTTCATATTTTATCATTTATTAGACTAGCGAGTTTATAGGCATCCAGATTGAGCCAGACTCAATGTAAACAAAAAACCCGACAGTTGCCAAATACTGCCTCACAGAAAAATAACTTCTTACTGTTAGGAATCTTAATTCAGTCATTATGACAACTTTGACCGAAAGCACAGAATCTCTACCATCCCAATTTGAATTTGTCCACTTTCAAAGCAATAGACTGTGCAAGATGTCATTATTAAGGTACATGATGCTTGCTTATATGTAAATTAAGTGACCTATATGCAAATCAAGCTCATATCACTGATTCCTACTCCGCAGAACATAAAAGTATGAATGGATCTGGAAATAATACCCCAAGGTGACTTGTAGCAAATCCTAGCTACACAAACCCTCACCCGGCCAGAGAACCCTTCTCTTTCCTCCAGTCATTCGATCATTATTTAGATCGTCGTGAATGCGAAACTAATATGTTATTAAACTGTTTTTTAACATCCTGTATATTAACCCTTTACCACACAATCCCGAGTTTTCACATGAGTGGGGAAGAAGCCATTGAAAACAATGCGGGAAAAGAAAGAAGAACATTCTGTTACAAGCATTTTCCCCTTTACTCGTGTTGTTGTCAACCTTTTAGAATATGTTTTCATCAATTTAGTCACATTGACTTTATCGTCTGGAACAGTGTTTAATGTGGAGGGCCGTAAAATGTTCGTTTTGTAAAAAGTTAAATATTGCATCCTATGCTGTGTAACCCTTTACCACGCTATGGCAACTTTTAAAGCCCCTGAGGATGAAGCCTTTTGAAAACATTTTGGGAAAAGGAGAACATGCTGGAAACCAGCATTTTCTCCTTTCCCGCAACGTTTTCTACCCTATTAATGCAAAATTGCAGCATTTGAGCCACTTTGAAATTGCCATCTGCAAATGCTTTCAATTCGGATAGGTCTAAAATTTTGCTGTGTGGTAACGGGTTAACTAACTGTATTATCTAAGTTAATCCTCAACCTGCTAAAAAAGTTAAATAAAACTTTCTGGCGGATGGAGAAAGCCTGAATATTGTTATTTCAAAGTTATATTTTTGAAAAAAAAAAAGAAAAAAAAAAATCCCATTATCGGTTAGTATAGATCCAAGATCAGATTGTACAGTCTGTGTAGACTGATCTTGTTCCACAGTGTCTGTCCGCTCCTCTGTCCAGACAGACATCTTTTAAAATCCTTGATGAAAACTGGTGAAACATCATTCATGTATTCTTTACGACAGTCCACTGATAAACTGATTCTGTTTTCATTTGATGCTTTGTCATCGGAAAAGGGGGCTTGATGTATATTTCCGTTATGGGCTAATATCTATTTCATCTCAACAAAATAACCTGTTTTAAATTGAAAGTTAACAAACTGAAGTTTTTCGTAATATTTCTTGTTTAGAAAAGAAAATAGTCAAGAACGTCGGGTAAAGTCAATGGATTGAACTACATTTGAATTGAAACCGAATTGGATTTAATAACCAGAATGAACCGATGGACCTGGAACGGACTCAGAAACCAAATATTACAATATTTCTTCAATCTGGTATAAAACAACAAAGAGTTACATTTACCATAGCCACTCACTAGTTTCAAATTCTCTAGTCTGCCAGTACTTTCAGTACTTTGATTTTGGTTTTTGGTGTCAAATTCTTGCCATACATGGATCCGTGGTGAAAAGATAAACCGACTACCTTAGTTACTGTTGCCAAGGTCTCACAAACAAACGTAGTCAATACATATACAGTATAGCAGATAGGCTACTTAAATCGTGCTTTCATGACTGTTTCTCTCAATAAAATTCCGGAAAAAGTATTTTAATCATATATTTCTATCGATGATAAATTCTCAGTAGGAAATTTAAAGATGCTTTACTAATTTACAAACGGAGATGTATTAAAAGGGCGAATTACGGGGGCGACGTACAATGTAACAGATTTACATGTTTAAACAAAAATTTGAACACATAAAAAACATCAACAAATCTCCGTTTTGCCACATAATAATAGAATTAACGATATTTATTGATTTCGTTGGGCTAGTAAAGTCATCTTAGCATCATATCAAATTAAAGAAACCTTTTGAAAAGTCTATAGAATGTCTGAATGTATAGAGAGGTCTAAGTTAATGAAAAAGATTAATATAAGGTTAAGGCGAAAAGGGTTGTCTGATGGATTATAAAATGTGTCAAGTGTGTTGTCAATTAAGAAAATTGTTAATATCATTGACGGTAGTATATGATATACTGATGACAACGGGTGGTCAAGGTGATTAGAGCGGCAAATTGTTTTGCAATCAAACACACTTCTTATCAAATAAACAGTTTACCAACACACCCTTTGTGCTAATGTGCAGATGTGCTAATTCATTTAAACTTGTCACCAAATGACAAAATTTTTAGAGCAATCCAAATTCAAATATTTGCAGACAACAAAATAAATGAATCAAAAATTGAAATTTGTTTTTGAAAAGCGCAAAAGACAGTGAGAAGAGGATAAAATGAATGTTACAAGCATTTTCTCCTTTCTCCGAAATGCTTTTAAAAGCTTTCTACGGGTCGTTTAAACCCGTTATGTGGTAAACGGTTAGCACAGATAAGTCAAGAGTAAAATTTCCATGTTCCACCAGATGAGAAGTTAGACTTTTTTTAAAATTGAAATATACTTCTATAATGAGGAAGAACTACACATCAAAGCGCTTATTGTAATCAGCAGGCACTTTAAATCCAAGAATAAACATCATGTAATTTGCAATCTGATCTATATCTACACATCAGAGATCGTATATACGATCCCAGTACACATTCAGCATATTCTTCATGCACCATGGGTTAAGATTAATGTCAAATTGAAACATTGGTAACAAGTTACGCGGCCACTTTTTGGATGTGCATAGGTTATTGAACAAGGTTAATATTCAAGTAAAAGTATTTTCTTTTTATTAATACTTCATATAGGTCTGTTTTTACCTTTGTTTTCCAGTTTTCTCTTTCAGAGAGGAAAAATTACAGAATACTTTAAATTAATCTATTATCCAGCGCTGATCCGCTCTTTGCACAAGTTCAAATTTTCAGTAATCATCACAATTTAAACTTTTCTATAGCCTCTGCGTGATCTCACGTCATCGGTACACGTTCGCAAAGCACATTTTTTAATTTTCTTTTAAAATTCAAACGTTAAAAACACAACATAAATAAAGAGAATTGCACTCTTCCAACGTTAACAGTCGTTTATTTGTGAGCCGAAATAGCAGAAACCAAGGTAGGACATCGGGTAGAATAAACGCGATGTCCTGATTGGTCAAATATCGATTTCCACGGATCCATGTATTATCTCCCGCTAGATGCAATCTTCGAAGAATATGACATGCGCAGACAACGTAAACGAAGTCGTGAGTATTTGTGAGTATTTGTAGAATGCCATCTAGCGGGAGATAATGAAACGAAGTTGATAATGTGATCATGTGATCAAAACAAAATGGACGACTATAGGAAAAGTTTGGACGGTAACTTTCGTTTTCGTTATTTGTTAAGATATGAAGTAAAATCTGTATTTTGTGAATCCCGAAAATATAAAATGCACTTCTAAGTTAAGTGATGTACGACAAGTTCTTTCGTCCTTGTAAAACAGTACTCACCCTACTACACAATCCTGAATTTTATACCCCTGTGAAAGAAGCCTTTTAAAAACATTGTGAGAAATGGAGAAAATGCTGGTAACCAGCATTTTCATCTTTTCCCATAATGTTTTCTTCCCTTTGTTCCTAAAATAAATTCCAATTCTTTAGTAAGATTCAATTTGTTGCCTGCAGATGCTTTCAATCTGGACCAGTCTACAATTTTGTTGTATAGGGTACAACGGCGTGACGTCACATTCCCTAGCAACGAGCGGTCGCCATTTTCGGAGGTGAATCGATAACATAGCAACCATATATTTTAGTACTATTTGCAATTTTTTTTGTTGAGAAAAACTACGTTTTTCACTAATCAAAGCTTTTAACAGTTACGATAACTACTAGGAATACACTTTAGAAAACGTATGGCTAGTTGTCAATTTTTCTTTGAGACGATTTTCATTAAATGCGCCTACACAATTAGACCTACCATTTAAATATATAGTGGATCTAGACCCTTCAAACATAGAAATAAATGTTCATTTTTTCTTAGTCTGCTTCATGTCCGAACCTCAAAATAAATGTAAACACATTATGTTGTTCATCAGATTTAAAGAAAGGTCGGAGAATTCCATGGTTCCCAAGGATTCTCTCTCTCTCTCTCTCTCTCTGACCAGAGCTATCTCCTGAATTTTCAAAGGCTGATAAGCTAATAAACCTCTCAAGTATCGTCATGAAAAATTACCATTCTTGTAAAATATCTTGGTATTTGATGGTGATTATTTTAATTTCTAATATTTGAGCGAAAAAAAAAAAAGAGTAGATCTAGTCTGATAAAACTGTTTTTAAAACGTTGCCTCGAGACAGACTTTAAGATCAAACCCATTACAAAAAAAAAATCCAATGTTTTTCCGACCATGAAGAGAGAGAATTCTGAAAATATTGCAGTGAAAGGGAAATACCAATCAGCATCCTTTTTTCCCCCACAATATTGCTGTTCTTTCAAAGACAAATTATATATCGCTTTCGTTCCAAAATTCTAATTTTGATATATATATGTTAGATTGAAGAATGAACTTACCCTCTGTAACCTGCGAAAAATTCCAAATTTTAAACGCAAATGGTCACCATAAGGGTGAATGAAGATCAGTAGCAGACATAAACAGTGAGTGTAATGTGACACGTGTGCGTTATTTTTTTTATTTCCACCAAGCAATTACGGTACAGCTCTTGGGTCGTCCACCCTGCAGTGCGATACCGAGATCAAAGGCACACGGAACACCCTTCACCCCTTTTGTGAAAATTCATATGACACGTACAAAGTATTTCTTAAAGACTTTTGAGAACTGGATTTTAAATATTTTGTGGATGAGGATGGAAAATTAAAAATTTGAACTGAAGCTAGATGTTTTGGAACATGACTAAGTTATGCACAACATAAAAAGTTCGGGTTTTTTTTTTTAAGGATCGTAATTTTCTTAATATTCAAAAGTATGCTTTTAGTGCTGTACTTTTAGTAAATGGACTGTCCCTGTTTCTTTCAAGACACCGGAAAGATTCTTAACCCTCTACCAAACGATACCGAGTTTTAACAACCCTGGAAACGTAGGGTGCTTGAACAAAACAATGTGAAATGCTTTGAACCAGCATTTTCTCCTTTTCCCATGATATTTTCTACTTTTTCAAAAGCCATTTCAACAATTTGACCCACGTCTAAACTGTCGCCTTCAAATGCTATGGATTTTGATAGGTCCCAAGTTTTGCAGTTTACTAAGATTTTTAGTCAAATAAGCCACTACTCTCATTGTTCAAACCCGGCTTTTAGAGACCCCGAGAAAAAATCCTTTAGAAAACGTCGTGAGAAAAGGAGAACATTCCAGTTACAAACATTGTCTCCTGTTACAACGTCTTCTACCTTTTTTTTAAACGAAATTCCAGTTTTGAGCCACACTTATTTTTGTTATCTTCACATGCTTTTAACTTGGGCAAGTCAAAATTTTGTCGTTCTGTACAGGATAAATTAATTTTATAAAAATTGCCATAGATAGTCTGATTGTTCAGCACATGTCAGACATTGCTAAGTTGGAAAAGTACAGGGCTTGCAACCCAGGGATAATTGGTTCGATATATTTTAACTATTAACCTTTTACCACACAATCCCCAGTTAAAAAAGAAAGAAATCATTGTAGGAAGGGTAGAAAGTGCTCGTGACCAGCCTTTTTAGCCTTTTCCTACGATATTTTCTATTCAGTTTCATTAGTTAAGCCATATAAAATTGAAGGGTGTCAATATTTACAATTTGGAAAAGTCTTTTTTTTATCTTTGAAAAGGATTAGGGTGGTGATAAATTTCTGTAATAAGAAAAAGGAGTTTTATTGTGTGCAAAGTTTGAAAGTTGAAACACGATAAAGTTTGAGTTTCTTGATCAAATTTCTTGCCGAAAAAGATATCGTATCTTCTTAGTTGCATTTTTATTTTCCATCACTCTTAATCGATGACTATCGTAACGACGAAGGTCTATTCAAATTTTAAACCTCTCTTTCCATCTAAAAATTGTGGTGTATGTTTCATTTTTAGCGAGAAATATGTGCTAAAGCTGGTAAAGGGTTAGCCGGGTGTTCCTTTGATCTCGGTATATCACTGCAGTAATGGGTGACACATAGTCTTTGCTAACCACTAACACACACGTGTCATAAAAATGTGTCTGCCCTGTTTAATTTTCACTTGATCATTCGTAAATATGGTAAACAGGATTCGGAATAATCAACTTTTTTTAAACATAAGGTAAGTTTATTCTCATTTTTGAGTTCCGAAAACTTTTTTTGTTTTCAAATGCATTTTTATTGCTTCCCGATTTAACTACAGTTTGCTTTTCATGTTCTTTTTTAAATTCTTGTCTTATAAGTCAAAGGCAGTTTGCTAGAAATAATTATTTCTTTCTCGGTGTTAATAATGTAGTCTGCACACGAAAGTTTCTATGAAAACCAAAAGGAGATAGCGCTTGAGCTATAACTCTTTTTTTCTGTAAGATACCGGAAAATTGATAACTTGACAGTTTTTGCCTCTTCGAAAGTGATAATGGATGCAACTACCGACACGGCCGATTTCTGGCATTTTTATCGTTTTTACGGTGAATTTCATTTCTAAAATGTCATGAATTACTATACGGGTATATTCAAGTTGGCGTTTGCTTTCACCTCCGCCCTTTTTGCTATCACGTGATCAACGAAAATGCCCGGATGTCCGACGCTATCAATAGTAAAGGGTTAAGGGAACACCATACAATTTTTTTTCGTAATTTTATGATTCTTAATTATTGATGATTTGTATTGTTTTTTTAGTATAAATTTCAGTGGTATATATATTTTTCAATTTTGGTGAGATGTGAAAAATCCAAATACCCACTTTTAATAACAAGTTCTGTCATTTATAAAATCTTACCTGAAAATGTTGGAATTGACTCTTTACTGTGCAGTCCCAACTTTTAACATCCCTGCTCAAGAGAAGGATCTTGGAAATGTTGGTAGAATATGTGAAGATAAAGGTAAAAAACACTTTCTCCCATTCCAAAAACATATTTCATCGATTTTTTTTTTATCTCTAAATGCTAGACCTTGAAACAATCCCTGGTTTTTACAGGTCAGGAATAGAAGCCTTCTGAAAACATTGTGGGAAAAGGAGAAAATGCTGGTAACCAGCATTTTCTCCTTTTCCCACAATGTTTTCTACCCTATCATATAGAAAAATCATCTTTTTAGCGACTGTCAGGGTTCCCACGCAGTCGGGAAAACGGGAAAAAGTCGGGAATTTCGTAAAACCCGTTCCCGGTCTTGAAAAAGTCTTGATTTTTGTTATATCTATGAAAAATCGGGAAAAACCCGGGAAAAGTACGAAACGTTTTGGGTATGGAACAAGAATTTAGGACGATAATAATCTCCGGTCTGCGTCCTCCATTTTTCAGATAAAGGTCCAATATTTCTACAATAGACCGGTCGAAGAAGGTTAATTTCCCAAATACATTATGGTCTTTTTTTTTCTGGTCCCAGAATAGTTATTCTAATATTCAAAGAAACCGGGATCCAGTATATTGATTTCGGAGAACTCGGTACTTATCCTAAAATACAATGCAGCTGCGCGTTGTATTTTCCGGGAGACGAGCAAAAGTGAATTGACGTGAAAATGAGCTACAACAGTAAATATTACTGAAAAAAATTAAACCCATAGGGGTCTGAAAGGTTAACAGACTTTATCTTTATGAAGCCACGTTATGATTCTAGTCGGGATGAGGTTGACGAGTCAGAGGAAACAAAGTAAGATTGCTTGTCTGCAATCGTGGATCAAAACACTTCAAGTATTAAATCTAACAAAGTTACGATTATTCGTATTTATAGAAACTTTAAAAGCAGGGATATTGCCCTTTGAAAAGACCAGTTTATTTATTCATGTATTACAGGTCACGAAAACTGAATAATTAAAGTGTAAATAAAACATGGTTCTTTTGAATTAGTGTAAGTTTCAATGACTGAAGAGGGAAAATAACCTCAATTTGAAGGTTACATCAAAACTGTTGTGCACTATGATAGTAAAATACTAAATGATATGCAAGGACTTGATTCTGTGTCTTAAATCATAAAGAAAATAATTCCCAACATTAGAAAAAACAACACATTTTTAGCTCGCCAGAGCACAAAGTGCTCAAGGTGAGCTTTTGTGATCGCCCTATGTCTGTCGTGCATCGTCCCCAATTTCTTAACATCTTCTCCTCCTAAACCACTTGGCCAATCTTGATGAAACTTTGCAGGGATGTCCCTTATTTGAATCTCTACCAAAGCTGTTCAAGAGATTAAATTCCACCCATAACTCTGGCTGCCATGGCAACCAAAGAATAAAATAGAGCAAAATCTTTGAAAATCTTCTTCTCTGAAACTAGAAGGCATAGAGCTTTGATAATTGGTATGTAGCATCTCCTAGTGGACTTCTACAAGGATTATTCATATATTGCCCCTGGGGTCAAAACTGGCCCCACCCCGGGGGTCACAAGTTTGAACATGGGAATAATAAAAGAAAACTTCGAAAAATCGTTTTCTCTGAAACAAGAAGGGGTAGAGCTTTGATATTTGGTATGTTGCATCTGCTATTGGACCTCTAGCAAGATTGCTCATATGATGTCCCGGGGTTCCAACTGGCCCCGCGCAAGGGGTCACAAATTTGAAACATAGGAACAAAGACGGAAAACTTTATTTTTTTTCTCTGAAACTGAAGTCCTAGGGCTTTGATGTTTTGTATGTACTATCTTCTAGAGGACCTCTACCAAGTTTGTTCATATGATGCCCCTGGGGTTCAAACTGGCCCCGCCCTGGTGGTCACAAGTTTGAACATGGGAACAAAGAAGCAAAACTTTAAAATTCTTCTGCTCTGAAACAAGATGGAATTTATGTACATGTGTTCCTTTTGATAGTTTGCCAATAACAATATTTTACATTTTTTCATTAAATGTCATGGAAAAAGGGGGCTTGGTGTATATTTTCACTGTGGACCAATATCTCTTTCATTACAGGAAAAAATGTAATTAAAAATCATCTTGTTAAGCCACAGACAATAGTTATTTGATTTTATTTCATGAAACGACATGTTATCAAAAATGGGGACTAAATGTATAATTTCATTACGGACCATTTATAGTCAGTTGGCCCATCTATCCACATTGACGGTTATCTTCTATAGTCCTTGGCATTTATGAAACTTCAAACATGTCTTCCTTAGGATAGTCTTGTGATACACCTTTCTTCTGTAAGATGTGTCATGGAAAAAGGGGTTACCTTTCACATACTGGACTTATCGAGGTCCAATAAATTAATCAGTAATGTTGTGAGCTTTTAGTCTAGGGTTCCCAGTTTGTGCTGGCTTGATTACTGTCACAGTCAATATCCTTCGAAATTTGATAAAAAGTTATTGAGACAAGTCTCATTTGTGTCTTAACAATGAGCGAATGATGTTTTTTAATCTGTCATTTGACCACCATTTTGACCAGGAAATGAACGCCTTGCCTCTTAAAGTTAATTCAATCCCTAACTATACAATCCTGACTTTCAATGACCCTGAAGAAGAAGGGTTGTGGAAGCATTTTGGGAAGAGAAGAAAATGCTTTTTGCACAGTTACATACCCTGTCAGAATTATTTGGCCTTGAACTTTGATATTTGGCATTTATCTTCACTGTAGACCTTTACTGCTTAGTACTCAGGTGAGTGATATAGGACCATCATGGTCCTATTGTTCCCAATTTGCCTGGTTATGTAGTCTTACAAGGATCAATACTATTTGCCTAAAAATTCTTCATTACTTGTAGGAACTGTAAGAGAACAGCATGGATCCTTATTAAACTGCCTGTATGGATAGGCTGATCTGAATCTATATTCGGTCATTTGTAGTTTTGTAACTGGCCAAGTAAAGAAATGAAATAACTATCATGCTGTTAGAATGTTCTTTAACTCTTAATTTTTCATTAAAACAAGGAATAAATGTAAGAAAGTAGCTTTCAAAAGGTTTTGCATTTCTAGTTTTTCTATTGCGAAAAACCTTGAATTTTGAAAAAAAAATCCTGGAAAAAGTCTGGAAAAAGTCTGGAATTTTGCAAGCAGAAAGTTGTGGGAACCCTGGACTGTTGTCATCTGCAGAATGCTGTCAGTTTGGTGTGGTCCAAAATTTGCTGTTTGGTAAAGAATTAATGAGTGGTGAAGGGTCAAACCTGTTACTGGTAGAATTTTAAGATGGAGATTACTGTGATTATTCATTTTAATTTTTTTTTTCTTATGGCCTAAAACAATTAAGAATTTTTGAAATTGAAACCTTTTGCAGCTGACAAAGTAACTGTTGATAACCTGCATTTTCACATTATACCACAATGTCTTCTATCCTTCAGAGATAAGTTAGAGAATTTTTTATTTCAGTTTGAGATAAATGATAGTGATTGACTGACTATGACACAAAACTTAGTTCGTCAGAATTGGGCTTTTCAAAATATCTCTGAAATACCTCTGGATGTCGTGAACTCCACCTGTCAGAGTGTTATAGAGCTTGATCTGACTTCAAATAGAATAAGGTAAACTAGACAACTCTTCTAGCTTTTATTCTAACCTCATACTGTATCTAGGCTGGTTTTATCTAGAGCAATCCTTTTACGGCACAGCAAAATTTCACTTATCAGTGTAGAGGAAATTTACTCAGGATACTTCAATTGTTTAAAATTATGGCATTTGTTCCTGAATGGGAAGATAACATTTTGGGAAAACGAGAAAATACTGGTACCCAGCATTTTCTTTCAGGGTCTTGAAATCCTGGGATTGCTTGGTAAAGAGTTTTAAACTCTTTACTACATAATCCAGAGTTATAGTGACCCATACTTGAAATGCTTTTGAAAACATTTTGGTAAAGGAAGAAATGTCATCAATCAGCATTTTCTTCAATTTCAACATAGTCATTGTTCAGTGTTCCAAACTGGGTCGTTAAAAGTGAAGATTTAATGGTAAAGGGTTAACAGTTCCAACTTTTATTGACCTTGACCAGTGGGAAGGAGAAAATGCTGGTGACCAGCATTCTTTTCTTTTTCTCCCAATATTTGATACATAATGAAGACAACTGCCAAAATTTAGTCACATATGATATGAAAAAAATAATCCCCACAAAAAATCCAGTGCTTCCAGTGAGGTTCAAACCTATGACCTTGAGGTTACAAGTACACGGGTTGATCCAGAAATTCATACAATGGATTAATAAAACTTTAGGAGTGTTGACTATCAAAACAAAAATTATACAATCATTAAATGTGACATCTGTGCAATAAATATGGAAATTTTTAAATGTGTACATGCAACAGTGATTGTCCAGTGACAAATTTAAGACATAGGCCACGCACTCGGGCGGGGGAGCAAGAACGTCAAATGCGACGTCAACTTGATGTCATAATTAACTCCTCTCTACATAGTCACTATTTACTCTCACACACTTCTGTGCCGGACGTACCCACATGCTGAAATTGTCCTCATACCATCTGGAATCAAACTGTTGAACAATTCTCTGTGTGGCTGTTTTAAGGTCCATACGATGCTCCTACTTTATCATCCATTTCACGTACTGTCATGCGTCTATCACTGTTTACCACAGTTCTGACGTCGTCAATCAGGTTGTGACGTATTGCAGGCCTACCTTGGCGTTCATCATCCATTATTGAAGTCCGACCCTCCTTGAAGGTCAGGTGCCACTTAAACATAAGTTCTCTACTGCACTTTATTCTCGTTTTCTCCATCATCTGAAATGTCTGCGTTGGTGTATGACCAAGATCATGGCAGAATTTTATAACTGACCGGCATTCTAATTTTGGTGTTGACGTCATGTCTCTATTCCCTTGGACTTTTCTATCTTATGAAAAATGCTGTGTCTTCATAACAACTTCCACAACAATGTATACAAAATGATGTCATGATGTCATACTAGCGTCTTTCTAATTTGCGCCAAAAAATTCAAGCAAAATTTTAAGAAAACTTGATTTATTTAACATGTATTTAATTTTTTTTTTTTTTATGTTCCCCCGCTTAACTCTTTACCACACGAGAAAATTTTAGACTGGTCCAAAATAAAAGTATTTTGCAGACGAAAAAATAAAGGTAGCTGAAAAATTGAAATTTGGTTTGGGAAGGGTAGAAAACAATTTGGGAAAAGGAGAAAATGCTGGTTACCAATGTTTTCAAAAGGCTTCTTTCTCAGGGTCGTGAAAAGTCGGGATTGTGTGGTAAAGAGTTAAGCATACATAATTATGTTATTACAGTAAGGCAGTTTAAAGCGGCTAGAGATAATTCGGTAAAAATTTTAACTTTTATGCAGATTGTAGATACTGAACTACAATATTACCAAATTATACACGGAATAAGCTAGTAATACGGAAGTAATAGGCTCAATGTAGGAATTTCTGGATCAAACCTCGTACATGTATTGCAAATTAATTAGCACTGAGCCATGTAGGACCCCAAATTACAGACATCGTCTACAACACCTATACAACAGAGTACAACATGCTTTCTCTTTAATGCTCTCTCTAGGTTTTCTGTTCATTTGATGCTTTTCAGTACAGGTAGTTTATGGGGAAAAAATGGTGGATTATACAATATGATAATTCATGGTTATGACCTGTGAAATAAACTGTTGGCAGAAACAGAGATTCCTGCACACTATTTATGTCCGTTAGTTGAATTTGGCATATGGGTTAAATTGGGTTTTCCTTGAGTTTACATGGATGATCCATTTAGTTGAATTTGGCATATGGGTTAAATTGGGTTTTCCTTGAGTTTACATGGATGATCCATTTTATCTCCACTGGCGGAAGGCCAGCAGGCTTATGTCATAGCCCGGTGTCTGTCGTGGTCTGTCTGTCCGTGTGTGTGTGTATCGGTCCATCCGTCCGTATGTTAACTTTTATTTCAAACATCTTCTTCTCTGAAACTAGAAATGACCCTGCCATAGTCCTCTTTAGAATTCCTTGAAAGAATTTGATTCCTTCAAAAACTCTGGTTCCCATGGCAACAAAACTGAAAAATATTGAAAATCTTTGAAAATCTTCTTGTCTGAAACTATAAAGCCTAGGACTACCAAATTTGGCGTGTAGCTTTATCTAGTAGACCTTTGCTAATTTCCTTCAAATAATAGCCCTGAGGTTAAAATTGGCCTCGCCCCAGGGGACACATGTTTTATATGGGCTTATATAGGAAAAACTTTAAAATCCTTCTGGTACCTAGTCATAAGGCTTGGGCTACCAAATATGGTATATATCTGAAGAATGTTGGTGTCTACCAAAAGTGCCCAAGTTATAGCCCTGGGGTCAAATTTGGCCTGGCCCCGGGGGTCACAAGTTTTATATGGGCTTAAATAGGAAAAACTTTAAAAACCTTCTTTTACCTAGTGATAAGGCCTAGAGCTACCAAATATGGCATGTACCTTTATCTAGTGGGTGTCTACAAAGGGTGCCCAAATTATAGCCCTAGGGTCAAATTTGGTTCTGTCCCAGGGGGTCACAAATTTTACAAGGGCTTATATTGGGAAAACTCTAAAATTCTACTTGTACCTAGCCATAAGGCCTAGGACTACCAAACTTTGAAAACCTTCTTGTTTATAACTGCACATTCTAGATCTGTATTATTTGGTATGGGGCTTTATCTTGTGGACATCCTCCAGGATTCAAGTTATTATAGCTTTGTAATAAAAGATGACTGTTCCCAGAGGTCATAACTTTCTTGTTCAAAGAAAAAAATGTGTATGTATTCAAGTTTGAAACTCATTAGCCAAATATTGTAATGTTTGGTTAATAGTGTTATTACTTATTAGCCAGTGGAATCATAGAGGGCCATCATGGCCCTCTTGTTTGTATTTGTTATTAATGATAGGCATCTGTGACATTCAAACTATCACTAATTTCCCAATTATCGTCCCATCACTAGCACTATTCTACACAAACCCAAGTTGTAATGACCTTGAGGAGAAAAAAGGCTTTAAAAAAAAAACAATGGGGGACTGGAATAGAAGAAAATGTTGATGACCAGCATTGTTTTCATTCCCCACAGTGTTCTTTGCTCTTTCACAGCCAAATCTCATGATTCTAGCAACATTAAAATTGTCATCTTCAAGTGCTTTCAGTTTGGATCTTTTGTTGTTTGGTAAAGAGTTAAATTTCTATTTACAGAGATCTGAAATTTCTGCTAGAATATGTTAACCTACAGACCCTCGTTCTGGACCACAATTTGATTGGATCTCATGTAAAATTACCAGAGTTACCTGCCTTGCACACTCTCTGGGTAAACCATAACAAGATTGATAATCTTAGTAAGTTTTTATTTACTTTGTCCTTGCACACTCTCTGGGTAAACCATTACAAGATTGATAATCTTAGTTAAATTTTTATTTCCTTTGTCAAAGATGAAGCATGGTCTGTAACATACAGGGTTTAACTCTTTACCACACGAGAAAATTTTAGACTGGTCCAAATTGAAAGTATTTGCAGACGACAAAATAAAAGGTGACTAAAAAATGGAAATTTTGTTCTGGGAAGGGTAGAAAACACTGTGGGAAAAGGAGAAAATGCTGGTTACCAGCATTTTCTCCTTTTCCCATAGTGTTTTCAAAAGGCTTTTTTCTCAGGAGCCTTAAAAGTAGGGATTGTGTGTTAATGGGTTAACTCTTTACCTCACAATCCAGACTTTTAAGAACCCTGAGAAAGCAGCCTATCTAAAACATGGTGAGAAAAGGAGAAATTGAGTTGCATGAATACAATGTAAATGGTTCTGGTGTTGTCAATTCTCTGTTGTCCACAGTGAGTACACCATCATGCAATGCTGATTATGGTGGAAATTGAGGACAGAATATGTGCATCAAAATAGTGTGAGAAATGAAAATGGGCCATTCCCTGTGAAAAAGGGGCTAATGCACCTGCAAAAAGAATTGACACAGATCAGCCTGCACTATCTGCACAGACAGGCATGGTGAGAGTTTTGCTATTGGTCAATTTTCTGCATGTCAAAGGACCAGTTAACCTCATTATTCAATTTGTTTTTTGACTGAATACACTTGCTTAGTATAATTCTTAGGGGGATGCATTAGAAAGATAAAATAAACCCCCTCTTGCTAGATCATGGTTCAGTTTTCTTTGGGTTTTTTTTACAGTCCAGAGCTCCAGATAAGAGGAACTGTTGATATTCTTAATCTATTTTTACTCTTTGAAACCCTATGTGGTGGGTACTCATTAGAATCGTCTGGATGAGACGATTCTAATGAGTATCCACAGCATACGGTTTGGTGGATAATAATATATTTTTAATTTCGAAATAAAAATCATTCCCTTTATATGGAACTCTGACGATCACTGTCTCATTTATAGCCTGGTTGTTTTTCAAAGAAAAAATAGAGGTAATATATTAGCCTGGTTGTCATTTGATGAGTTTTTGTCCGTTGTCTGCGCATGTCATATTCTTCGAAGATTCAACCTGTCTTATATGAAGCATCACTAGCCCGGAAAGCGGGCAGACTGTAATATTACGCTCTATAAAGTAGCAAATTTGAAAATAGATGTTATCAATACATTTGAGGAGAAATGAGACCTGCTTTGGCTCGATATTTCTCTAAAATGCTGATCATAGCTGAGTGAATGGCACGAGATAGCGTTTTATTGAGTAAACCTTTGTTTTAGGTTTAAATTCAAAGTAACAGTTGTCGCGTAGGAAAGTGGTTCGGTTCTGTACCCAGGATGCTCAAATTAGATAGATGAGTATTTATAGAATGCCATCTAGTGGGAGATAATGATTTTTTTTCATGAAATACACGTAATTACTAGTCAAGATATTGACTGTGTCAGAATCTAATTTGTATCCATGTTTCTATAATTTATATATATTTTATTTTTATCTTAAATGCAGAGTAATTAAATACTTGAAAATATTGTGGAAAATAATATCGAAAAGGGAGAAAAGGGAAATGGAAATTTTCTTCTTTTCTCAAAATGTTTTCAAAAGCTTGACTTACCAGGGTCATTTTTCTGTGAAAGTTTGTTCTTGTCATAGTGATCGTTTTTTGTCAGATGAGTTTAGTATTTGATATGGAGTAAGATTTCTATCATTCAGCTTTTTGTTGCAGAATTTTACCATTCAATGACATGCTATTGCAAAATGTCTTTTAACTCTTTACCACTTTACCAAACGACAAAATCCTAGACTGGTCCAAATTGGAAGCAATTGCAGACGACAAAAGTAATGCGACATAAAAACTGAAATTTGTTATAGGATTGGTAAAAAACATTGTGGATAAAGGAGAAAATTCTTCTTCTCCTTTTCCCTGAATGTTTTCAAAAGACCTCTATCTCAGGGTCTTAAAAACCATGGATTGTTTGGTAAAGGGTTAAAGGCAGTGAAGCCCTACAGGGCCATCATGGGCTCTCTTGTAATTACAGGGCTCCCGCTGTCGATCGCCAGTGGCGCCAAATGCGAAAATTTAGAAAAAATGGCACCAAAAATGAAGCACTGGCGAATGTATTGGCGACAAGTAAATGTCTATAAACTATCCTCTGACATACACAGTATGTATCAAGTGTAAAGGAAGCCCGCGTAACTGTTTATCACACCTTATCAGGCTGACATTCATTAACGGTCTTGTCTAAATTACACACCATATTTGCATACACACCACTGCTAAACAATCAAATATCAATATTTCGTCACGCCCCTTTGAGCACCCTATATCAAACCAATTAGTTATCACATACAAGATTTAGTCGCCGCCCATAATTTCTAAAGCCACGCCTTCAGTATGCCTTACCTGGTTACCTAGTCTACATCCTTTCAGTGGCTAGAAATTAATCATATGTATTTATCGATGTTGTTAATGAAAACATGATAATGGTATTGATCTGCTCATCTAGCGTAAAAATGACAGATTTTTGAGTTAGTTGCTACATATTCCGTAAATTTTATGCACAATAATGCCGAAAACAATTTCTGAAAATTAACTGATATGAAAAAATGGATTGTCGAAAAAGCGCGAAAACCCATGACACAACAACATGTATGTTTGACGTTGCCTGATCAAAAGCATTTCAGACTGTCTTTAGCTTTGATGATGACTTTAACAGTAAGTTTACACAAATGCTGAAATATGCCTTATAATGAGGAAAAACACGGATGATTTTATGATGTGAAAATGCTGAATGAATGGGGGTGGGGGGGGGGGATTACACTTCGTAGGCCACTTTGTCTTAGTGATAGCACAGGAAGAAGTAACTATATAGGACACTCATACTGAGAGAAAAGACCAGAATAAAGGACCATTTAAAAATTAAACTTGATAATCTTTTAGGATAAAAGAAATGATGTTCCAATCCCAATCCCAAATCCCAAATTTCTTCCTGAATTTCTTAAAAACTGACGGATTTCTAACATATTGGCAGTCATAGAATTAAGGAGCTGTATTAGGCCTACTTTTAAAATATAAATTGTATGTCCCTGCAGCTCAAAACCTTGAAACCATTGGTGAAAAAGAAACATAAGTAAGCTTGTACAGCACTATTGAGCAATGTATTTAGAAGCTTTAGCATTGGCCAATAAACTGAAGTATCTAAAGCACTATATGGCTACCTCAGATGGCTCCTACTGGCCCCAATTTTTATGAAGTGGCGAATTTGATGGCACAAATATTAAAACTTGCAGGGGAAGCCCTGAATTATGTCAATTCTGAAAAATCTCCAGCTTAATATTTATGTTTGCAGGTATCTTCATTGACACTCTTGCCAGAAAATGTCCAAACCTTCAGATTCTCTCTATGATAAATAATGAAGCCGCTCCAAGTTATTTTAACAGTGGAACTAAACAACAGTACATGGATTATAGGTAATACGTTGCAATTTGGGATGCTTCTGCAGACATTATAGATCAAGATCAGGCTGCACAAAAGATGCAGTCTGATCTTAATCTTCACACTATTTTTTTTCCTGATAGAAATTAACTTCAAAATTGCTATCTTTGGCTTTCTACTATTGAATGGAAATATGTGTGTACTTTAGCAGGTTAACCCTTTCCCATACAATCCCTGGTTTTTATGACCCTGAGGTAGAAGCCTTTTGAAAACATCGTTGGAAAAGGAGAAAATGCTGGTAACCAGCATTTTCTCCATTTCCAACAATGTTTTCTGCCCTGCTGGAAACAAATTTCAATGTTTGAGGTATGTTTATTATGTCATCTACAAGTGCTTTCAATTTGGACCAGACCAAAAATTTTGTTGTTTGGTGAAGGGTTAAAGGGATTATATCATTTCAAAAACTAAAATTCTTTGATTAAATGTTCCATTTAATGTAACAAGTTTGATCCTAGTTTCTATCACCCAGTCTGCAACAAACATGACGGATAAACAGACCATTTACCTATTTTCTCAGTCGCAAGCTAACCGATTTAATTGATTTATGATAGTAACCCATGAATTTGATTACCAAAGCATTTGCTTATACTAAGTATGTATATTAAATGTCACCTTTTATCATATTTATTAATGCTTTTGGTCACAGCACAAGATCGTATTATCATGGTACAAATGGTAACACTAAGGTACGAGATGGTAAAGTTATGGTACTTAGTGGTAAATCTATGGTACGAAATGTTCAGAAAATGGAATGGTATGAAATGGTAATGGCGCAAAGTGACTGCATACCATTTACTCTACTACTTTCCAATTATGCCACTTTCTTTCTAATAAGTATTTCATTTTGATCTTGTTTCTAAAATGATGTTGACAGAAATGGTTCATTTATCTATTTTTCATCCTAGGTCCTATGTGATAAGTAAACTACCCAAACTGATGGCTCTAGATGATAAAAAAATAGACAAAACAGAAAGACAAGAGGCAGAGAGAATTTACAGAATAAGGTCATGCCAACTTTTTTGTCTCAACTCCATGTCTTTATATTTTATCTCCACACTTAAATTTATGTTATGTCTCAAAATTAAATTTTGTTTGTTATCTATATACAGAAATTCAAACAAGAGGGAGTGATGGTATTCTAAATCCATTATTTCTCTTAAAGTCTATGTTGTGGGTACTCATTGAGAAGATTCTAATGAGTAGCCATAATGTAGGGTTTGGTGCAGAATATTTAATAATTTTGGTTTTAAAATCAAAATTATCCGATACTCCCTGTACCTGGAGCCCTGTAATTACATGTAACTTTGTATCTCGTACATATTTATGTGTGCTGAGCCCGGATTGCTCAGTTGGTAGCATATAGGATTTTAGAACATGGGGTAGCTGGTTTGACCCGGCTCTTCCTTGCTGGAAATGATGGTAGCTGTTTGACCCAGGCTATTCCTTTCTGGGAAATGATGATAGTTATTGCAAAATGATTCATTCTCTCCCACAACTGACCATTTAACATGATCAGCCAGTGGCTTTGATAGAAAAGGTGTCATAATCATGTAAGAAACAGCTTCATCCTTGCTGTTATTTAGGGTCACTTAGAGATACCACAAAAATGCTTAATGGGGTAAAAGGTTAACATTTTACCACACAACAAAATTTTAGACTTGTCCAAATTGAAAGCAATTGTAGACGACAAAATAAATGTGACTAAAAATTGAAACTTGTTTTGAAAAGGGTAGAAAACATTGTGGGAAAAGGTGAAAATGCTGGTTACCACAATGTTTTTAATAGGCTTCTTTCTCAGGGTCATTAAAAGTTAGGATTGTGTGGTAAAGGGTTAAATAAGCATTAAATGGTTTTGAAGTGTTGTTGTATTTTTATTTTTCAGAAGGCGAAAGCGGAGAAATGACAAGTAAAGATATAAGAGTTAACTTTTATAAAGATACATTATCAGTGGTGATTGATCCATTACTGTGCCTATTTCACAGATTTTAAAAAAAAAAAGAAAAGTTGGGAAGAGGCTTTTTTTTTTCTTCTTCAGAAAATGCTATTTCTGTTGTCCAAATGTTGTATAAATGCAACCCAAATACCTCTAAGAGGTCTAGAGTGGTTCGTTGGTGAAGGAATGCGATAGAAATCCTGTACTTCTAGGTTCAATCCTCATAAACCATTTACCACACAATGACGAGTTTTAATGCCCCTGAGAAAGAATCCTTTTGAAAACATAGTGGGAACAGGAGAAAATGCTTGTGACCAGCATTTTCTCCTTTTCCCACAATGTTTTCTACCCTGTCTAACAAAATTACACCATTTGACGAGCATTGAAATATTTTTTTGCAAATGATTTTAAATTTGACAAGGCTAAAATTTTGTTGTTTGGAAAAGTTAATCAATAAAATGTTTGTCTGTGACACTTGATTTTGGTTGTGGTTTGTGTAAAAATATAAAAAAAATATTGTGTTAATTTTAGTGCAATTCCAAATGATCTCCACAACTGTGATAACTACGCAAGAACTTGTTATATTTCCATGACTTTTTGTGTGTTGATGCATCGACTTGCATGTATGTTACAAGGACGTTCTTTCATTCTGTTTAATGTATTTAATAATACATAGTATTGATTGATGAGATTTAATTTAAAAAAAAAAATTCTGCATATTGTAAAGCTCCTCTTCCATACTTTCTGGTTTTCCACTTTTATCACAATGTTGATTTTGCCAGGGTAAAAAAAAGCCATAAAATGGGGGCTGATTCTTTGGACCAGTAATTGCATATAGAACTATTCCTGGTTTGCTGAAAATGTTGTCTTGGCAATGTTAATGTGGGAAAGCATGGGGAAACATTTTGCAAAAAAACTGCGAAGAGAATACCGGTACCATGGAGAACATAGCTAGGTGCACTGAGTGCTTTGTCATGGTGGCCTGTGCACATAGTCTTGGTTTCCATGAGTTTCTTTTACCAATCTTTTGCACAATATGATATAAGAGATGGGATGCTGAATTGGAATAAAACACCATACAAACAGAATTAAACCAAGCTTTATGGAAACAGGTGATGAGTGTGAAAAATTTGTCCCAGTTGAATAATGCCACACTGTTCTAAATAGTCGCAGAAAGTCAACAATGTTTTATTCCATAGTGTTGTGAGTCTAGCTCTAGATGTCGTGTTGTATTTGTCAATGGTTAATTAATTTTTAGCTCTACTGGCTTTCAGCCAGCAGAGCTTATGTCATGGCGTGGTTTCTGTCGTCCGTCCGTCCGTCTGTCGGTCCGTCCATCTGTCTGTCCGTTAGTCTTTTTCTTATTTACGGGACGAAGTCTGCATTTCTTACCCAATTTTCGTGAAACTTGCAAAGTTTGTGTATCTCATCAATAGCTTTAACCCTATAGATTTTGAGAAAAATCTAACAAACAGTATGGGAAAAGTAGCCATTTCAAGTTGAAAATTTAAAATTCTTGTTTACGCGATACAGTCTGCATTTGTTGCCTGATTTTCGTGAAACTGGCACAGTTTGTTTATCTTATCAATAGTTTCAACCCTATTGATTTTGAGAAAATCCTATAAACAGTTTGGGAAAAGTAGCCATTTCAAGTTGAAAATTTCTAAATCTTGTTTATGCAATAAAGTCTGCATTTGTTGCCTGATTTTCATGAAAATCACCCAGTTTGTTTATCTTATCAGTAGTTTCAATCCTATTGATTTTGAGAAAAATCCAACAGACAGTATGTGAAAAGTAGCCATTTCAACTTGAAAATTTCAAATTCTTGTTTACAGGATAAAATGTGCATTTGTAGTTAGATTTTTGTGAAACTTGCACAGTTTGTTTATCTCACCAATAGCTTTAACTCTTATCTATTTTGAAATAGATTCAACAAACAGTATGGGAAAAGAAACCATTTCAAGTTGAAAATTACCAATTTTTGTTTTCGTGACAAAGTATGCATTTCTTGTCAGATTTTCATGAAAAAACAAAATTGAATTCTCTGCCAGTAGAGCATATTCAGGCCCTTCAGGGCCTTCTAAGTTTTTAACAGAATAACAAAATTGTAGAACAGTCAAAATTGAAGAAAACAAAAACATGATTAAAATAATTTGAAAACTATCATTGTTAAATCAGTCTTTATTTAATGTACATGTATGTGTAACTTACAATTCTGAAGAATTTTCTAAATTTTGAAGTAACAAACTTTCTGTTTGGTTTAATCTAATAAGATATTTGTTTTAATTTGTAAATTTAGATTGCGGAAGGCAGTTTGATCACTCTGATCAATAAATCCCTATTGTGTTTTTTCTTACAAAAATGATTAAAAAAAGTGATTTTCAAATACTTTTTTATGAGCAGTGGGCTTTTGTCCTCCCTGTCAAAATTAGCAGTGGGCTTTTTCTAGTGAGCTTTTGTCCTAGTTGGCTTTTGTCCCAGTGGGCTTTTGTCTGTTCCCCTGTGCCCTTGCAATACATAACTATCAAATACATCAAGTAGAAAGTGTCTGTAATGATCAGCATTTCTCACCAGTGCACTCACCTGGTATAGGTTGACATCTGCAGTAGCCCTTTTCATCAAAATACCTTCACAGTCTTTCAATGAATATTAAAAGATCACCAATGGATCATTTCTGTGAAATTGTCATTGTATCCTTCTCAATGTTTAATTCTCTGCAACATGTGAGAGAAAACTTTTGAAAAAATTGTGAGAAAAGGAAAAAAAATGCTGAACTTTTGAAAACAATGTGAGAGTAGGAGAAAATGCTACTTACAGGCATTTTCTGTTTTTCACCTTATGTTTTCTACTCTTCACATCACGTATGTATACAAATTTTTAGCTCACCTGAGCACAACATGCTCAAGGGGTGCTTTTAGGATCACCCGGTGTCTGTTGGGTGTTGTCAACAATTCTTTAAACATCAACTCCTCCTGAACTGCTGGGCCAATTTGGAGCAAACTTGGCTGGAATATTTCTTGGGAGGTCCTCTTTAAAACTAGTTCACAGAATTTGATTACATCAAAAACTCTGGTTGCCATGGCAACCAAATATTTCTTCTTCTCTGAAACCCCTGTACAGATTTTGAAATAATTTCAGAGAGATGTTCCTAGGTGACCCTTTTCGAAAATCGTTCGCGAAATTTTGATTCATCAAGAAACATGGCTCTGGTGAATGGGAACTACTTGCACTATAGGGAAATGAAGAAATTCTTAAAAATTCTTCTTCTCTTGAAGCGCTGGTCAGCTTTTGAAATAATTTGACAGAGATGTTCCTTGGTGACCCTTTTCAAAAATTGTTTGTGAAATTTTGATTCATCAATAAACATGCCTCTGGTGAATGGCGGCCACTTGAACTATAGGGCAATGAAGAAATTTGTAAAAATTCTTCTTCGCTGGAACGGCTGGCCAGATTTTGAAATAATTTCACAGAGATGTTCCTTTGGGTGACTCTTTTAAAAAACTGTTCGTGAAATTTTAATGTGTCAAGAAGCATGGCTCTGGTGGATGGGGGCTACTTGCACTATACGGACATGAAGAAATTCTTTAAAATCCTTCTTCTCTGAAACAGCTGGTCAGATTTTAAAACAGTTTCACAGAAATGTTCCTTGAATGACTCTTTTCAAAAAATTTTTGTGAAATTTTGATAGGTCAAGAAACATGGCGCTTGTGAATGGGGGATCTTGCACTGTACGGACATGAAGAAATACTTGAAAATTCTTCTCTGAAACGGTTGGTCAGATTTTAAAACAATTTCACAGAAATATTCCTTGAATGACTCTTTTCAAAAAAAGTTCGCAAAATTTTGATAGATCGAGAAACATGGCTCTGGTGAATGGAGGCTACTTGCACTGTAAGTAAATTAAGAAACAGGTGACCTTTGGAAAATTCCTTATCAAAATAATGATTTGGTTTCCAGTGTTTCAAAACTTACAAAAAAAAAATAGTAGCTATGGTCCTCTCAAAAATTCAGGTGATAGATCCAGGGCCATCTTGGCCCTGTTGAAGATGGCCCTGTTGTTAAGATTAACCGTATCGTTTTACCAAACGACAAAATTTGGGATGTAACCAAATTAAAAGCATTTGCAGACGACAAATTAAACATTGATGAAATGATTACTTCTCTCTTTGATAGACTAGAAAACACTGAGGGAAAAGGAGGAAATGTTGATTACCAGCATTTCCTCCTTTTCCCACAGTGTTTTCCAAAGACTTCCTCTTTAGGGTTGTTAAAATCTGGATTGTGTGGTAAAGATTTAATTTGATCAAATTATGTCCCTTTTTAAGTCAATGGTCTTTATATAAAATACATATTTGTACATGTATCATGCTCAAAAGCAGGTTTTTATACACGTTTGTGCAAAACTACATGAATTTACATTAAAATGATGTACATTTGTATATTTTTCCTGTATTTTTTTCTGTTTAACTATTCAAGAAAAAAGCTTTAAATCCAGCATAAGCAAAAGTTTAGCGATCATGGTAGCCGCCAACGACAAAATTTGGTGATGCAGTTTTCCAATGCAAAACTCGCACGGTTTATTTATTAAATCGCAGTATGTATTGATAGCACTCTCTTGCACTCCGGATCATTCACATTCACCTCTGTAGTGGGCTCAGAAAGAAGTCTGTAATTATGTGATACTTTCGTCACATGACCAGAACTCAAAATGGCGACACAAACGCTGGTGAAGGAAAGACCAATATCGATTACTTTGTGTGATGTTCAAACAGCATACGGCCAATCAGACTAAGTGGTAGGAAATGTGAAAAAGAGGGATTTTCTGAAAAGCCTAAATGTCTTTTAAATGACCATCACTTGTTTTTATCGTAGAAGGCGACTAAAATTAGAGACAAACGACTGCTTTCCTCGTAATTCGTAGGATTGCAGCAGGCTGGATAGTTCTTATTCAAAATCCTATATTTTTTTTCTTGATGTAAATAGGGTTTGGAATGGGAATCAATAGACGATTTGCCAATTAGATTTGATATAAGCGATATTTCCATTTTATCGTAAGCGGCGCACCAGAAGTATCACGTGACACCGGACAATCAAAGCCATATTTCAGTAACAAATCCCGTATGTCCCGTTCGTAAATCCTTTAAATATGGACAAAATA
Source organism: Tridacna crocea (assembly GCA_943736015.1). Classification (NCBI taxonomy): domain Eukaryota; kingdom Metazoa; phylum Mollusca; class Bivalvia; order Cardiida; family Cardiidae; genus Tridacna; species Tridacna crocea. The sequence goes on along the minus strand of OX031057.1, from coordinate 33,736,877 downwards.
GTAACTCAAAAGAAAATGGCATAGCAAGAAATCTAGAGGAAATCAATTCTAACACAATTCAAAGATATTTCGCGATATTGCTTTTGAAAAGAAACCATCATAAACAGACAAAATGTGCATTTTATGAGATCGTATTGAAATAAAGAGCATGTAGAGATTAAGCACAAACTTACCCTCTGACACTTGTATAAAATTCATAATTCTGTCCATTAATGATCACCAAAGGGGTAGATTAATATGAAACAAAAGATAAGAATGGTCAATTAAATGTGACACGTGTGTGTTAATCTGTAAGAAGCAATATACATGTATTACAGCTGTTCTAAAGGTCACCCACCCTGCAGTGCGATACCGAGATCAAAGGAACACCGAGTTATCCCTTCACCCGGAAAAAAAGGGGGCATACATGCTGATTTGTCCCACATTCTGTTATTTGTGTCACTTCCGCAACCTTAACACCCCCCCTCCCCCTAAAAAAAAAAGGAAAAAAAGAAACAAAAATTAAGCAATATGCAGTTCAGAAACATCTGTGAAAAATAAATTTTACAAGGAAAAAAGGAAGGGCTTGCAAGAAGCATTTTCTCCTTTTTCAACAATTGTTTTTTTTTTTTTACTTTTTCAAAGACAATTACAATCTTTTGACCCACGTTTATTTTATCGTCTCCTTATGCTATGTATCTGAACGAATCCAAAGTGTTGGATACATCGTCGGGTGAAACATTCAGGGTAACTATTTAAAGCCATATACCGCATAACCCAAGCTTTTTAGGACCCTTACAAAATATAGTTTTTAAAAATGTTGTTGAAAAAGGATAAAGTTCTAGTAACCAACCTTTTCTCCTTTTCCTTTGCTATCCTTCCTACAGAAAATTTCCTTTTTTAGACACATTCAAATTGTTATCTGTATAGGCTTACAATTTGGGAAAGTCTCAAAGTTTTGCTTCGTGAAGAGTTTATGAAAGTTTCAGTGTTGTAAAAAATGTGTGTTGTAATATAACTGCAATAGACCTTTCCTATTTTTATGTCTGATTATTCAAACAATGTTTGCCGAACTCCGTAGCTGAGTTTGTAACGTACAGGCTCCAAGTCCAGGAATCTGCAGTTTGATTTATTTAAATAATTAATGTGAAAATTTTTCCAAAAAAAAAAAAATCGTTCCAGTACCTGCTAAAATCAAAATACAGAGACAGTCTACTAACAAAAAACTGGGACATTATCCCATTACCATACAATCCCTACTTTTGACATCCCTTAGAAAAAAGATTTTTTTCAAAAATATTGTGGAAAAAGGAGAAAATGCTGGTAACCAGTATTTTCTCCTTTTCCCACAATGTTTTCTATCCTTCAATCATGTCATGTTCCTGTTTGAACTACCTTATAATAAGTTGACTATCGTAATAACAAAGTTTAATTCCAATTTCAAACTTTCAGTTCCCTCTAGAAAAAAAAAAGATGTAAGAGATTCATTTTCAGAAAGCGAATACGTGCTATACTTGTTTTCATTGCAAAGCTAGTAAAGGGTTAGCTGGGTGTTCGTTTGATCTCGGTATTTCACTGTCAAAGTGGATGATCTATATGAAAAGCCGTGATGTTCTTTTTAGGCACCGACTAACACAAAAGTGTCACAAATAAGTGTTTATCCCGTTTAGTGTTAGGTGCATCACTTGAAAAGGTTTGGAATTTTTAAAATTTGTTATGGAGGGTAAGTCTGTTCTAATTAATGGCCCTAATAGATGCATTTTTCTGCCCAAACATATTTTTTTTCAAATGCATTATTATATAACCTGGTTTAAAAGGTCCCAGTTTAACTGTATATTTGCACTAATTTCTTTCGGAATGGGGATGTTTTTTAAGTTATTAAATCTTATCCTACTAAATAAATCAAATGTCGCTTTTAAAGCCTATAGTAAACACTCAAATGTTTTTTCAAAGGAATATCTCGAGGAAAAATATCTCCGTATCGGATAGTGTAGATCTAGGATCAGACTGCACGTTCTTCCTGGTGTGATCTGAATCCATATTGTCTGCAAAAGGTCATCGAGTCACGCTTGGCAGCCTGAGGGTTAATGTTGTCCGCATACAAAAAGTTCTATGAACACGCCCGGCAAGTTCAACGCTTATGATACCGCTTTACTCTCTGAAGTCTACCGAAAAATTGGTAAAACAACAGTTCTTTTTTGTGTGTGTCTTCGAAAAAGATGATTGATAAAACTACCGGCACAGCCATTTTAGGGTTTTTGTCTTATTTATCGCGTTTAGGGTGTATTCCGTATAAAACATGACCTTTTCACTATTTGGGTATATACAGGATTGGGAAAGATTGTCCGGTGGAAAGGGAAGTAACTCGTGTGGGCGCATCAGTAACGGTAATTGGCAGATGGTCTATTGGCCTGTGGGACCCCGTGTGGTTTAATCGGGGGTATAAGAATAAACCACTGCAGTCCCGCGATCGTCATATCTGCCATTTCATCTGGCGGAACAAAAGTGACAGCATGCATGTCGTAAAAGGCGACAAAAGGGGCATCATTTTGTGTTTCATCCATTCCTCATTTATCATGTTTGTCTTATATTGTTGCACATGTATGTTATTTTCACCTTGCATTATTGTTTACTAAGTAAGTGCGCCCAATATGACCTAAGTTGTCGACGGGCCACAAAACACTATTCATTCATTCACTTGTTTTTAGCTCACCTGAGCACGAAGTGCTCATGGTGAGTTTTTGTGATCGCCCAATAATGTCCGTCGTCCACAATTTCTTTAAACATCTTCTCCTCCTAAACCACTGGGCCAATCTTGATGAAACTTGGCAGGGATGTTTCTTGTGTGAAGTTCTACCAAAGTTGTTCAAGAGATTGAATTCCAGCCATAACTCTGGTTGCCATGGCAACCAAAAGGAAAAAAATAGCAAAATCTTTGAAAATCTTCTTCTCTGAAACTAGAAGGAGCAGAACTTTGATATTTGGTATGTAGCATCTCCTAGAGGACGTCTACCAAGATTGTACATATAATGCCCCTGGGGTCAAAACTGGCCCAGCCCCGGGAGTCACATGTTTGAAACATAGAAACAAAGAAGGAAAACTTTAAAATTCTTCTTCTCTGAAACTAGAAGGTGCATATTTTTGATATTTGATATGTAGTATCTCCTAGTGGACCTCTACCAAAATTTTTCATATGATGCCCCTGGGGTCAGAACTGGCCTCAGCCCGGGGGTCACAAGTTTAAAACATAGGAACAAAGAAGGAAAACTTTAAAATTCTTCTCTGAAACTAGAAGGAGCTTAGCTTTGATATTTGGTATGCAGCATTTTCTAGTGGACCTCTATCATGATTACTCATATGATGTCCCCGGGGTCAAAACTGGCCCCGCCCCGGGGGTCACAAGTTTGAAACATGGGAACAAAGAAGGAAAACTTCAAAATTCTTCTTCTCTGATACTAGAAGGTGCAAAGCTTGGTTCAGAACTTTCAGAACCTGGGTTCAGAACTTTCCTCGCCCTGGGGGTCACAAGTTTGAAACATAGCAACAAAGATGGAAAACTTTAAAACCCTTCTTCTCTAAAACTAGAAGGTGCAGAGCTTTGATATTTGGTATGTAGCATCTCCTAGTGAACCTCTACCAAGATTTTTATATGATGCCCCTGGGGTCACAAGTTTGAAACATAGGAACAAAGAAGGAAAACTTTAAAATTCTTCTATGAAACTAGAAGGAGCTCAGCTTTGATATTTGGTATGTAGCATCTCCTAGTGGACTTCTACTGAGATTGTTCATTTGATGCCCCTGGGGTCAAAACTGGCCCCACCCTGGGGGTCACAAATTTGAAACATAGGAACAAAGAAGTAAAAATTTAAAAACCTTCTTCTCTGAAACAAGAAGGAGTAGAGCTTTGATATTTGGTATGTAGCATGTGCTAGTTGACCTCAACCAAATTTGTTCAAATGATATCCCTCGGGTCAAAACTGGCCACACCTCGGGGGTCACAAGTTCGAAACATACAAACAATGAAGGACTTTTAAAAAATTCTCTGAAATTGGAAGTCATAGAGATTTGATATTTCATATATAGCATCTTCTAGTGGGCCACTACCAAATACGATACAATGATCTTGGGGTCCAAACTGGCCCCGCCCTGGTGGTCACAAGTTTGAACATGGGAACAAAGAAGGAAAACTTTGAAATTCCTCTGTTCTGAAAGAAGATGGAAACTTCGTACGTGTGTTCCATATGATAGTCTGCCAATAACAATATTTTACCTTTTTTCATTAAATGTCATGTCATTGAAAAAGCGGGCTTGTAAATTTTCACTACGGACCAATATCTCTTTCACTACAGGACAAAATGTAATTAAACGTCATCTTGTTAAGTGACAGACAATAATTATTTGATTTTATTTCATGAAACGACATGTTAGCAAAAAAGGGGACTAAATGTATAATTTTATTATGGACCAATTACTGTCAGTTTGCCCATCCATCCATCCACCTTGACGGATATCTTCTAAAGTCTTTGGCATTTATGGAACTTCAAACATGTTTTCCTTAGGATAGTCTCTGATATGTAATCCTCTTCTATAAGATTTGTCACAGAAAAAGGGGTTACCTTTCACATACTGGACTTATTGAGCCCCGATAGATCAGTCAGTAATGTTGTGAGCTTTTAGTCTAGGGTTCCCAATTTGCGCTGGCTTGATTACTGTCTCAGCCAACATCCTTTGACATTTGATCAAAAGTTACGGAGACAAGTCACCTTTGTGTCTTACTAATGAGCAAATGATGTTTTAATCTGTTATTCGACCACCATTTTGACCAGGAAATTAATGCCTGGCCTTCCAAGTTAATTCAGTCCCTTACCATAAAACCCTGACTTTCAATGACTCTGATTAAGAAGGGTTGTGAAAGCATTTTGGAAAAGAAGAAAATGCTTTTTGCACAGTTACATACCCTGTCAGAATGATTTAGCCTTGAAATTTGATATTTGGTTTTTAATCTTCACTGTAGACTTTTACTAGTACCCAGGTGAGCGATATAGGACCATCATGATCCTCTTGTTTAATGTTATAAACTAAAATCCATCGGTGTACCAAAACTGTTGTCATCATTCATGGGCGCAGCCATTTTTGTTAAAATTGGCGTAAGATTCTGATCGGTAAAGAAGCTCGAAAAAATAGCTCCATTGTTTATAGGTAAATTCGTCAGTTTGAATGCACCTATAATGTATCCAGAATCATATTTCCTTTGTCTAGTTTATAATAACTGTTACACATGAAACAGTTAAACAGCAACAAAACATCTCTTCCTCGGTTTGACAAGATTCTTGTAATTTAGCCCATTGCAGAGATGTATGGTGAGAGTAACGAACGACAACTCTGCTGGGAGATTGTATTGATAGGAAAACTTTTTACCTCTCAAATGCAAAACACCCGATCAATATCTGTCTGCTAATTGGTTTGGGGCGTACAGTAGCAGCAGCTTCCGATTTGCGACACTGTACGTTGGTCTATACTGACTTACTTCAGTTAACGTGTGCGTTAACAGCATGTGGTTATGTCTATTTATCTTGTTAATTTCATATATATGTTAACTTGAAGCCACGCGCTTCCGTAACTTTGTCGGCCATTTTGGTTGACCGATGTAGGGGTTAATTTTACCCTAGCAGCATTAAGGATTACAAGTTTTAGTGCCTTACTGCTAAAGTTATCAAACTTCAACAATGAAAAGTTCACACTCGGTAGGAATATTGCTGGTTAACACCTATTTTTTTCACTTTTGTCTGACTATCTGGTAATTTACACGTTTTGGTAAATTGTTATAGATTCTGAACACGAGACCGTGGTTGCCATTAGATCTACACAATATTTGAGTGTGTACATCCTTTAGCCAATCGTCTTTCATCTTGTACGCAAATTATTTCTGCGTGCTGTTTTACCCCACAGAAGTTTTCTTTTGGCACACAAATATTTGTTGTGTACATGCAAGTAGTATAAATACCCGTGTATTTCGTCAGTCTGGGTCTCCGACCACCACCATCCTTCTAGAGCCACCAAATCCTTCTCATCTGGATCTAATTTCGAAAGGTCAGGCTTCAACAAAATTTGAATTACCAGCATTTGTCATTGCGTTTTAAAAGCATTTTTCGCATCTAGTTCACGTTTTTAATAATAAGCTTATTATTCCACAAAGCTGACAGATTTGCAATTTGCGCATTCTAAAAGCTAATCGACATTGTCAATGAATAGACCTTTTCACGCTAATTCTCGCACATGCGCACAAAGACTTCCGGACGGCAACCGATTATTTCCGCATTGTTTGTTTACGTTGGTTACTCTCGAAAATGTCAATGCGGGAAAGTTTAAAAAGATTGAATGAACAATCCGTGGTAATTTTAGCTAGAGAACACGGACTAGAAGTCAGGAAGAAAAAGAAAGATGACTTTACAAATCAGATTTTAAGGTCGTAGACTCTATAGAATCTGTTATCACCCCTGTTGTATACCAAGAGTCCGAGCTGCAGGCAATCATACCTCGGAGTGACCAAAACCTACCACCGTTCAACAAAGTAACCTATTCTGAGACTTGTCATGTACCGGAAATCACTTTTAATGACATTTGTAATTTCATGATATTGCGTCCTACGGTGTCTGGCGGTCACGTCAACAACTTAAAAGGGCTAGATAGAGCCGTTAAGCACTTCAAAGCGCTCCGGCGATGTTAAGGATATTAGCTGTGCAAAGGTATGACTTGGACATTTTGTTATTTCCGTTTGTCAGAAATGTAAAGATAAAAGAGAGAGAAAACTTTGTTATCCTGTTATGATTAAAAATGAAATAAAACGTCAGGGTAACCAGATCTACCCTTCAAATGAGTATAATAGTGTCTCATAGATCTTAATAATTTGTGTGCATGTATGTCAGTGGCGTAGCTGAAGCCTAAATCACAGTATGCACATTTGAAGGGGTTAGGGAGTGTTCCCCAGACACGGGTTAAGGGGGTGGTGGTGTGAGGTAGGGCAGTCCCTCTGAGGGAGACCTGGGGGAACGAAAATCAGGCAATATAGAGTTGATAAAAAAGGCTGTCCATGGCAATTTTTACACTCACACACACAAAGAAAAAAATTGAGCAAGCAGATATCTTAGTATGTGTCAGTAACACAATTGATAAGTACTCTCACAGAACGTCTATACACAGAACATGGATCCTTTATGATGTCACCCCCGGGACGCCGACCTAGGCATCCTTGCAGGTCTGAATGTGGGGCCTTGTTTCGGGTTTCTTGGAGGGGGAGCGTTGGATTTACCCTAAGCCTTGGTCCACAACCACTTGCCGTGCAACCGTCTTTGTGCACCTCTTGTTTACAAAGATGCAGAGTATGTTATTCAGCAAAGAAAATGGTAAAATAACAATACTAACAATACTGATACATTTTGCAATCAAAGCAAAACAGTTTAACCATCATTTTGGTATGGAGTGACCGTAATGATTTGAGAAGTAAAAACAAATATAATTATGTATGTTGATGCTAATTCTTCACCACCTGCAACATATCAGCCAGAGAATATTTTTCAAATAGGCTAAACAGTCTGAACAGTCTTTAGATTCTTATTAAATAAATTTGGAAGCATTGTGACTAATAATATATTTCTTATATCAAACAATACCTACTTTTATTCTTCTACAAAAAAACGTACAATGTCATTGACAGGAAATGAATAATTCGAATAAATTTAGTACAAAAATGATGATAATTTTTATTATCTGAACTTACAAACAAGTTTCTTTGTAAGCACAGGGTGTATTTAAGTTCTTCTTTTTTTTTTAATTGTACCTATAGTGCCCGCACTGACTATTGACCCGGAACTGGTGCAATATATAGAAAAGTGCACTAAAGGCCAGAGACTGTCAGAAATGTGGAAAAAACTGCACATAGGTCGTCTGACAAGTTCTATATTTAGTGCTGTACTAAGCTCAGGGGATAATCCAAGGTCTCTTGTGCAGCAAATTCAGAAAGATCCAGTCTAAATAAGTATGATTTAATTATTATTCATGTAACAACTGTTGAATTTTGATAGGTCTGCAGCAGACACACACTTAAAGTATTTAGAAGAAAATCCTAAAACCTGCTTTATCACAGCAAACTTCTCTGAAAGTGTAAGAAACTTTGTGACAAAAGTGGAAATTGCTCATCACAATCAATTTCTGCTGTTGCAACAATGTTTTTAAAAGTTTCCAGCTACATAGTCATGACAAGGTGTAACCCATTCTGTCATAAAATCAAGGTTTGATGGGTGTTAAATTTAAAAATTTTGGAAACAGTTTGATATTGGTAATAGCAATCCACTGCTTAATTGCAACTGACTTAATGCACAAACATTAGATATATAAAACAAAATGTTCTCTCTAATTGCAATTTTCTGTTATTATACTGTAATTAGCAAAAACAAATGTTAGCAATAGAAAAACCCTGTATGTAATCTAGAGGCTATACATTTTTGGCTCAAATGTCTTCCAACTTGATCAGAATATTTGTCTCCATGAATATCTTGGACAAATTCAATATTGGGTCACATGGGGTCAAAAACTGGGTCACTAGATCAAACCCTAGAAAAACCATGTGTGCACTCTAGAGGCTACATTTTGGCTCAGATGTCTTCTAAGTTGATCAGAATGTTTGTCTTAATGATATCTCGTACAAGTTTGATATTGGGTCAACTAGAGTCATCAACTAGGTCTCAAGGTCAAATCTTAGAAAATCTTTTATGCACACTAGAGGCTACATTTGTGGCTAAAATGTATTGAAATTTGATCAAAATGTTTGTCACCATGATATCTTGGACAAGTTTGATATTGGGCCACAATGGGTAAAAAACTAGGTCACTAAGTCAAATCTTAGAAAACCCTTGTGTGCACTCTAGGGGATACATTACCGGGTCACATGGGGTCAAAAACTATGTCACTGGATCTTTTAAAAAATTCAGGTGAGAGCTATAGGGCCAATGGCCCTCTTTTTTTAAAATCCATATGCTATAGACACATTATGACTTATGCTGTGCTGTGGGGTGTGACAAATGAAAGTAAAGCAAGGTCAGAGTATATTGATTTGAAACAAATCTTCAGGGAAAATTTCAAAGTAGAGGAACAGGTTTGACATTATATGAAACTCATTCTTTCATAGAAGCATCCAGTTATGGTAGAGTAGCTGAAGATGGCTCAGTTGGTGTGCTTGAAATAAAGTGTCCATATCCTGTACAAGGGAAATTAATTAACAGGATGTAAGTTTTGGATATTGTTGCAATGAACAATACAGAATTCTGTGTTGCATCCAGCACAGAGGGCATAAGGCTGAAAAAGACCCTTAAGTACTATGCTCAGGTACAGGGTGAGATGGCATTCACGTGTTTACCATGATGTGACTTTGTTATCTGGACAGCAGACCCTCAGAACAATATGTTTATTGACAGGGTTTACTTTGACACTGAATTTGTGAATTATATGTTACCAAAACTGGTAGAGTTCTACGTTAAATATGTTTTTCCTGCACTTGATTGTAATGTCAAACAATGAATATACCAATTTCATACCTACGAAAGTATGTAACATGATGTACATGTATGATGAGCCATCAGTTAGATTTTGTCTTGAAACAACATCACTTCTGCTTTTGAAATTAACACACTTTTCTATCATACAATCAAATCTCGGTACTTTAAACTTGCTTACTTTGTAGCCGAGTTTACATTGTAGAAAAGTCAAATTCCCTTAACTCATTACCAAACGACACAATTTTAGAATGGTCCAAATCGAAGGAATTTGCAGACGACAAAATAAAAGTGACTGAAAAATTGAAATTTGTTCTGTGAAAGGTAAAAAACATTGTTGGAAAAGGGAAAAAATGATGGTTACCAGTATTTTGACCTTTTCCCACAATGTTTTCTAAACGCTTGTTTCTCAGGGGCGTCAAAAGTAGGAATTGTGTGGTAATGGGTTAACCCTTTTCCGCATAATTTCGAATTTTAGCGACCCTGAAAATAAAGCGTTTTGACATCATTTTTAGAAGAGAGAAAATGCTGTTAACTAGCAATTTGTCCTTTTCCCATAATTTTTCCTTCTCTTTCAAACACAAATACCCTTATTTTGAAACACATATATATGTTGTCTGCAACTACTTTCTACTTAAACGAGTCCAAAATTTTGCCGTGTAAAAAACGGTAAAAATGTAATTACAGTAGATACAGGTGTTTACAAATTTATATCAAAGGAAAAATAATGTAAAATAAGAAATTTCTCAAATAAGCAATTTCTACTTCTGCTACATGCTTTAAGCCTTTCCCTCATAGAAGCAGGTTTTGATGGGTCTTAAATTTAGGCCTCTTGAAAATATTGTGGGAAATGTAGAAAATGCTCATAATGAGCATTTTCTCCTTTTCCTACAATATTTCCTATTCTGTCAGAAACTTAAAAGCATTCAAGAACAGCGGAAGATAACACACTGAATAACCATGTTTGACAATGACAGTTGTCAATATTTAAACATGTTTTGGTTGCCGTCCGGAAGCGTTTCTGCGCATGTGCGAGGTACCGGAAAAGAGAAAACACGAAAAGGTCTATTAGAGCTACATGTATTTCAACACAAGAGAAAATTTTCCGAGACTGATAACTAGCGTTACTTCATTGATTGTTTTGCGTCTTTAAAACCGATTTTTCCACCCTAAAGTAAATAAAATAAAGAAACCGAAGAGCCAGCTTGTGTTATCCATTCCATCATTTCGCTCTCGGGAGACCAAGTTTAAATAGTTCCTTTTTTGTTAGATCCAGTTTTAGTTTTAATTGTTGACTTGACCGGCTTCCTGCATAGAACTTTGCCAGCGCGCAACATAATTTTTCGTGTCAGAAGTTGGATCCTTTATTTTCAACAAGGGTCCAGTGATCGAACTTAAGCGTCTATACACACTAGATCTATATACATAAGAAAGTTAAAAATATGGATCGTCATGAGCCTGCCAGTAGAGATGGTGAAATTCATTTCAAACGCCCTAGCTATGGAAATTAGCCGTATGAGCCTAGGTATAGAGCTAGCAGTCTCCCTAATTTAGAAGGTAATCGTGACCAGTCTTTGTTGTCGGGAACCTCCGAGTCGACCCAAAATAACAGTTACACAGTGCCTTCAAAGCACAAAAATGCTTTGAAAGTGACTTCTCAGAAAAGCATTTAGAATAATACATCCGGTGTTTTAATGGAAGTAGTATCACAACTCAGAAGTCTGAAGCAAACAGTACCTCAAAGTAGTATAGGGGTCCCCTTTAACCCAAACCGTAGAGACAATGGAAATCAATTTCGAGTTGGCAACAACGGAATTCGGGGTGATCAGAGGTCTAGCGAACACTATCAACCAACCATTATGAACGTTAATCAAAACCAGCAAGATCCGTGCTTTTTCTACAGCAATGGACCTCTTGAGACTCATCATGATATAGAGAATAGAGGCAACATGACAGAGAGAAGACACTTTCCATCAGGTCATGAGAACAAATACCGTCACAGTCTTTAATGCGCACAAGGCATACACTGTGCACAGCCTCGAATTTCAGAGAATATCAGAATTCCTTCATTTACAGGTAAGGAGGACTGGCTAGGCTTGTTAGCGCGGTTTGAATCGATAGCAGACAGACATAATTGGAATGACGAAGATAAGTTGAGGGACATGCTGCCGACTTTTTGTTTAAACAATTGCCAAAAGTTACACTAAGTGATTACCAAGACCTTATACATGAAATGCATACTCGTTTCAAGGTGATTGAAACACCTAGAGCGTTTTGTGCAAAGTTTAGCAGACGGAATCAGAAGGTAGGAGAAACTGCCGTGGACTATGCAGCTGATTTAAAATTTCTTTACGACAAAACTCGTGGTTACAGAGAGAGAAGAACAAGGGAGGAAGATCTAGTTAGGAAGTGTTTAGATGGTTTGAGAGACGACTATATAAGGTTTGAATTAGAATGTCACAAAGAACCGCATACAATCGATGAAGCAGTCTATTACGTAGTTAGCCTCATTCGAACTCGAAACAGTATTGGGTAAGCAAGGAGAGCGAAGCCAGCGAGAGTAGTCCAGTTTCAGGACGTCAGTAGTGAAGGTCTTAAACAGGGGCAAATTAATCAAATTTCAAAACAAAATTTGAACAAATTGGTTACACTAACTCATAATCATTTGAGCGATGACCATACTGCTATTTTGACAAAAATACTAGATCGGCTAGAGAAGCTACAGGCAGCTAATAAGTGGAAAGCAGCTGGAACAAGAGTCATGACAGATAAGGAATGCTACAACTGCCATGCCATCGGCCATTTTTCAAAGAAATTTCCAGAAAAGCATAAAAGAGACAGATGGTAGATAGGCAGTAGATGCCACAGACCAATCCAAGAGCTTAACACTTCAAACTTCCAAGGACCAACTCCAGTGGCCAGGGAAAGGTCCCAGTGAGTTTTAGCGGCCAAAAAAGAAAAAAGAGTCGAAGAGAAGCAAGAAGAGCAAGAATAACTTAAAATGCAGAAAAGCCTGAATTATGGGATATACATTGATGGTGAGGTCGAAGAACTGAAAATTACGTTTACTGCCGATACAGGCGCTACTAGGTCAGTTATGTCGACAAGACTTTGCCAGAGGCAAGGAATGGAAAGGAGACCAGAATTGAGAAAGTCGTGCAATCTCCAACAGGCTAATGGGATGCCAATAAGGGAGATGGGCAAGGGCGACTTTCGTGTAGTCTTAGGGTCATATGCGCTAGTTTTTGAATTTGACATTGAGTACGATGCACTTTAGGGCTTCGATGTATTAATGGGCAGTGAGAAGGGACCAGCCAATATTTTGTTGAGTAAGGATTTGATTGTGCTAGATGAAGTACAGATTCCACGCTTTCAGGTGAGCAAGCAAAGTAGATCCAGGCGAGTTACAGTGGCAGATGATGTAAGTATTCCAGGACAAGCAGAGGCAATAATTGACGTTTGTATCGAAAGGGAAGATACTGATGATATTTGCAAGTAGTCTGAGTACTTAGTGGAACCAACTCAGCAATTTAAAGACAAGTATAACTAGGTAATAGTTACGACACTACTTGTAATTAAATAAAAGCCCCACTTGCAAAGTAAGGGTGTTAAACTCAATTCCTGTTGAGACAACCTTAAGACAGAATGCTTGTATTGGAGATGCAGAACAAATTGAGAGTATAGTAAGCGTCCTTACTGAAACGGAGAATAACGGGAAGCACCAAAACCATTTCTGGGTCAGAAGGCTTGAGACAGCATCACGAGCTGTAACAAGTAATAATATTCAAGACTTTCGTACTTTTTAGTTTGGAGCGCCAGAACACTTCTGGGCCTTACTTGATAAATCAACCAAAGGTAAAACTCAGGCCGAAAAAAGAGTAATAGCAGCCTTGTTGAGCAGATATAGCGACACATCCTCAAAGAATGAATGGGACATTGGTCTAACCAACGTGACAGAGTAAGCATTCGACACTAATGATGCTGCCCCCATCAAGCAACGATCAAGACGAGTTTCAGCTCATACAAAAAGTACTTCACACTTAGCAAGTCCCATTGTGTTTGTGCAACAGAAGTCAGGTGCGGTGAGACCGTGCGTTGATCATAGAAAAGTGAATGCTCTGGTCAAACCTGATGGTTTCCCTCTTCCCAGGATTCAAGACTGCCTTGATGCTGTTGGTGGCATGAACCTGTTTAGTTCTTTCGACTTGACTAGTGGATAGTTTTGGATCCCTCTCAAGAAGGTAGATATCCATAAAAGTGCTTTTACTTGTAAATATGGTCTATTCGAGATGACCCGTATGCTTTTCGGTCTGAATGATAGTTGTGGCACCTTTGAGAGGACAATGGTACAAGTGCTGCAGACATGTCTTGTTTATATTGATGACATTAGAGTGTTCGGAGCAAATTTTGAGGAACACATCCAGAGAGTTGACAAAGTCCTGGATAGGATCGAGCAATCAGGACTTGTACTGAAACCCGACAAGTGTCATCTGCTTAAACAAACAGAAGTAGTATTTTTTGGACATATTGTGTCTAAAGATGGTGTTAAACCGGACCCAAACAATATTGCAAAAGTTGCCAGTTGGCCGAGGCCAGAAAACCCCAGACAAGTTAAAGAGTTTGTTGCAAACAGATCGTACTACCGGCGGTTCATCAAGAACTTTGCAAAGATTGCCCAATCACTGACTCAACTTACAAGAAAGGATGTCATGTTTAACTGGTCCGATGATTGTGAAGAAGCGTTTATACATCTCAAGGAAGGACTAACTGATACAGAGATAACGGGGTACCCACTTAATGAAGGGGATACTTTTTACTTTGATGTAGATGCATCTGGTGCTGGTTTTGGAGGGGTTTTTCTCTGAATTACAGACAGGTCGAGAGAGAGTTCTAGCATAATGTAAGTAGATCCATCAACAAGGCAGAACGCAATTATTGTGTGACAGAACGCGAATTTCTTAGCAGTTGTTTGTTTCGTTCAGTACTTCAGAAAGTATTTATTAGGTAGCAAGTTCATTTCAGAAATGATCGCCAAGCCCTTGTTTGGCTTTTTAGCCTGAAAGAGCCAAATGGCAAGATTGCACGCTGGATAGAGACCTTAGCAGCTTTTGACTTCTGCATTAAATATAGGCCAGGTAAACAACAACAACACTGTGATGCACTCTCCAGATGCGACAACCCAAGAGACTGCGAGTGCAGTGACATAGATATGTCAGAACCCCTCAAGTGCCCTTCTTGGCCCTTTTCCAGTTACGGCTCATGGGAACCGGTACATTCTTGTTCTGACCGACCACTTTTCGAAGTATGTGGAAGTCATCCCAGTACCAGATCTCATGGCAGAAAAATGTGCTAATTAGGGTGTAAATGAGTTGATAAGCAGGTGGGTTGCCCAGTATAAAAGCAAGATTTTCAAAGAGCTCTGTAGAATGCTCCAAGTTAAGAAGCTAAGAACCAGTGTTAGAAACTAAAGGTGCAATGGTCAGGCGGAAAGATTCAATCAAACATTACTAAAAACGATGAGAGCCCATCTAAAAGGAGAGCGGGATTTGAATAAAGGATGCCTAGCTGGAGCGTACCAAGCAACACCCAATGAAGCTACTAAACTGAGTCCTAACGTAATGACCTAGGGAGGGAGATTCGACTCCTAGCAGAACTTGTGTATGGCTGTGTCACAGATAAGGCACAACAGAATGTTACCAACTACGGCGATTATGTGTAAGGTATTCGCCAGAAGTTAAACATAGCGCATTCAATTGCAGGAAACATCTAAAATCTTCTTGTAAGAGAAGCAAGGTTATTTATGACACGAAAATGCTGTTTTACAATTACAACATAGGTGACGTTGTCTAGTGTCTGGCCGAAACACGCAAAATTGGCGAAAGACACAAATTGCAACCAGCATATGAAGGACAGTGTCTTATCATACAGAAGTGTACTCCTATAAACGTTGTCGTGAAGACTAACAATGGTTTAATTGAGCATGTTGTCCATCACAATAAACTAAAACCATGAGAAGGAATGACCATTCCAAACTGGATTAAGAAGATAAAAAAAAGTATCGAAATACAGGCCCTAAACTCATGATGTTCAAAGTAAATTTGGGGGACAAATAATCTCCCCTTTCAGGTTTCTAAATTTTCTAAAAACATTGCGTTCTACCTTAAGCTAGCAATTCGTTTCCGTAACTTGTGTTACAGTGTTGTCGCGATAACCACAAGGAATATGTCAGCTTCCGGTGTCACCTAGTTAAATGTATGCATCAAACGGTAATGCAGGAAATTCAAATTTCTCATCTTTTGTATTTCCAGAGTACAATGGCAGATTCCACATCAAGAAGAGGAAAAATGTACACATGTCTACACCGCGAAGCTCAGGGCAAGACATATGTTGAGGTTCGATACCGGATCATTGCCAACGTTCATAAACATCACCTGGGGTTGGATAAGGCCCCCTTCTATTGTACACTGTGCCTGATGCGATGCACCACCAAGTCAGCACTAGTGAACCATGCAACAAAGTACAGTCGCCACAGACTCTCCCTTACCCAGCTAGGCCAGGTCGACAGTAAGAGGTTCCTGATTGAGAACCCGCATCCAGCCATTTTAGTGCCGGGGACAGATTTTCGAGAGCTGAAGGATGAGAAATCAAGCAAAATGGTACCACCTAAGTGCCCAGGCACTCCGTCGAGTAGGACAGGCAGTCGGAGTTGTAGTTCTCTACCTGACCAAACCGACCCAGTCTTCTCCCTGCAAGCTAATGACAGAGGCCTAATAAACGTACAAGTTACTCCTGAAATGTTGTCCCAACCGTTAAGCAGCAAAAGTACATCAACGACACAGAGTATATGCCAGCCTTCAAAAGAAAATGATTTCATCGCCTACAGTCCCGCTCCATCAACGAATGTTCCAACCTTCGTTCCAACACCAAATGTATTTTCGACTTCTTTCCCGACAATTCAGGTCCCACAACTCCCCACATTTCCTTCCTGTCATGCAAAGACCTCTACTGTCACATCCGCAACACTTCAACTTCTACGAAGTAGTCAACAGCAGCCGCAGCCCTAACTTCAACCCTGATTGAGCTAAACCTCTTGCTAAATCCATTTCAGGTAACGCAACATTCGTCAACAGTAGTGCCACCTGAGACGTCCACTTTGAACACTCCTGTGTTTGGCCCAACTTTCAATATTCTGAATCAGCTGATTTATAATACTCCGTAAGAGCTGGATTATGAATTTGATGATGACTTAGCGGCTGGAAACACCCCAGAGCCAAGTCCAGACAATTGAGTCATTACTAGAATCTTTAACCAAAAGGATGCGTTCTGAAGAGCCAACATGCAATACACAAGTAGTATAGACCATCAAAGAGCTTGTGCAAGGAAGCCTTGTGCTGCTCCTAGATGCCTTCGAGAAAACAGTAGAGCCATTAGAGGTATCGCAAAACAATCAATGAAGTAGGTATCGGTCTTGGTATTTTCTCTTGCGTTGAAATAGCTCTAATTCATTGACAATGTCGATTAGCTTTTAGAATGCGCAAATTGCGAATCTGTCAGCTTTGTGGAATAGTAACCTAATTATTTAAAATGTGAAGTAGATGCAGAAAATGCTTTTAAAACGCTATGACAAATGCTGGTAATTTAAATTTTTTTGAAGCCTGACCTTTCGAAATTAGATCTAGATGAGAAGGATTTGGTTGCTCTAGAAGGATGGTAGTGGTCGGAGACCCAGACTGACGAAATACAGAGGTATTTATAGTATTTGCATGCACACAACAAATGTCAGCGCATGGCGATCCGGAAAATGTGGAAGCTTTCGGAATCTAATGAAATGAGAGCTATTGCTTGATGGCAAGAGCCGATAGGAACTTATAAAGGTCAACATACAGAAAAAAAAAATCATTTACGACCCTATCTTCACCAGTAACTAGGGTCATTTATTCAAATATATCATTTTTAAAGAGGACAGGGTCAAAATCATTTCGATTTCGTTGCACACTTTGTGATAAAATATACATGTACGATATAAGAGGGAATCGCCAATTGTATTATTTATAGTAAAGATGTCCGATAATGAAAATTTCGTTACCCCTTGGCGGACCAAAGAAGTTTCAGAGGCCTATAAATTAACCTATACGACACCAACAAAAACTTAATAAAAAAATATAATAATAAGTTGTGGTTTCATACTTGAGAAGTAATCCAAGTTTCAGTGTAAACGGTATAACAAACTTGACACTCCAAACCATAATATATGGGGATGAAAATCTTAACTTGTTTGATGTTCTGGAATTATATTTATAAAGGTGAAATCGATACCGGAATGTCATCAGTTTAATTTTGAACTGGCTACAGTAAATCTTAAAAAAAAATAAGATTTCTTTGGTATTTATATTCCCCTAGCCCAACATATAGAGTATTGTACAAATCAAACAATGCAAATTGTGCGATTGTGAGAAATATTACAGATAGGTTTTTTTTTTTTTTTGTGATCAAGATAAGACTGCACACTACATACAGTTTTAAATTGAATCTGCACTATCAGATGAGAAAATATTTTTTCCTTAAAATATCTGCGCAATGGTGAAAGCTTTGGGTTTTACTGTAGTCAGAAGACTTAATATCAAAGATTAAGGATAAAATTGTTTTCATAGCCCCTCTTCCCCGCCTTCCATCCATGTTTATTTTTGATGATATTCTTAGGAATGAAATCAGTCAGTCAAATGTTGACTAAACAATCCTGTTCGACTTTCAAATGTAGTGAGAAAAACTGCACTTATTCAGCCTGTTCCCTTTTTCCTCACAGCGTTTTTTCACCATTTGAAAAAAAAATTCTCCATGTATGAAACAACTGACCAGGTAAAAAAGCTTTGTCGGAGAGCCCAGATTTACGCCAGGCAGCGTAGGACATGCAATTAGATCTTGGGTTTGTTACGCCAGTTTTCTGAGATCATTATCAAACAGGAGTGGTCCACGTTTCACATAACTATATCATTAATTCAGTGCTTTAAGTGTAAAACTCAGATGTTTGTAGTTGATTCTCATCCTCCATACTCAGATTAAGAGCCCAAGGTTCACCGTAATGATGCGCTTGCTCATTACAATGATTCAAATACAGTGAACTGTGTTGTCTAAAGACAAGTAAGTCACGTTGAACGTCCAAAATCAGTTAAGTTGCGCCATTTACACTGTAATTTCGGCCATAATATTTGGAACACAAAATTTAAGTCAACCTCGTTTTTTGTATGCTTTCAACCTTTTGATATACAGATTCGATACTTAAAGTGTTTGCATTGGATTTTTTAAGCACAAAAATCAGACCCTATAGAAGTGGGTCAAAAACAGCCGTGAATTACGTTACAAAACCGCGACTTGATAAAATGAATATCTACTATGAACATGATACAATATATTGCTTTTATGTGTAAATCTGAACACTGCATATGTGTCTTTAAAATGAACAAATGTCAAATTTTGGTCATATATTGCATAATGAGAAAGCAGTATCTCTTTGATTTGAACATGTGATGAAATTTTTGGTTGCAAATCTTAATCGCATCGAATTCTAAGAAATAAAGTAATTGTCGTGGATCTGTGTGAAAGAAATTGACGATCATTTATAGCTTATTAGGAAGCTATGTTATCCTGCATTATATGAATGCTTACTTTGTATGGATGAAAGCAACTATTTTACTGTGGTCGGCTTGTACTATAGAGTGGTAACTTGCAACGTAATTCACATATAGAAGAAAATTAAAATGAACTAATATTTAAGAAATGTACCTCCTTTCATTAAATTAACAAAATCAAATTCTGTAAGAATATTGTAGCAAACTGAAAATAAATGGACCTTTAAAACTGTAAGAAATGAATAATAACACTTTTGAGATTCAACAGCAGCAATTTGCGTCAGTTTTAAATACAACTTTACAAACACTACTAAATGTACTATGTGCAGGGCATAAAAAGCGAATAAAATGCAAAAGTCTACTATTTCCTAATAGGCTATAGAATGTTCCAGTCATAAATAATAACCAAACATGAGCACAGACTGTTCACTATATGATGAAAATTTTGTAATGTAATTCAAGTCAAAGCTATAACGTAATTCACTTGTACTTCGGTGACTTTATTTATATGAAAACAAATCAAATTACTTTTAACCCTTTCCAAAAGAACAAATTTTAGACTCCTCCAAATTGAAAGCGTTTGCAGACGATAATTTCAAATTTGATAAAAATGGCAGAATTGTCTATAAAAGGGTAGAAAACACTACGGGAGAAGGAGAAATTGATCGTTACGAGCAATTTCTCCTTTTCCAACAATGTTTTCAAAATACTTGTACTGCAGACACGTAAAAACCAGGGCTTGTTTGGGAAAGGGTTAACTCTTTACCAAACAGCAAAATTTAAGACCAGTCCAATTTGAAAGACTTTGCAGACGACAAAATGAATCTGACTTATAAAATGAATTTGGTTATAGGAAGAGTAGAAAACAGTGTGGGAAAAGGAGAAAATGCTGGTTACCTGCATTTTCTCCTTTTCCCGGACTGTGTTCAAAGAGCCTCTTTGTCAGGGTCGTTAAAAGTCGGGATTGTGTGGTAAAGAATTAAAGAAACTCAGTGTAACACAAACTGTCTCTCGTCAACTATTGTTTACTTTTTATAGGCCACACAACTGCTCAATGTTGTTTATTTCTTCCTGTCGGAATTTGAATATGTTTTTCTAATGCGAATTGGTTCGTTTACAGCCATTAATATAGCGTGTCGGCTGTTATCCAGACTGTGTCTGGCTTACTTGAAGGATTTTTTTTGCATCAACCATGGACGATACAAAGTATTCTTGGTCACAAGGGTCATAGTGAAAGACCGTGAATTACGTTACAGTTTTTGTGAATTACGTTATCATATAATTCATACATCACATTCAAATATATCTCTTTAATTTCTTTAATTCAGACAAGATAGAAGAATACAAATGTCAATCTTAAAAATCAAACATCACACATGTTGTGAGCAGGGATACACATTAATTAAATGATATAAACCAATAATCCTTACTGTGCAATAAAGTATTCACATCCACCAAGGTCAAAAAAAGATAAACAGCACCAGTAAATGACGTTTACATATGACGTAACTATGAGGTCAGTTTTTACACCGAAATTAACTCGTGTATCTGAACAGTTTGGTGTTTCGTTCAGGTAATCCTACATTCAGTGTATCGTAATTCACTGTAACGTAATTCACCGCAGCGTCTAAAATGCAATTTGAATCCTTATTACTTTACACAGATAAATTATATCTTGACATATCAGAGAGGCGGACATGGTCTACCCATATTGGTATTTAATTTCCTTTCCCATGTTTAGTATCTTAAAAAACATGTGTAACGTAATTCACTAAAAATGTGAAAAATTGAAAATTCTAATTTGAATAAAGTGTGGTTTATTTTTTTTTTTACGGTAAACCAGAAACATTATTTTAGCTGTTAAATATGATGCTTATAGAAAGAGAAAAAATATGTTTTGTGCACTACCTTTCGTATTTCATTTCAATGCAGTGGTCTTACTTTGTGTAACGTAATTCACTATGATTTAAGGGACAGTAAACCGACAAAAATATAAAAAGAACTAACAAATTACAAGCATTATTTCGACTTTTTGCCTCATTGTTTGGCATTTACGAATAAAATGAACTGTACCTTATTCATACTATGTGGTTTATGTTTGTGCAATATTTTCCGTTAATATAACCTTTTGTTTGTGACATGGCTTTTTGTTAGTATATGTCTACAATCAGCTTCAAATTTTCAAATTCAAAGTGTTCAGATCTTGGATTTGTACATTTATATTTTTGGCAATATCATTTGGACTATGTGTAACATACAAAAATAGACTGAAGGGCCTAAATTATCTTTTCATTTGGCTGTGACTGGAAATTATGTCATTGGCGCAACTTAACTGATTTTGGACGTGAAAGACAATGAAAGATTAAGATCAGACTGTTCTTTGAATGCAATGCAGATCAATAAACTTACTTACATACCTAAGATCTTAATTTTCTGTTTATGTATATATAAATACACGACCATGAAAGTGTAATGTTTGGATGTTGTTTTTTCTTACTGTAAAAGGTCATAACTGGATGCTTTAACTCTTTAAAAAACTATTCCGTTTTTGATGACCAAGAGGAAGACGGCTAAAAACTGTAGGAAAAAAGACGAGGATGACCATCGTTTTCTCCTTTTCCTACGAGTTTTCTTTTTTGCCCTCGACGACTAGGACCATCATTTGGTCTACATTTGATTCGTATGTGCAGATGCTTCCGATATGGGCACGTCTCCGATGAGATATGGGCACGTCTAAAATTACATCATGTTGAA
The DNA here is from genome assembly GCA_943736015.1 of Tridacna crocea. Lineage (NCBI taxonomy): Eukaryota > Metazoa > Mollusca > Bivalvia > Cardiida > Cardiidae > Tridacna > Tridacna crocea. The sequence goes on along the minus strand of OX031057.1, from coordinate 33,714,970 downwards.
AAGTGGCGAGAGTTGGGAAGATATTACATTCTTTGAAACAAATTTGGAACAAATTGGCCAGCCAATGTTTTGGACAGAACGATCTTGCCCAGATAAATTTAGCCAATCAATAAGTTAGGTAGGACAATTGGCCTTTCTGTAAACGCGAGTTAGTAACTCGGTATATCGGTTGTCAAGCCTGACAAGCTAACCAAAACATGGCAGAAAGAGTGTTTATTTCAGTTTTATTCTAGCTGATATTTCGCTCTAGGTTAATTGGCCTTTCTGTAAACGCGAGTTTTGCACCCCCTCCCTTTAGTAACGCCTGACAAGCCTAACAAGCTAACCAGAAAAAGGCGTTGAATACAAGGAGAAAGAGCGTTTATTTCAGTTTTATTCTAGCTGATATTTTGCTCCAGGTTGATTAAAATATTTTTTTCCCAAACTTTCTTATCAATTTGAATAGAATTGGCTGTTTTGATAATCAAGTAGACACGATCAAACTATCGCATGTCTATATCAACTTGTGTCAGACTTTTTTGTTTACATGGCGCCCAATGCTTTTTTCATTGGCCGATAAGACTTTGGAAGATTTGTAAATCAAAATTGGCAGAAAGGTCAATTTGTCTAGATAAACACGATTGCTTTTTACAAATAAAAACGTTTAAGGCCTACTTGCAGTGTAAAGTAAACAATTTGTGTTATAATACATGCGTAATTCATACGATTTATTCATATCATTTTAAAGTATGGATATTACTGATAATATCTGACAATGTATTACCGCACAGTTGTCAAAGTTGCAAAAGTTACAGTAAAGAATATTGGTTTATTGTTAAACTTATTCAAGAGATAGTCATACTTGGAAGACTTGTCAATCAAAATCGGCAGAAGGGTAAATTTGTCTAGATAAACACGATTGCTTCTTAAAAATAGAAAAGGCCTACTTGCATTGAAACGTAAACAATTTGTGTTATAATATTTTATACGACTTATTCATGTCATTTTAAAGTATGGATATTACTAATAATATCTGACAATGTGTTACCGTACAGTTGGCAAAGTTGCAAAAGTTACAGAAAAGAATATTTGTATATCGTTAAACTTATTTAAAAAGTTGATAGATACTGTTATTCAGGATGGTTGATATCTTAAAGGAAAGTAACGATTTACTGTTTATTGATCTATAGTGCAACTACATGTAAAACGTTATTGATCATTGCAAGATAACGACATAATCTAAACAAACTGCACTAGTTTTTGAAACCTTTATCAAACTAAACTCTGTTTAAAACCATCTTGTTTTTAATGGCCTGGAGGAGGAAATATATCGAAAACATTGTGGAAAAGGGGGAAAAGTTTGGACAAGTTTTAAATGCTAGCGTTGGATATACAGTAAAGAGCACTAGAGATTTGCACATGCGATCTCAACAGTATATTCCATTTGCCAAATATCGATACTGACGCATCACCAAGGGTCTTCCCATGCAGATCCTCTCCACTGGACAAGCTAATCTAATCTCGAATATACCCAAATAGTTAAAGGGTCACATTTATTTTCACGGTTCAATTTGATTCGTCCTAAATGCTTTAAATAAAACGAACAAACAAAAAAACAAGAGGCCCAAGATCGCCTACTGAATTTTTGATAGGACCATAGCCATTTTTTTGAGATATTGACACTGTGGAAACAAAATCACTATTTTGCAAATTTTACAATTTTGAAAAGATCACCTGTAAAAGTCATTTCAAAATCTGTCACCATCCCTACAGTCATCACCTTAGCAATGATTTTGATGAATCAGAATTCTGCAAATAAGTTTTTGGATATATCATCTAAAAACAATTTCTTGAAGAAGAGCACATGGTTGATAGTGACTGAAAACATAAATCGAACAAGATTACCACATACAGGTGCCAACAATATTGGCTGTTACTTTCGATGGATAAACATTGCCATAACAATTTTTAAAAAAAAAAAAAGGTCACCCTAGGAACATTTCGTTGAAATTATTTCAAAGTCTGACCAGCCGTTCCAGAGAAGAAGAATGAAGAAATTCCTCTTCATGTCCCTGTAGTGCAAAAAACTCCAGCACCAGAGCCATGTGTCTTGACAGATCATAATTTTGTGAACAATATTTGAAAAGATTCAGCTATGGAACATTGCTGGAAACTATTTTAATGTTTCAGTGAAGAAGAATGTTCAAGAACTTCTTCATTTCTGTATACTGCAAGTAGCCCCCATTTCATCAGAGCGATGTTTCTTGACGGATCAAAATTTCACGAACATGAAAATGTGTTCGGGCAGAACTTACATCTTTTTGGGGTCAGTTATCGGAATGGACTTACTTCTGTGACAATTCCAAATCCTTTACAAGTGATCAACGTAAGAATAAACAGGATAAACACTTTATCATGACACGTGTGTGTTAGTTGGTGCCTAGAGAAGTACACCACAGCTTTTCGTATAGATTATCCACTTCGACGGTGAAATACCGAGATCAAGGGTACATCCAGCTAACCCTTTACCAGCTTTTGAATGAAAACGGTAACTGCACGTATTTCTGTACTGAAAATGAAGCTGAAACTATCCTTTATCTAGGAGGATTGACAGGTTTGAAATTTGAACTGAACTTTTTTGTTACGATAGTCATCTGATAAGTTGGTTCAAACAGGATCGTATCAAAAATGCAACTAAAAATAGTTCGAATGTTATTTTAAAGTCTGGATTTTCGCAGTAAATTCAAACTGGATAATATTCCACTTTTTGGTAAATAGACAGTCTTTTTCTATTTGCCGATACTGGGACGTTTTTTTCTCCAAGAAAAAAACATTCTCACTTTGATAGTTTAAATAAATCAAGTCAGTGATCCCTGGATTTCGTGCCTGTACGTTACAAACTTAGCTACGAGATTCGGCAAATATATGCTGACCAATCAGACATAAAATAGGAAAGGTATCTATTGCACTTCAATTATTATTATTATTATTATTAGCGTATTCCCATTTTTTCCTTATTTTTTGCAACACTGAGTCTTCGTTAACTCTTTACCAAACGATAATACTTTAGACTTTATCAAATTATAAGCCTTTTCAGACAACAACATGAATGTGAATAAAAAAAAAAGAAAAAGGATAGGGTTATATGGTATTGGGGATTAAATAGTTAAAATGCTTTCACTCAACGACAAAACTTTTGACTCCTCTAGACACTAAGCATATGAAGAGGATAGAATAAATGTAACTAAATGGTTGAAATTGTCCTTGAAAAAGTAACAAAAAATGTTTGAACAGGAGAAATGCTAGTTTCAAGCCCTTCCTCCTTTTCCGATATATTCTCTCAGACTTTGATTGAAGTTCAGCTGTTTTCACAGATCTTGCTGAACTATATAACGCTGACTTTTTTATTTTCGCATTTTTGGAGGGAGTGTGTGTGTGTAGGGGGGGTTATTTTCCGGAACCCGTCGATATTTTTTTCATGATATTTTTACCGATGTTATTTTAATCATTTGCGCATATGAAGAAGAAATATCGAGGTAGATATAAACAGTTGAGCCTATTTTACATGCAAATATTATTTGCAGCTTACATTTTGCGGCCCCACCCAAGATTTTACTTTAACCTTCAGTATCAGAGGTTTTCGATAGAATATGGCGAAACCGAATAATGCATGTTGCCGTTATCGAATATTATGACGTTATGATAAAAAATTTCGACGTCAAAGGAAATGGCGGCCCACCGATAGAATTGTGATAGAATTTTGTGTTGACCCAAAAATGACAATGACACCGACATAAACGTTTGAACAGTTGCAAACTACGGAGAAGTATAAATCTGTTTTTCGCTCGCTCGCATCCAAATGGCACAAAAGATTTTCTGGAGGATGGAGAGAAGCAAAATGTGTGGAGTCGGGTAGACAAAAAGAAATAGACAGCCGAATAGCAGACAGCATCAGGAATCTCGAAAAGGAGTAACGCTAATGACGTTGACGTCATAATTATTGTACGAGGGTCAGTCAAAAATAAGTGAGCACTGCCTCATATCTTTTTTTATTGTTTTACGTAGGCTAACAAAAAATGGCACGATTGTTCATTTATGTCTCGTGCAAAACTTGCGCGGGAAAAAAACAACGTTACATGACGTCACGTAAATATGACGTCATTACAAAACTGTCATGGCAGGCGGTGCGTTCACGTTGACGCGCGACGAACAAGTAACATATATTAAGATTGAGCCTAGGCGAGGTAAAAGTGCGATAGAAATTCAGAAAGCACTCGAAGAAGTAGGTTCAGAGTTTGTACTTCCATATAGTTCTATCACCCGATGGGTAAGACAATTCAACAACGGGCGCAATACAGTTAGCAACAAGCACCTGTGCGGAAGGCCTTTGTCGGCAACGACCGGTGAAAATGTGGAAAATGTTGCAAAACTGCTGAACGATGACAGAAGATATTCATGTGATGAAATTGCTCATGAGTTGGACATAAGTCACGGGTCAGTTCATCGAATTTTAACGGAACGTCTGCAAATGAGAAAGATCACGGCCCGATGGGTGCCCCACATGCTGTCGGAAAGTGAAAAACACCAACGTGTAAACATTGCCCGTAAACTTCTAAAAAGATAGGGTGAAGATGGCGATGAAATGTTACAACGAATCGTTGCAATCGATGAGACGTGGATTCGGTCTTTTGAACCCGAATTAAAGCGCCAAAGCAGTGAATGGCATACAAAAAACTCCCCGAGACCCGTAAAATTCCGTCTAAGTCAGAACTGTGCCAAAATGTTGATCTTTGCGTATGATTTTCGTGGAGTATTGACGGCAAACAGGGTACCAACTGGTGAGACTGTGAATAAAGAGTACTATAAGATATATAGTAGAACTATACTTCGTCCAGCAACCGAAAGCGCCAGGAGATGATTGACCGCACGCCGCTAATTTTACACGATAACGCGTCATCCCATAAAGCCAACGTTGTCAATGAGCTGCTGGAGTCATACCAGTGGGAAGTTCTTGATCATCCCCCCTACTCCCCTGACTTGAGCCCCCCCTGACTTTGATTTGTTCCCAAAACTTAAGGAGCCTTTACGGGGAATACGCTACGAGAGTTTGGATGAACTTGAATGTGCCGTGAACAGGGAGGTACGACGAATCAACTTTGGTAGCCTAGCAACCGGCATCCAAGCGTTGCCAAAGAGATGGAATTCTGTCATCCAGTCCAGGGGAATTTACTTTGAGGGATTATAAGCACGTAATTTGTTTACTATGTAGTTTTAAAAAGTTATTAGGCAGTGCTCATTTATTTTTGACTGACCCTCGTAAAAGTGTGGGCCGGGGTTATTTGATTGGTGCATATTAAACTTCTGTGTGCTGGTTATATTTCAAGCTAGAACGTTGAAATTTCACATAGTCTATCGTAAATCTTTGTTCATTTGCTCTTAGGAGCGTTTTGTCTAATGTTATAATAAGTGTGTAATGAATTTTTACAAAAAGAAAACGAGGTGAAGCGTTAACTCGGTCTTCCTTTGATCCCGCTATCGCACTGCTTCTAACCTAGTAAGAAAATAAAGATGAGCAAAACGTGATTTCAATCAAGATTTTATTCTTTCGTGTTTGATTTAAAATCTTTCTCTTTGCCAAATGTTAATCGCTAGTTTTAGTATTAAATAAATACAGGGGTGTTCATATTTCCTATCTCACTACAAATATTGTAAACACTCTAAATGTATGTCGAGCATATCAATAATTTCTAATTGCGTTGTTTGTTATCATATTTCAACTTACAATATCTATGACAGGACCATACTTAAACATTTAAAAATGAATATTTAGATGACTCAAATCCATGTAACGGAAAATTCAAGTTGGTAACGGAAATTTCATCTTTTTCAGGACAAATTTTGAAAAGATGGGCAAATCCAGAGAAGATGGGCAAATCCAGAGCAGAAATCCAAAAAGCCTATCGTGAACGCTTAAAGCAAAAGAACAAAGAAGAGTATTTAAAGAAAGAAAGAGAGAGGAAGACGGGATATTACGTACCAACGGCAGAACTATCTGAAAATGACCGCAAGAAAAGGAGAGAAAGAAACCTGGATAACCTAAGACGATTTTACCAGAGAAAACGGGCAGAAAGATCTCGACAGAATCGTGAAACCGAGACAAGTGGTAACGAAAGTGGAGAAATACAATCGAACAATAATGAAACAGACAGAGGCCGAATGCGAATCCGTATGAACTTTCAAGGGAGGCGAAAAGCAACACTGAAAAGATGAAAACGTGATGTTTCAGATGCTCACTCAAGAATAACAGTGCTAGAGCAAGAAAGGGACAAGCTAATCACCAAAGTTAAAACCACCCAGAAGAAAGTTCAAAGACTAAAAGCTGGAATAGAAAAGGCAAATCCAAAAAGCATACCTGAAATTGAATTAACCCCAAGTAAAGAGACAGAACACTTAATGAATAAAGCAGGTTTAAATGATAATCAAAAAAGCAAGATCCGAAAGCATCTCCTTACGAGCAACGTTTTAACCAAAGGGATATCAGAAGCAAGAAAGGTAACCCCAAGAGGGAAAATGAGAGATCTTCACATGATTGCTGATCGAATTCTTAAACAGTACAGATGTCTGGGTTCCGTGAGAGACAAAACAGGTCTTTGTAGACATGCTATGGCTAAAGTAGGGGTCAAATCAGACATACACGAAATCCGAAGGAGAAGAAGAAAATTAATGACACATGAAAGCAACGTCATTAATTTCCTGAAACGTGAGGACAATAGCCGTATCATGCCAGGAAAGAGAGATGCTAAGAAGGTACAAACAGGTCAAAGAGTGCAAACATACGCTCTCACAGATTATCTGAAAAATCTTCATCTGAAGTTTCTGTCGGAGAACCCATCTTCAGATATTTCACTTACAACTTTTATAAGATGTAGACCAGCTTACATAGTGAAAGCAGCATTCACTAGTAGGATGTGTTGTCTGTGCACGAAGCACCAAAATGCTGCATTTACGGTAAAAACTCTCAGAAACGTAGGCATTGATTTACCAGTAAACCCTGAGAAAGCAGTCCATAATCTACCAACCTCTGAAGCCTTGTCTGAAAAGATTTTGGAAGAAACCAAACTCCGTCAGTGGAAAAGAGTAGAAATTGAAGAGAAGAGGAGAAAGAAATTTGTGACGAGAATTGTGGAGGAAATTATGAAACCGAAACAGATGATAGAACATGCAGAGAAACAGATGTTAGAATTCAAGGGCCACGTTGAGAGAATGACAAACCAGTATGAACAATTGAAGAATCTCAAGCTGAATCTACCGAAGCACAACATTATAGTTCAGCTCGATTTCGCCGAAAATTACTTCTGCCGTAGTGTTGAAGAGGTGCAAAGTGCCTACTTCAACAAAACTTCAGTGACCTTACATCCCCTTGTTCTATATCATTTATCAGGAGATGGCGAGCTAGCCCACAAAAGTTACATAACCGTTTCAGATGAATCATCACATAAAGCCTCCACTGTTATAGCCTTTATTGAGGATATGATGCCTGAATTTAAGAAAATAGTCATTGATCTTAAACGCATCCATTACTGGAGTGACTCCCCGTCCAGCCAATATAGAAATAAATTAATGTTTCACTTCATTCAGCATCACAGTGAAAAGTTTGGCGTAACAGCAGTTTGGAACTACTTTGAGTCGGGCCATGAGAAAGGGCCTTGCGATGGCCTCGGTGGCACATGCAAGAGAATGGCCGATGAAGCTAGCCGCGATGCGGGAAAGCGATTATCCAAGATGCACGAAGTTTTTATGATTGGGCCAAAAAATCAAGTATGTTGAATGTCACTTTCCGATTCGTCAGTACCGAAACATGTGAGAAGAAATGCAGTGAGATAGACAAATTATCAATTATGCCCGTTACCGGTACAATGAAAGTGCATGCAGTTGCAAAAAACCGTGATGGCATATTACTAAGCAAGGTCAGCTACTACTGTCAAGACCACTGCATGACAGAAAATGTTTGTGATAAGTGGACCAAAACATCGACCAAAACAAAAACAAGAAAACCTGGCGGTAGAACGGAAACTGATGAAACGCCCGAAGAGAACAAAAGAGATGATAGAGAGCAAGAAAAGACTGACCACGTTGAAGCAGTTGAAATCGGCTTAAAGTGCGGCGATTTTATGGCCGTGTTGTATGAAAATAGTGTTTACATCAGCCGTATTGTCGATGAAGATGAAAAAGAATTTGAGGTCGACTTCATGGAGTTAAAAAAAGACTTGTTCCAGTGGCCATCACAAAAGGACAGGCTGTGGGTATTGAAAAGCCACATAATTCGTAAAATTCAGGATCCAATTCCGATTGGACGTTCAAAGCGGATGTTCAAAATTCTAGGCTAAACGTGTGGTTACCAGCATTTTCTCCTTTTCCCACAATGTTTTCAAAAGTCTTTGTTTTCAGGGTCGTTAAAAATCGGGATTGTGTGGTAAAGGGTTAAAACATTTTGATACGCTAAAATCCATTTAAAAATCAAAACAAATGATTTTGTGAAATTTATTTGAATAATTTTAAAGATCACTTCTAAAGAAAGTTATAAGATGTGACGTATAATAGAACATATTTCTTAAAACTTCCGTTACCACAAAATTTCCGTTACATTAATGTTTTGAGGAAGTAAAATTCATGTCACTTGCGACATTTTAGCAAACCGAACAACTGCGGTACTAAGCTAAAGACTAGGCTTTATTTCATAATGTTTTGATGTATTTAACTGACTGTATAAAAGAATAAAGAGTTGAAACGAGAGACAATCCTTGAACAAAAATATAATGCTGAAAAATTTCATTCCTCATTCAGATATCCGCAGTACTTTTCAATGTGTTACCGTATTTCTTATGAGTTGGCTTTAAAGTTTTAGATTCTGATGATGTTCGGTTGGGTTGAAATTATTGTCAAATGAGATTATCTCATATTAAAATTTCCGTTACAAAAACGACTTGTTCTTTTAACACAGAATGCATCCTCAGAATATACATTGTGTAAAATATATTGCTTGGACTGCAAGCGATGGTCTGTAGGATTAGTTTATGCATAATAAAACATCTATTTGTTGTGTCCCATTATTAATCAAGGATTTGTTTGAGCAATGGCCTAGTTGTAAACATTTAAAAATAAAAGTCTAAAAATTTTACTCATTGCGGAAGTAAGCCTGGATGCATTTTACAATACATGATTTCCGGGGAGCGCACATTTTCAGGCTCGTTGGACATCACATTACTCGATTCAGTATACTAAGCTGTAGTTTTACTGCTGAAGTAAAATGTACCCCGATTTAAAGGTTGTTTATTAGAGTAAGAAAAAAAAATAACCAGTCCCTAATTTCTGCGCGCAGTAGTTCGGACTTGGAAAACATGATGCATTCAAGACCTTTAAAACTTATAAGAAGAAACATACATGATAACGGAAATCAGCACAAAATACACTTATCGCAACATGTATTTTTCAACATTTCTGGACTGCCTTTGGACCTCTATATTGAATTTTAGCGTTAGGTCAGCTGTAATGTCCTTGCTTCGTATAGATAAACGCACAACTGTCACAATAAATCGACGCTTCTTATCTTTTGCTTCGTGATAATTAACCAGTTTTTTTATCAATAGTATGTTGGATTTGGAATTTTCACAGGTTACAGAGGGTAAATTCATCCTTAGTCTCTATATACTCGATTTTTCAATTAGATCTCATAAAATGCATATTTTCTCTTTCCATGATTTTTTTTGTTTCAAAAGTAATATCACAGTGTAGGACCGGAAGTGTGCATTGTTTGATATTGTATGTCACTTGGGGGTCTATACAGTGGCGAAATGTCACTTGATTCTTGAAAACTGTATTTCCACGGTAAGTGAAGTTATTATTTTTTTCATTTATTTTTACATTTGATTGAATTCTTTCCATCCATATGTACTTTTGATATATATTAAACATGCCAGGCATCTGATCGCGAAATGTGCAACCTCCTTATAGCAGTAAGAATGTCTTGATCATCTTGATGTGAGAAAATTGAAATGAATTTCGACTACAAAAAATAGCAGAATTTTCGCTTTAATAGCGCACACGAGAGAGTTCTTTCTACGATTAAAAGGTCTGCCGATGTGTCTTCTTTCTCTTTTCATCAACAAGTTCCAAGTTGTGACCTTAAAAGCGATTAAAATGACATGACGAAATTTCAGCATGTCTACCAACAGAATTTTGTACCGTCACTTGTATAAAATATTCTAGATCTTAAGTGACTGTACAACAGCTTATCACGTGACAGTACAAATTCCGTATGTAGACATGCCATTTTAAACGAACGATTAGGAGGATTGTAGTGGATTTTTTTACCAATTCTTTACATGTTTTCAAACAAAAGTGAATAAAGAAACTGTCTATACATTTTCCGTTCAGCAAAAAAGCTTTTAAGGATGATTAATCAAACAAAATACCCCGTTGTTTTTATGCAAAATCATCTGTATTTTAGTATGGTTACATGATCAAGGCATCCCCATATCTCCATGAAAGCTTTTCAGAGCACATGAGTGTTCTTGATACGGTCTATGATTAACAAACAAACAACTGGATATGAAGGTTTTATAATAGCTATCAAAATAAATGAAAAATCACCAGCTTGACTTACCGTGTGTTAGCAATTTTCACGACCAAGTGACATTTCACCGCTGTACAAACTCCCAAGTGACATACAATCTCAAACACTGTACACTTCCGGTCCTACACCATGAATATAATAAAATACATTTTAATTGTGTTATTGCTATGTCATTTTCTTTTCAGATTTGAATTCGTCCAAATGTAAAGGATTTGCGAACAGGACCTACGGCATTTATGTTTAAAATAATGTTTAAAATACACATGTAACTCGATAGTTCCGTTGTGCCGTTTACAATAACAATGAAATGTCGCTTGTAATTGGCAAGCCGTCCATTTAGAGATATGTCCACATTTGGGTTGGACTGTTAAAGTTATGTATCTGTATCGATGTTACGGAGAAGTACTCTTCCCTCTTTAGCCAAAGCATGGCTCATATATCTAACGGAGAATGCACTTCTGTTCTCCAACTATAAGTGGCAAACAATATTGACCAGTACATTTTTTTTCGCTGGAAAAATAAACCTTCAAGTATTATTCATTTGAGTACTATGTTAAGATTGTGTCAACAAACAGTTTGACAATTTGCACGGGAGAGATATTAGTCCCTCTTTTGGCAAGCTTGGCTTATATGTGAAACGGAGAATGCACATCTTTTCTTCTATTGTAAGCGGAAAAATACTGACCAGAACCGTTTTTCGCGGGAAAAACAAACTTTCAACCACTGTTCCTTTGAGTAAAGTTAAAATATTGTCAACAAATAAATTGATAATTGAGAATTATTTATTTCTCCACGTTACAACAAACATTATAAATAAGTTTTAACACAACATTAATAAAACATTTAAAGATATTGATTCAAGAGCTATGGACAAGCAAAGGCGTTACATATTTCGAGTTCCTGATTGTTTCCGTCACAATTAGCGCCGCCATATTGCGGTAAAGGCTGTGTACACGCACGTGTTCTGTATCGAGCGCCAATGTCACATGACTTATCGCATGATCCCCAAGTGCTCCACTGTGTCCATCCACCGTCAATAGGTAATTTTGCTGAAGCAAAAATAATACATGTATACGTTTCCTGCAAATTAAAACTTCGTAACATACACTTTTTAATTTACCAGGTAATTCACACTAGAAAAAATACATTTTGTTAGGAAAATTCAGAACTTTTTTCTTTCGCCACAATGTTGTTGGATTATTTTTATGAGCTTTTGAAAGACAGAGCTGTACGGTGATTGATTTAAGCTATGTTTTTGTACCTGGTACACTAAAACCTCAAACATCTTTTGTACGATATGGGTTCCTGATCCACGTGTAGAAATAATCAAGGAAATAAAACTTTATCTTCAGGGTCACCAAGATGTAGCTTAAATGACTTTACCAGCTATGTTAGAGTCGCAGAAAGTCGAATTTAATATCTCTTGTGGAAAACTCAACAGTACCAGCTATAGAGACAAGCTTCAAAATACATCTATACGCGCTTTTACCCAGTTTTAATCCATTCCATCTTAAATATTCTATCACAGTACAATCGTTTTGGTATTTTCATATCGATGGTGCTCTAGACGGTTGCAGGGTTGCAGAGATTACAACGGACAGAAACTGCATTTTCATGTTCTGAAGGCAATCAAAGAAATAGCTTTTCTTTTTAATAGAAGACTTCCGATATAAATCAAAGTCTGTTTTCACTAATAGAATGAATAAAAGGACTAAAAGAAAAAAGAAAGTATTCTTGCCTGCTGTTACAGGAGGTGTGGTGACTGGTGACGCATTCGTCAGGTAGTTGATCAGATCATTCTTGTCTTGAGTGTATCCATCTGATGAAATATAGTTAACAATAGTTTCTTTGTTGTTTGAATTGAAGTCAAAATAGCGGTCAAAGACACAGGGACTCGATCCAGTAATTTATTTGGTATCTTGTAAGTAAATAATAACAAGGGGTCGAACATGACCGAGGGGCAGATATCACCAGGTTCGAATTTAGGCCCAATTACAAAGTCAATTTCGGTTCAGTTCTGTCATGAAGTATACCAAATCACAGCTAAACGAATACGTTCTTCGATGATGCTACAGATTATAACCATAATCAATCCGTTTACCAAACACGGGTCGAGATATCGAGCAAATTAGGGACAATGTCGCAGGTTGGACACGAGCGTGCAACTGGGATACCACTCTACTTTCAGGCATTGACAGTCAGTTTTCCTACCACGCATCGATTAAGAACATGTTAAAAAGTTTCTTACAGGCAATGAATTTCTGTTTCCTCCAAAGTCAACAGCGTTTTCAGGTTTATAATCTTTCCAATCGAAACTGATTCTATTTTGACAAGCTTTCTTAGTAGTGCTCATTAAAACTTGTGATGAATTTTATACAAATATAAACTAAATTCATGTCTACTTACTCTCGTTACAGAGTGGTGTGTCACATTTCGTCTTGATATAGTTCAACGATGGATTGAAGGAATTGCTGACGTGAAAAGTTACTCGTTCTTTTCTCTGAAGAGACAGTTATATCATTATAAATATACGTGTACATATGTAGTCATCCAAATGCTCACTATCTTGAATACTATCAATGAAGCAATCAAGGACGCTTTTTTTGTAGAACCCCTAGATAAAATAACTACATGTACACGTAGTTACAACAACTATTATTCGTCTCTAATATTTTTTTGCTTTTGAGCTAGAGGATATTTTTAATAATAAAAACCCATTTTAATTTCCATTCCACAATCCTTGGTAAAACATGAAGTACTGCTTATACTGCTGGCCACTTAATGTTACCGTTTGTCACCTGTAGTTTGTTTCAGACCTCGTGCCCACTATAAAATGTAATGATATCCCGAATAAATATTATGTTAAATAAGATTCTAAATGAGACCAACTTCTTTGACAGTACAGGTATTTCTTTGAATTCAGGACAAGAAAAATGTTTATAAATGTTTATGATTTCTTATACAGGAGTAACTTTACTGCCATCTCCCCAAAAGTATTTATCTGTCTGTTGGGGCATGGGTTACCTTGCTGAGAGAAACATTGTTTTAATTTTAAACTTACCGTTACACATTCTTTGTCTGAGGCATCGCAGCATCCATGCCAATAGTAAGTCGGCGCTCTTTGTTCATTTATGCCACTGATACAGCTCTAAAATCCAAACACAAGATGATAATACAGAGTGAGGTTATTGTCACTGTGACATAAATACGAGATGAAACAAGGAGATATGAGTGTAAATTAAAATAGTGGATAAATTGTAAGATACAAGCGTAAACATCACAACGACATGAATGTAACGTAGAATACAAGACAAATTTATTATGCATATATTCAGAAATTTTCACTCTCTTGAGAAATTGTGATTACATTTTTTGTACCTGTTTTTACCTACACCCCGCCAAACGGAAAATCATGACAAATGGTAGTAAAATGCAACGAAAAAGAAACAGAAAAAAACATATGTACATGTATTCAAATGCTCAAAAAAAGGGACAGAAGTTTAGAGAGGAATCTTTATTATTATTATTATTATTATTATTATTATAAAGTGATAATGTTTATGTGAAAAAAATACGTAAAAGTATTTGAATTTTTAGATTTCTGCTTGAAATTTGAAAATGGAGAAATTGCGCATTCAAGTATAGCATTTTGCATTTTATTAAAATGATTTTAGAAAGAAAACTTCTGTGGGGGCATCCGGCAATACTACGGAATTATTCAAGTTAATGATTATTCAAAGTGATTTTAAGATCATTATTCACACTATGATGTTTACATGTACATGTATTTACATTTTATCGGTGATCTCTTCTTTGTGGTTCATGTTAAAAAAAAATACATTGAACAGCTTTTTTTTAAAACATGATCTTCCTGCTTGTCAAAAAGAATCTTAGCATGCTAGCAACACAGTGAATCTTTACATTTCTACTCCAGAAACAAAAACTTTTGCATGACATCTCCAAAAATATTCTAATCATAGCCTGCACAGTTGGCACAAACTACGTTCCTTTTATTCCTGAATGGCAGCCCCCACACACACACGCACAAAATCATTTCTTTAACGTCTTTTTGAACTATTACTATTCATATTTCGTTTAATAAACAGTAGTTTGAACCAATTTCTGCATAGCCCTTGTACAAACCTATAAAACTTCTAATGCAAATTTCAAGAGCTATTCCATACCAGCAGCGACGTTAAAAGTTGTACATGTCTGGTAATAGGTTCGATAATAACTTTAACCCTTCGACTCAACGAAATTAATACACTGAGTAAGGAAAACAAAAAAGATTTCTTTTTATGTTTACGATATCATATAGAATGTTAAAAAATGATACACTGGCTATGTGCTGTCTGATCTTCATTTATTACTATCATTTTCGAGTAGCTTCAACCCTTAGAGCACCAGGCACCACCATGATCATTTCTATAGTCAATGTAGGCTGCATCACGATCCATACATTTTCAATGGGTTTTGCAAATCAAGACAACACTGTGCAGCACGTACAGTCCGATCTTAACAGCTTCGACACACAATACAGTAAATGCTAGATTTTACCGGGCTCAAGTTCCGTGCAACAAAAAAATCAATTTGGCCTAGCTGTCGACGAAGGGAAGAAAAGGGGATTATCTTTTCGCGAGTATTCTGTATTTTTTTTTTATAGCTGCGGTAGACTCCGCTTTTTTCTTGAAGTGACTGCCCATACATTGATCAAACGTTAACAGCCGCTTTATCCTTCAAAGATTAAAATTAGAGGAAAAACTTGTACATAAAATTGCTTCTGAGTATCATATTCTACATAACTTTCTATATCATCATTCTCATTATTTTGTTTTGTAAAAAAGTAGACAAATGCGAAAACCATTGAGAAATGGGAAGGTTTGTGATAAACGGAAAGCATAAAAACTTGTTCGGGAAAATAGAGAGAGTCCTATAAGTTTGAAAACTTCGGGGGACTAAGGATGTTTATCATTCTGTATTTTTTATTGTTATTTGGGAATGAACTATATACTGCAAGAAAACCAGGCTTGACTTTCAAGTAGGTCTGTTTGAATATTTGAGAAAGAGTCACGTGGAGTAATTCTGTCACAACAACACGACATTGTTAGAAATTTTCAAAAACTAATGACCAATCGAATAATAACTAATCCCCTAAATGGTAAATAGTTTAGGTGCATTCCTACTGGAAGCCGCTTACGAGTGGCTTCCAATAAGGGTGATGACACGGAAAATCACATACTGGGTGATTCATAATATCTGATAGAGTTTCAATCTCTGATATTTTCTTCCGGCCGGCATTTACATTGTTATAAGTTATATTAATATCAAAATTCTTTACAATAATTACAGTTTTGTTTGATATACAGTGTTTGGTACTTTAAACTAGTTACATGTTGAAAAAAAAAATGGTCATTCTTTTCACAACATTTACATGAAGCGGTCCATATGGCATCCATTCTGTGCAATTGTGACGTCAAGTCTCTTTTGAAAGTTTGCTATTAACGATTACAACATTTCTGGCATTATTTTTCTTATACATGTATCAACGAATAGCTTGTTTCAAGTCTCCAAAAACTATTTGGTTTAGGTTAGCATATACATTATTTCGAGTGCCCCCACTGGAAAAAGTCCAAAGGACTGAGATCCGGGGAAAACAGGGACCAAAGACTGTCAGTACTGAAGGAGATAATTTTTTCTAGAAAGTTTCAAGAAACCAAGACAATACTGAATGTGCTGTATGGGGCCTTGTCCCATGCTGTTGAAACCAAAATCCTTTTCTCTGTAGAGCTTGCAAAAACTTGTTTTTCATCATTATCAAGTAACTTTCACTGATTTCTGTCTGCTTCTCTCCCCCTGGTGAAGAAAAGATTTGTCTAATCCTTACCCATATGGTCACTTTTTCATCATGTAGAGTATTTTCTTAATAAAATTGTAGCAGCACACCATATTCATTGTTTCTGTGGCTTCATGAAAGTTTTTGGTTTCTTCAGGGCTGACAATGCTTGGTCCCCTTATTTCCCGGACCAAAGTCCTTTGAACTTTTCTTGTTTGGTCACTTTCAACAAAATGTATATTTACCTAAGTAAGAGACTGTTGGAGACTTGAAACAAGCCATTTGCAAATACACGAGAAAAATATCGCTAGAGATGTGGTCATCGATGATAGCAAACTTTAAAAATAGGCCTGACGTCTCAGATTAGACGTCATAAAGACCATATCATTTAAATATTTGGAAAAAGTTTGACCTTTTTCATTTAACCCTTTACTCCATAGATACTCATTTTTACACATTTCTTGTAGGAGCCTTTGGAAAACATTGTGGCAAAAGGTGAAATTGCTCGTGACGAGCAATTTCACCTTTTGTCACAATGTTTTCTATGCTGTAAAAAAGGTGTCATTTACATGAGAAACAGCCTCATCTTTGCTGTTATTTAGGGTCAATTAGAGATACCATAGAAATGCTTTATGGGGTAAAGGGTTAACATGCGACGATTTGAAGTACTTAACATCGTGTATCAAGCAAAATTGCAATCATTGTAGAGTACTGTGATGTAAGGTATATCAAGGTATGTGCTGGCTGAAAAAAGATATAACAGATTGAAACTGTATCAGATATTATGAGTCACCCTGTATTACATAACTGCACTTATCGCACGATTCATATATTATGACAATGAAAAGAAATAAGATAGTTATGAGCTGCAGGGTGTCCGAAAATAAGGTAACATTTTTGTACATGTGTAATATGTTTTTAAGAATAAGATAAAGGGATAGAAATAAACATGTACATGTATATAAAAGATGTAAGTTTTTTTGTGTAATAATTTCATTCGTTTTTCATAACAACACCCATTTTTACACAGACTTAATATCAGAAGTACCTTTTTGTCATTCGCCTCATTTTAGTAATTAATGACGTTTTCAATTTGACGGCCCTATATGCTCTTTCTTTTCCGAGCACACATAATGGAATTTTCTCTCACTTTAAAATGCATTAAGCTATCCATCATATTGATTGCACTAAAATGATTCTTTGACGACAAGTCTGTGTTGTTTAGTTTGGAATCGTAGACCTTTGACTACAATACACTGCAAAGAGGAAGTCATGCACGTTGAAGTTGAGGTTGGGCCTGTGTGCAGGCCACGATATCCAGCAATATCCTGCACAAACCAAGTGTTTTGCAATGTGAGTGACTCTATCACGATTTCAACATGGGCAACTTCTTACTGTGGGTTTAAAAGGTCAGAGGTCGACAGACTCAACCAAGACAGCACAGCCGTGTTCTTAAACACCACTTATAGTGAAATACAGAAGAATGATATTGAAATGTGCGCTCAAGTGGTTGAAAATTTCATCTGTCATGTTCGACAAGGAACTTGAGCATTATCTGCCGTCTCGTTGAAAACGTCATTGATAATTAAAATGACGGCAATAAAAAAAAAAAACACTTCCGAATTAAAATTAGTATAAAAGCGCAAAATGTAGTGAAAATAGAATTAAATTTATCACAAGAAAGACTTACATGTTTAATTTAAATGTAGATATTTCTTATGTCCTTATCTTATATTTTAAGCCAAAATATAAATGTACCAAAGTGTTATCTTATTTTCGGGACACCTTGTACATGTTGCTGAAAATTGTGCTTCACCTGTAGTTTCCTTCTCAATCTAAAAACTAAGCAAGTCTTGGCTTCACAAGAGGTAGTCAAACGAATGTAGCAGTTGAATTAAAAGGCAAATGAACATCAATCGAATTTAGCCATTTATATAAGCGCAATAATAATACTAGATCTACACCATTTGCAAACATTTTTTTTTTCTGTTTTGTACAAGTAAGTAAACATGTTTCATATTGATTAGATAAAATAAATTATTTTAAACTCATTTGTGCAACCAATCATTAACTGATATATCTATATCGATGAGTTGTATACAGTCTCAAATACGCGTTCTACCTCAGCGTCATATTGAAAAAAATGGTTGAAAAAAAAAGTTTAACAACGATGCCAAATATTTTTTATGACGTCACATAGAAAATAGTGTTTTAACAACTACGTCACAAAATACTTTTATAACCTTACATATTGCTTATCCCAGATGTGTAAGATGGTTTATGGAGATCTATAGATACTCACCGATCCCTTGGCACAAACGTCGATTGAATGACAGCGTCCATGATCACTGTTTGTATAACCACAACCAACACAGATAGAGTAGCCTTGTTCATAGAGGGTTTTTAGTGTGGCTAAAATATAATGGAAACATCTATACACAGAATGTAACACATAGACAATTTTCTATCGATAGTCGTCTCCCCAGTGAAACAATACCCAAATGCTTGACAACATTCGTGGAGCCACAGTCGGCAAAGGTGAAATAACGTTGTAGGCAGTGTTTCTCTTTTATATTCCTTACTAAAAATATATTTTTAGTAGCTAAAAGTAAGGTAGATCTATATCCATATTTATAAAAATATGTCAGAGTGGCTCTCAACTTTGTCTGTATAGACTTGTAAGTCAAACACATATGGAGTACAAAATGAATGTAATCTTGTTTAAACCCTTACCACACAATGACAACTTTTAACACGCTTGAAATAGATGGCTTTTGAAAACATTGTGGGAAATGGAGAAAATGCTGGTAACCAGCATTTTCTCCATTTCCCACGATGTTTTCTACCGTATCAAAGAAAATTCATCATATATTAAAATTGTCATCAGCAAATGCTTTTAATTCGGACACGTCTAAATTCTTGTTGTGTGGTAATGGGTTAAAAAGAGCTGTTGTGTATAAGGAGTTTTCTTAAAGGCAGATAATACATGAATACGTGTGGTTTGAAAATGTTCGGAGAAGTCTAAATACGTTTAAAGTCATAATTGTACTGCCGGTCGATTTTTGAATGGTTCCGAATACTGTTTAAAACCAAATTACTATCTCCAAAGTTTGATATAAAATCAAAGCGTTGAGAACGCTGAAGTGGTATTTGTCAAGGAAACCCATTGTGTGGAATTAATATTTTGAAAGAAACAGAAACATATTGTTCAAATACTGGCTTGAAGTCAACCAACTAAGCAAATGAATACCTTATCAGTTGAAAGGAGAGTATTCATGTACCTTAAAACTATCATTTTGAAATATCTTTAGCATTTTACATTCAGTTTCCAATATTACAATCAATTACTTCGATCTATAAATATTCATGAGCAATCAAATGGAGTAGGGCGCAATTTTAGGACGAACAAGCCATGGAACGAATTGGTTTTGGAACGGAAAAGCCCAGGGTCAGTTGGCAAATTTGTATCATTGCACTAAATGAGCGAGAGAAGCTATTTTATTTTCAATCAAAATTAAGTATCTCAACGATAGATGGCCCCGCCCAATGTATTTTAATATGCCATTTCAAATTACATATCTGAGTGCCACCGAAAACCTCATTTGACTGAGAAAAAATGAGTTTAACCGGGTTTATTTCCTTCGGCTATGCACAAAGTAAGATACATGATGATCAAAATTCAATCTTGAACTCATAGTGGTATTGTCTTCGACAAATACCACAAAAATCATATCATTCAAGTTGTTGGAACACGCTTCTGGATTTTTTTTTTCAAACTTCTCTGGTATTCAGTGAAAGCTCATACCTTTTTGTGAATCTTGTAGTCTGGTCAGGTCTGAAACATAATAATAGATTATCAGATATGCTGTTTAAAGAAGTTGTTTCAACTTTATGTTGCTTAACTGATCTCGAGAACCTTTTCCGGACTGTGTAAATCATTATCAAAATGCAAAAACATCAGAAAGTGCAGTCTGATCCAGAATCACAAGCCAAGGCTGACGATTCACTAAGCTACTCTATTGTTGGCGGATCGAGGTTGATTTTTACGTTCCCCCGATACGCATTTTCATTGGATGCAGCCAGCTCTAACTGCGACGAATGAAATCGCTCGTAGCATTTCATCTATGATAAAAATAGAATTAGGTCCTAACCTTTCGAATAGAAGGTAAACATGGAAACCCACGTGGATGTCTGCTTATCGCTTCATGTTGAATAATTGTATTCGTAATCGGTTCGTAAAACGATATTTCATTGGCTGTCAGAAACATGATGTAAAGGTGGGTAATAACCAGTATCCAATAGAGGGCGTATCGCAGGAATCTCGAAATCGGGCCCTATCAGCCTAGGTAAGATCCAGTGATCGTAACCATGGCTCGCGAAGATGAGTCTGATTGTGAATCTACACTATCGAAATAAGAGAAGTCCAACCTCATACATCTGAAATAGCAAAATCTTCGTTTTTACTATCGGCCTGAAAGGTTCATTTCATTTCTCTAGCATGATAATGATGAATGCATCATTTTTCTGCACGTCGAAGCACCATTCTTCTTCCGATTTGATTAGTTTACATACAAATATTGGCCGCTCTTGTGTGATGATTTGTATGGTATGAAGTATGGACATCATTTTGAACAGCTGATATAAATCGATGTGTGTTTGGAAAGGCACTAAACGCCTTCATTGCTGAACGTTACCTTACATACTGGGCAAGTAACAAAACTGTATTCTTTGGCTTATGAAAGGGTGCAAGTCTTACTATAGTATCTTTATAAAGATATACTTGTTCGTGCATTTGAAAAGGTAACATATACTTTTGCACACCTTGCATAGTAATTACATCAAATGTTAATTCTAACATGACACGCGACTTTGGCTCTATAAGCACAGTGCAAGGAAAACGTGGTAAAATCTGCAACAATCCATGTAGAGTGACGTCATCCTATATCGAGTGACGTCATTCAATGACTGAGTTATTCAATGGAACATAATCTTCATTCGCGTTTTTACTCTTAGTTTGAACTTGTTTTCCTTTCATTAAGAATTAGCCATGTTAGAATCGAAATAATCTTCTTTCTATCGTGGTACATGTATATCGTTCAATAAACCACGTTGTGAGTTATGAGGCGCAATGAATAACCCACTCGGGCTCGATCGCCCTCGTGGATTTATTTATTGTGCCTCATAACTCACAACTGTGGTTTATTTAAGAAATGTAACACCACTCTTCAAGACACCACCTATATTTGCTGATCACAAACTGGCACCGTAGTACAGGACAATACTTGAGTAAAACTGAGGTTCACATGTACGAACAAAAATGCCCAACCAAGAATTTAAGACGGTAATGCGTACAATACTTGAAACCCATGAATCATTACTTCGATTTCCAGGTCCGGCGAGTTCTTTCCGAAAAGTAATGATAGGCAGACCGCTTTCCTGACGGATTTTTATGTGGGAAAGCAACCAGTGGCTTGGTTTGAATGTTGTTCGAAGGAGTATGGAAAAGAAAACGGCAGGAAAGCACAGATACAGGTATTGGCCGTCGAGATGTACATGAACCTTAACCCTTTACCACACAATCCCGACTTTTCACGAATCTGAGAAAGAAAGCTTTTGAAAACATTGTGGGAAAAGGAGAAAATGCTGGTAACCAGCATTTTCTCCTTTTCCCACAATGTTTTCTACCTTTCCCAAAACAAACTTCAATGTTTAAGTCTGCAAATGCTTTGCATTTTGATGAGGCTAAAATTTGTCGTTTAGTAAAGAGTTAAATGTTTTTAACGATTTTGAACACAAAAGAAACAAGTATTTACCAAACCGACATTTACGTATTTTACTTCTTCCAGGTAAGTTGTATCTACAGCATGATCTTACCTAGTCCTTGGAACAACAAAAGGAAGAAAAAAGTAAAAGACATTTTTTTATAATGTATCTGCTGTTTAACGCCGATTTAAACATATTTTCATTTCAGTGGTTGTCTGTGCATTTATTCTTGCATTCCTGGAGGCTTCTTTACCAGATCGTACAATTATTTCTGATCTTTTTTTTTTTTCGATTTTCGAACTTATTGGCTTCATGCCACCTGAACAGTTAAAAATTCAATTTCAGAGGTATACGAGGAAATTTATTATGTCACATTGACGGTTCTAGTGTCGTCTTTGAGCTGAGAATCGAACACTTGACCCATGTACATGTACCTATTTCATAACCAACAATGCTTGGCTACTGGACTAATCTTACCAAAGGACATCAAAAATCAGTATTTATGTTCGAGTACTCACCAAATCTACATTTACTATCTATCTCACTGTTCCCGGGTAAGACGCCCTGTATTTCCGGTGGAAGTTTGTTAAAATAATTGGCTACATCGTCGAAGAATATTCTTTTTCTGAATCCAGCTGTAAATCATAGATTAGTATTATAATTGGAGTGCAACACGCGAAAAGGTGCATTCGGACATTTGCGTAAAGTGTCGTCCCGGATTAGCCTGCGCAGTCCGCGCAGGCTAATCCGAGACGGCACTTTACGACTACATTAGATTTTGTGCTACAGTAGACATGCGTAAAACAGAAAATCACATGAAATCAGAAAGTTTCGTTTCGGATTATCCTGTGCGGACTGCACACGCTGATCCGAGACGACACTTTACGCAAATGTCCGAATGACCCTTTTCGCGTGTTGCACTCCATATATGAACCGTTCTCTGATAACATGGGTTTAATACCTACGTAAAAATATTTTTTGTTCAAGCAAGTCAAATTATATTAAAGATCTATAAATTCTATTTTCTATAAAGACCGATTGATAGTTTTTAGCTCCACTGGCCGAAGGCCAGCGAGCTATTGTCATGGCGTTGTGTCCGTCGTGCGTCCGTCCGTCCGTCCGTTCGTCCGTTCGTTCGTTCGTCCGTTCGTCCGTGCGTGCGTCCGTAAATTTTTTTCTTTAAAAAACTTCTCCTCAGAAACTATTGACTGGATTTTTACCAAATTTCACAGGAATATTCCTTAGGTGGTCCTCTTTCAAATTCCTTCAAATAATTGTGTTCCATGAATAATTCTTGTTGCCATGGCAACCAAAGTAAAATACCTTTAAAAATCTTCTCCCCCCAAACCGCTAATTGGATAGTATTATTTTTTGCAGGAATGTTCCTTAGATAGAGGTCTACAGAATTCCTTAAAAAAAAATAATCCGTCAAAAGACATGGCTTTTATGGGAGACTCATTTTCCTTTTATGGTATAAAGTAAAAATCTTTGAAAAATTTCTTCTCTCAAACTACTTGTTTTGATTTCATTGTTGT
Source organism: Tridacna crocea (assembly GCA_943736015.1). NCBI lineage: Eukaryota > Metazoa > Mollusca > Bivalvia > Cardiida > Cardiidae > Tridacna > Tridacna crocea. The sequence continues at coordinate 33,691,227 of OX031057.1, read as the reverse complement.
ATTGCAGGTTAGTTCCTATGGTGGTAAGTCTTTACCATACAATCCTGACTTTTAACCACCCTAAAGAAGAAGTTTTTGGAAAACACTCTTGGAAAAGGAGAAAATGCTGGTAATCAGCATTTTCTCCATTTTCCTCAGTGTTTTCTACTCTGTCAAAGAAAGAAATCATCATTTCATCAATGTTTAATAATTTGTTGTCTGCAAATGCTTTCAGTTTGGTCACATCCCAAATTTTGCCGTTTGGTAAAGAGTTAAAGATGGTTGCTTTACATAATCTATAATCCTTTTCGTTACAAAACAAGAGAACCTCTGCACTTTGATTAGTTCTGGTAAAGGTTTCTTGACCTACTGGTGACCTGGTACAAAGAGGGACAGAGCTTTACTGTTGTGATAAAGCATTTTGTTATCCAATCAAACTGATACCTGACAAAGAAGACTTTAGAAAACATTGTGGGAAAAGGAGAAAATGCTGGTAACCTTTTCCCACAATGTTATCTGCCCTTCACAAAACAACTTTCAAATTTTCAGTCACTTTTATTTTTTCATCTACCGTTGAAATGTTTTCCATTTGGACAACCCTAAAATGTTGTCGTTTGGTAATGAGTTAACTATAACCAGAAGACAAAATTTTTATTACTGGCCATAATTGAAAGATGTTGCAGACAACATTATAAATCTTCAAATTAGTAAACTTGTATCAAAAAGGGTAGAAATTATTGTGTAAAACTAAGAAAATGCAGGTTACTTTTATTTTCTTCTTTTCTCAAAATTTTTTTATAGCTTTTTTTTCTATAGTGACCTAAAATGCTGGAATGAATGGTAATTGTTAAAAACTTCTCTTCACCGTTACAGAAAAATCAGGCCTGTGGAGCGATATAGGCGCTCAAGCGCCTCTAGTTATAGATGTATTACACCCTATTCACACTGCATGACTCATATTATCTGACTTTGGTTAACGAATGTTGCATTTTTTCTTATATATATACATGTAAATACAACTTAATCTCGAAACAAGTCTTTTCTCCTTTTGTCCTGATGTTTTTTACCCTTTGTGTTGACAGTTTCCCTCTTTCTAGTTACATTTATTTGGTCATCTACATATTTTTTTTTCTTCCAAAATGCTGTGATTGGTTAACCTTTTACTCCATAGATACTAATTTTGACGTATCAACAACAGACAGATTTTGAAAACATTGTGGGAAAAGGACAAATTGCTCGTATCGAAACGGGGGTCCCCTGAAAATGAGTGAAACATGGCAGTTCGATGGTTTCACGAGTAAACACAATATCTGTGTATAAGTATATGGGTCTATTGTTAACACCGAAACTTTCATGGTCTGCACCAAAATATAAACTTGCTTCACAAGCAAAAAGGCAACATTTTCCATATTAGTATATATAGATTTAACCTTTTTTTGCATAATGATATTTTGGATTATTTTCTGCAATGGCCTTTTTCATCCTCACATTTGGTGCAGAGCTATGGAGATTTGAGCATCCCCATATCATTGAAAGCGCTCATTTAAAATTTTGACGAGAATTTTTAGGTGCAAACCATCCATTTGATAATTGTATTATCTTATCTGAATGTGGTAGGCTACCACAGTTTTAAGTGAAATATAAAGACATCATAACCATATCAATTAATGAATTGGAATTAAGTTGCACTTTATCTAGACCAATTTTTGTAAATTTACATCTAGCCTTAGTGCAAATATCAGACGTGTCTACGTATTTTTGAATGGCCCTCGTCTATAATTATATGAAAGACGGCATTTGAATCTCTATAGGTACGACATCATGCCATTTTAAGATCGTACGAGGCACTTTGTAGATACTTCCCCCTCGCCTTTCTTGATTTCATTAGCGTGTGATGCACGTATTTCAAGTGGAAATTTTGCAGGTGTATAACGTTAGTAATATATGATTGTTACAATTACATACAAATCATACTTACAAAACAAAGTGGAACAGTCTTGGGCAACAGCTATCCCGATAACGCTAAAAAATGCAAACCCTGAAAGAGATACATATGATCTGAGATGACTTGATATTTGTGATAAATTTTATGTAATGGGTATAGAGAGGTCTCATTAAATGAGTCTTTGGCAAGTCTGGTAACATGTATTCACAGAAAACTTTGATAATATTTTACTTCAAAAGTTAACGAATGTAATATTTTTTTCTATCACATAACTGTATATCAACAATCAAAGCCTTCTTTGCTTTTTTTTTTTTTTTTTTTGTTGTTGTTTTTTAAGACCTCGACAATAAGGATGGGTGTTAGGGACAGAGGTTGCCTTTGCTGAAAGTAATGTCGTCGTTTACAAAGACAAATACCATCAATCAAACCATGTTTGGTTTGTTGTCTGGAAATGTTTTCAATGTAGAAAAGTTCTGTCATCTGATAAAGACTTTCATAGCATAAAAATTAGACACACACAAAAATAATCATATGAGTTTACCTGATAGAAAGGGTACAAAAATTATTTGTAAGACAAAACTAAGAGGAAAAAAAGTAAAGGTGTATCTTGTAGGCAATAGATTTCCAATCTCCCTCCCAAAAGAATCAACTAAGAAAGTTTAGAACAAACGCAAAAATCACAAATGATACTTATATGCGGTATTTACTTGAAGCAGTCTTCAGAGTTAATTATCTAACGGCCCCTGTCTGCTTACCATAAATTTGATAAAACGAGTAGACGGCAGCATTAGGACAAACATAGACCTGCAATAGCACCTAACTCAGTAATATGAAAACTAACAAATCCATCATAATCACTCATTCTACCGCGCCCTCAATCATAACTCAGAAAAGATAGCTAGTTGTCAATCAAACAGGCAAAAGTAAACGGAAATATAGTAGTCGTTCGTTAGGAATGACTTCAAAAAATACAAAACAAAAATGAACCCTAATCCCTGCAAGCGAATATTTCAAAATAAAAAAAGGCGTAAAAGTAGACTAACCTAATAAACTACACATGTTGACAGAACCAAAAGTTTTCCTTGTAGTGCAGGTTGGACTGGAAGTTATTGCTTTTTAATCTGAAAGTTTATCTTCGACATTTTGTAATCGTCGCAGAACGTGAGCGTATGTCTTATCTCTCAAAGGTTAATATTCCATATTTGTGACAGTTTGCCTATATTCTGGACGTCATAAACGACCGAGCAGTCAATGGTGTTGCTCCGGACAAAAATGGCAATACACCGTGCTGAAAACTGAACCTGAACTCTTTACCACACAATCCCGACTTTTAAAAACACCGAAAAAGAAGCATAAAGAAAACATTGTGAGAAAATGTTGGTAACCAGCATTTTCCCCTTTTCCCACAATAGTCTCTATCCCATTAAAATCAGAAATCATCATATTTACAAGATTAATTTGTTGTCTGCAGATGCTGTGAATTTGGTCCAGTCCAAAAAATTGTCGTTTGGTAAAGAGATAAATCTATATGCTGACTGAATTGACTGTTTGATGTTTTACACAGCTTTCAAAATCGTTTCAGTAACATCACGGCGACAGACTAATTATTCATGTATATGTCCTGCGTTTCACCAGTACTAAGCTAGGACTATGATGTGCCTTGCCTAAAAACACGCTCGAGATAAACCAAATGTCCCTAGCATGGATCGATCCTGCAATCTCTCTGATTTGAATCCTACACCTTACCACTGAGCAACAAGAAACTCCCAACCCTGCAGATGCACCTTTAACCCGTCAACTTGTGAAATGAATATATTCAATAGAATTTTTTACTTTTTTCTCTGATCTTTTTTTCGAAAAAAATCATCGTAGAGGTAGATAGGTATGTAAATTTTAAGTAATTTTCTACTAAAATGTTTTCTACCATTTCACTATTAAACACGCCATTCAAGAATCAATTGCTTTGTTATCTTCAAAAACTCTCAATGTATCCGAGTCTGATATTTTGTCCACTAGTAAATCAAAATATTACAGTTGTAACTCTGAAGACTTTACCAAGATGAGAAGAGCACTAGTTGACAAACTTTTATAGTATTTCATAAAGCTTTGACAATTCTCACGAACAAAGTCCGCAACAAAAAAAAAAAAAAAAATGAACAAATGCATAGCTCAAATACAAACCGCTTCTGGTGGGATTCGAACCCTTGAGGGATAAATATCCTCGTTTTTCGAGGATTAAAATACCGATATCATAACCACAAAGAGATATCTTTCTGACACAGTTGTCAGGTATTGTATTGAAATCGGGACAAAGCCATGCATGAGGGAGTGGTTCTCGGAACAGAATGAAAAAAGGTTGGACTTGTTCAAACGAAAGCATCCTCAGATTACAAATTTCAAAATTGTTCATTTGAAAGCATCTGCAGATGAAAGAATTTTTACATGTTTTTAACTTGAAGCAAAAATCATCTGTAGATGGAAAATTTAGTTTTGTCAAGCTTAGAATAATTTGAATAATTGCAATTCTCAAAAAAAAAAAAAAAAAACAACATCGAATAGAAAGCATTTGCAGATCGGAAAACTAGAGACTTGTCTATTTCAAAAGCATTTTCAAATGACCAATCTTAAAACTCGTCGAAATTTTCAGGTGTAGTCCCGTAACTATCGCATTAAAAGACGAAAGATGCCGAAATTGGCCGAAAAGCCTTTACGAAAATGCCGATATTACACAATAATTACCGATTAAATAGGGGCCGTTATTCTTGAAGCAATAAAGTTGCGTATGACAAAAGTATCCGGTCGAAAGGTTATGCATATGAATGCATATGAAAATAATTTGCACTTGTTTAAATCTAAAGCGTTTGCTGATTTAAAAGCATTTGCAGATGAAACTGAAACTTGTCAACTTGAAAGCGTACAATTTCAGATGACAAAAGCGAGCATTTTACAACTTGAATTTAAATGTATGTGTTCAAACTGACAGCATTTGTAGATGACACAATAAATATGATTCAAGAGTTGTAAGTTGTCTACAGCAGTGTAGAAAACATTATGGAAAAGCCATAATTTGCTGACTTTCATCGAATCTTCCTTTTACCGAGTTGTTTTCAAAAGTTTCAAATCTTAGGTCTGTAATACTAGGGAGTATATGGTAAAAGCTCAGAGCTGAGAGTCAGGTCCTAGACATGCATTAAGTTCACTGGTACTTTGAACTTCTTTTTGCCCTCTTCAAGACTGCATTGCAGTTAAACGACCTTTCCTTTCGTTTATTCTTAACTCATTACCAAACGACGAAATTTCAGACTTATCCCAATTGCAAGCATTCGCAGACAACAAAATAAAAGTGACTGTGAAAATTTAAAATTTGTTTTGTAAAAGGTAGAAAACATTGTGAGGAAAGGAGAAAATGCTGGTTACCAGCATTTTCTCCTTTTCCCACAATGTTTTCTAAAGGCTTCTTTCTCACGGTCGTCAAAAGTAGGGATTGTGTGGTAATGGGTTAACCACCAGGCAAATCTTTAGACATATTCAATTTAATGCAGTTGAAGCCAATGAATTGAATGTAACCCTAACGATAATTTCAATCTTCGAAAAAAGTAGAAAATACTGCGGGAAAAGGAAAAATGCCGTTACCAGCATCTTCTTCTTTTTCCATAATGTTCCCACAGAGTCGTAAACCACAGACAAACGGTTAATTCCTGCCTATAGCGTTTAACCCTAATGCTGCTAATACAGAACGTGGAGTGTGATCTTGATTAACACTGGCTAACATTATGAAGGTTTTGTTCTTTTTGTTTTCTTTCCTCCGAAAGGAACCTTGAAATTGCATTGGCTGGAATTAATAGCAATTGATTTAGAGGTTTTAAAATTTCTCACCAGAGGAATTTGTTTTAAACGAGAAAGAGGAAGAAGACTTAGAAAACAAATTGGGAAGAGGAGAATATACGGTAACAAGTCTTTTTCTCTTTTCTCCTGATGTTTTCTACCCTTTGTGTTGACAGCTTCCCTCGTTCTAACTACATTTATTTAGTCATCTACATTTTTTTCTTCCAACATAGAATAGTGCAGTGATTCCATGGTTAACGAACATGAAGATGTTTTGGAAAAATGTCCTGGGACATTAACAAACTGTTAGTTTAAACATATTTTATTTCACCAAGGAGAAATGGGGTTGGACCACAAGTTCTTTCAACTTAGAATCGGTCCTTCCCCTACAATACATTCAATACAAATTCTGCAATGGCGTAAATAAAAAAGAAAAAACGCACATCCTCACGCATCACACACACACATATACACACACAGATAGAGAGAGAGAGAGAGAATTTTTAGAAAACAAACTGTATGGTTGTTAACTCCATTGTGCCACTTACTATAGAAAAAATAGAGCATGGTTGTAAATAGCGTCTGTCTCAGTATATAATTCATAGCTTTGAAATAAATAAGTATTTGAAATTTAGAATGATATTACCAAACAACAGGAAGGAGAAGACAAGCGGGATAGACAGTGCTTGGCGGGTTTGGCCCTGGCATTCTATTAGCCAAACTTGTTGTTTTGCGACGCGATCTATTCATAAACCAGACCGTGCGTTATAGCACTGTGCGACCGGCCCGCATAGCACAGTTGGTATAGAGCGTAGGACTCGTGATCATGAGGGTGTGGGTTCGTCTGGCCATATAAAATTACTAATAGTTCTTAGGATGAGACGTTAAACCGAGGTCCGGTGTGACGGTGCTATACACCGAGCACGTTAAAAAACCAGGCGTATGTTGGGATGGGTTTCGTCCTGTATAGATCTGCACTATACTATGTAACAATACCAACAGCCTTCAGGATGCGTTGCCCATATGGGAAACCGGTGGCGACGATAAATAAACGCAACTTCAATCAAATTTACAGGACTGTGTTTACCGACACATATTTGGGTTTTAAATCTCTTTAGACAAACCATCTAAGTTACCGAGAAATAAAGTCATGATCAGCCATATGGCTTTTCTTAGATTTAAGAATAAAGATGAAGCGACTTAAATTAGAAATTATTAAAGTGTTTTGAATTTTCGGCGATAAAGTACTCCATTCTTCTGTCTTTTTCTCTATTTACTAGTATTTAATTTTTTCAGTACAGGAACTCTTGAACTTACATTTTGTCGGTCGACCACGAAAAAGGACAAACAAACTTTATTCTTTTATCTGTCTGAAATACTCTATTTATGTATTTTCTGGTCGGTCCTATAGCATTCTGTTTCCTTATGGTAAACAATCACCCTCGCACTATCTGGAGAAACTAGAACAATGGGAAGGCCAGGTTTACTATTTCAATGTAATTTTATGAATAGGACAAATATACTCAAATTCAGCATACTGGCAAAAGTTTGGAAAATAAATTCACAAATCATCGTGCATCGGTTTGTGTGTGTGCTTAGACCATGTTTCAGTTATTCGATAGTGTAGGGGTTATAAATCTTATATGTTACATCGATTTCAGGCTTGTAGAAGGCTAGTTTTAACAACTTGAACCAATCAGTGCTCGGGCCATGAAGTAGGCAGATTTACAGCATTTTCTCGTTTAACTCTTTACCACACGACAAAATTTTAGACTGGTTCAAACTAAAAGCATTTTGCAGACGACAACATAAAGGTGACTGAAAAATTGAAATTTGTTCTAGGAAGGGTTCTTAACTCATTACCAAACGACAATATTTTAGGCTTGTCCAAATCGAAAGCATTTGCAGACAACAAAATAAAACTGACTGAAAATTTGAAGTTTGTTTTGTGAAGGATAGAAAACATTGTGGGAAAAGGAGAAAATGCTGGTTACCAGCATTTTCTCCTTTTCCAACTGTGTTTTCAAAGGCTTCTTTCTCAGGGGCGTCAAAAGTAGGGATTGTGTGGTAATGGGTTAAGCACAATAGTCTCTAACCTTGCAGTGAAAAATACCATAACTTAAGTCACGTACAATATGTAGTCTACGAATGCATTCCATTCTAACACGTCAACCATGAAATGACCGGCAAAGAGCAATACTACAGTTTATAGGACATTGATTTGCGACTTGCGATTAGAATTGACTAGTATTGCAAACTCTATTTCTGCCTTCAAAGTTTTTGTGTATTTTGAAAGTTGAATTATTAATGTTGAGAATCCTTCACCGAGATGGGTATCAAAGCCGTCTGCGACAAATTTTTGAGGCTGTCATGAATCTTAAACAGAATATCTTCTACTCGTAAAAATGTCCGCTGAATTTTTGTCACATGTTACAAACCTTTGTTTACGAAGGTCATACATGTGCCCACGAGAATCCAGAAGATGACCACGTATTCTTTCGAGGCCTCGTGACGAAACACGTGACTGAGGCACTAGATAAGCTGGGGAAAAGTTCGGCTGAAGGTCTGAGATCGTCTCGATAGGTTAAAGTTCATAGGATCGGAGTTGGTTGTCTTTTTTTTAATCAGTCATTTCACCTTTACCTTTAAATTTAGCTATACTAAATACTTACACTAATCTCTCTCGATTCTGCTTCCTGGAAACTACACCAGTACTCGCGCCAAATGTGTGGGCCAATGAAGAATCCTAAAAATGACACCCACTCCCGGGAATCGAACTCAAGACCTTTTGGTTACGAGGCCGACGCTCTACCTCACGACCACGGACACCACTTAAATTTAGTTGTTTCCTTTTTTAATGCGGGATAAATTGATCTTTTTCCCAGCATTTTAGAGTTATGGATACCCAAAGACAAAAAATTAAATGTTGCTCAAATTATAGGGGTTGTCTTAGATAAAAGAGAAAACTTTGTGGGAAAAGGAGAAATGCTGGTTACCAGCATTTTCTCCTTTTCCCACAATGTTTCCCAAGGGCCTCTTACTCAAGATCGTTAAAATTCGGGAGGTGAGTTGATGTGTCAGACCGGTCACTCTTTGGCTCATTGAAAATATCTAGTACAAATCATCGTCGTTGACTGGCTGTTGCAGATTTCCTGTCGAAGCGGAAGCTTAGCGGCTATTTTTCATCTCGCTTATAAATGTCCAATGTTCTTCAGAAAAAGGGTGGAGAAAATGTAACCCTGAACACTGATCTTTTCGCTCCTCTTCAAACACATCGTTACCCTAAAAAATCGCTGTACGCCTAAACTTAACTACAAGTACATGTAAATGTAATTGCAGTTCGGTTGAGACATTTAATCGAAGTCCCATGTGAAGGTGCTGAACACCGAGCTCGTTTAAACCATTACTACAGAATCCCTACTTTTGACGACCCTAAAAAAGAAGCCTTTAGAAAACATTGTTGGAAAAGGAGAAAATGCTGTAACCTAAAATGTTTTCTACCCTTCACAAAACAAACTTCAAACTTTCAGTTACTTTTATTTTGTCGTCTGCAAATGATTTCGATTAGCCTAAAATATTGTCGTTTGGTAATGAGTTAAAGGTGGGTATTTAGAATTTTTACATCTCATCAAATTAAAAAAATATATATATCACTGAAATTCACATGAAAAAATAATACAAATCATCAATAATTCAGATTCGTAAAATTACAAAAAAAAATTTTTTTTTTTGTTGATGGTGTTCCCTTAAAAGGCTTCGGTCGCAATGTTTGAAACTTCGTCTGTGTATTCCTGTTTGTAATTGAGAGTATTGATCATCTTAGAATAGACCGTGTTTCCCTTCGGTGTAAACTTTGGCCGTAGCGAATCTCTAATTTCTCGTGTTTCCGGATGGTTTTCGACTGCTGGGTTTTTATGAATGAAAATTAAAAGGCTTTGGAAGTATAAGGATTATTTTTTTGCATTTTTGTAAAATTTTCGTCCCATAATCTGAAGGGCCTCCTTTAAGAACCAGTAGTAAAGAACCTGTAGTAAGTTAGAATAGGTTCAGTCCTGTCTCCTACACTATCGCCCATTACAAACCTAACAGTCCTCAGGACCATGGCCTTTATGGGCACCTGGTGGCGACGATAAACGAAAAGCAATCAAACTTTGAATCATACCCCGTGAAAACACCATTCAAGTACACTGACGAAAAGGAAGACCCATATCACTCTTTACAGCTCGCGCTTGTTGGCAAAAGGCGTTGTCCGCGCATGTCATATTCTTCGAAGATTCGACCTGTCGTATATGACGCATCACTCTCCCCGATATCGGGGAGACTGTAGTATTAAGCACTATAAACTAGCAATGCAGAAAATAGCTTTTATCAATACGTTTGAGGAAAAATCAAGGCTGTTATAGCTCCAGATTTCTCTAAACTGTTGATCATAGCTGAGATGGCGTTTTATTGAGTAAACGTTTATTTTATTTGAAATTCAAAGTAACGGTTATCGAGTAGGAAAGTGGTTCGGTTCTGTACCCAAGATGCCCAAATTAAGATAGATGAGTATTTATAGAATGCCATCTAGCCGGAGATAATGGACAAAAGTCGAAAGTTGTTTGCTACTGATAAACTTTTCTGCGTGCTAGAGGGCCTCGTGATTCAACTACTTCAAAGATTAACCCATTACCACACAATCCCTACTTTTGACGCCCCTGAGAAAGAAGCCTTTAGAAAACATTGTGGGAAAAGGAGAAAATGCTGGAAACCAGCATTTTCTACTTTTCCCACAATGTTTTCTACCCTTTACAAAACAAATTTCAAATTTTCAGTCACTTTTATTTTGTCGTCTGCAAATGCTTTCAATTTGGACCAGTCTAAAATATTGTTTTTTGGTAATGGGTTAATTGGACCCATGTCTTTCGACGGCTCACTTTGTAGGATGCATATCGAAGGCTCATGTGGCCACCTTTTACCAGAGTGTTGCTCATTTTCAATAGTTTATAAATAGATTTGAATTCATTTTTCAGACAGTGAATACAGCTTATCCAATTAGCTAATTAATACGTTACCGGTAATGTCGCGCGGGCGTTTCTAATCATTTCAGCGTCAAATGAACATGAACCACGTCTGCAATTTTTTTTTCGATTTGGACAAGCCTAAAATATTGTTGTTTGGTAATGAGTCAAATGAACATGAACCTACTTAAATTTTAGACATGTCCAAATAAAAAACATTTTGTAAATAACAACATATTTTTCGTGCTTTAGGTAACTATATTTGTCTTAAAAGAGCAGAAAACATTGTTGGAAAAAGAGAAAATGCTGGTTACCAGCATTTTCGTCTTTTTCCCACACTGTTTTCAAAAGCCTATTGTTTTAAGAGTCATTAAAACCCGAGACGCTGTGGTAAAGCGTTTAAGAACAAATAAAATGACGTGACCAGCTCTAATCCCAAAGTCTAAAAGATTAACTTATTTCCGATTAACACTGTCCAATACGAAAGAAAATTCACGTTGTTTCGTATTTAAAACATTTGCAGAGGACAAGTCAAAAATTTGGCTAAAATGGTGCAAATTTTCTTTTAAAAATTAAATAACATTGTGGAAAAAAGACAGTTTAGATTAAATGTTATTTTGCCTTTTTTTTCAACGATACATTCATCATACGTAATTCTTGGGGTTGTCAAAGCGCGCAATCGAAATTATATCCGGTTAGATCACGTTCTCGCGTGACTTCAATAGGTCGTAGTTTGTAGTCTTTTGTGGCAGCCACGTTGTTTTCGTTGTTTTGGAATTAAAATGATATTCCCATAATCCGATAAAAATCTGACAAACTCATCAGCTGGAGGTTGTCAATGGAAGATCTATTTCATTTTACTGGCAACAGATTTATGATAATAATTGACCATTAACAATATAATCTCGAGTTTTAACGACCCTGGGGATGAAAGATATCTGAAAACGTTGAGGGAAAAAAGGAGAAAATGCTGGAAACCAGCATTTTCTCCTTTTTACTTCAATGTTTTCACTCTTGGACAAGTCTCGTCATTTGAACTGTATTTGGGTTGAAGCTTACAAACAGTTGGAACATAGATTTGCAAGGGTTATCTGATTGACATTCCAGCTACGTAGTTCAAACAGAGCCTGCATTTTCTTCATTTAACTAAAAGATATTAAATTCAAACTTTCTTATTATTTTTTCTGCTTGTTAAAGTAATAGTAATCATAAGCCATGCCCTGTGAAAAGTGTGGGGGCGGAGGAGAGGGGGGGAAGGTCAACACATCTGCAGAATGTATCGACCAATTGCTAGCCTGCGCAGTTCGTCACAGTTGTACATGAGTAGAAATGTTTTGATATTTTAAAAAAAAATTCCATCAGGTCCAAGGAGAGTTCTATCTCATAGTTCGGTTGGCCATTGGGTAAACTGGTTTTATTGATCCAAAAATATGCGCTGGTTTGCTCGGTATAATACGTCATGGTGGTACGGTAAACCCTCTTTGTCTCAGAGCGCCATTCATATACTATCAACAAAGATATCTGATCATGTATTACAGTTCTATAACTGAGAACGTTTGGTACACAGTTTTTTTTTTAATAGAAGAAAGAACGCTGTCCCATTGAAAGGACGGATCTAGATCAAATGTTCACGGTACTTCAGTGAAACTGTCCAAGGACTAAAGGTGATAAACAAAACTCAGATGAAGTAGTTATATGTATCATAATTGTTGTTGTTGGTGTTGCTGCTGTTGTTGTTGTTGATCATAACAACTCACCGTGAAATTTGCAATTAAAATAGCATTGAAATGTCCAATAAAATAGCCTCACCAACAGACTAATTAGGAAATGTGTCACGTGATATATGACGTGGTTACAAACGGATGTGTTTATATATACCTGCTGTTCATTCTGAAAGCCTAATATAAATCTGGTATAGGCGTCAGATACAACAACAACTAGTTGGTTAAAGCAACAAATTAAGAAAAATATTACATGTACATAGGACATTTTTCTGTTTCCACCACGAAGGTAAGTTAACTACATATATTTCACGGCCTGATTTCTTGACCATTCAACGATTAAATATATTTTCTTTTTTTCCAAACGGAACGTACTTAAACTACTTGTTGTACATTATTTCTGCGCTAAATTACAAATTAATGGATCTATATACACATTGTGCAAGAAATTTCTCTGTGCAAGAACATTTTCGGGATCGAAATAAAAAAAAACAACTTTTTTTTTCTCAAACAAAGATCGAAAAAAGTAATTGTATTTATGAAATTATCAAATAAATACTTGGTCTGATATAATTTATTTTTTCAGCTCATCAAGTATCACAACTTTTTCTCCGATTTCTTACACTTTCAACTGCGCTTTTACTATTCATTGGTCAAAAACTTTGGGGCGTCTTTTCATAGCAAATTCATGTGAATTACAATTCCCTGCGTCATATTACATGTGTGACAATCCCAAAAATGTGGAAGGTTTTTAAAGCTATTGCTTGATGGCAAGAACCGTTTTGGAACTTTAGAGGGTCATCTGTAATCCCATGCGCATCGGTTTAGGTTTATTTTTCCATTTTCAAATATAGAGGGAGTCGACAATATGCTTTTAATAGAAACGGTGTTAACTAATAAAATTTTGAGTATATTTCGTGATGCACAGGCGATGCACCAATGTGATATTAGTGTTCGACAGTCAGCCAAGAAAATTATAGTCTTCCGTGATCGACTGATACAGCTTCAAAGGCTTGTGGTAAACGGACAAAACCTCAGCTGTATTTTTTCTCAGTGATTTGACTTTCATTTGTTATATCTCGACTAAACAATGAATTGCTGATACTAATTAAAAAATTTCATGTCAAACAATATACGGGTACACTGCTAAAATAATGATTTTTTAAGGTTAAAAAAATGTAGGAAAAATGCTGGTTAAATATTACCTCCTTTTATCACTTGTTTATTTTTACTTCTTTTTCAGATAATAGCCAGACTTGTAAAGTAGAAAAAATATCAGTCTATAGAAATCATCAACAGTTATACTTACGGCATATTAAGACAGAACTGGAGAGAAACTGTATTAAAGGAAATCATATACGTTTTCAGAATCCAAAAGAAAGATTCCATAGGAGGTCAAAGGTCTTACTTAAACATTTAAGATATCATAGTTAAAATTTACAGAAAGAAATATCTAAGATTGCAAACCAGTCACAGAAGATTAAAGAGGGTTGGAAATTTTATCTGCGGGGATTGGGGACGTGCAGGTATCTAAGCTACATAGCAACATAAGCACAACCAAAAATGAGGACTGCTGGAAAAGCCTTGACCTTTATGATGCTTTTTGTCATGGCGACGACGATTTCTTTGGCCTTTTCTATAGGTAAGTAAAACTCCACGATTTCTTCTAGTAGATTAATTAAGAAATAATCTTCTTTCTTTCGTGGTATATCGTTCAATAAACCACAGTTGTGAGTTATAAGGCGCAGTAAATAATCCACGAGGGCGATAGCCCGAGTGGGTTATTCATTGCGCCTCATAACTCACAACATGGTTTATTGAACGATATACCACGATAGAAAGAAGATTATTTCGATTCTAACATGGCCAATTCTTAATGAAAGGAAATCAAGTTCAAACTTGGAGTAAAAACGCGGATGAAGATTATGTTCCATTGAATAACTCACTCATTGAATGACGTCACTCTACATGGTTTGTCGCAGATTTTACCACGTTTTCCTTGCACTGTGTTTATAGAGCCAAAGTCGCGTGTCATGTTGGAATTGATATTAACCTTTGAAACACCTTTCACGAATATACTTGCTTTTTGCAGCCAACATGGATCGAGTTTTAGACTGCAAATTTTTCACAATCTACAAATTTGTTGTCTGCAGTTGCATACAATTTTTGTCGTCTTCGTTTGGTTACATTTTGGTAAAGTCTGAAACCTTGTCGTCTGCAACTGCTTACAATTTCGTCAAGTCCAAGTTTTGTTGCCTGCAACTGCTTACAATTTGGAGATGTAACGTTATAAGTATAGTATTCAGCAATTGCTTGCGATTTGGACATTTCTAAAATGCTGCTGTCCAGTGCAGAATTAATATCGCCGTTTATTTCATGCATTCCGGTGGGATATCGAGAAATAGCAGTGAAAATATTTTTCGATCTTACACTGGTACCACCAGTGAAAATACCGATTTTCACGTTCTTGTTGCCTAGGTAAATTGCGCGTGCCTAACAACCAGATGGGAAATATGACGTTATATACCTTACATTTCTCGCGCTTGACGTAACGTTGCTATGCGGGAGGGGTATGCCACGGGGAATGAGGGAAAGGAATTGTACTGAATTTTGATAAAGCTCCTCCCAGAAAGGGTTAAAAGCATAAAATAAATAGAATATTTGGTTTTTTTTTGTTTTTTTTTTGCGGTGAAAGATCGAAATTTATTTCATCTCGTGCACACCATCGGTAATATTTTCACTCGTGGCTGCGCCACTCGTGGAAATATTACCGATGGTGTCCACTCGATGAAATAATTTTCGATCTTACACCGAAAAAAACAAATATCCTCTATTTATTATATGTATCAGAGAGGGGCGAGTCTAAACCTACACTATATTTATATTATGTCCATGGTATTTTCATTTACCAAACCACAAAATTCAAAGTGTTTGCAGACGACAAATAAAATGTGGCTAGAATTATGCAATTTATTGGTGAAAAGATAAATTATCTAGGAAAAAGATGATAATGCTAGTAAACAGCATTTTTCCTTTTCCAGTGATGGTTTTCTAAAAGCCTTTTCATTAAGGATCGTTCGGTAAAGTACCAAACCTTACAGCCCCATATAAACCCGTCAAATATTTAGTCTAGAGATAAAAACCCAGGTAGCACGCAGGTAAGTCAAGCAGTAATAGACGGGGACAAGTCGAGCGATAAGATCCCTAAGTAATAACACCCGGGTAAGGGTAGCGATAGCGATTGTCTTGTTCAGGTAGTTTCAAGTTCATAGGGACCCCGAGAAGTTTGAAATATCATGGAAAATCTCGTATGACTGTTTATGAAACTTTTTAAAGTCTTTTAAAATGACCTTACCGACTCTCACAGCGAAAATTAGAGATTATCTATCGCACGCCCACTCCAGTAGTTTTTTTTCCCCCTGAAGCTTTCTCGGGACTACTTTTTCCCACAGTGCCCAGAACAGTGAACATATCTGGACTAGTGCATGGCTTCAATACTTCATTTTAAATGTGTTCAATATCAGGCCATGGATTTTTTTATTGATATACATGTATCTCTAGACCTTACCTTTGGCGGTTTCACCACTTTCATACAAATCTTCGAAATCGGAAATGATTTGTGTCGTGCTCTCCTAAATGTGGTGTCTCTTCTTCAATATTTGATCTCAGTTTTTTTTTTCATGGGTCGATCTTTTATAACGTCGGTTTTCTTAAAAAACCTCGTACCTACAGCTTGAAACAAGATGTAGTTACGAGGTTTTTGAAGTAAACTGACGGTATATTACCTTTATTGAGATATGTGTTCGAAAGCACCTGACGCTTGGACTCGAAGGTTTTTCGTGGTTTGTTTTCCCTAAGAATTTTTCAGTTCACCCAAAAGTAGCAGAATTGTATTTTTGTCAGAATCATGAGGTGGTAATCTGTGTTCCTTTGACTGTACAAAATCATCTACAACAATACTTCGAAGCTTATTTTAGAACTTACCAGTTCAGCCAAAACATCCTTCTTCGATTATTGTTGTATGCTCTATCACATGATGCTTGACTTGGTTTCAGGAAAACATCTATGCTTGGCCGTGAAATAAGGTGTAAACAAGTAAATGCGGACCTCCGATATTAAATCATCAAAATAACAACATAAAACCCAAGAAAAAAAAAGAGATAAAGGTCTTAAAAATTGGAGTTTTTTTTTTTTTCTTATCAAATAAGAGACGACCACAGTTACTGTGCCTGAATGAGATTTTTTTTCATAAACAGGTACTAATCCTTTGCTTGAATAGCTATAACCTCCCAACCCCCCCCCCCCCCAACCCCCACTCCCCGCACCGTTTTCAGGATGTATCGTGCATACCTTTTAACATTGTAATGGTTGCAAAAAAAGCCAATCTAAGCTATCAAAATTTATGAAAATTTCACCAAGAGATGGTTAAGGTAATGTAACTATGCAAGTTTTCTGTGCAATAGCTAAATAAGATAATTCAAAATTTAAGGGGTTCCTATGAACTCAAACTAACTTTATCGAGCGTTTTTGTAATGTTTAAGCGAATCGGACAGATGAGATAAAAACAAAGAATTGGACTTTATGTTCTGTACATTCTGAGCCTGTATTCACCAACCATTCTTAAGAACGTTATTCGCCTTATTCTCCAGAATTTTCTACATTTGTAAGCAACACAATTTCTGATAGGCTAAACCGGATGGTTTAGCCAATCAGAAGTTGTGTTACTTACAAATATAGAAAACCTTGGAGAGTAAGACTAAGAATACCGGCCCAGATCTTGATATAAACTAGCCTTAGTTTCAATGTAGCTGTATAAGACACTTTAATCTTCGCTTTATCGGTCACGTGACGAAACATACACTTTGGAACATTTATATTTTCAGATAAAAGCCCCAAAGATTGTTTAACCCTTTACTAAACAGTCTCGATTTAAAAAAAATCCTGAGGAGGAGACCTATCAGAAATTGTGTTGCTTACATATGTAGAAAATTCTGGAGAATAAGGCGAATAACGTTCTTAAGAATGGTTGGTGAATACAGGCTCAGAATGTACAGAACATAAAGTCCAATTCTTTGTTTTTATCTCATCTGTCCGATTCGCTTAAACATTACAAAAACGCTCGATAAAGTCTCGAAGAGAGAGAGAGAGAGAAGGAAAGAGAGAGAAGGAAAGAGAGAGAGAAAGAGAGAGAGAATGCTGGTGCCCAGCATATTTGTCTTTCCCCACAATGTTTTCTGTCCTGTCCAATACAAATTCTATCCTTTGAGCTTGATTTAAAGATCAACAGAAAGAGTTTTCAATGTGGAAAAGTCTACATTTTCTTTTCTTTTCTTTCGTTCTTGAAAGAGTACAAAAAATGTATTTCAAATGTTAGTGTACGATATTCCTTTCACAATCTCTCGGACAAGTTCTACAAAAGCACCCACCATCCGGCATTCTTTTGTTTTCGCCCCGATGACTTTTGCTTGCTTTGAGCCAAATTGGAACACACACACAATTTCTGCCTAAATTGCACAAATCAGACAGGTACATATTTGAAAAACGAAATCTAGCATAAAATAATGATTTTGTTGTTTATTTTATTCCAGACGCCGAAAATATCCGAGAGTTGATCGAACACTGCGGGGATCAGATGTATCAGCTAACGATTTGTCTGCGCCAGGAGAGTTCATTCGGTCTTAAGTTTCAAGAATGCGACGACTTACTTGTGCAAACATTGGTCTGTCTGTCTACAAAACCGGATGTACCGTTTATGCGTGCGCATCCGGATGTTCAAGAACATCCGGAAGTGATCAATATGGACGATGGCTTAGTTTCTAAACGTGGCTTGGGCCGCTGTATTCACAAATGTTTACAAGGTCAAGGCGGCATGAACTTTATTCAGTGTAAATCTTTGTGCCATCGTTAGACGTGTTGTTTATTTGGTGATTTGTACTTTTGTAAACAGTTATTTAAATATTAACTGCTGATTTTTCTTGGTTTTCCGTTTCTGTCTTTTTTTTTTTTCTTTCCTTCTCCCCCATCTCCCCCATCCCCTCTCCCTCCTTTCCCCTCCCCCCTTTCCCCGGCGGGAAGTTTTGTCGGCAGAGCATGTACATGTACCTATTAACTCTTTTCCAAACGGAAAAAAAATGGTCCTTATGAAAGGATTTGCAGACTCCATATAAGATTTAGCCAAAATGAGAATAATGACTGTCTATAATTGTGTGGAAAACCTTGTAGGGAAAATGAGAAAATGCTGGTTACCAGCATTTTCTCCTTTACCCACAAGGTTTTCAAACTTCTATTTTCTCACGTTTGTTACAATCCAGCATTGTTTGGTACAGAATTAATTTTATAATACGAATAGAACAATCACCTGTGCAAAGAAGCCAACTGCCACTACGAATACGTCTACAAAATCAAAAGGCCGGGCCCCAGCAGCGCAATCGGTAGCGTACAGGACTCAAGAACGGTGTCGCTGGTTGGATCCCCCACTCGGCCAATTTCTTCCTGAGAATTGATATCTAGTCGTTGCTACAGGATCTATTTCTCTCTCGCCGCTGATACTTGTTCTGATGATGTTATGTGGGAAAGCAGCCAGTGGCTTGATAAAGAATATTTTGCTATGTACTGGTAAAAGAAACTCCAAGAAAGCTTGGATAGGCGCACTGGCCGCCGCGATATTAGTGAATCATTGATGAAAGCGGCGTTAAACACTATATAGTCAATCAACTAAATCATTATAGATTTGTCAGTGTTGAAATTCACTTGTCGACAATTTTTATAATGAGGGTCAAAAGATAGTGTTTTCCCTTGAAGGACTGAAACAGTGTGGAAAAAAGATCAACAATAATCCACGCGTTAGCAATTTTGTAATTCACCGAAGTTCAAAACCAGACGTGTTTCGCACAGGTTAACCCTGCACTATTTATTAGGATGGCATTGTAGACTTTTTGTTAAAGGATAAAAAGTTACCTTAAAACCTGTTTTGCGCATGTAACCAAAATTTGTTATTTGAGTTTCAATACCATATCGTGATTTACGCAATAACTTGCGCGAGTGGGAACACTGATCATACAAGTAATGTCATTATCGTAGAGCTCAGCCATTAATCGATCAATCTTCAACCTATACATTGTCATTTGGTCGAAATGACACACAAAGTCCACATACATGGATCCGTGGAAATCGATATTTGACCAATCAGGACATCGCATTTATTCTACCCGATGTCCTACCTTGGTTTCTGCTATTTCGGCTCACAAATAAACGACTGTTAACGTTGGAAGAATGCAATTCTCTTTATTTATGTTGTGTTTTTAACGTTTGAATTTTTAAAAAAGCTTAAAAAATGTGCTTTGCGAACGTGTACCGATGACGTGAGATCACGCAGAGGCTATAGACAAGTTTAAATTGTGATGATTACTGAAAATTTGAACTTATGCAAAGAGCTGATCAGCGCTGGATAATGGATTAATTCAAAGTATTCTATGATTTTTCCCCTCTGAAAGAGAAAACTGAAAAACAAAGCTAAAAATAGACCTATATGAAGTATTAATAAAAAGAAATACTTTTACTTGAATATTAAACTTGTTCAATTACCTATGCACATCCAAAAAGTGGCCACGTAACTTGTTACCAATGTTTCAATTTGACATTAATCTTAACCCATGGTGCATGAAGAACATGCTGAATGTGTACTGGGATCGTTTACACGATCTCTGATGTGTAGATATAGATCAGATTGCAAATTACATGATGTTTATTCTTGGATCCAAAGAACCTGCTGATTACAACAAGCACTTTGATGTGTAGTTCTTCCTCACGAGAAGTATATTTCAATTTTAAAAAAAGTCTAACTTCTGATCTGGTGGAACTTGGAAATGTTTCTCTTGACTTGATGTTTTAACCGTTTACCACATAACATCGAGTTTTAACGACCCGTAGAAAGCTTTTAAAAGCATTGCGGAAAAAGGAGAAAATGCTTGTGACATTCCTTTTATCCTTTTCTCACTGTGTTTTGCGCTCTTTCAAAAACAAATTTCAATTTTTGAATCATTTATTTTGTTGTCTGCAAATATTTGAGTTTGGATTGCTCTAAAAATTTTGTCATTTGGTGACGAGTTTAAATAGATTAGCACATCTGCACTTTAGCACAAAGGGTGTGTTGGTAAACTGTTAATTTGATGAGAAGTGTGTTTGATTGCAAAGCAAATTACCGCTCTAATCAACTTGACCACCCGTTGTCATCAGTATATCATATACTACCGTCAGTGATATTCATTCATTTATTCGGCAAATCAGCACAAAACATGCTTTTGGCCATAACAATATGTTATGAAAAATATGGCAAAAACATAAAGACTGAATGAAATATGAAAATATCATACAAAATAAATAGTGAAAACAAAAAGTGAAAGCGTTGAACGCTACAAAATTTCTGAGAAAGTGAAAGCACCTGTTCATTTAATAGTAGACAATTGAAATGTAACATGTATGTACATGTAACATTTAAAAGTGCATAGGAGTTTATGCTTACTCTCAAATATTTAAGTATAGTCAAAGATTAGTATCGGGTTCGATACATGTAGTTACTACGGGAAATAAAAAGATATTTCAACAGACACACGTATTATGATAGTTTACTATTACGGAGTTCGAAAGCATCTCTTAAGAACCTAGCTGTATTAAGCAGAGTATTCACACTCTTTGATGATAAAATATTGGTAAAAGTATGCATGTTTGGATGGGGAATATTACCGAAATATTTTTGACGTAAATCCGAATAAAGAGGGCAATACAACAAGAAGTGGTATTCTGATTCAACTTGATGATTAGAACATAGTTTACACAGACGGTCATTTTGTGGAATGTTAGAGTACCTGCCTACCTCTATTTCTAGACAATGAGAGGACATACGAAAGCGACTGAGCGTCTTTCTCAGGAAATCATTTCTAACGATATCAACATATTTTTCTCTACCAAAATTGGTTTTGAATTGCCTATAATAGGATAATTTGGGAAGCTCCAGTATTGATGATTGCCAATTTTGTATGTACTGGTCTCTTAATCTCTGTTTTAATAAAGGGAGGTAATTAATGTTTTTGTCGAAGTTATCCCATATATTACTAAAACCTAGATTATCTATAAGTTTCTTGACTGAGTGTGCCCAACTTTTTACATTATTACTGTTTAGTTGTTCAATAAATACTCTATGCAATGGTGAATTTTCATTATTCATTATTTTAATCCAATTCTTTAAAACTCTTTCTTTACAAATTAATGAGAGTGGGTATCTTCCAAGCTCCCCTAGAACAGATGTATTGGACGTTTGTTTGTTAACACCAAGAATGATTTTACAAAATTTCAGATGAAGATTATCAATATCTCTATAATTATATATACCCCACACCTCAGAACAGTAAAGGAGTATAGGAACGACCAAACTATCAAAGAGCGACAGTTTAGTTTTTACGTCCATTGATATTCTAGAAAATAGTGATAATAAACAATTATGTGCTCTTAATGCTTGGTCATGGAGTACTTTGACTGAGTTTTTCATGTTACCTGTATATAGAAAGTCTACACCCAAATATTTAAAATGATCAACAACTTCAACCTTTTTATCATAAATGAACCAACTCATATCATTGCGACTCTTTCTGGTCTAAAAAATACAGATTTTAGTTTTACCGACATTGATTTTGAGTCCCCACGTAGACGAGTAATTCGAAATGGCATCTAACTGAGATTGTAAACTATGGGGATCCGTGGTAAATAGAACAATATCGTCGGCAAACAAAAGCATGTATAAAGATAAATAATTTAAATCCTTTTCAGTCAACTTACTGAAATCCAAAGCATTGGTAATATCATTTATAAATAGGATGAAAAGAATCGGCGAGAGTGGTTCCCCTTGTTTTAATCCGATCGTGACGTCAAACATTTCAGAGAAGTCAGTATAAGGTGATATTTTAACACAGGATTTAACAGAATGATAAATAGCTTTAAGCATATCAAGCATTTTACAGCTAATGCCTAGCCTCATCAATTTCGACCATAGTGCATCTCGTATTACGGTATCAAACGCCATTTGATAATCTATAAAAGCACAATACAATTTAGATTTTTTGTATAAAATATTTTGAATAATAGAATGTAGTAAATAAACACAGTCCGTTGTACTATGATTGTTCCTAAAACCGAACTGAGACTCGTTGAAAATATGCTCGGATTCACACCAATTGTTTAGTCTGTTCCGAAGCGCTAGCTAGTGATATTAACAATTTTCTTAATTGACAACACACTTGACACATTTTATAATCATCAGACAACCCTTTTCCCCCTACGTAATATTGAAATTTTTCATTAACTTAAACGTCACTGTTTAATCAGACATTCTATAAACTTTTCGAAAGGCTTGTAATTCAGCGTTATTTAACTTGGTATGATGCTGAGATGACTTTACTAGCCCAACGAAAGCAATAAGTATCGTTAATTCTATTATTCTGTGGCAAAACAGAGATTTGTTGATGTTTTTTATATGTTCAAATTTTTGTTTAAACATGTAAATCTGCTACATTGTACGTCGCCCCCGTAATTCGCCCTTTTAATACATCTCCGTATGTAAACTAGTTAAGCACCTTTAAATTGCTTACTGAGAATTTATCATGATAGAAATATATGATTAAAGTACTTTTTCAGGAATTTTATTGAGAGAAACAGTCATGACAGCACGATTTAAGTAGCCTATCTGCTATACTGTATATGTATTGAATACGTTTGTTTGTGAGACCTTGGCAACAGTAACTAAGGTAGTCGGTTTATCTTATCGCCACGGATCCATGTATTGGGGTTTGTCTACAAATATCAAAACTGAGCTCTCACTGCCACAATGCTATCAAAGGTTACCCCGCTGCATGACGAAAAATGCGGCTGTGCTGGATTTAATTGTTTTGGCGCCAAATAAATAAACTCCATCACTTCCGACGGCTCTAAACACAATCTATATAATGGCTTAGCGCCCAAAATTTCATAAAATTCAAACGAGGAATTCATCACAAATCAAAAGCTTGTATTTGTGTGGTCAAAAAAATGAAATTCACTAAGTTAATAGTGTAACCTGCGCAAAGATCAATTGAATATTGACATAGCAAATGCATAGGCCACTCGTTGGCTGCTAAACATTTTTCTCTGGAATATTGTTCCACTCTTGAGTCAGTGCCTAACGGGAGTTGAATCTCATTTTGAGGTTGTTGAAGTCACATAAGATTACACACTTAAAGAATTTTATGATGTTCACGGTGGTCACACTCAATATTAAATTTATTAATTTCAATTTTTGACCTCACAAGCTAAGGCTTTTGATTTGAGATGAATTATTCCTTTGATTTTTATGAAATTTCGGGAACTCACTCATTAAATATTGGCATTTCACATGGTGCATTTTCATTGTCGTCGATTCATTTTTGTCCGAGATATTAATTCAAAATCAAGCTGTGTGTTTTTAAATGTACTCAGTATATAGAAACTTACAAATATTTTGATCGTACTGAATTACGTAAGCGGGAGTTATAGATCAAAGATCAGACTGCATGTTCTGTGTAGTCTGGTCTTGATCTATGCCGTCGACAAAAGACACTGTTTTCGCCTACGGCGCGTAAAGGGTTAAAAGGGTTTCTGTAAATGGCAGGTTCGGTAAGATGGACCTATGTAGAATCTACCTTTATCCTGAATGTGTCTAGGATATATTTTCTTAACTTTTTTTTTCACTGCGCAGTTTTAACATTTGTCTGGTGGAGAAAAAAAACATTGGTCAAGCACAGTTAAAGACAGGTCAATGTGTGATAAACATTGTAAATACAGCATTGCCTGTTTTTAAATGGCGAAGTAAGCCTATAGATACAGAGAATGGTGTGGACATAGCCATACACGGATTAACAGTCTTTAAATCAAGCTATATATTTAAAAACGTATTTTGATCAAACACCAACACAAAAGTATCGATACCATATATGACATCTCAAAAAATGAAAGCCATGTAATGATATAAACTGTGGTCTAAAAAGGTGCTTCGACAAAAATTTGGGTGTCGAAATGACCAAATTTTGCTTCAAATTTTCTACCGGGGGGGGGAGGGGGGTCGAATCGACACGGTGGTGTCCGTGGTCGTGAGGTAGAGCGTCGGCCTCATAACCTTCAAGTCCCGAGTTCGATACCCGGGAGCGGGTACGTCAACTTTAGGATTTTTCATTGGCCCACACATTCGGCGCGAGTACTGGAAGTAGTTCCCAGGAAGCAGAATCGAGAGAGATTAGAATAAGTTGTAAGAACTTGTTTCTCAATCGATGTAAAATAAATATGTTTAAACTATACTAATCGACCAAAAAGTGCCGAAATGACTGGGTGTTGAAATGACCGGGTGTCGAAATACACCTGTCATTCAAGGGAGATCACTGCGAAAGATTTTTTAGCGTATCTTATAAATTTACTTCTTGTACGTGCACCGTCCAGTTTCTGTGACCTTGATCAAGGAATAAGTTTTGAGAAAAAAAATCTTAATCATGCTGGCCAGAAGGACTGTGGGAACCTTGAGACAGGTCTTATCGAGGAGGTTTTCAACCACATCCAAACAGCTTTCAGAAGAATGGACTAAACCATCTGATGTAAGTGGTATTAATAGAGGAA
Organism: Tridacna crocea; assembly: GCA_943736015.1. Lineage (NCBI taxonomy): Eukaryota > Metazoa > Mollusca > Bivalvia > Cardiida > Cardiidae > Tridacna > Tridacna crocea. The sequence continues at coordinate 33,666,088 of OX031057.1, read as the reverse complement.
GCCGTACACATGAGAATTCGTACTCGATAGAACTCGTACCGTGAAGAATCCGTACACTAATTTCTGTGAGTTCTCAGAGAGAAGTTAGATCCCAGATATGAAAAAAATAATATTGTTATACTGCAAAGAAATTTGTTATGATTTGATATGTTAACATGCAGGGTGTTCCCTGGCAAAAACCACAATGATAAGAGCCAGTTTCCTGTTTGAATGCCCCTTAAACATCACTATGCAACACAACATCCAAACTGATGGTGTTAATCGATCACCAGACTTCATGTATATGCACCAAACTGCATCTCTTACTCTTAGTGACATCCGTTTCCAGTGATGTCAGTTTTCAGGGCACTTGGAAGGTAATTTCCTTTTCGTCAGCATACTCAATTCACAGGGCTGACCCTGGGTCAAAAAATTCTTTTAGCCAGAGGTTTAGCCAATTGGTAAAACCTATAGCCAATTTCAGTGACTTGTAGCCAACCTTTTAAAAACAAATTTATTTTTTTTAAATGCATTTTCTTTTTCGTATGCAAGTGCTTTCAATTTGGTAACCAGCATTTTCTCCTTTTCCCAGACTGTTTTCGTCCTTGTTAAAACCAAATTTATATTTTTGATTTGCATTTCTTTTGTCCTCTGCTAGTACTTTCAATTTGGAAAAGTCTAAAATGTTGTTTGGTAAAGATTTAAGCCTGTTAAGAATGGCCTGTACCCCATGCACTATCAAAATGGTACATTACCCAAAAATTGATTGACCTGAATACGTTTTTAACATCTTCATGTATACATCCCAGTTTTTATTTATGAAAACTAAAATAAAAAAGTTTGTGTAGGTCAAGTTCAACATGCAATCATCCTACTTAAGGCCTACACTGGTAGTCTGCCTACTCTCAAATATAACTGGTTCTGTCTTTGAGGACATGACAGAATATTTTTATTCTCCAAAATTCATTTGTCAATGGATCAAGTTTAAAGAAATAATGTGAAACATAGAAATTTGAGATTGCTCTCTACAAATAAAATGTGACCAGATTTATGTCTAATCTAATCAAGAACAATTAAAAAAAAAAAATGTGTTTTTTAATCATTTCTAATTTGTCTTTGAAGAAAACAGTCAATTCTTTTATCAATTAACACTTCCGTAGAATTCTTTCTCTCAAATTGATAAATCCATCAATTACCGGCATCCATTGTAAATACGTCGCCGGCCACATCACAAATATTCATCTAGTTAAAGGATAATTCTCAAGGTGGATTATTATCCAATTAACATCTGGATGGATTCTAGACTTTTTAAATCACCGGTATCATTATTGACTGTTGATCATGTGTTAATTGTTTACATAACCGATAAGGGTGTATTCTACACATGTCTCAACAATGTTGTTGTTGTTGTTGTTGTTGTCATAGGGAATAATCGGTTCACTGCACACAGGTAATGTGTATTATCAGCTGCTGTTTGGGGTAGTATTTTAAACCTTAACCCTTTTTTTACCCTTTTCAACTCTTTAGTCACTTAATTCGCCAACTAATTTTTTTTTTAGCCAATTTCTGCATATTTTCGCCAATGGCGAAAATGGCGATCGACAGCGTGGGCCCTGATTCATGAGATTGTTAAACAAGAAAATGTTGCTGAACATGCTTTGGAAGGGTAAAACCTCATAGTATTTTTGTATGGTCAGGTTGCAGGGGACTTGGAATTTTGTTCACGGCCATGTCGAATCATGTCTCCAGCTCGCCTTCGACTCAGGGCGACATGATTCACCAGAACAGTGAACAAGTTTCCAAGTCCACTGCCACCTGACGGTGCAACTAATAATATATATCTGTACATCTTACGTGTTAACAGAACATGTACCCTTGAAATCAGGGTATTCATGACATCAAGCTTCGAGGTACCAATTTGGTGACTTGCTCCAATGCCATTTTTGTGATTGTATCATTTCTAAAGGTCATATATGCGTCAATCGTTTCTTTGTCGGCTAACAGGAAGGTTATTATTTGATAGGCCAATTATTAATCTTTAAAAAAAACACTAAACAATTACAAAAAGTCAGTGTTGCCTACTTATAATTCCACTTCTCTGGATCAAGGTTGGGCGGTCGAAACCAGGGATGGTTTTAACCGGCGGTTTTAACCGGTTAAAACCGTCCTGATCAATACTCCGACGGAAATGGTCAATACTGGTCGATTGGATATTTGATTATTTGCAGTAGTCATTTGGAAATTTTACTGGTCAGATGCATTTTAAGTGGATAGTGATGCTATTTAGTGGATATTTATTGTGTTTTTTTTTTTCCTGTTTTGGTTCTAAGATTGATTGAATTCACCAATATGAGAGTTGACTTTAGTGGAAAGAATGTTTTGTCCCTGCCGAGGCTACTTATCAGCTGGCTTTTGCCATTTTTCCAAAACTCTATGTAAGTTCCTAATAAGGTCTTTAGGTTTCATTTTTGACATCTTAAGTAACTGCGTGATGATATGATATTAACTTGATTGCATATAAGTCAGTATTTTCACAGGAATTTGCCATTCTATAACCAAAATAAATGATAAAACATGAAAAAAAAATCTCCCCTATATAATATAAACACAAGGAATGCAACGTCTCGATTGCTGGCGCTAGCACCCGACAGCCTTTCCCAACCAAAATCACCCACGAAACAAACATTGATCATAATCTCATTTAGCCTATCGATAGACAAGGCAATAATGTACCTGCGACATCCGGCGATACCTCAGTAGACACCTTTCAACCGGAAATATCCGTCATGTTTTACAGCTCTATCAGGACATTTGCTGACGTCACAGAAAGTAGCAGGTAGCATGTTTTCGTATTACTTATTACTATTATTTTTTTTGTTTTTAAGATACTTATGGACATCACATGATACTAAAGATTTTTCTATCAGTTGATGTCCATAAATATCTTAAAAACGAAAAAAGTAATAGTAATAAGTAATATGAAAATACGCTTCCTTGCACTTCTTGTGAAGTCGGCGAATGGCCACACGGATAAATCAAAATGTCCTTATATGTCTTTGAACTTTTAAATACTCTAAAAGCTGAGTATATTTGTGGTGGTAGTGGGGAAGAGAAAAGATGCAGTACTATAAATAGATATCTAACCTATAAGGAATGATGATAGATAAAACTTCTAAAGTTCTTTGGTTGAAAAGAACTGACCTGCATGTAAGTTCAAAAAGAGGAAGGTCAATCCAAACAACCTCTTCAGTTGACCAACAGTAATGTCTTTTGAATTATGATCAAATAAAAAAGGGAGCTTACAGATAAAAAATATGATACTGATGATAATATGTAATATATCTTCAGTACAGGATTTAGGAGAGCTTTTAAGACTAGCTTAGAAACAGGACAGGTATCTAAGTTAGGGATTCAATGGACCCAATCAACCACTTCAATTGACCACCAATCCACCAGTATTGACGGTTTTAACTGGTTAAAGCCGCCGGCCCGGTCAATACTCATATTGACCAGCTTTTTACCAACCTTGTTCTGGATAGAATATATACAGGGTTCCTGCTGCGCTTCGCATTTCGCGCCATTTGTGATAGATTTTATAAATAAATTATTTGGCGCAAGAAAATGCCGATTGGCAAAATGACTGGCGCCAATATTTCTCATATCGGGTTGCTTAACATTTTGATATTGGTCCCCTTCACGGTAATGCGTGGATGCATGACCACTAATTCATCAATAAAGTTGGAGTTAATTATTAAGAATAAACTATGGCATTGATGTAATCAAATCAATATTATTTATGATTCACATTTACTGTCTGCAAATGCTTTCAATTGGGACTGGTCCAAAATTTTATAATTTGATAAAGAGTTGATTGATAAGAGGGCTTTAAACACCAAACAATCGATAAACCAATTCAGGGAGAAAAGTATGTATAACTCTGGAATTTAGTATACTACGAGGGGTGATCAGAAAGAACGTGGACCAGTGCCGGTATCTGAATATTGTTATAAAAAAGGACTTGGAGTGTGCACTATTTTTGAAAATAACCTCCTCTGAGTTCTATGCACTTATTAATTCTTGATTTCCATGAGCGAAGCACGTGCAGGAAGGCGTCACATAGAGCTGGGGCGATATCATCGATGCATCGGTGCATCGTGATATTTTTGCTGGCGATAGTATATCGCGATACTAACTCGTTGTATCGATACTTGGCGATACATTTACGTCGTGTCGTGTGCAGAGTGTGTGAGATCACGTATAAATGTAAATGATTCATGTATAAAATAGAAAAAAAATACGCACAGTTTGTCTCTGCTATACATACAAGAACGTTAAAAACTCACCCTAGAAACAATGAAATTCATAAAACTTCGTATGGGGAATAATTTGCAGCGAAATGTTTACAGTCACTCGCTCTTGCTTCGGGTTTTCCCGGTTTTAAATATAGATGCGTATTCGGAACGTTCTAATGTTATCATATTTTCTTCGTGTCCAAAAAGTTGCGGCTGTGTTTTGATCGGTTTGCCTCCTTACCAGTTTTGTCAGAAGGAATGTAAAATAAAATAAATCATTAATTAACAAGGTAATTTGATTTAGCGGACGAATATAAGCTGCAATTTGATTATTTTCTAGCGAAAGATAGCACAGTTTGAATTGTATTTGTTCTTTTTAAATAACAAATGAATGAGGAGCGGATCGGCAACTGTCTTCCGAAGTTGACTATAGTGCGGGTTTTGACGCTTGGAAATTTGAAATGACGTCTTTGACGTTGAAAAGTATCTGCCTAATTGTCAATCTGACGCATTGAGTTATGGTCTAGAGCTTTATATAATCTAGTTTTAATGCATCCGGTAGAAATATGGGCTAAACACGATCAGTATAAATGCAAAAGACACGCGCATGATCATGAAGCTGGCGATTTATTTATGACAACGTAATAAAGGTGTTAATCCTCTTATCTGGTGTAAAAGGACAGATTTTAAAGTTTTCTGCTATTCCAAATGACAAACTGATGTCAAGTCATGTCGTAATACTTCTCCAAAAATTATTTGTCACGAAAAAATATATCGTCAAAGAACCGTGAAAACCCATGACACTACAATGATCAGCATGGCATCGTGCGGTCAGTGGGACTTACAACTATCTTCTCATTTTTAATAGTGAAGTTAAACAATGGATTTACACAAATCTATGAATAAAACAGTAAGACGAGGCTAAAATGCTATTCATGAGTGAAGAAATTGTTGTTTTAGGAAATGAAAATACAGATCTACGGGGGGGGGGGGGGGGGGGGGAAAGAGTCTGCAAATACTTGAAATATGTCTTCTTTTTTTTTAACTATTGAAAATTAAAAATAGAGGACCGAAATGAATGATATTGAATAAAGCAAAAACTCTAAATGGTACTGCATTGCCATTGAAGTACAAAACAAAACATCCTTATAAACTTAATATCATGTAGACAAATTGTCATGGTATTTAAAGTAAAAAGGCATTCTCAGTTAAATGGAGACACCGGTTGTACAACAGATAACTAGTTGGTGTGCTCTTCAGATTACAAAACAATAATCATTTGTGATTTCAACCTGAGTGCCCAGCAGTACCGATTTGATAGATTTTGTACAAGAATTGGACCAGTTCGATGGTATCTCACTTACCTGCTTGTTTTAGCAAATGTTTGGATTTATTTTGCCAAAAATGGTTGCAAAGTTTGAGAAAAGGTTCCTAAAGTCTCTGAAGAGCTTATAACTGTGAACATGTAGATCTATTTATAAAATCTTGTTTGCGCATATCACATGAAAACAGTCTCTCTTTTAATAGACTGTCATTAAGTAAATCTGCACCAAATAAGTATCGTGATATTGTATCGTATCGCCTGTCTGGTATCGCGATAGTATCGTGATACATTTTTCTTGGCGATACCCAGCTCTAGCGTCACATGACGTTACCATCATGGACCTGGATTTAACGAGGGCTAGCTCCTCTCTGTTCTCGTAGTGCGTGCCACATAGAGAATCTTTCAAAACAGGTATTAGTCAGAGGACACATTGAGTAAGGACTAAATTATACGGAGCATTGCTAAGTTTTTCCATGTTTAGTTTTTGCAAAGTTTCCAGTACAAGTGTGGCTCTGTGAGCTAGGGCGTTATTCTGGTGTAAAGTGACGTCACCCTGCAGGACTTCTGGCTAAGTTTTTTGTACTATGTATTTGAAATTCATCTGAATAGTGTGAGCATAAAACTCACTATTGACTGTAGTATGTATATATACAACATGATCTATAAGAAAAAGAGGGGAACAGAGATACTTGATATAGATAACTTTGCCAAGTGACTTAGAAAGGTTAGCTTTACCAGCGGAAGGCGATGTTGAATGTTTCAAAATGCTGCTTTGTTGTTTATATTCAGTCTCGTTACGGTGTGCCTATCTTTGATAGCATATAATCATACGATCAGGAAAGTTTGACCCCTCTACCGTAATGCATTCAGAAATTTCTTCAAAGATTTCGATCCTAACCGCAATTTTCTTGGGCGTCAGTTGCCGAGGTACTCGCATTGTGCAATTACGCTACACTCCAAGATTCCCCGTCAAAATCCGGTGGACATTTCTATATGAAAGGTCAAATGTATAAGCTATTTTCCTGACAGCATCTCGGCGATCTTGTTTTACATAGTGCTCTACAGCCGTTATGGTTTTGTCTGTGACTGATGTTGATGGACGCCCAGATTCAAGGTCATCTTTTACAGTACCGTACCCTTGTCTAAACAAGTCCTATCGCTGTACAAATATCAGATTTCTTGAGCACAGAGGCCCCTCAAACTGGTTCTAAATCCCTTTTGATTTCCGATAAAGACTTTTTGAGTTTGACGTAAAACTTTATGATTACTCCCAGCTCAAATAAAACGTGGTCCGGTATTTTAATCCGCTAATGCGGTATATGACGTCATTAAGATGAGGTCATACTTTACCTACCTGAATATAACGACATTTGAAAGCTTGAGCCAGTTACCAGATAATTAGTGTTCATCTATGCAAAATCTTATAATTCTACGTGTAGTAGTTTTTAAAATAACGAGGTAGTCCACGATCTTTTTGATCACCCCACGTATGTATCATTGTATGGAATCATTAAATTTTGCATGTTTAAAGACAGATACAGTGAATCTTCTGATGTAAAGAATCATTCACTGCAAGCAGGGTCTGACGAATCAACAAGATACCAGCGAAACACTGAAATATCCCAAATTTGTTCTATCAAGTTTAGATATTAACCCTTTACCACACAATGGCGCCTTTTAACACCCCTGAAGGAGAAAGCTTTCGAAAACATTGTGGAAAAAGAAGAAAATGCTGGAAACCAGCATTTTCTCATTTTCCCACAATGTTTTCTATCCTGCTGGAAAAACAAATTTCAATTTTTGAGTTGCATTTATTTTGTAGTCTGCAAGATCGTTCAATTTGGACCAGTCTGAAATTTTGCCGTGTGGTAACGGGTTAGCTAATAACAGTATGAAATATTTTTTTGTCTTTTTTCGTGATATTTGAGTGAACTATTGTTGATTGATGGTAAGTTACGACCCTGGGAAAGAATACTTTTGAAAATATTGTGGGAAAAGGAGAAAATGCTGGTAACCAGCATTTTCTCCTTTTTCCGCAATATTTTCTACCCTATCATAGAGAAATTGCACCATTTGTACCACACTGAAATTGTTGTCTGCAAATGTTTTCAATTCTGTCAAGGCTAAAATTTGGTGTCAAATATCACGATAAAAGACAATTAAATCGGACTTTTATCAGTAATCTAATCTCGATAGCGAAAAAATTTGGGTATTTCAGTGTTTCAGTGGTATTTCGGGTGATTCGTCGGACCGCTGCAAACAGACAACCCATCCCAAACTTACTGACATGAGTATTAAACTATTAATTGGTTTTAGTGTGGACCAGGCTAAAATTTTGTCATGTGGTAGAGTAAACCCCAAAGCATGGCACAATTACTTTTCTCATGTATCTATCTTTCATGCAGTTGTTCTTTTTCAGGTATTTCCATTTGACATCAGAAAGAAAGTAAAGTTTAGTATCATTTACACTATCTTCATGACGACTGGACTTGGATACCCATTCCTCATGGTGTACTATCAGTCATCAAAATAATCATGCTGTCTTTTTTCCTAGCTAAGTAAGTTTGTATTGAATTTTATGCCACATTCATTTAACATCTATTACATATAAACCATGCCTTGTGAAACAGGGCCTTAATGCATCAAGAAAAAACAATCAACCTAGGTCAGCCAGCACAGTCCCTGTAGGCTGAATGATGGTGAAATTTTCTTTCTTTCGACAATTTGCTGTATGTACAAGGATTGTCGTACCTCAGTATTCAAAATGAGACAAAACAATTGATCAGACTACATGTATGTCAATGACAAATATAATGGCACTGACTAGTACATATGACCTGTTTTTATGCTTCCCGAAAAAATTTGGGGGAGCATATAGTCACCACGCTGTGTGTACATCTGTTTGTCCGTCTGTATGAAGTCATTTCTCCGCAACCCCTGGACCAAATTTTATGAAACTTCATATCTGAACTCCTTGGGACTATACGCAAATACCCTTTCCGGGTTTCTCAATTTGAGCTGTGTCACGGAAAAAGGGGGCTTCATGTAAAAAATCCGTCAGAAGCCATTTCTCCACAACCCCTGGACCAAATTTCATGAAACTTCATATCTAAACTCCTTGGAAGAATGCGCAAATACCTCTTTCCCGGTTTCTAAATTTGAGGCTGCATCACGAAAAAAGGGGGCTTCATGTAAAAAATTGTTTTTCTCAAATAGTGCTCAAAAGTCCATGAAATTTCAAATCTGAACTCGGAACATTGCCTAGATACCTCTTCTCCGGTTTCTCAATTTCAGGCTGCTTCACGGAAAAAGGGGGCTTCGTGTAAAAAATTGTTTTATGATGCGTCTTTCCCGGTTTCTCAATTACAGGCTGCATCGTGGAAAAAGGCTTAATTTAAATGATTGTTTTTCTCTACATTTACTGCTCAAAAGTTCATGAAATTTCAAATCTGAACTCATTGGAACATAGCCCAGATACCTCTTCCCGGGTTTCTCAGTTTGAGGCGGCATCATGGAAAAAGGGGGCTTCATATAAAAAATCGTTTTATGTAAATATTTCCTACATTACTGCTCAAAATTTCATGAAATTTCGAATTCGGAATATTATTCAAAAATGCTACAAACTGCACACCCTTTGTATTTATTCCAATTATGCAATATTGTCTTAACGGAAAAGGAGGCTTAACTCATTAACATCCGACAAAATTTTAGGCTTGTCCAAATTGAAAGCATTTGCAGACGACAAAATAAAAGTAAGTGAAAATTTGAAATTTCTTTCATGAAGGGTAGAAAACATTGTGGGAAAAGGAGAAAATGCTGGGTACCATCATTTTCTCCTTTTCCCACATTTATGATTTCTAAAGGCTTCTTTCTCAGGGGCGTCAAAATTAGGGATTGTGTGGTAATGGGTTAAAGGAGGCTTACTTAGTGGGCTTTGTGTCCTCTACAAGTTTGTGATTGCTATTTCTCCAAAAATAATTACAGCTATAAATGTCAAAATTCACAAACAGATAGATCTTATTGATTTATAGAAAATGTAATTTTTCCATGTTTCAAGACGTTTTAGGGGAAAAGGGGGCTTCATGGTAGAGTTAGAGTCAGTTTTTCTCCATTATCTTTTGCTGGTCAAGATTTCACATTTCAGTTTCTATCCTCCCCAAAAGAAGTTTGCTGTCAGTCTTGTCTATTCCTTTGTTGAGTTCTATTTCAGTTTTTGATTGTGCATTTTTCTCCTGGTAAATATGTCATCAATTATTATCATCGTAACATTTGTCTTTGGATTATTTTTTCCAATTTCATACAGTTTATGACAAGCACTTGTTCGGTGATCATGATCCGTATCTGACGGCTCTTGTGGTACCAATTGACATCTTGAATACAAAGTTGTTTATAATTCTAACATGACATGTGAATTTGGCTATAACGAAAGTGCGGTAAAATCTACATTTTTCTATGTAAATTGATTTCATTCTGTACAAAGTAAGTTATTCAATGGAATACAATCTGCATCTGTGTTTTCACTCTAAGTATGAACTTGTTTTCCTTTGATTAAGAGTTGGTTATGTTAGAATCGAAATAATCTTCTTTCTGTCGTGGTTTATCATTCAATAAACCATGTTGAGTTATGAGGTGCAATGAATAAACCACTTGGGATATCTCTCGTGGATTATTTATTGTGCCTCATAACTCACAATAGTGGTTTATTGAACAATAAACCAAACCACAGTAGAAAGAAGATTGTTATCCCTGGCTGAAGGTGGAGAGATGTAGTTTAAGCGATGTCCATCTGTCCTTCTGTTCGTCCCGGTGAATATCTCATCTACCATTGGACAGAATTTTGTGAAACTTTATACATGTACATGTGTACAATAACCCATTCTGTCGAGACGGGTTTTTTTTGTTTGATTTGATGCAAAATGGCCGACTGGTAGCGATTTTAAGTTACTTTTTGGCAGGGATATCATTTCAACAAAATTGCTTGTTTCTTAAATATAATATAAATTGTCTCCATCTGCATCTGTATGGTGATGTTATCGAGATCATATCTTTTTACACAGTTTTGAAATATTTAACCCATTACCACACAATCCCTACTTTTGACGCCCCTGAGAAAGAAGCCTTTTGAAAACACTATGGGAAAAGGAGAAAATGCTGGTAACCAGCATTTTCTCCTTTTGCCACAGTGTTTTCTACCCTTCCCAAAACAAATTTCCATTTTTCAGTCGCATTTATTTTGTCGTCTGCAAATGCTTTCAATGTGGACCATTCTAAAATTTTCTCGTGTGGTAAAGAGTTAACTCTTGTACCAAACAACAAAATTTCACCCTTGTCCATATGGAAACCATTTTTTAGCTGACAAGGTATATGTGAATCATAAATTGGAGTTTGTTTTAGGAAGGGTAGAAAACATTATGGGAAAAGGAGAATGAAAGTACTGAAAGTAGTTATAGACTAGCGAATTTGAAATAAGTTGCTGCATGTTAAATGTTAACCTTGGTTGGTATATACAAGATTGAAGAAAAAGGCCAAAGGGTTAGTAATTAAATTGTCCATTTTGTAAAGATAAAAAACTGAAAACATTCAAAGACAACACCGTGTTGTTCTTAACCCATTACCAAACAACAAAATTTTAGACTGGTCCAAATTGAAAGCATTTGCAGACGACAAAATAAAAGTGACTGAAAATTTAAAATTTGTTTTGTGAAGGGTAGAAAACATTGTGGGAAAAGGAGAAAATGCTGGTTACCAGCATTTTCTCCTTTTCCCACAATGTTTTCTAAAGGCTTCATTCTGAGGGGCGTCAAAGGTAGGGATTGTGTGGTAATAGGTTAAATGATGGGATTTGTATTGAAAAATGTAAATGTATTGGAGTGGAAAAGGGAGAAAATGAGTTTAAATACTACCAACATTTTCTCATTTTCCTAACAATGTTTTCACAGGTCAAGCCTTCGTTCTTAGGTCTTAAAATATAAGGATTGTAATATTAGGGTTATTTTATGTTGTAATTTTATCTTTTCAGACTGTGACCAAATTTATGCGCGGCATTCTGAAAGATTTATACTTGGACAAATATAGAATCAGCTGAGATCAGTGTTTACTGTGGACTCTTTAATAACATCAAATTCTGTTTGATTATCTTTTTAAACAGTCATTTTTCTTTCACAAAAATCTTTTTAAACCTTTACCATACACAAAATTTTAGACTTCTTCAAATTGAAAGCATTGGCAGGCTATAAATTAAATGTTACTTAAAAATTATTTGTTTGCTCTTTGAATGTGTAGAAAACTTTGTTGGAAAAGAAGGAAATGCTTGTTACTTGCATTTTTTCCTTTTTCCACAATTATTTTCAAGAGTTTTTTTTTTTTTCTTAGGATCATTAAAAACTTTGACTGTGTGGTAAAGGGTTAAATAATGCTTTTTGTATAATACCAGTTCGTGAAGTTTATTTGGAAAAGTTTTTGAAGGAAGTGTGCATGAATTTTGTTGAAACAAAACTGATTCCTTTACAAGTTAACCAAAAAAAAAAAGATTTATGAACAGCTGAGACAATTACTTTGCTTGATTAATACAATATTCCTGATAATGAGGATGTTGTTTGTGTTTGAAAAAGAAAAAAAAAAATAAATAAAAATGGAATATTCATAATTTTGTTTATATACATTTCCGTGGTAAATATGAGCCATGTTCTGGCAAAAAGGGGTCATATGTCATGCTTCTTTGGAAGGAAATCATCACACAGTCATGAATCCATCTTCGCCAGCCAAGGATACTAACTCCACTTTGTTTGTTACGTACCTTGGCTGCTCACCTCTTTAAAAATCGGAACTCCCGCTGCCCCACCTATCGAATTTCACGAGTTGCGTAACCTTTGCTGACATTATTTCTGAGATTCTGACCGATCAGAATGCTCATAATAAAATTTGTTGGGCTATTCATCAAATATGGCTGTGCTTTCGGATTCATAACATGAAAAATAAGACGAACAGACATATGATAATTTGCAATCATTTGGCTGTGGAACACGGCCTAATACTTCACATAATTGATCGTAAACTATGAAAAACTCATAAAAAACATCGATCGTCTACTCTCTTTTGGCAAATTTTCGTCACAGACACGACAACTTTTTGATGGGCGCCGCCATTATTTTTTTTTCTCTTTTGCTAAAGATTTCTGGTTATGGATGATTTGTTTGGATGCAGTGGGTTTTGATCGCATCTAATGAAATGGCGCAGCGGGTGCTTCGATTTTTAAAGAGGCGAGAGGCCAAAGGTACTACCTTAGTATCCTTGGCTTTTGAAGATGTAATGAATCCACATATTCCATTTCATTTCACCCTTTACCTCGCAAGGCATTTCTATGGTATCTCTAACTGACCCTAAAAATAATAGCAAGGATGAAACTATTTCTTATGTTGATATGACACCTTTTTGATAGTGTAGAAAACATTGTGGCAAAGGTGAAATTGCTCGTCACAAGAAATTTCACCTTTTGCCACAATGTTTTCCAAAGGCTCCTACAAGCAATGAATAGAAATGAGTATCTATGGAGTAAAGGGTTAACTCTTACCAAACGACGATACATGTATTCTGAACTAGACCAAATTCAAAGTATTAGCAGACGGGGCCCGCCCAGGTGGCTCAGTGGTGAGCGTGTCAGACTCATGACCTGGTGGTAGTGAGTTCGATAACTGGTTGAGGCGAACTTTCTTTCCGGCGTATTTTCGCCTTTCACCTCTGCTGAAGCATGTGAGAAAAGTAGTCGGTGGCTTTGGAAAGAAAGTTGTGTTAGTTCTGGTGTCAGAAAGCCAGGAAATATATGTGCGTCACCAACCGCCATGATATGACCTTAGCTGTTAAAGTGGCGTTAAACCCGAATACAACCAACATCAGCAGACGGCGTATTGAATGTTGGCAAATGATTATTTCTGTATATGTGATAGAGTAGAAAACATTGTGGGAAAAGGAAAAAATGCTGGTTACCAGCATTTTCTCCTTTTCCCACAATGTTTTCAAAAGGCTTCTTTCCAAGGGTCGTTAAAACTCAGGATTGTGTGGTAAAGAGTTAATAACCAAATGAATTACGAGGTAGATGATTTCTCTCCCCTGCAGAAAACTGCCCAGTAGGAAAAAAAACTGAATGGACTCCGATACTTTCTGCAGGAGCAAAATAAACCCCCCTTTTTCCAGGGCACATAAACCCAATAAACCCCCTTTTTCCAGGGCCAATAAATAAACCCAATAAACCCCCTTTTTCCAGGCACATAAACCCAATAAACCCCCTTTTTTCCAGGGCACATAGTAAATAGATGAACAACCACTGCAGTTGGTCGGACTCCCAACTTACATGCAGTTTAATCTTGATCTATATCTTGTTGCAAAATAACTCCTTACAACATGACAAAATTATAGACTTGACCAAATTTAACCCTTTACCAAACAATCTCTGGTTTTTATAGCCCTGAGATGGAAGCCTTTTGAAAAGATTGTGGGAAAAGGAGAAAATGCTGGTTACCAGCATTTTTTTCCTTTTCCCACAATGTTTTCAGAAGGCTACTATTCTAGACCCATAAAAACCAGGGATTGTTTGGGAAAGGGTTAAAGGTGTGCTTAGACTTACTATACATGGATCTGTGGAAATTGATATTTGACCAATCAGCTTATCGCATTTATTTTATCGGATGCACAGCCTTCTTGCCAGCAATTTTGGCTCCAAATAAACGACTAAGGGCAGGCAATGCAACAAACATGTTTACCAAATCTAAAGTCAATTTGGCTTGAGATTTCAACATTCCACTCTGGACAAGCAAAAAATACCGTAAAAATGAAGATCAAAGTGGAATTACTCAAAATCCATGCTAAGTAGGGTTATTGTTCTTGCCCACAGTCCTCGGTAATATTGCAACAAACATCCATACCAATTTTGAAGTCGTTCTGACTTGAGATGACAAAGTTCATATTCCGGACAAGCACTAAATGGAGACTGATGTGAGATTTTATGGAGACAAAGATTCAAACCAATTTTCAATTCAGCTTAGTAAGAAATGTGATCTCTTAGAGTGCTAACAAGAAAGTTTTTAAAGATTTTATCTCTATGTGAAATCTGAGACCAACAACATAGGGCTAACTTTCACACCTGGGCCATAATTTAAGTATTTTGGTAGACGGCCACTTGATAATGCTACATGCCAAATATGAAAGCTCTATCCCTTACGGTTTGGGACAAGAAGATTTTTAGAGTTTTCCTTCCGTATCTCTATGTGAAATCCAAGACTAACAACACGGGGCTAATTTTCACATCAGGGCCACAATTTGAAGTATTTTGAAGTATTTTAGTAGAGAGCCACTAGATGATGCTACATGGCAAATATGAAAGCTCTAGCCCTTACGGTTTTGGACAAGAAGATTTTTAAAGATTTGATTCTTTATCTCTTTGTAAAATCTGAGACCCCCACAACATAGGACCAATTTCCGCACTAAGGCCATAATTTGAAGTATTTTAGTAGAGGGCCACTAAATGATGTTATGTGCCAAATATGAAAGCTCTAACCCGTACAGTTTTGGACAAGAAGATTTGTAAAGATTTTTCTTTTGGTTGCCATGGCAATCGGAGTTCTTCATGGAATTCAAATCTTTGAAGTATTCTGATTTGGTTGGTTGGTTGGTTGTATTGGGGTTTAACGCCACTTTAACAGCTAATGAAGTACTAGTATGCTGAAAGTGCATCATCTAGGGATCATTTCGTTAAAGTTTCATTGACATCTGATAGGCGGTTTCAGAGGAGGAGATTTTGTTGTGATTGTTTACGGACGGACGGACGGCGTTGTCCTTGGCTGCGAGGTAGAGCGTCAGCCTCGTACCCAAAAGGGCCTGAGTTCGATACCCGGGAGCGGGTGTCAACTTTGGGATTTTTCACTGGCCTACACATTAGGCGCGAGTACTGGTGTAGTTTCCAGAAAGCAGAATCGATAGAGATTAGTATAAGATCTAAGAAGTTGTTTCTCAATCGATGTAAAATAAATGTGTTTAAACTAAACGGATGACGGACATTGACCCATCACAATAGCTCACCCTGAGCACTACGTGCTCCGTTGAGCTAAAGAATGGTATATGTAAAGAATTCTGATCAGTGCTGCATATCTCAATGGATTGATTAATGCTGTAGTTTTTTTTCTCATCTGAGAAGACTCTAAAGAAGACAAAAATGTCTGAAGGGGAAAACAAAGGCAAACATATAGATCTATATGAAACAAAAATAAAAAAAAAAAAGTTTACTTGAATATCTAACTATGTTCAATAACCTACGCAAATCTAAAAAGTGGCAATTGTCATCAATTTTGCAGTTTTATGTTAATCTTAACCCTTGGTTCATGAAGAGTAAGCTGAATATGTAGATATAGATCGGATTGCAAATTACAGGAAGTTCAATCTTGGATTAAAACTATCTGCTATTTACAATTAGCATACTGACACATATTCCTCACTACATATTCCTTAGTAAAAGTATGTAGAATACTGGTTGAAGTTTAGCTCGAAAGGCAATTTATGTTGATTAAATAAACTTCTGACTTCGCCCTATCTAGCACATCATTCTGCCATCTCAGATGATGTGTTGCTAAACTAGTAGGAAGTGTTTTTGATTGCAAACCAATTTGACGCTCTACAGATCAACTTGACCACCCGTTGTCATCGGTATATCAAAAGATAAAACTACCATCAATGACATCAACAAATTTGTTAACCCTTTACTCCATAGATACTCATTTTTACGCATTGCTTGTAGGAGCCTTTGGAAAACATTGTGGCAAAAGGTGAAATTGCTCGTGACGAGCAATTTCACCTTTTATCACAATGTTTTCTATGCTATCAAAAGGTGTCATTTACACATAAGAAACAGCTTCATCCTTTGCTGTCATTTAGGGTCAATTAGAGATGCTATAGAATTGCCTTATGGGGTAAAGGGTTAACTGACAGCACACTTACAACCTAATTACACTTCTCTGTAGAGTCAGACAGTCCATAATTTCTATGCTCCCTGAAAAATTTCGAGGGAGCATATAGTCGCCACCCCGCTTTGCATACGTCCGTTCGTCCGTCCGACCGAAGCCATTCTCCACAACCCCTGGACCAAATTTTATGAAACTTCATATCTAAACTCCTTGGAAAATTACACAAATACCTCTTTCCGGGTTTCTTAATTTGAGGCTGCGTCACGGAAAAAGGGGGGGCTTCAAGTAAAATATCCACCCAAAGCCATTTCTCCACAACTAGACCAAATTTTATGAAACTTCATATCTGAACTACTTGGAACAATGCGCAGATACCTCTTTCCGGGTTTCTCAATTTGAGGCTGCGTCATGGAAAGGAGAGGGGGGGGGGAGGGGGGCTTCATGTAAAAACTTGTTTTTTACTAATATCGTCCGTTCGTCCGTCCATCCGTCCGTTCGAAGCCATTTCACAACAAGACTTGGACCAAATTTTATGAGACTACATATCTGAACTCCTTGGAACAATGCGTAAATAGCTCATTCCCGGTTTTTTCAATCTGAGACTGCGTCAAGGAAAAAGGGAGCTTCGATCATGCAAAAGAATCCGTCCGAAGCCATTTCTCCACAATCCCTGGACCAAATTTTATGAAACTTCATATCTGAACTCCTTGGAAAAATACACAATTACTGCTTTCCGGGTTTCTCAATTTGAGGCTGCGTCACGGAAAAAGGGGGCTTCATGTAAAAAATCCGTACAAAGCAATTTCTCCACAATACCTTGACCAAATTTTGTGAAACTTCATATCTAAACTCGTTGGAATAATGAACAAATACCTCTTTCCGGGTTTCTCAATTTGAGGCTGCGTCATGGAAAGGAGGGGGGAGGGGGGCTTCATGTAAAAACTTGTTTTTTACTAATATCGTCCGTTCGTCCGTCCATCCGTCCGTTCGAAGCCATTTCACAACAAGACTTGGACCAAATTTTATGAAGCTACATATCTGAACTCCTTGGAACAATGCGTAAATAGCTCATTCCCGGTTTCTCAATCTGAGACTGCGTCAAGGAAAAAGGGAGCTTCGATCATGCAAAAGAATCCGTCCGAAGCCATTTCTCCACAATCCCTGGACCAAATTTTATGAAACTTCATATCTGAACTCCTTGGAAAAATACACAATTACTGCTTTCCGGGTTTCTCAATTTGAGGCTGCGTCACGGAAAAAGGGGGCTTCATGTAAAAAATCCGTACAAAGCAATTTCTCCACAATACCTTGACCAAATTTTGTGAAACTTCATATCTAAACTCGTTGGAATAATGAACAAATACCTCTTTCCGGGTTTCTCAATTTGAGGCTGCGTCATGGAAAGGGGGGAGGGGGGGGCTTCATGTAAAAACTTGTTTTTCACTAATATCGTCCATTCGTCCGTCCATCCGTCCGTTCGAAGCCATTTCACAACCACCCTTGGACCAAATTTTATGAAACTTCATATCTGAACTCCTTGGAACAATGCACAAATAACTCATTCCCGGTTTCTCAATCTGAGACTGCGTCAAAAAAAAAAAGGGAGCTTCGATCATGCAAAAGAATCCATCCGAAGCCATTTCTCAACAATCCTTGGACCAAATTTTATGAAACTTCATATCTGAACTCCTAGGAAAAATACACAAATACTGCTTTCCGGGTTTCTCAATTTGAGGCTGCGTCACGGAAAAAGGGGGCTTCAAGTAAAAAAATCCGTACAAAGCCATTTCTCCGCAATACCTTGACCAAATTTTGTGAAGCTTCATATCTAAACTCCTTGGAACAATGAACAAATACCTCTTTCCGGGTTTATCAATTTGAGGCTGCGTCATGGAAAGGGGGGGGGGCTTCATGTAAAAACTTGTTATTCACTAATATCGTCCATTCGTCCGTCCATCCGTCCGTTCGAAGCCATTTCACAACAACCCTTGGAACAAATTTTATGAAACTTCATATCTGAACTCCTTGGAACAATGCGCAAATAGCTCATTCCCGGTTTCTCAATCTGAGACTGCGTCAAGGAAAAAGGGAGCTTCATGTAAAAGAATCCATCCGAAGCCATTTCTCCACAATCCCTGGACCAAATTTTATGAAACTTCATATCTGAACTCCTTGGAAAAATACACAAGTACTTCTTTCCGGGTTTCTCAATTTGAGGCTGCGTCACGGAAAGGGGGGCTTCATGTAAAAAGTCCGTACAATGCCATTTCTCCACAACAACTAGACCAAATTTTATGAAACTTCATATCTGAACTCCTTGGAACAATGCGCAAATACCTCTTTCTGGGTTTCTCAATTTGAGGCTGCGTCATGGAAAGTGGGGGGGGGGGGGGGCTTCATGTAAAAAATTGTTTTTCACTAATATCGTCCGTTCATCCGTCCATCCGTCCGTTCGAAGCCATTTCATAACAACACTTGGACCAAATTTTATGAAACTACATATCTGAACTCCTTGGAACAATGCGCAAATAACTCATTCCCGGTTTCTCAATTTGAGACTGCGTCACGGAAAAGGGGAGCTTCATGTAAAAAAAATCCGTCCGAAGCCATTTCTCCACAACCCCTGGACCAAATTTTATGAAATTTCATATCTGAACTCCTTGGAACAATGCCCAAATGCCTCTTTCCCGGTTTCTCAATTTGAGGCTGCGTCAGGGAAAAGGGGCGCTTCATGTAAAAAATTGTTTTTCACTAATATCTCTTACATCAGAGCTCAAAACTTTGTGAAATTCCAAATCTGAACTTGTTGGAACGTTTCCCAGATACCTCTTCCCGGTTTCTCAATTTGAAGCTGCATCACTTAAAAAAGGGGGCTCTATGTAAAAAATTGTTTTTTCTCTAATATCTCTAACATTAGTGCTCAAAAGTTCATGATATTTCAAATCTGAACCCGAAACATTGCCCAGATACCTCTTCCCCGGTTTCTCAATTTTAGGCTGCGTCACTGAAAAGTGGGGGGGGCTTCATATAAAAAGTTGTTTTACGATACGTCTTTCCCGGTTTCTCAATTACAAGCTGCGTCGCGGAAAAAGGAGGCTTGATTTAAAAATCGTTTTTCTCTAGTATCTCCTACATAATTAGTGCTCAAAAGTTCATGAAATTTCAAATCTGAACTCGTTGGAACATCACCCAGATACCTCTTCCCCAGTTTCTCAATTTCAGGCTGTATCACGGAAAAAGGGGGCTTCATATAAAAAAAATCGTTTTATGTAAAATCTCCTACGTTACTGCTCAAAATTTCATGAAATTTCGAATTTGAATTACGTATTATTTAAAAATGCCACATACCACACACCCTTTGTATTTATTCCAATTTTGCAGTACTGTCTTCAGGGAAAAGGGGGCTTAAAGGAGGCTCACTGGGCTTAGTGTCCTCTACAAGTTTGTGATGGCTATTACTCCAAAAGTATTAACAGCTATTTATGTCTAAATTCATAAACATATAGATCTTATTGATTAATAGAAAATGTAATTTTTCCACGTTTCAAGACGTTTTAGGGGAAAAGGGGGCTTCATGGTAGAGTTAGAGTCAGTTTTTCTTCATTATCTTGCTGGTCAAAATTTCACATTTCAGTTGCTATCCTCCCCAAAAGATCGAAGGTTGCTATCAGTCTGTCCATTCCTTTTTTGAGCTCTATTTCAACAATGTTCGCGCATTTTTCTCCAGGTAGATATGTCGCCAATTATCATTATTGTAACATTTGCCTTTGGATTACTTTTTTTCCAATTTCATACATTTTATGACAAGAACTTGTTCGGGGAGCATAACCCATCTCTGGCGGCTCTTGTTTTGAAATGTATGTAGATCTAATTCAGTGTTTTTTAATCTGGTATTATGTTGCTCAAGATGACTTTAATACGAGTAGCTGTGCTAAAACAATAAGTATCTTTAATTCTATGCATATCATTCTGTGGAAGTTTGTTCATGTGTTTTATTCTTTCTCGTTGAAGTTCAAGAGACCAAGTTTAAAAACATGGATAAAACAAGTAGATCTATCATATTGCCTATAGTCTCCGTAGTTTGCAGTTTTAGCTCACCTTAAGTAGCACAAAGTGCTAAAGGTGAGCTATTAATTGTGGTCGCCCTATAGATGTCCGGCATCCATCGTCCGTCAACAATTTCTTAAACATCTTCTCCTAAGCCACTAGGCCAATCTTGATGAAACTTGGCAAGGATCTTCCTCAGTGGGTGAAGCTCTATCAAAATTGTTCAAAGAATTGAATTCCACCCATAACTCTGGTTGCCATGGCAACAAAATGGAAAGAAATACAAAATCTTTGAAAATATTCTCCGATACTAGAAGGCGTAGAGCTTTGACCTCTACCAAATTGTTCAAATGATGGCCCTGGGGTCAAAACTGGCCCCACCCCGGGGGTCACAAGTTTGAGCATAGGAACAAAGAAGGAAAACTTTAAAACTCTTCTCCTCTAAAACTTGAAGGCGTAGAACTTTGATATTTGGTATGTAGTAGGCCTATCTCCTAGTAGACCTCTACCAAATATGTTCAAATGATGGCCCTGGGGTCAAAACTGGCCCCACCCCCGGGAACCACAAGTTTGGGCATAGGAACAAAGCCCCCGGAAGGAAAACTTTAACAATCTTAAATTCTCCTCTGAAACTAGATTGCGTAGAGCTTTGATATTTGGTATGTGGCATCTCCCAGTGGACCTTTACCAAGTTTATTCAAATGATGCCCGTGGGGTCAAAACTAGCCCCCACCTCGGGGGTCACAAGTTTGAACATAGGAACAAAGAAGGAAGACTTTAAAAATCTTCTACTCTAAAACTTGAATGCATAGGGCTTTGATATATGGTATGTGGCATCTCCGAGTGGACCACTACCATGTTTCTTCACATGATACCTCTGGGGTCAAAAGTGGCCCCGCCCCGAGGGCAAGTTCAAACATAGGAACAAAGAATGTTTCAAACTTTAATACAGTATATACTTCTTCTCAAAAACTAAAAGGCATAGAACTTTGATATTTGGTATGCAGCATCTCCTAGTGGACCTCTACCAAGTTTGTTCACATGATGCCCTTGGGGTCCGCAAAACTGGCCCTACCCCGGGGGTCATGAATAAGGTTGAACACAGGAACAATTAAGAAGGAAAACTTTAAAAAGTTTCTTCACTGAAACTTGATGGTGTAGAGCTTTGACATTTGGTTATGTACCATCTTCTAGCGATCCACTACCAAGTTTGTTCATATGATGCCCCTGAGGCCAAAACTGACCCTGTCCCAGCGGTCACAAGTTTAAACATAGGAACAAAGAAAGAACATTTTAAAATTCTTCTTCTCTAAAACTAGAAGGCATAGAGCTTTGATATTTGTCATGTAGCACCTCGTAGTGTACCTCTACCAAGTTTGTTCATATTATGCCATTGGAGTCAAAACTGGCCCTGCCCCGGGGGCGACAGGTTCGAACATGGTGCTAACAAAGAAGGAAATCGTTGAAAATCTTCTTCTCTTAAACTTGAAGGTGTGGAGCTTTTATATTTGGTATGCCGAATCTTGTAGTGGACCTCTTCCATATGAATATTCACAAGAAATGACGATTTACTAGTCAATTTTACAACGGGTAGTAATGCCTTGTATTTTGGACGAATAATACATGGGGAGTTACGTAATGCTTCAAACCTGGGTTCCGATGATGCAGTTTTTGTCGTATGGTAGAGTTCAGCACTCACCTTTTGATTGGCCCCTACAAGAGAATTTTTCAAAATTTAGAAATATCACAAATCTGATAGGCTAGATCTAGTCTTATTCAACAGTTTCCCCAAAGAAAATGATTCTACGATCGAGATCTAAGTTAGATCTTATATAGATCTATATAAACAGAGTCTAGGCCCCTTTAAATGAAGCAAGGTGGACTAAAATAATGGGTTTTAAACAGGAAAGATACTGATTACCGACATTTCCTCCCATTATCATCATATTTTGAAAAACCTTCCCCGTCAAGTTCGTAAAAATACAGGGTATTTTGGATGAAGGGTATGTGAACAACCGTGTTGAAATTGTGTAGAATATGTTTACATTCAACTGACCGCCCTGCGATTTACGACCAAAATACAAGGCATTTTGTGGAAACTGTTGCAATTATTACACTTAAAATCTACTGAAAGATACTAATTTAATATTATATTGCATAAAAAAAGTCAAAGGGCTGTTAAAATCTGAGTTTTCGTGAACTGTATGGATTGGAATTTAGCGGGAATCTCAAATTGAATCGGCATATTGAGTATTTAGGGCGATTCCATGGTGGCACACATTTGTGGGTTATGTACGTAAATTACACACGCAAATTTATCTCAACATACACGATTAAAACTTTTTTCAAAGACAAATTGGATGTTTTGAAATAGAATTTTCATTGAAAATGCACAAATTCTGTAGATTTACAAATCTTAGATACCACATGCCACAGAATTTCTTTATATGTCGTATTCCATTAGGTGTGTAAGCAACATTTTTATGGACGAGCCCATTCCTAAACGTGTAATCACGGAGTCAGCCATTTGTAAACGTTCAAAGACTGACGAGTAAAATTATAACCGCAAGTAAACGGTTATCAAATTATTTAAGGCTAAAGTGTATGATTAAAACAAAACTTTCCTCGAGTATAAGGATTTCAATCCAGGTAAGGTGTTTTTGGAGTCAGTTTGAATATTTTGGAGAAAATAAATCCGCGTGAATGGAAACCGGGCTTCGTGCCAAAACAGCGTCCTTGTGTAAAGACGTACATATGTTTCTACACTCCTCTCTTATCCTCTTTGTAATGAAATTTTAATTAAAAGTAAAAAAAAAACCTCTTTACCAATCAACCTGGAGATTTATTTTTAACGAAACTACTGCAGAAGGCTTGGATCAGTTCGTCCCAAAGCCAGTTCGTCCCCAGGCTTGTTCGGCCCTTATAATGGCATGTTGCTGTACTTTATTTTATTTTATCAAAATGAATGTTGGATATCAAGTGTTCTACTAGGGATTTCAAAAATTAACCCATTACCACACAATCCCTACTTTTGACGCCCCTGAGAAAGAAGCCTTTAGAAAACATTGTGGGAAAAGGAGAAAATGCTGGTAACCAGCATTTTCTCCTTTTCCCACAATGTTTTCTACTCTTCACAAAACAAATTTTAAATTTTCAGTCACTTTTATTTTGTCGTCTGCAAATGCTTTCAATTTGGACCAGTCTAAAATATTGTCGTTTGGTAATGGGTTAAAGACAAATGTCTCAGTCATCAAGTAGAGTTGAAGACGTTTTTAAAAATTTGAGGACAAAATTAAGCGGTTTACCGTTGAAACGAGGGTCCTACGAATCACCGAAATACCCAATTTTATATATACATTAAATATATTCGTGTACATAGTTAAAATGGCAAAAATAAATTACAAAGATATGTTGTTTTAGTATTTTCAACACAATTTATATTGATGAAAGGTGGTTAGTTCAAAAGAAAATGACAAAGTAACAATTAACAACGTATTGACGTCTGCCGTAATAAAGGTTTACCTAAATACCCACAGGATGTAGTAAAAATATGTCGATTCAGGGAGTTTACGTTCTTAATACAGTACCTGTTTTACAAGGATGATTGTCCTACCTATATTCATATAAATGCTCGGAAGAAATCTTTTTCTTTCATGATATTTGAATAATGGAATTAAAAATCAATGTAGGCCTATCTAGAAAACTGGCCACCATTGGCCCATCAGATTTTGTGGTTGTGGGTTCGAATCCCGGGCTGGCCAACTAAAATTTCTAATAGTCTTTCGGATGAAACATTAAATCGAGGTCCCGTGTGAGGGTGCTATACGCTGAGCACGTTAATTCTTTACCACACAATCCCGACTTTTAACGACCCCAAAAAAGAAAGCTTTTGAAAACATTGTGGTAAAAAAGAAGAAATGCTGGTAACCAGCATTTTCTCCTTTTCCCACAATGTTTTCTTCCCTTCCCAAATCAGATTTCATTTTTTGACAAACATTTATTTTGTTGTCTGCAAATGCTTTCAATTAGCACTGCTCCAGTATCTTACCGTTTGGTAAAGAGTTAAAGAACCAGGCGAAGCTCTCAGTAGTTTTGACCTGTATCCTTGCACTATCCCTTGTAACAACTAACAGTTACTGTCTTCTGGGGGTGTCGCTCAGAAGGGCAACCGGTAACGACGATAAATAAACAGAGATAACCAACCAACCTTCAGATTTGGGGATGAAAATTTTACAAAAATGAAAAAAAAATCATCCTTATACTCCCAAAGCCTTGTAATTTGCGTTCATAAAACTCCAGTAGTTGAAAACCATCCGACAACAGGAGAAATTAGAGATTAACTACGGCCCAGATTGACACATTCTATTTTTAGATGATCAATTCGCTCATTTACATCCAGGAATACACTTCCTACGTTTCAAACAGCCTCCAAAAGAACATTATTCATGGAAAATGATTATTTACATGTTTGTTTTGTAATGGAATTTAAGCGTTATGAGTCGCGTGCCAGTCACTTAACATTCGACAATGCTTTATTGATTTTGGGGGTGAAATCTAACCCTTACCCGAACCCCAAATTTTGGACCAGACGAAATTAAAGTATTTTGAAGATGACAAATTCACAGATGCTAAAAAGATGATTATTCTATATAATAGGGTAGAAAACATGGTGGGAAAAGGAGAAAATGCTGGTTACCAGCTTTTCTCCTTTTCCCACAATGTTTTCAAAAGGCTTCCATTCCTGACCCGTAAAAACCAGGGCTTGTTTGGGAAAGGGTTAAGAGGCTAAGTCCCAAATTTTAACACGGAGAAGCTTTTTGAAAGCATTGTGGGAAAAGGAGAAAGTGCTAGTAACCAGCATATATCAAAATTTTTTTTTTGTAATTTTATGAGTTTTATGAATCTTAATTATTGATGATTCGTATTATTTTTTCATATCTAGAATTTTCACATCCAACCAAATCAAAAAATATGTAATATAATATATCACTGAAATTTATATGAAAAAAAAATGATACAAATCATCAATAATTATGACTCAAAAAATTCCAAAAAAAATTTATGGTGTTCCCTTAAAAGGCTACGTAGCCTCATAAGGTATTTTTAGATTTCACGCCAAAAATCAATAAAGCATTGTGGGAATGTCAAGTGACTGGCACATGACTAATAACGCTTAAATTCCATTGCATAACAAACATGTAATAATTATTTTCCATAATGTCTTCTTCAGACGATATGTTTGAAACTTCGTGAGTGTATTCCTGATCATTTAAAAATAAATCGTGTCTCCCGTTGATGCCAACCTGGGCCGTAGTGAATCTCTCATTTCTCGTCCTGTCCGATAGTTTTCGACTATTGGGGTTTCATGAATGCAAATTAAAAGGCTTTGGGAGTATAAGGATGATCTTTTTGCATTTTTGTAAAATTTTTGTCCCAAAATCTGAAAGGCAACCTTTAACCCTTTACCACACAATCCAGACTTTTATCAACTCTGAAAACATTGCGCAAAAAAGGAGAAAATGCTGGTTACCAGCATTTTCTCCTTTTACCTCACAGTTGTCTTCACTTCCCAAAACAAATATCAAATTTTCAATCACTTTTATTTTGCTGTCTGCAAATGCTTTCAATTTGTCCCAGTCGAGAATTTTGTCGTTTGGTAAAGACTTAAAAGGAGCTGGGTTCTTTGTTTTCACTTTACAAAAATCCGCTTCATGGCATATGTGAGGCAGTTGTCAAGAAGTTAACATGCTATTTTATTATGTGTAAACCAACAATGGTTTACAGCCAGATAATCGAGCCAGTGCATAAATTGATTGAAAATTTTGAAAATACAGAGAGTTCATTTGCTCCGGAATAGTTTCATACGTACAATAGAATGATTGTCGATTTCCTGTTTGAACTGTGGCCAATGCGAGCAAATTTGTGTATCAGGGAAAACCATGGCTGATACATCGGACTGTTTTCTTTTTCTAGCGTCTATTTGGGAATTTATTTCATGGAATTGGGTAAAATACACTTTTTGGGATTGGGAATGGGGCCAAAATTTGGCCCCGCAGGAAAGGAAGAAAAATGCCTGTACAGGGTTTTCCCTCGGCCACAAAAATAGGGGGTCATTGTGACCCCCTAGTAAAAAATAATTGGGGTCATTTTGATATTTGTGGAGGTCACAACAAAATGTAATTCGCTAAATCGCTTAAACGAAAGCTACTATTTGTGAAAGTATGTGTTTTTTTTTTAATGTGAAGCCTCTCGCTATGGTTAAGGGTTATTTTGTCTTTTTATCACAGGAATCGACCCATTTCGTTGGCAAAGAAAACTTGTTGTCGGCCAGAGTGGGAAGTCTCTGTTATTTTTCTCGATAAAGATTATCCGTTTCGGCCGAAAATAAACTATTCTCACCCGTTATATAAATGACCGATTCTTGTGTTTTGACATGCAGGTCGCGGTCATACTGCTGTTTTCATCGAATAACAAAGTGTATCTCTAGCTAATTTACAGTAAACCCTCGAGACCTTGAAATATTGGTCTGGGTGCTCTTACCAGTCGCTGTATTGTCTGATCTTTGTTTAAGGGCTCTTCTTCCTTGCAGACAGCAAGAATGGCGATTTTGACAGAGCCGAATTGTTTTCATTTGAGATCTACTGGTTTAGTTTAGACTAGTTTAAAGACTGACGGTATCTTAGTAAAATCAATACACAGTCCAGAGTTTCGTTCCATTTTCCCTTCGTACTCCAGATTTTTCATCTGCTTGCGATGCAACAGTGTCAGAAGTATATACTATAATTATTACCTCTTAATGTATTTGTGCGACCACCATGACGCATTACTGAAAAAAATGCGGGTCATTTTCCCTAAAAGTGCGTCAAAACGCACAAAATTGTGCGTCAAGGAAAACACTGCCTGTACTTGTACCTAGCCATAAGGCCTAGGACTACCAAATTTTGCATGTAGCTTTAATGGGCCTCTACCAGGAGGGCCCATGCTTTTGTGTCAAGTTTGTCCTCACACCAGGGGTCACAAGTTTTACATGGGCTTTTGTGGTGAAAGGTTTATAAATCCTCTTGTTACTTGCCATAAGGCCTAGGGTTACTAAATTTAGCCCAGTCTCATGGGTCACATGTTTTTTAGGGCATTTTTGTTGAGGAAACTTTTAAAATCTTTGTGTTTTTAACCACACATTCTAGACCTATATTATTTGCCGTGGGGCTTTATCTTGTGGATCTTTAGGATTCAAGTAATTATAGCTTTGTGGTCAAAAATGGCTTTACCCGGGGTCATAACTTTGTCGTAGGATTTTACAGAAAAGAAAAGTATGTCTTCAAGTTTGAAACCAATCGACTAACTCATGAAAGCTGGTCTGAATGTTTGCCTTGATGATATCTCGGACGAGTTTGAAAATGGGTCATATCAGGTCAGGAACTAGGTCACCAGGTCAAATGTGAGAAAAACCTTTTGTATGCTGTAGAGGGCACATTTTCTGTCCAAAACTCTTGAAAGTTGGCCAGAATGTTTGTCTTGATGATATCTCAGACAAATCTGAAAGTGGGTCATGTCAGGTCAAAATCTAGGTCACCAGGTCAAATCTTAGAAAAACCTTGTATTTGCAGTGGATGCCACATTTTCAGTCCAACACTCTTGAAAATTGGTCAGAATGTTTGCCTTGATAATATCTTGGATGAGTTTGAAAATGGGTAAAAAACCGGGTCAAAAACTGGGTCAATAAGTCAAATGTTATAAAAACCTTGTGTATGCACTGGAGGACACATTTTCAGTCTGATACTCCTAAAACTTCTTCATAACACTTGTCCTGGTGATACCTTGAATGAGTTTGAAAATGGGTCATGTGGAGTCAAAAACTAAGTCAATGGATCAAATATTAGAAAAACCTTGTGTACACTCTAGAGGCCACATTTTCTGCCTGATACTCTTCAAACTTGGTCAAAATGTTTGTTTTGGTGATGTCTCAAAAGAGTTTGATAATGGGTAATTGTCGGGTCCAAAACTAGGTCACTTAGTCAAATCTTGTCAGTCCAATACTCATGAAACTTGGTCAGAATGCTTGTCTTATTGATATCTCACAATTGTTTGATAATGGGTAATGTCTGATTAAAAAAAAAAACTCGGTCACTGGGTAACTAGATTGAAAATGGTTCATGTTTATTCAATAGAAATAAGATTCGGGTGAGCGATTTCAGGGCCATCATGGCCCTCTTGTTCAATTGTAGGGGGAACAAAACCCCCAAAATAGATTTTTTGAGGTTGAACATTAGACTGATTTTTGGATAAGTTCAAAATTACAGTAGGTTATGTTTGGTGAAAAAGTAGGTCACTTGACTAAGTCTAAGTGACCCACTAAGTGTGCAGTGTAGACGCCACATTTAATTGTCGGAAAACTCTAGAAACTTGGTCAGAATGTTTGGTTTGATCATATAGATGATATCAAGGGCAATTTTCGAAAACTGGGTTAGATAAGAGTCAAAAAGTAAGTTACAGGGCTAAATTTTGAAAAAGCTTGTGTGAATTCTAGTGGCCATAACCTGGTTTTGGTTATTTGTGCACGATACTGTAGTTATCTTCTCGTAAAAGAATAGCATATACAGTCCGCTCCACATATTACGAGATCGGTTTCAACGAGATACCGCTTATAACGTAAATCTTGCTGAGCCCCGGCAGAATCCCTTCTTTTTTTCTTTTATTTTATACCGCGTAGAACGAGATCGGTTACGGTGAGATATCGGCTACAACATAAAAATAGTCAAGGCCCCCAACGTAAATTTCCCACCTTACAACGAGGTCTATTGATAAAATACGTCATCTGCATTAGTTTGTCACCATGCAAGGCAATTATCGAATAATTATCGGATTAACTGTGTATGGGATAGAAAACAAGTGCCGTGATATATGGGAAATATACAACGAGCGTTAGCGAGTGTATATTTCCCATATATCACGGCACGAGATTTTCTATCTTACTTAGACCACGTGACTATTCATTCATGCGTTTTACGTCATATGCTCATATTTATAGTAGATAAAAAGCTTGTTACAAAATTGAGTCGTTGTAATTGTTAAAATGAAAGTTTTGCACTTGGTTCAAAAGAGGCATAAGTAAGGTACTAATTCATATCAAAATGCTGAAAGTTAACCTATTTGTGGATTGTTAAGATAGAAATTGTATTTGCCGGCAAAATTTTGAAAACGTTATGTTTCGATTGTAGATTGTCAAAGACAATAGGGATGTTCAGAGTTTTAACTTTAGAACTTACTAAGTGACTCTTGTAATTAGACAGTACTAGTCTATTTTATTACGAAACACATGGAATGTTGTTGAGAAATATTTTTCAGTTTTCTTTTGCAATTATATGTTCAATACGTAAATTTCGAGCAATTTTTGTGAGCAATGTCAACTGTCTAGGCCGTACATGAAAACCTTGTAAACTTTGTACATAGAGCCATTGAGCTAAACCTGTAGGCTGCTAAACGCGACCCAAGGACCTTTAGTGGACAATGTAGATACAGACCAGAAAGCACAGAACGTGTACAATCTGATCATGGATGTACACTTTCCGATAAGGCGATATTTTCCCTAAAATATCTTTGAAATTGCCATATTTGGGCTTTTATTATTAGCTTGAAGGTTTCATTTCACTTATTAAGCAGGTTAAGGGTTAAACATTACTAAACCAACCTACTCATACATGTGTAGGTGAACTGACACATTAAACGCGCATGCAAACTAAAGAGCTGTCGAAATAGTTGTAATTTCTTAGCAAAAATAAGTGTTAATCCTTCTCAGATTGATGTTTGAGAAAAATGGTTGTAAAGGCAATTGCATGTTTTAAAGGTGGGTATTTAGAATTTTTACATCTCACCAAATTAAAAATTATATATATCACTGAAATTCATATGAAAAAATAATACAAATCATCAATAATTAAGATTTATAAAATTACAAAAAAAAATTTTTTTTGATGGTATTCCCCTAAAAGGCTACGTAGCCTCTTAAGCTATTTTTAGATTTCGCGCCAAAAATCAATAAAGCATTGTTGGAATGTCAAGTGACTATCACGTGACTCATAACACTTAAATTCCCTATCATTACAAACATGTAATAATTATTTTCTATAATGTCTTCTTCGGACGCTATGTTTGAAGCTTCTTCTGTGTATTCCTGTAGGTTAATGAGCGAATTGATCATCTAAAAATAGAATGTGTCTCCCGTTGGTGTCAACCTGGGCCGTAGTAAATCACTAATTTCTCGTGTTGTCGGACGGATTTCGACTACTGGGGTTTTATGAATGAAAATTAAAAGGCTTTGGGAGTATAAATATGATTTTTTTGCACTTTTGAAAAATTTTCATCCCAAAAACTGAAGGGCCACCTTTAAAGCCAAAATGTGAACATTACACTTTTAACCAGACTGGAGCCTTATTTTTCTACCGCCTAAAGCACACTCCAGTCAAAAGGATGCTGTAGTTAATCGTTATTTGCGGGCAATACTGTGTTAATTGATTGTACATTGCACAGACTTAGAATAGAATTGCACTCACACATGAAAATGTTAATCATACATCAAAATTGTTTTACTGCGAAGGGTACATTTTGTCCCGACTCGACATTGCAAACAAAAATTGTCGGAATTCACGTGCGGGATAGTCTAGCATAGTATATCCAGATATACAACTGCGTGTGTTGTATCTTCGATATATACGACGGAAATACTGAACGCTGATTGGTCCAGTCCCTACAAACGTGGTCTAACTAACATTAAACTATTGTCGCGTTTTGGATATGTTTGCGCCTCGGGCTAAATTGATCCGTAGGTGATTAAATGCTATCACACATTTTTTTAGCAGTTTTTACATGTAGCTTATGACTGACCAGTTCTGATGGATGAAATGAAAACTTTACGCCGGTTCTTTGAGTGCGAGTCGGACATTGATCAGAGCACATTTTCAAACTTAGCGAGTATTGAACAATTACTGGAGGATAAAATCAAAAACAAAAAAGGCTATCTAACATAAGAGCATTCTTCAAATAAATGCATATTTAATTTTTAAAATGCTAACATTCGTGTAAATATCTCGTAAATACATATAACACATTGTACAGTAAATCGACAGAGTTATCTGTCTTTGTATACTCTTCAAAAAGAAGGTAATTAGCTACTTCCGGTGTAAACGAAAGTAAACAGTATGAAAGTCTGTATCCTTATGTATCTTTACGATGTTTGATTTCCGATTTGGTTATAACGAGACCCGGTTACAACGAGATAATACTGCTTGTCCCCGCGATCTCGCAGTATCCGGAGCGCACTGTATTGTTCTTCTCATGTTGTTTTGTTGTTGTCTCACTTTGACATGTTATGTAATGGAATAGAATTGAACAGTTTGTGTTGGCTCTTGATTCTCTATCATTGGTGGGAATGCTGGGCTTTAACTTTTTATCACACTACAAAATGTTAGGCCCATCCAGATTCAAAGCATTTTGCAGATGACAATTTCAGTGTGGCTCAAATGATGAGACTTTCCTGTGAATGAGTAGAAAACATTGCGGGAAAAGGAGAAAATGCTGGTTACCAGCATTTTCTCCTTTTCCCACAATGTTTTGAAAAGACTTCTTCCTAAAAGTTGTAAAAAGCGTTTATTGTATGGTAAAGAGTTTAAAAAAATGCTAGTCTAACTTTGATTTTGCAAGTTAAAAAGAATCTACTGGCTAAAATTTGACAGCAGATAAAGAAACGAAATTCAAACCCGGATAAAATTTCTTGAAAAATTATGTATTGCAAATTTTCTTCCACCTTGCAGGCATAAAGACATGTAAATCATGCAACGCCCACATCCTGAAGAACCCCAACGACGTGTTTTGTCTAGCGAGAGTTCAGCCCCTTTTCCATCAGGAAGAATGATAGGGCCAGTGTCAAGTCAGAGGTTTGAGGGAGAAGGAATGTCAGCAAGCAGTCTTCAGTACCCCCTAGGTTATCAGTGAGTACGCTTCCAGTCATGGGCAAATACCATCAAATGATCAAATCTTACTGTTTAAATAATAGGAAAACTTATCAAAATATCCACACCATAGACCGAAGTTTCTGTTGAATTCCATGAATTAAAGGTGGCCCTTCAGATTTTGGGATGAAATATTTACAAAAATGCAAAACAATCATCCTTATACTCCCAAAGCCTTTTAATTTGCGTTCATAAAACCCCAATAGTCGAAAATCATCTGATAACATGAGAAATTAGAGGTTTATTACGGACCAGGATGACACCAACGGGAGACATTCTATTTTTAGGTTATCAATTCTCTCATTTAAATACAGAAAAAGCAGATGAAGTTTCAAACATCCGTCCAAAGAAGACATTATGGAAAATAAAATTATAATTAGGAGAAGTGCAGTGTACAAGAACCGTAACTCTGCCCATCATATTTTTGGAGTTATTGCTCTTTGTTGATTTTCATACTTAATTTTTGTCTGGAGTATAACTCAAAAAGTATTTTAGGCATCACCTTGAAACTTCATAGGTAGATAGATCTCATTAAGGAGAAGTGCAGTGCACAAGTACCATAACTCTGCTCATCATATTTTTGGAGTTATTGCCCTTTGTTGATTTTCATATTCAATTTTTGTCCGTAGCATAACTCTAAAAGTATTTCAGGTATCACCTTGAAACCTCATATGTGAATAGATCTTATTAAGGAGAAGTGCAGTGCACAAGAACCATAACTCTGCCTATCATATTTTTGGAGTTATTGCCCTTTGTTGATTTTCATACTTAATTTTTGTCCGGAGCATAACTCAAAAAGTATTTCAGGTATCATCTTGAAACTACATAGGTGGATAGATCTCATTAACGAGAAGTGCAGTGCACAAGAACAATAACTCTGCCCATCATATTTATGGAGTTATTGCCCTGTGTTGATTTTCATAGTTTATTTTTGTCTGGAGCATAACTCAATAAATATTACAGGTATCACCTTGAAACCTCACAGGTGGATTAACCTTCTTAAGGAGAAGTGCAGTGCACAAGAACCATAACTCTGCCCATTATATTTTTGGAGTTATTATTTACTGCCCTTTGTTGATTTTCATACTTATTATTTTTTTTTTTCCGGAACATAACTCGAAAAGTATGTGAGGTAAAATCATGAAACTTTAAAAAGTTGATAGTTAACATAAATGGGAAGTGCAGTGCCCAAGAATTGTTAATTTATCATTAATAATTTTTGAGTAATTACTCTTTGTTCATTTTTACGCTTTGAACGTAAGAGTTTATAATCACATTGGATGCCATTAGGGGGGCATACATGTTTTACAAGCATCTCTTGTTACATGTTTGTTACGTAATGGAATTTAAGCGTTATTATTTACGTGCCAGTCACTTGAAATTCCCACAATACTTTATTGATTTTTGGCAAGAAATCTAAAAATAGCTTAAGAGGCTACATAGCCTTTTAAGGAAATACCATCAGAAAAATTTTTTTTTTGTAATTTTATGATTCTTAATTTATTGAGGATTTGTATTATTTTTTCATATAAATTTCAATGATATATATATTTTTTAATTTGGTTTGATGTGAAAATTCTAAATACCCATCTTTAAAAAAAAAAAAAATGCTATTTAAAGGAATGATAGTCTTTATTACAGAACAACAACAAAAAAAAAAGAATTTGAACACACTGACTTATGAGGCACGGATCTTAACAGATTTTCATTCGGTCTGGCAAAACTTTAATGTCTGTCATATTGGTTATAATATCAGCATTTTCTCCTTTTCCTACAATGTTTTCAGAAGGCTTCTTTCTTGGGGTCGTTAAAAGTCGGGATTGTGTGGTAAAGAGTTAAGATGAGCTTTTGTGATTGTGCTGTGTCCCTCGTCCGGCGTGCATTGTCTGTAATACAGTCATCAACATTTACCTTGTATGCTCTATAGAGGCCACAAATTTACTCAGAAACTCACAAAACTTGGTCAGAATGTTTGTCTTGATAATACCTTTATTAGACAAGCTCTAAGTTGGGTCATGTCAGGTTGAAAAGTAGGTCATCCATACCAAATTTCAAAAGTAAAACTTGTGTGCACTCTAGAGGCCACATTAATTTTACAGTCAGAAACTCATTGAAAAAGATGTTCAGAATGTTTGTGTACAACTGGTCCAGATTGAATGCACTTGCAGACGACAAAATAGACATAACTCAAAAATTGAAATTTATTTCTGGTGGGGTAGAAAACATTGCGGGAAATGGAGAAAATGCTGGCCAGCAGCATTTTCTCCTTTTCCCACAATGTTTAAAAGGCTTCTATCTCAGGGTCGTAAAAACCAGGGATTGTTTGTGAAAGGATTAACATATATTCTTATTTTGCCAAATGGCCCTCACGTTTTTTCTTACAGTGGTAGCCAACCTGGTCACCCTCATGCTTCGCCCATACAACTATCAGCAGGGATACATGGGCCAACACCCACAGGGCCGCCTGGACCAGCCCAGCATTTACCAACCGCCCCTGGACACGGCCCACCTACACAGGTAAAAGATGTTTAATACTTCCCCCGCTTTTTATGACCATGATGAAAAGAAATATTGAAGACATTGTTGGGTTAGGCAAAACACTAGCCAGCATTTTCTCCTTTTCCCACAAATCTGTCCTCTTTTTCATTGTCTGATGCATATTCCAACTTTTCGCCTGCAAATGCTAACAGTTTGGAAGAGTGTAAACTACATGTATTAGAGTTAACTGTTTACCAAACAATTCTGGGTATTTATGAGACTGTAAGTGAATCCTCTTGAAAACATGTTTTCTAGCCTTCCCAAAACAATTTTCAAGTTTTGAGTCACTTTAAATTTGTCGTTTGCTAATGCTTTGAAGTTGGGAGTACTTTAAAATTTTAACGTCTGGTAATGAGTTTACATGTAAATCCTTCACATAGAATTGTCGTAACCCTTTCCCAAACAATGCCTGGTTTTTACGGGTCTAGAATGAAAGCCTTTTGAAAACATTTTGGGAAAAGGAGAAAATGCTGGTTACCAGCATTTTCTCCTTTTCCCACAATGTTTTCTACCCTATCATAGACAGAAATCATCTTTTCAGCAAGAGTTGAATTGTCATCTGCAAATGCTTTCAATTTGGTCTAGCCCAAAAGTTTGTTGTTTGGTAAAGGGTTAAGGCTAATGAGTCTTCACCATTAGACATTTTTTTCTCTGGTCTACAATGTTTACTTCCTTACACAGAGAGTCTCAACCTTTTGAAACACTCTTTTGTATTAACTCATTACCAAATGACAAAATTTCAGATTTGTCTAAACAGAAAGCAGTTGCAGACGACAAAATAAAAGTGACTGAAAATTTGAAATTTGTTTTGTGAATGGTAGAAAGTATTGTGAGAAGAGGAGAAAATGCTAGTTACTAGCATTTTCTCCTTTTCCCACAATGTTTTCCAAAGGCTCTCTTTCTCAGCGTCGTCAAAAGTAGGGATTGTGTGGTAGTGGGTTAAGTCTTTTTCAAAGCTCTCAAAAAGGGAAGAAAAGATTGCAGGAAAAGAAGAAAATGCTGGTAACTAAAATTTTCTCCCCTTTACCAAACGACAAAATTTTGGACTCGTCCAAATTGGAAGCATTTGCAGATGACAAAATGAATGTGAATCAGAAATTGAAAAATTCAAAAAGGGTAGAAAAGATTGCAGGAAAAGAAGAAAATGCTGGTAACTAAAATGTTCTCCTCTTTACCAAGCGACAAAATTTTGGAATCGTCGAAATCGGAAGCATTTGCAGACGATAAAATAACTGTGAATCAGAAATTGAAATTTGAATTGGGAAGGGTAGAAAACATTGTGGGAAAAGGAGAAAATGCTGGTTACCAGCATTTTCTCCTTTTCCGCTAATGTTTTTAAAGCTTTTTTCAGTGCCGTTAAAAGTCCGGATTTCGTGGTAAAGAGTTCTGTTCTTTTACTTGTGGTCTTTAAAACTTGGGAGTTGTGTGACAAAGGCTGAGATAAGTTAAATCTGTTTTCTATTTTTAGGCTCATGCAGCCCAAGTTCAAGGTCAACAACAGCAGTTTCAAAGGTTAAAGGTCGAAGATGCTCTTTCGTATCTAGACCAGGTCAAACTGCAGTTTGGCAACCAGCCACAAGTCTACAATGACTTTCTAGACATTATGAAGGAATTCAAATCTCAAACGTAAGTATACATAAGTCATGGAAAGCAGGAGCTGAGTCCTCATAGTGTAGTTAACTCATGACCAAACAACACAATTTTAGGTTTGTCTGAATCGAGAGCATTTGCAGACGATAAAATAAAAGTGACCAAAAATTTGAAATTTGTTTTGTGAAGGGTAGAAAACATTGTAGGAAAAGGAGAAAATGCTGGTTACCAGCATTTTCTCCTTTTCCAACAATGTTTTCAAGAGTCTTCTTTCTCAGGGTTGTCAAAAGTAGGGATTGTGTGGTAATGGGTTAATATTTTAGAATTATAAGTTGTGGCTTCAATTCCAGGCTTGGCCAATTTCTTTAGGAGGAATTATGATAGGGGGTGCAACTTAACATATTTCTCTTTCTTTGCTGATCACTATTTTGATGATGGTTATGTGTGGAACCAGTCATTGGCTAGGAAAGACTATCATGTGGAATATTGGTGAAAGAAACTCCTGGAAAGTATTGATAGGTGTACTGGTCTCAGCAATATAAATGAAACAATGTTGAAGAAGGCATTAAACCATTTGTAATTAATGTAAAGCTTGTTTCCGGGGTATATTATACTTTTTCATGTTGAAACATGTAGGCATGAGCAATGTCCTATTATGGGCAAATATTTCAGGAAAAAGAAGGGTGAGTGAGAAACTGCAGGGTGAATTACTTTTGTAGGGCAGAGAGTAAAAATAATTTCTCATACCCCTGTGGGAAAAGGAGCAAATGCTATGAACCAGCAATTTCTCCTTTTACTGTATTACATGTATATGCAACCTTTTCAATGCCAAAACTGATCATTTGGACCACATTTTATATGACATCTGCAAAGGTTTGTTGTCAAGTTAATACTGTAAAAGCATTTTTTCTGTAGGGAATTTGTTTCTACTATTTCTGCTGACAGGGGTGTAACAGCAAAATTTGAATACAAAAAAAAAATCAACTCGAAAGAAGTTGTTGTTGTTGTCAGTATTGTTGTTGTTGTTTTGGGTCCTACGTCTGCATGATGAATTATACAAAGCAAGCTATCACATAATGGTTCATAGAATCCATTTTATTGAACTGAATTATGAGCTAGAGCAAAAAGTGTTGAACAAGGAGGGCTTCTGCAAACTGCTAAGGCTATCATTCTAGTGTCCGTAACATTGCTTAAATGCATTGAATCTTCTCTTCAAAGAGAAATACCTCATATACATGTATCAAAGTTGGAATAACACATGTTTATTTAACTCGTTACCAAACGACAATATTTTATGCTTGTCCAAATCAAATGCATTTGCAGATGATAAAATATAAGTGACTGAAAATTTGAAACTTGCTTTGTGAAGGGTAGAAAACATTATGGGAAAAGGAGAAAATCCTGGTTACCAGCATTTTCTCCTTTTCCCACAATGTTTTCTAAAGGCTTCTTTCTCAGGGTCGTCAAAAGTAGGGATTGTGTGATAATGGGTTAACAATTATTTTCTTTTTCTGTTTTAGAATTGACACCCCAGGTGTTATAAACAGGGTATCAAACCTGTTTAAAGGTCACCCTGACCTCATTGTGGGCTTCAACACATTTCTCCCACCGGGTTATAAAATTGAGGTGCAAGCCAACGAGATCAATGTACATCAACCAGGTCAACAAACGGTTTCGATATCCACGCTCAACCAAATGGCACAGAATGCAGCAGGGGGCCAAACACATGTTAGTGTTGTTGGACATATCGGAGACCATAAATAGGAGAAAACAAATTGAGAAAAAGTGAAAATGCTAGCAACCAGTATTTCATCCTTTTCCCACAACTTTTCTACCATATCAAGATGGATGTCACTGCTTTGAATTTGGATCAGTCTAAAATTTTGAATATGAGGGTTACAAAGTTAAAGGGAAAAGGCATTGTGGAAAAAGTTGAAAGTATAAATTATCAGCATTTTCTCCTTTCTGCACAATGTTTTCTAAAAGCCCTATGCCCTAGGATCATTAACTCTTTGCCACAAAATCCTGAGTTTTTAGGATCATACAGAAGTATGCTTTTGAAAATATTGTGATTAACCCTTTCCCTTATGCCAAATTTAGACTTCCAAACTCAAAAGAGTTTGCAGACAACAATTTTAAATTTGATCAAAATGGTAGAAAGTTCTTCTAAAGGGTAGAAAACACTGTGGGAAAAGGAGAAATTGCTCGTTACGAGCAATTTCTCCTTTTCCCCCAGTGTTTTCAAAAGACTTGTACTGCAGACACATAAAAACCAGGGCTTGTTTGGGAAAGGGTTAATGGAGAAAATGCTGGTGGTCAAGGCAGTTTATGTGATTAAAAAAAAGGGCTAATAACCAGCATTTCGAGCTGTGTTGGAATCTTCTCATTTGGAAAACCTTTCATTATTATGAACCAGCTTAAAATTGGTTGTTAGCCCTGTGGTTGCTGAGCTTGACTCATTGACCTGTTGGGGACAGTGTTGATGAAGGTTGTACTGTAGGTGGATCTGTACTGTGCCATAAGGGGTTCTCTTACCCCCTTTTCCCCAAAAATAATGTGCAGTAACATTTGTTTTCATATGCCTGAAGGGTTATGCTATGACCCTGGTCAGCCATCCGTCTGTTTGCAATTTCTTGTATGCGTACCTCCTACAGTTTCAGTTGGAATATAAGTTCAATTTTACCACAATGAATCTTTATATGATATGTAACTAATTGTTTATGTAATTGTTACTTTTAAAATTTCAATCTCTGTAGGCATTCCCGATCTAAAATCATTCCACTGACAAGCCCCTTTGGGTGTTTATGCTCTGTTCTGCTAAGCTCTTGTATTTTATTATCATCTTAAAGGTGGCCCATCAGATTTTGGGACAAAAATTTTAGAAAAAATACAAAAAAATAATCTTTATACTCCCAAAGCCTTATAATTTTTATCTATAAAACCCCGTTTGTCGAAAACCATCCAACAACAAAAGAAATTAGACATTTACTACAGCCCAGGTCGACACCAAGGAGAAACACGGTCTATTTTTACATGAGCAACTTGCTCATTTACATACTGGAAATACACAGGCGAAGCTTCAAATGTAGCATCCGAAGAAGACATTATGGAAAATAATTACATCTTTGTTTTGTTTTGGAATTTAAGCGTCTTTAGTAACATGCCAGTCACTTAGCATTGCCACAATGCTTTTTTGATTTTTGGCACAAAATCTAAAAACAGCTTAAGGGGATACATAGCCTTTTAACTCTTTCCACCATAGATACTCATTTCTACGCATTGCTTGTAGTCCTGACCCTTAGAAAAAATTATGGCAAAAGGTGAAATTGCTCATGATGAGCAATTTCACCTTTTGCCACAATGTTTTCTATGCTGTTGCCAGCTAAAAAAAAAATGCTTAAGTCCATAATCTGACAATAAAAAAACTTTATCACAAAAAAAAAAATGCAAATATATGTGTGCACTGAATGCCTCTAGATCTATACTTTCAATTTTATTTCAACTTTTCTCTACTATGTATGAACTTATGATATTTTATTATTACTAAAGTAAACAATTATGTGCAATTATACATGTATATATGTATGATGTTTTGCATTGTGTATTATGTAGAGAGTGGAAATAAAGTTTAAAAAGGAAAATGTTTTCTATGCTATCAAAAGCTGTCATATACACATAAGAAACAGCTTCATCCTTGCAGTTATTTAGGGATAATTAGAGATACCATAGAAATGCCTTACGGGGTAAAGGGTTTAGAGAATACCACCTAAAAATTTATTTTTAAAATATCACGATTCTTAATTATTGATGATATGTAATGTTTTTTCATATAAATTTTAGTGATGTATATGTTTTTTAACTTGGTGTGATGTGAAAAACCTAAATACCCACCTTCGACATACAATGTATTTACAAAGTTAAAAGGTAACGCCTGATGAATTTTATTTATCTTATTTGTAGAAGCCGCTACAGAGTCATGTGACCAGTGCCCCAGCCCACAGCACCCAACCCCCTCAACATTCCTACCATCAGCCTCCTAGACAGGTCCCAGAGCCCCCTACCCCTCACGGACAACAGAATAACAGCCAGCCAGGGCAGCAGCCAGTGGAATTCAATCATGCCATTAACTATGTGAATAAGATTAAGGTACTCAAGTTTTTCAATATTTTCTAAATGTCAGTAAGCCTGCGAGAAGAGTTTTCAAAACATTGTGGAAAAAGGAGAAAAACTGATTAGCATTTTTTTCCTTTTCCCACAATATTTTACACGCATTAAAAGAGGGAATTTAGTTTTGAGTCGCATCGATTTCGCTGTTGACATGTCTTCAATTTGGACAGGTCTAAAATATCATGTGGTGAAATGTAGTAATCCTCAATCAGAATTTCAATTACTTTTGAGAGAAACGTAGATGAAAATGAAAAAATGCTGATCACCATTGTTTTCTCCTTTGACCTCGGTATTTTTTGCCCTTTCAATGACGTAAAACAGCATTTGAGCCTTTTTTTATCATGCCCTTGTCAAACACTTTCAGTTTGGACAAGTCTAAATTTTTGTCATCAGGTAAACTGTTTGGTATCCATCGTTGTGAGGTTTAGTGTTGGTCTGCCAGGTAACCATGTGTTTGATTGCTGTGGCAAGGTGTCTACTTGAGGACAATTGTTAATTGACCCACACACTAGGCGCTACTACTATTGAAGTTTCTGGGAAGAGAGTTAGAGAGATTTTGATAAGTTGTAAGACTGTATTTCTCAATCGATGTAAAATGAATATGTTTCCATTGTTCATGTTCAGAAGTTCTCGTTTGATCTCTTCTGGGCTGTGCTGGCAATTCAAGATATCTGTAGGTGCCACACTATACAGGCAGGTTTAGTCAAGGTGAACCTCAGTAAGTTAGCTCTGGATGTCATTTAGACGACATGCTGTGTTACGTGGCAACAAAAACCCTATTTAACTTAACAAATCAAAGTAATTAATAAATATTTTGAACTCTTTACCAATTAAACAGAACAAAGGAACTCTTAATACTGAAATTTATCTGTTCATTTTCAGAATCGTTTCCACGGACAGCCGGAGATCTACAAAGCTTTCCTAGAAATTCTGCATACCTACCAGAAGGAACAGAGAACTATCAAGGAGGGTGGCCTGGTAAGTTTGTACCACATTAAATGCCCAGTAGTGCCCCCCTCCCCCCCCCCCCCCCCCCCCCCCCAAAAAAAATAAGTAAATAAATAAAGCAGATGTTAAAATTCATTTAAACCCATTACCACACAATCCCTACTTTTGACGACCCTGAGAAAGAAGCCTCTAGAAAACATGTGGGAAAAGGAGGTTACCAGCATTTTCTCCTTTTCCCACAATGTTTTCTACCCTGATGGAAAGAAATTTCAATTTTTGAGTAGCATTTATTTTGTCGTCTGCAAATGCTTTCTATTTGGACCAGTCTAAAATTTTCTTGTGTGGTACAGAGGTAATTGAAATTGTATCATTTGAAAGTATAGAAAATATTGTGAAGTTGACAAATTGTTATTGTGTGGTTGGTCAAACTGTTTATTTGTTGGCTGAAAATTTCATTATAAACTAGACAAAACATAAACAAAATATACAGTGACTGGCAGTTTTTAACCCTTTACCACATGGCAGAATTTTAGACCTATCCAAATCGAAAGAATTTTAGGCAATAGTTTCAAATGGCTCAAAATGATGCAATTTTTCTCTGATAGTGAAGAAAACTTTGTGGGGGGAAAAAGGAGAAAATGCTGGTAACCAGCATTTTCTCCTTTTTCCCCCTCAAAGTTTTCAAAGCCTCCTCCTCAGAGGCGTGAAAAGTTGTCATTGTGTGGTACAGGGTTAAGCTAGTTTTAAAACTTAATATCTCTGCTAGCCACTGACACTTGGACCTAACAATAACAGATTGTCATCCTCACAATAATTTCCCTAGATTTAAATGATATGATTTGAATTGAAATGAATTTTAACACCAAATTTGTTTACTTTTCTCAGCCAGTGTTACTTTTTATAATCTCATGTTTTGAAGAGAGAGAGGCTGTTTGAAAGCAATGTGGGAAAAGGAGAAAATGGTTGTACCAGGATTCTCTTTCTTTTTCCACAGTGTTTTCAAAAGTTATATTTTCCAGAGTATTTTATAACTAGGGATCATGCAAAAATCTAAGCTAGTCAGTGGCTGCCAATTAAATCATAAATTACAATGAAAGGCTGCCAATTTAATCATAAATAACAATGAAAAATTTAAAGAAAAGAAGCTTTTGAATTATGTTTACACGCTGCATTGAATCGTAAGTTTATTTTGTGATAGAGTGGCGTAAAATAATTTTTGAGGAGTTTCTGAAAAGTCATGTGGTTAATAGCATGCATTGATTGAGTAGGATCATTTTTAATCCTCACCCTACAGAATGAATTAAATGAAACTTTCAAGAAGGTAGTGAGGATCAAGATTTCATTTTTTCAAATGTATTTTGGAGGAAAAATAATTTCCTGATTTAACTCATTACCAAACGACAATATTTCAGGATTGTCCAAATGGAAAGGATTTGCAGATGCCTCAATAAAAGTGACTGAAAATTTGAAATTTGATTTGTGAAGGGTAGAAAACATTGTGGGAAAAGGAGAAAATGCTGGTGACCAGCATTTTCTCCTTTCCCCACCATGTTTTCTCAAGGCTTCTTTCTCAGGGTCATCAAAAGTAGGGATTGTTTGGTGATGGGTTAACAATGAAGATCAAAAAGCAGACTGCACATTATTTGCAGTCTGATCTTGACATGCAGTATACGCAAAACGTTAGTTAATTGCGCTTAGTAGCCTAGGGGTTGAATAAGCACAAAATGTCACATCTGATATCATGAAAATAGATTAATCAATTGCAACAAAGCCACTCCAATTTTGTACCTTTTTGTTGAATAGAGCCATAGTTTCTTTATGCTTGCAGAGGAAAAATGTATTTTGATGTAGATTGAAATATCAGAGTTTAAAGAAAAATCTCAACTCACAACCCACAGTGTAAAGAGGCCCCTTCAAGAACTTTTCAATAAGTGTAAATTTTTACTCTATGACAGGGTGCAGTCCCACAGGGTCACAAACCCCTGACAGAGGCCGAGGTGTACGCCCAGGTGGCCAAACTGTTCCAGAATCAAGAAGATTTGTTGACCGAGTTTGGACAATTTCTTCCGGATGCAAATGGTTCTTCTGCGTACCCTGGCTATGTAAGTTTACACACCCTCCTTAAATTTTAGAAGTTTTGCCTCAGGTGCAGGTGCCCATTGTAATTAATGCATTGTATGTAAATACCGAAATGGACTCCAGACAAGGAAAATTAGTCGGATTTTCATGAGCGAGCAGGACATCCTGCAATGGCTTAAATTTTAAGGGACATTGTTAAAAAAATTGCGGGAATCCCGCAATCCGGTG
Source organism: Tridacna crocea (assembly GCA_943736015.1). Taxonomy (NCBI): domain Eukaryota; kingdom Metazoa; phylum Mollusca; class Bivalvia; order Cardiida; family Cardiidae; genus Tridacna; species Tridacna crocea. The sequence goes on along the minus strand of OX031057.1, from coordinate 33,621,942 downwards.
GCCTAGGCACAACACTGGTATTGAGTTAAGACTCTTACATATTGAAAATAGTTTTGTCAAAAAAGTATATTTATCTCAGGGTTGAAAAGGTTGAAAGCAAAGCATCACAGAGATGAGTTGAACCCTCCTTTTGCTAGAGCATGGCTCAAAAACATATTTGAAACATTGTGGCCAATGGAGAAATTCCACACTACAAGCATTTATTTCTCAATTTTACCAAAATGTTTTCTAAAGTTATTACCATAAATCAAAAAGTTCACCTTCCAAAGGCAACATGGTAATGCTTTGTTTTTCAGTCACTGTTTGGAGCAGATTCTGTCCTTGGTATTAGAAACGATCACTCGTCCACAGTGAAGAAACCTGGGTTTGGAAATAAGAACCAGAATGCTAAAGCTCAGAACCAGCTGAGACGATCTATATCATCAGGTGCTCAACAGCCCATCATCAAGGTCAGTGAGATGCTTTTTGAAACTTAAAGATACTTTTTTTTGTAACCCAGTTGTATTTGACATGTCCTCCTTATTTAACCCTTTCCCAAACTATACCTGGTTTTCACGACCTGAGAAAGAACCCTTCTGAAGACATTGTAGGAAAAGAAGAAAATGCTGGTAACCGGCATTTTCTCCTTTCCCCACAATGTTTTCTCCCGTTCCCTAAACAAATTTCAATTTTTGGGTCACATGAATTTTTGTGTCTGCAAATGCTTCCTATTTGGACTAGTTTAAAATTATGTTGTTCAGTAAAGAAACCTCTACATTTTTACTCTTTACAAAACGGCAAAAATTCATATTCCTCAAAATTAAATGCATTTGCAGTCAGCATATCATATCTACCTGAAAAACTTTAATTTATTTTTGGAAATGTAGACAACATTCTGGGAAAAGAAGGAAATGTTTATTAATGCTGGTTCTATGTTGGAAAAGTGGAATAACAAATGTCAAAAATATTTTAATAGTTACTTGCTTCTGTAGCCCTCTTTTGATAGTGAAGAACTAGTTTGAGTATCAAGTAAAATATCTTCTGTAATATCAGAGATAAATAGGATCTGACATGAGTTGGCTTTTGAGATAAAAAATTTTATTAAACAAGTCTAGAGAAAATGTTATTTAACGAGCCTTTGGCGAGCACAAGAACATTTTTTCTTGTCGAGTTTAATAAAATTTCATCTTAAATGCCCCCGAATGTTAGATTCTTTTTGTCACATAACTCTATTTCACAAATGATGGATCAGAAGATGCAAAAAACATCTATAGATGCACCCACAGTTATATCCGCAAAATCTGTTCACTTCTGTTAAAAACGTTCAAAATGACGTCAAAAATGACATAGCACAATTGTGATATCACACATGTATAAGATAAGAAAATTCGTAATGGGTATATTACACTGAAAACAAGGGATGTTATGTGATAAATTATATAGTGTCATAACTTTTGCGTGATCTGTGAGGATGACGCATACCATGTCACAAACACAGAGGCGAACAGTGCCATGGCATGACCTCAATGTTTTCTCCAAAAACATCCAGGCTATTAAAGGTTATTGCATGTGGATAGGTCTGTGGTAGCCATGATATTGCTGATTAAACTCCTATCTTATTTTTTCTCTCCAAATCAAGATTAATTATATTCCTTGGCTGTGTTGTCTAATCTCTATGTTCTCATTGTAGAAGCCACGAATGGGTACTTTAAAGGATGTGTCACTAGCAGAGGCAGGTAAATGGGGAACACTGAATGAGTACGCTTTCTTTGATAAGGTAAGTCAACTCATCACTTAACTCTATACTCCATAGATACTCGTTTTGACATATCAACAACAGACAGCTTTTGAAAACATTGTGGGAAAAGGAGAAATTGCTCTTACAAGCAATTTCTCCTTTTCCCACAATGTTTTCCACTCAATCAGATATTTGTATCCTTATTTGTCCATATTTTTGACATCATATCTTTATTTGCTGCTGAAATGGAACAGCCTCAAATGAGGTAAAGGAGTTAATAAAATTTTCTGTCAGAAAGGATAGACTAGAACATTTCTGTGTTTTACTTATCCTGAAGGAGAATGCTTTTGAAAGCACCATGGGAGAAGGAGAAAATTCTGGTAAACAATGATTTTAAAAGCCTTTGTTCTTAGAATAGTTTATGGTTAATGATTGCATTATATTGATTGATTGATTTGTTGTAATAAACATATTAGCTCTAATCAAACAATCCTGAATTAAGCAGCAAAGACATAGTAAGACAGCTTTTGGAAAACAATGTGGTAAAAGAAGAAAATGCTGGTAGCATTTTCTTCTTTTTCTACAGTACCTTCTTCCCTTCTCTAAATTCCGTCTTTCAATCTACATTCAAGTCTTCTGGAAATGCTTTCAATATTGGTTAGACTAAAATTTTCTTCTCTGGTACAGTCTTAAATATTTTACAGGTGAGGAAAGCGTTGAAACATCAGGAGGTGTACGAGAATTTTCTACGATGTCTTGTATTGTTCAACCAAGAGGTCATTTCAAGGTCAGAGTTGGTACAGCTCGTGAACACATTCCTTGGGTAAGTATCTGAGCCTAGTAGCTTCAGCAGAAACATACAGGGCTTCAAACCAGGAGTTCCCTAGTTCTAGTGTCAAACTCAGCTTCCTCGGTTTTGATGATAGTCATTGCAACAGGATTGATTAACTTCAAGGCTGATCATTGTTTTGAGAGGTGATGTAAGAATGTAGCCAGTGGCTTGGAAAGAATTTGTGCCAAGTACTTGTAAACCCTGGAAAGCAGGGATAGGTGCACAGACTATAGTTATAAGTAGAATATTGTCAGTTTATTTTAACCCTTTCCCAAACAATACCTGGTTTTTACTGGTCTGGAATTGCAACCTTTTGAAAAAAATTTGGGAAAAGGAGAAAATGCTGGTAACCAACATTTTCTCCTTTTCCCACAATGTTTTCTACTTTTCACAAAACAAAAGTATAGACAGAAATGATTTTTTCAGCAAGAGTTGAATTGTCGTCTGCAATTCCTTTAATTTGGTCTGGTCCAAAAGTTTGTCGTTTGGGAATGGGTTAATAAAACATTTTTTTATTTTACATCAGCTAAGAAACAATTTCTTTCAACTAAAAAACACCGCTCTCAATTCTTCATCCTGGAAAGCATTCCAGCACTTCTGCCAAAGATGGGAGCAGACAAGCAGTCTCAAAATGGGGCCCCAGAAATTAAAGTTGAGGTTTCACTTGCAAGGCCATTGATGTACCTGACCACCAAATACGGCAAGAAAAATTTGTAGACATGTGTTCAAGACTTTTATGACATACAGCAAGTCTTGTCAAATTTATCAAGCAAGGTCTTGTAGGTTGAAAACTTGCAAATGTTATAGCATACTTTCATTTCTTTAGCCCTTTACCACAATACGAAGTTTTCGACTTCTTCAAAATTGAAAGCGCTGGCAGATGATGGCAGATGACAAATAGTGTTGCTGAATTAATCAGTTTTGATGAAAAACAATGGTAAAATTCTAGCAAGAAGAGCTGTGCGTTAACCAAAATGATTATTTTCTTTTTTAGTTTCTCTGCATTGTTTCAGCGAGGCAAACAGTGAAGATCAAAGACCAGACTGCATGTTGTATTTAGTCTGATCTAGATCTACTCTGTTTGCAAAGTCAACTGTAGTTCTATAGGACTCTTTCAGGGTTAAAGGTATACTTTGTGTTTTGTTTACTTTTAGGCTGACTGAAAACTTGTGTTTTAGCAGCTAAGTCAACAGCATAGACCAAAGATCAGACAGTGTAACATATGCAGTCTGATCTTAATCTACTCTGTCTGTTTAGGCAACTGTAGTTGTAAAGGACACTTTAATAAGACTTAGAATTATGCATTCTGTTTTTATTTTCAAGACCAACTGAAACTTAAGTCTTACTTCTTTGTTTTTTTTCTATATAGAAAATTTCCAGAATTGTTTAAATGGTTCAAAGACTTCTTGGGCTACAAAGAGTCGGGCGGGTTTGTCGAACCAGTGTCCCAGAGTGCATCCAGTAAGGAGAGGCTGGGTGGAGAACTTGCCATGGAGATAGGTGAGAGTTATCTTCCTTTTAAACTTTTCTCTACTGGTTAAATAAACTGTTGGAGCAAACACCAGGTTACTCTGGCTCAGATGAAGAGATATTCCTGAGAGAGGGTAGAAAACAATGTGGATAAAGGAGAAAACTTTGGAGTAAATAAATCTTTATTTGATGATAGAAAGACTTGACCAGATTGAAAGCCTTTGCAGATAATTAAAATGTGATGCATATGATAGGATTTCTCTTTTAACTCTTTACCACACAATGAATACTTTTAAGAACCCTGTGAAAGAAGCCTTTTGAAAATATTTTGGGAAAAGGAGAAAATGCTGGTAGCCAGTATTTTCTCCTTTTTCCAAAATGTTTCTACTCCCATCAAAAAATTATTGCACTGTTTGAGCCACATTGAAATTTTTTTCTACCATTGCTTTCAATTCTGACAAGGCTTAAATTTTGTCATCTGGTAAAGGGTTAAAGAGTGAAAATTAATGTTATATAGGAGACATTGCTTCCACAATGTTGTTGTAGGGCTTCTTCCTCAAGATTGTATAGGAAAGGGATAAGGCACATCGCTGACAGCATTTCCTTCATTAACCCATTACCAAACGACTATATTATAGACTTGTCCAAATTCAAATCATTTGCAGACGACAAAATAAAAGTGACTGAAAATTTGGAATTTGTTTTGTGAATGGTAGAAAACATTGTGGGAAAAGGAGAAAATGCTGGTTACCAGCATTTTCTCCTTTTCCCACAATGTTTTCTATAGGCTTCGTTCTCAGGGGCGTCAAAAGTAGGGATTATGTGGTAATGGGTTAAGTCTCTACTCCAAGATAAAAAAACATGTCCAAATTGAAAGCATTTGAAGACAAATGTTCTTTGACTGATAGAATTTGTCTTTGCAAGGATAGATAGCATTGTGGGAATGGGACAAAAAGCTGGTTCAAACATTTTCTTCTTTTCCCACAAAGTTTTCTGAATGCTTTTATCTCCAGGTCATTTAAAATCGGGATTGTGTGGTAGCAGGTTAACCCTTTACCAAACAATCTCTGGTTTTTTACAACCATGAGATAGAAGCCTTTTGAAAACATTGCAGGAAAAGGAGAAAATGCTGGTAACCAGCATTTTCTCCTTTTCCCTCAATGTTTTCTACCCTGCTTAAAATACATATTTCAATTTTTGTGTTACATTTTTTTTTTTTTTGTATGAAAATGCTTTCATTTAGGACCAGTCTATAAATTTGTGGTTTGGTAAAGAGTTAATCAGCTGAAAGTGATTTGTAGTTAAATGTTGTTTGTATTTACAGACTATGCCACATGTAAGAAGTACGGAGCCAGCTATAGAGCCTTGCCTAAGTCTTATCCCCAACCTAAGTGTTCTGGGCGCACAGCCTTGTGTAAAGAGGTGAGATCTTGTTGTTTCTGTATATGTATCCTTATTACTTCTTTACCAAAGCACAGACTTTTAGATTTGTCTAGATTAAAAGCATTCTCAGATAAGAAATAAACATCACTCAAAATTTACCTTTGGAAGAGTTGAAAGCATAAAGGGGAAAGGAGAGAATACTGGTTATTCCTTTTCTCATTTTTAAGTTCTTTCTTCTCAAGGTCATGAAATGTTGGGATGTAGTGATAAAAGTATGAACAGTTTCTAGACAACAGAATGTTGAAATTGTTCAAATAGAGAGCATGTATATATACAGATGGCAAATAGAATGTATGCCAAATGATGGGTTATTTCATCAAAGTTCAAAAAGGTAAAATACATGAGCAAAGAAGAAAATGCTGGTAGCCCATTACCACAGAATCCCTACTTTTGACGACCCTGAGAATGAAGCCCTTAGAAAACATCGTGGGAAAAGGAGAAAATGCTGGTTACCAGAGACTTCTTTCTTTGTTAAAGTTGGGATTGTGTGGTGAAGAATTAAGCATGTTATAGAAATGTTATAACTGTAACAAAAAAAGATAAAAAAGGAATGGAGCCTCAGTTTTGTTGATTTCTTTTGTAGGTCCTCAATGACATCTGGGTATCTTTTCCCTCGTGGTCAGAAGATTCCACCTTTGTGACTTCTAGGAAGACGCAGTTCGAGGAGCATATTTACCGCTGTGAGGACGAGAGGTTTGAGGTAGGAACTACCAGTTTCTCTTGGACTTTTGACTGGCTGTGCTTGATAGATTAATCAATGACAAACAGGGCTTGGAACAAAGCTGTTGCTGTTTTGAATCCTCAGCCTTACTTCTTTTATGTGGATTGATGAAAAGCAGTGTGACAGGATTCATGTCTCGAGGGTTTTTCCTGGACTCTTTGGTAAAGGGGTCATTTGGCCCCCATCAAATGAATAAAAGAAAGGACAACTTTTGGGGTCATTTAGAAAGTTTGGGGGTTCAAACAAAGGGTTTGGCTTGGCCAGTTAAATGTCGCCGTACTTTCAAATTTAGAAAATTTGGGGAAACAAGAGTAAAATTTTGGGGGTCATGTAGGAAGTTTGGACCCCAAACAAGGAGTTTGGTCTAGCCAGTTAGAATTTGTTTTATCTTCAAATTTAGAAAATCTCGGAAAATAAGATTAAGAATGTTCTTTGGAAGACTGGTGAAAATGGATCCTGGCTTTGTACTTTCGATACACATTACAGACTTAATTCTACACCACATAACAATGTCTTATGACCTACTGGTATTGAAGGAAATTACATAGGCCTATTCATATGTATTTGAAATGGTAGTATTTGTCCTTGAATGGTTGGAAAATATATGGGGAAAAAAGGAGATATTGGTTACCAACTTACCAGCATATTCTCCATATCCCACAATGTTTTCAAAAGTCCTTTTCCTTGTCTGTTGTTAAAATTCAGGATTGGACAATAAATTCCAAAATATTTTCTCTTTTCTCAAAGCTTGATGTTGTCATAGAAACCAATTTGTCTACAATACGTGTCTTGGAATCGGTGCAGAAAAAGTTGACGAGAATGGCTCCTGAAGATGCAGCCAAGTTCAAACTGGATAACTGTTTGGGTGGTACCTCAGAAGTTTTACACAGAAAGGCCATACAAAGGTGAGACCCCTTTTTACCTTTACTACACAATCCCAACTTTTAATGAACGTAAGACAGGAGCCTTTCGAAAATGCTGTGGGAAAAGAAGAAAAGGCTGGTAACCAGCTTTTTCTCCTTTTCCCACATTGTTTTCTAATCTTCCCACAACAAGTTTTAGTTTATTAGTCAAGTTTATTTTGTTGTCTGCAAATGCTTTCATGTTATACCAACATAAAATTTTGCCATTTGGACACTCTCCTGCTTCATTTTAGAAAGTTTGCGTTTCTGCCTTATTGATTTGGAACTTTGTACATTGAGTCTTCCTCAACACATCATAAAACATAATGAAAACGATTCAATTTATACGAGCTACAATATTGTCAAATCTATAAATGCAGTATCACATCAAATGCAATTTCAATTACTGAATTAATGTTTTTTGCATACACTGTATGAGTCTAAAATACATTATTTTTCTGTATGACATCGCTGTGGAATCCATACCTAAATCTTTTGTCCACATTTTAGACCCTACTCAGGATGATAGATGACACAGTTTCTACTAGGTCATTGTTTTTAAATTTTACTTTTATTTCTATACTGTCATTTAAAACTATTAGCATTCAGCAACATTTACGGAGTGGAACAGCATACAAAAAAAGAGAGCATGACCTGTTAACTTTTTACCAAACAACATTTATAGACTGGTCCAAGTTGAAAGCATTTGCAGACGACAAAATAAAAATGTGACTGTAAAATAGAAATTTGATTTGGGAAGGACAAAACATTGTGGGAAAAGGAGAAAATGCTGTTTACCAGCAAATGCTGTTTACCAGCATTTTCTCCTTTTCCCAAAATGTTGTCAAAAGGCATCTACCTCAGGGTCGTCAAAAATCGAAATTGTGTGGTAAAGGTTTAAATTTCTGAATGCCCCCTATAAATCTAAACAAGGAGTCCCAGATGACCCCAAAATTTATGAGCTAGCAGAAACACTGGAACTAAATAGCAAAACAAATTAATCAATGCTGAAAGCACTTGCAGACAATAATCTGGCTTATATGGGATTACAGACAAAAAATCTTTATCTATGCTTTCAAATACAGTTCAAATTATTTTTAATGTCAAATTATGTAATAGTTGGGCATAGTAAGTTTACATTGGTTTGCAGTTTTGTTTGTCAAAATTTTTACCCGATAGTATTCATACACCATTCAAAAAAGTGAATTTTTACTCAATAAAATCAGGGTGTGCGGTAAAAAAGCCAGAGGTAAAAAAGCCATAGGTAAAAAGGCCATAGGTAAAAAGGCCATAGGTAAAAAAGCCAGAAGTAAAACGGTAAAAAGGCCATAGGTAATAAGGCCATAGGTAAAAAAGCCAGAGCTAATTTAGTATATATGGTTTACTAAGAAAAAAAGAGCTAATTTAGCATATGATGTAGAGAAAGTTTTTTGTTTCAGAAAATCTTTAGAAGTATGTTGGGAAAAGGAGAAGCCAATTTTTCCTTTTCACACAATGTTTTATATCCTATCTTGATGTGTTGTATGCAGATTATTTCAATATGTAAGAGTCTGAAATTAGTTGTTTGATAAGGGGAACTTCTCCAGTCTTCAGCTACTGATTTTTGAAAACCTTTAAGGAAAAGGACAAACTGCCAATAACAAACAAATTTTCCTTTTCACACATTTCCCTGTATATTGATGTGTTGTATGCAGATATTTTCAATATTTAACCCTTTTCCAAATTCTGCACCTACTATTGGTTTCAATTAATTTATCAACAAGTACTTGTAGAAAAATAAACAAATATAATTTCTATTAAATACAAATTATCTTGTTACCCATCCTTTTTGATAATATAAATTCAATCTTTATTTAGATACCACATTATGCTTTACATAGAGTATGGTGAAGTCTTTTAATTTACACAATAAATGTAAAAATTTATGCACAAATATAAATGTTAAAGTTAATGCACAAATCATCATAAATCATTTTTATTAAATATTCATATCTATTAATATTATATTTAAAATATTTGGTATTTTCTTAATAAATCATATATATATGTATATGTACTAAATTAGCTCTGGCTTTTTTACCTATGGCCTTATTACCTATGGCTTTTTTACCGTTTTACTTCTGGCTTTTTTACCTATGGCCTTTTTACCTATGGCCTTTTTACCTATGGCTTTTTTACCTCTGGCTTTTTTACCTACATTCTAAAATCAGTGTTCATTTTATTTTATTGCTCCTAGCTGCGTAATAAAATTTTGACATCTTGGTATGACTTTCAGTCATGTGATATCAAATTTACACTTGCACTACTGGTAGTAATTTACACTTTCACTACTGGTAGTAATTGCAAGTTTGAGAGAAATTACTACAGTATAATTCCATGTATTCATACAGGATATATGGGGACAAGGCGACTGACATTGTTGACGGTTTAAAGAAGAACCCAGTTGTTGCAGTCCCTTTAGTTCTGCGGAGGTAAAGTTTTTTCTTACCTTTCATATCTCTCTATACCAACAATCCAATGTCTAAAGACTTCGGAAAACATTGGGAAAAGGAGGAAATGCTGATAATCCTTTCTAAATATTTTTTATTAACCCTTTTCCACAGTCACGACTTTTAACGACCCTGAGAAAGAAGCCTTTTGTAAACATGCCTTTTTTAAACATGGTGAGAAAAGGAGAAAATGCTGGTAACCTTGCTGGTTACCAGCATTTTCTCCTTTTCTCGCCATGTTTTCTACCCGGAAGGAATCAAAAATTTCAAGTTTTTAGTTATGTTTATTTAGTCGTCTGCAAATGCTTTCAATTTGGACCAGTCTAAAATTTTGTCATTTGGTAAAAGGTTATCAAGGCTGTTTTCGAAGAAAAATGTTGAAATATTGTATTAGCTATTGCAGCATCTGTGTCGTCATGAACATCATCATGCACAAAAACTTGGACCTTTTTATAGTATCTCTGTCATTACTGAAGGTATTCTTACTAACAAAGTCTGTAACAAAGAAACAAATGAAAAAATGCTCGGCAGAAATTCAGGGACTGGGCAGGACTCGAACCCTAGAATGCCCAGATGAAAGGCCACAAGCTTAACCACTGAGGTATAACATCTCCCAAACTCAGTTGGTAGGTATTATATTTAACCCTTTACCAAACAATCCCTGGTCTTTACGGCCCTGAGAAAGAAGCCTTTGAAAACATTGTGGGAAAAGGAGAAAATGCTGGTAACCAGTATTTTCTCCTTTGCCCACAATGTTTTCTTCCTTGCTGGACACGAATTTTGCTTTTGGAGTGACATTAATTTTGTTGTCTGCAAGTGCTTTCAATTTGGACCAGTCTAAAATTTTGTCGTTTGGGAAAGGGTTCAGCCATGCACGAAGGAGTGGTCTTTCATAACAGTATTTACTTTTAGTCTTTACCACACAATCACAAGTTTTAATGACCCTGTAGGAAAAACTTGTTGAAAGCATTGCGGGTAAAGGAGAAAATGCTGGTAACCAGCATTTTCTCTTTTTCCCACAATGTTTTCTACTTCATCAAAGACAAATTTCATCATTTAACGACAAAATTTTAGACGGGTCCAATTTGAAACCATTTGCAGACGACAAATCAAATGTGAATAAAAAGTTTAAATTAGTTTTGGGAAGGGTAGAAGAGTAGAAAACATTATAACCAGCATTTTCTTCTTTTCCAATAATGTTTTCAAAAGGCTTCTCTCTCAGGCTCGTTAAAAGTCGGGATTGTGTGGTAACGAGTTAAGCAACATTTAAATTGTTGTCTGCAAATGCCTTCAGTTTGGACAAAGCCAAATTTATGTCGTGTGGTAGAGAGTTACACTGGGGCTAGATGTTAACTATAACAAAGGGGAAACCCATAAAACATGGGAAGGAAATCATCAAAGTACTTTTGACTCGTTTATGCCCTTTGCTTACTTGGTAATTTCAAAAACTTTGACATTTATGGTATCTCTGTCATTTCTGAAGATATTTGCAACAAACTTGTACTACTTGATAAATGCCTAACAAAGATCCTATAAAACAGGGTCAAATAACCAGCAATGTATTTTGGACTCAGTTTTGCTGCTTTTTTCACCTTAACTCTTTACCAAACAATAGAATTTTACACTGGTCCAAATTGAAAGCACTTTCGGACGACAAAATAAACGAAACTCAAAATTTGAAGCTTGTTTCGGGAAGGATAGAAAAAATTGTGGGAAAAGGAGAAAATGCTGGTTACCAGCATCTTCTCCTTTTGCACAATGTTTTCAAAAGGCTTTTATCTCAGGGTCTTAAAAACCATGGATTGTTTGGTGAAGGGTTAAAACATGCAGTGTCCTTGTTTTTTCATCAGGTTGAAATCAAAAGAGGAGGAGTGGAGAGAAGCACAGAGAAATTTCAATCGTATCTGGCGAGAGCAGAATGAGAAATACTATCTTAAGTCATTAGATCATCAAGGCATTAACTTCAAACAGAGCGACATTAAAGCAATCAGGTCAAAGGCACTTCTGAATGAGATAGAAACTATTTATGATGAGGTGAGTGTATAGATTAATCTGTTGCGTGGGGAAGCATCCAGTGGCTTGTGAAGAATATTTATGCCCCCCCTTCAACAAAGTGGGGGAATAGTGCTTTGCCAATGTCGGTTTGAAATTGGGATGTTTTGGGTCAAAAGGTAGGTCACTAGGAATATCCAAGAAAAACCTTGTGGACTCTGTAGGTCTCATTTTCAGTCAGATACTCATGAAACTTGGTCAGAAAATGTTTGTTTTGATTTCAGCCTAGTTTGAAATTAAGTTACATTAGGTAAAAAAGAATGTCGCCTGGTTAAATCTTTAAATAAACTTCCTTGAGGCAACAGTTTCGGCCTGATAGTCATGAAACTTGGTTGGAATACTGTGTTTTGACGGTATTTTCGACAAGTTTGAAAATAAGTTACCTATCGTAGTAGGTGACTGTGCCAAATCTTGAAGACCTTGATGCAGTTTATAGGCCACATTTTCAGCCTGATACTCGTGAAATATAGTCAGAACATTTGTCTTGATGATACATTAGACACAAACTACCTCATTAACAGTCACATGTTTCATAATCGTAACCCAGAACCTCTTCGATTTTATTCTGGATGACTTTACTCATGATGGCACTTCAGGACCAATGGCCCTCTTGTTTAGATACTTTGGTTAATGAAATAGTTGGATTTGCTTCTACATCTATTCGAAAATTTGAGGGGGTACTCTTGAAAACGGGGGTTTGATATAGATCTTTGTAATACACCATACTAACCAAGCCCTCACATACTAAACGATCCATAAAATCAATTCAGTCCAACAACCAACTTAACCCTTTACCAAAAAATCCCTGGTTTTTATGACCCTGAGATAAGAAGCTTTTGAAAACATGGTGGGAAAAGGAGAAAATGCTGGTAACCAGCATTTTCTCCTTTTCCCACAATGTTTTCTACCCAGCTGGAAACAAATTTCAATTTTTGAGTTACTTTCATGTTGCTTTCAACCTGAACCAGTCTAAAGTTTTGTTAAGGATTAAGCCTTTACCACATGACGTATCCAAATTGGAAGCATTTGCACACAACAGTTTCGTAGAAGCTCAAATGTTGCAATTTTTCTTTGATAGGGAAGAAAGCTTAGTTGGAAAAGGAGAAAATGCTGGTCACCAGCATTTTCTACTTTTCCCACAATGTTTTCAAAAGGCTTGTTCCCCATTGTCTTTTAAAGTAGTCATTGTATGGGGATGTAATCATGTTGTAGAATGGTCCTTTGATGAGCAGAAAATTGACAAATAGAAGGCTCTGCACAAGCTTGTTCTTATCTTACTTGATGCTTTTTGCATATACATTAATCCATTTCCACACAATCCCTACTTTTGACACCCCTGAGAAAGAAGCCTTTAGAAAACATTGTGAGAAAAGGAGAAAATGCTGGTAACCAGCATTTTCTCCTATTCCCACAATGTTTTCTACCCTTCACAAAACAAATTTCAAATTTTCAGTCACTTCATTTTGTCGTCTGCAAATGCTTTCAATTTGGACCAGTCTAAAATATTGTCGTTTGGTAATGGGTTAAACCCCTTTTCACTGAGCACGGCTCATTTGTTTTCGAGTGATCAGAACTTGCTCGCAAGATGGATTGGCCACATGACTGTAATTATTATATGAATATTTTTTTACATTCTGTTTCAGAGGCAAGATCCGGGTCAAGACAGCAGTTCAACCACTAACGCTGGTCCACATCTAACTTACTTGTATAAAGATAAATCTATCCTAGAGGATGCAACAAACCTTGTCATACATCATATGAAACGGCAGACAAGTAAGTACAAAACAAATTTTGAATACAACAACTTATGAAAAGCAGAATTTAAGCCATGTGGCTATTTATATACAGTGCTTACTGTTTATTGCTTTGCCACACAGTCGCGACATTTTTGCAACCAGAAGAAGACCTGTTTTAATAACTGTATTGGAAAAGAATCAAATGCTGATAACCAGCCCAAAAATTAATGCATGTTTTTAAAAGATTTTAAATTGAAATTATACCACTTGAAAAGCACAGAAAATGTTGTGAAGATGACAATCTTTTATTGTTAGTTTGCTGGCAGAAAAATGAATTTTTCCCAGTTTTCCTTCAGTTGTATTGAAACTTTGCACATTTATTGATCATGTATTGAAGACTTGCAAGACGCAATTTTCAAGTGTCAACTCCCCATGGATGAGGAATTATCTCCACTTGAACTTGACACTTTTTTCTGTCAAAACACTGGCAGGGGTAGTTAGTCACATTGAGCAATGACAGCTCTAGTTTTTCCTGTGTAAGTCAACCATGTGACTTACTTCTGTGGGTTATATGTCGAAGGTCAAGCTAAAAAGAATTTAACCCTTATTATGAATACTTGTCCTCAAAACTTTTCATAGTCATTTCTCTGTATATTTAAAGTACTTGAGTTAAAAAACTTATGCTTGGTAAGCTGGTAGTCTCATTTGTACACACCTGCTAATGCCAAGATCAAGGTCATCTCACAAGGTAAAGGTCGTTTCTTAAAAAATTTGCCTGTATAGGGACATTTATGTCTCACAAACACATCTTGTCCTAGTAAAACTTCTCCTATGAACTTTAACAAGGAAAATGTTTATCTGGCTTCCACTAAAGCATTTCATACAAAGGCAGACACAATGCTTTTAATTTTAAGGGGGTCAAATATGTTTTTTCTCCTCCACAGAGTTTCACTAACTATACATACCAGTGAAGAATATGGCCGGTAGGGGACTGGATATTGCTATGCAATACTATCAGAATGCTTGTTCACTTATGGAAACTAGTGCTACCTTAACTTTTTTTGTCAATTTTTAGGTATTCATAAAGATGACAAACACAAGATTAAAGTGCTGTTAAAACATTCTGTTCCTGACATATTTTTCACACAACGACTAGAACTCAGTGACGATGAGATGGATAAAGATGAAGGTAAGATGCCTCTGTCCAGACACCAAACTCTATATTCTAAACTGGTCCAAATTGAAAGCATTTAGATAGGACAGGTCTGCAAATGTTTTCAGTTAGGACTGGTTTAAAATTCTTTCATGCGGTGAACAGTTAATCAAAATCAGTGAATCTGTTAAACCTTACACCACTCTCATAATAAGGTTGATAGATTAACCCATTACCACACAATCCCTACTTTTGACGCCCCTGAGAAAGAAGCCTTTTGAAAACACTGTGGGAAAAGGAGAAAATGCTGGTAACCAGCATTTTCTCCTTTTCCCACAGTGTTTTCTGCCCTTCCCAGAACAAATTTCAATTTTTCAGTCACCTTTATTTTGTTGTCTGCAAATGCTTTCAGTTTGAACCAGTCTAAAATTCTGTTGTGTGGTAAAGAGTTAAATGAATGTGACACCACTTTTAACATTGTCATTCATATCACAGCGACAGCTCACATATTCATGTATATCCTGGGTTTAACTTGTTTGTAGGGAAAAGGACTAAAATTTGGTAATTTTCTTAGCTGTTGTGGCAAAATATTTTGCAGAATAGCACACCATGTACATTCAAGATATGAGAGCATGATCTTGGGAGTCTGATCCTGATCTGCACCATCCTTAAAGGCAGCATGTTTTTAAAAAAATCTACATTGTTTTTAAAAGAAAAATTGTGCTAAGTGCTCTGAGGATGAATCATTTAAACAGTCAACCTGTAAGTTTGCTTGTCATCCATCCATCCATCCACTAACCAACCCATCCCTCCATCCATCCAACTTGCCTATTAATCAAATAATCATTCAACAGATGAGATGGACACAGATGAAGGGGGAGAGAGAGAAAAATCAGTTAAAAGAGAAGTTGAAACCTCTGACAAATCGGACAAAGTTGAAAATGGTGTGAAACAAGAACCCAAGATCAAAGACTCTTCAGAGACAAATATGGACACAGACACATCTGTGTCAACAGACATTGCGGTCAAACAGGAACCAGACGAAGAAATGGATATTGCGGATGTAAGTCGTGAATAGTATGTCTGAAGCAAATTTGTGGTAAATGTTTTAGCATACCTCCTTTTAAGCATGTCTGTTTTCAAAGAAATCGTGTTGGTATCATCATAGCCCTGTGTTTGTGTCATCATCATGTATGACATCGCTATTGTTGCTGAAGATATTTACTTCAAATTTGTACCTGCCTGTGCAGTATGGGTGTTCCTTTTGTTAGTCAGCTGACTAACAAAAGGAACACCCATACTACAGGGGCTCCTTAACCCTTTACCCCATGAGGAATTTCTATGGTATCTTTAAATAACTCAGGGTTATGAAAAATGCTTGTTGAACAATAGTTGGAAGGAGAGAAAATGCTGCGTGTCTAGGGACTGTCCCACTCTAGGGAGTGTCCCACTCTAGGGACTGCTGTGTGAGCGGTTGTAAATAACAACAAGGATGAAGCCGTTTCTTATGCATATATGATACCTTTTGATAGCATAGAAAACATTGTGGCAAAAGGTGAAATTGCTCGTCACGAGCAATTTCACCTTTTGCCACAATGTTTTCCAAAGGCTCCTACAAGCAATGTGTAGAAATGAGTATCTATGGAGTAAAGGGTTAAGAAAAATGCCTGTGGAACAATAGTTGGAAGGAGAGAAAATGCTGCATGTCTAGGGACTGTCCCACTCCAGGGACTGTCCCACTCTGGGGACTGTCCCACTCTAGGGATTGTCCCACCTGGTGACTAAGTTGTTCATTTGACAAAATAAATTTTAATGGATCCATACTTCCATGATAATTTCCTTGATTTGATGCATTACCACACTGCATAATAAACCTACTTTTCTCAGAGTGTAGCTAACATGAATATATATGTAAAATGATATTGAAAACTGATAACCTTTTACCGAACAGTCCTGATGTTTAATGACCCTGAGAGAGATGCTTTTGAAAACATTGTGGGAAAAGGAAAAACTGCTGTTATTGTGCAGTTGATCCAAGTTTTAGTTTGCTGGCAGAGAAAATGAGTTTCAAATCTAGGTAAAAGTTGCCAAGTAGATCTACCTTTTTAGCTCACCTGAGCACAACGTGCTCAAGGGGAGCTTTTAGGATCACCCGGTGTCCGTCGTCCGTCGTGCGTCGTCAACAATTCTTTAAACATCAACTCCTCCTAAACCGCTGGGCGGATTTGGACCAAACTTGGCAGGAATGTTCCTTGGGAGGTCCTCTTTAAAAATTGCTCACAGAATTTGATTCCATCAAAAACTCTGGTTGCCATGGCAACCAAATGGAATTTTTTAGCAAATTCTTTAAAAATCTTCTCCTCTGAAACCGCTGGTCGGATTTTGAAATAATTTCACAGATATGTTCCTTGGGTGACCCTTTTCAAAAATTGTTCGTGAAATTTTGATCCGTCAAAAAATGTGGCTCTGGTGAATGGGGGCTACCTGCACTATACAGAAATGAAGGAATTCTTTAAAAATCTTCTCCTCTGAAACAGCTGGTCGGATTTTGAAATAATTTCACAGATATGTTCCTTTGGTGACCCTTTTCAAAAATTGTTCATGAAATTTTGATCCGTCAAAAAATGTGGCTCTGGTGAATGGGGGCTACTTGCACTATACAGATATGAAGGAATTCTTTAAAAATCTTCTCCTCTGAAACCGCTGGTCGGATTTTGAAATAATTTCACAGATATGTTCCTTGGGTGACCTTTTTCAAAAATTGTTCGTGAAATTTTGATCCGTCAAAAAATGTGGCTCTGGTGAATGGGGGCTTCTTGCACTATACAGAAATGAAGGAATTCTTTAAAAATCTTCTCCTCTGAAACAGCTGGTCAGATTTTGAAATAATTTCACAGAGTTGTTCCTTGGGTGACCCTTTTCAAAAGTTGTTCGCGAAATTTTGATTGGTCAAGAAACATGGCTCTGGTGAATGGGGGCTTAAAGCTTCTTGCACAATACAGAAATGAAGAAATTCTTAAAAATTCTTCTTCTCTGAAACGGCTGGTTAGATTTTGAAATAATTTCACAGAGTTGTTCCTTTAGTGACCCTTTTCAAAAATTGTTCACGAAATTTTGATTGGTCAAGAAACATAGCTCTGGTGAATGGGGGCTACTTGCACCATACAGAAATGAAGAAATTCTTGAAAATTCTTCTTCTCTGAAATGGCTGGACAGATTTTGAAATAATTTTACAGAGATGTTCCTTGGGTGATCCTTTTCTAAAACTGTTTGCAAAATTTTGATTGGCCAAGAAACATGGCTCTGGTGAATGGGGGCTACTTGCATTATATGGAAATGAAGAAATTCTTGAAAATGCTTCTTCTCTGAAACCTGTTGTAAGATTTTAAAATAATCTGACAGAGATGTTTCTTGGGTGACCCTTTTCAAAAGCTGTACATATAATTTTGATCCGTCAAGAAACATGGCTCTTGTGAATGGGGGCTACTTGCACTATACGGACATGATGAAATTGTTTAAAATTCTCTTTCTCTGAAACCCCTGGTCAGATTTTAAAAGAAATTTTCCAAAATGTTCCTTGGGTGACCCTTTTAAAAACTTGTTCGTAAATTTTGATCCATCAAGAAACATGGCTCTTGTGGATGGGGGCTACTTGCTCTTATACAGAAATGAAGAATTCTTAAAAATTCTTCTTTTTGAAACTGATGGTCAGATTTCAAAATGATTTTTACAGGTGACCTTTTGAAAATTGCTTGGCAAAATTATAAATTTGGTTCCAATGTTTCAATTCACCCCACCTCCCCAAAAAAATAATAGACTATGGTCATCTCAAAAATTCAGGTGAGCGATCCAGGGCCATCTTGGCCCTCTTGTTCATATTTTACGGACCATCAACCAACACTGATTAGCAAACAACAGATTGTCATCTTCATTGTAATTGTCTTGATTTAAAAAAGTATAATTTTAACATCTGCATTTTTTACTTCATTCTGCTGCTGGGTCTTTAAAGGTTAAAACAACAAGTAAACAACCTGGCACCTTTTTCCAACTTTATGTAGAATCTCATTGTGATGTAAAATTCCAGAAAAAAATTTATTTTGATATAATTTCAGGACGATGTTTATTCTCTCTTCTTTGTCAACAACAACTGGTATCTATTTTTCCGACTACATCAGCTGTTGTGTGAGCGGTTGTACACAGTTTATTTACACTCCCAGAAAGTTGCGGAGGAAGAAGCTCAGTGCAGAAAGGACAGGAAAGAATCTACAGCTGTTGCTTTACGATTGAAGGCACCGAGTAAGTCAAACACATAAAAGTTACAAAGAATGAACCTGAAGTGATTGCAACATGGTTGTAGGAGCCTACTAAGTCAATGATTCATTGCGTGTATTGCTGTTTACCAATTGACAAATTTTAACCCTTTCCCAAACAACAAATTTTAGACTCTTCCAAATTGAAAGAGTTTGCAAACAACAATTTCAACTTTCATAACAATGGGAGAAAATTACCCGAACGGGCAGAAAAGACTGGGAAAAGGAACGAGCAATTTCTTTTTTTCCAACAGTGTTTTCAAAGGACTTGTAATGCAAATATGTAAAAACAAGGGCTTGTTTGGGAAACAGTTAATCTGGTCCAAAGTAAAAGCTTTTGAAGATGACGAATTAAAATGTGACGCAAATGAGAAAATATTTGTTTACCACTCTTTTCTCCTGTGCCCAAGATTTTTTTCAAAAGCCTTGCCTCTCAAGGTCGTGTTTACTCTATGACTGTGAAATAAAGTTTATCTCAACAGGACTAGAGGTAAGCTTGAGTTGTTCATAGGAAGGTTTCAGAGTAATTTTTGGGGATAATTCTTAGGCAAATCAGTTCATCATGAAGACTGTCAATGAATGATAATGGCAAAGTGGAAAATTTTTCAGGTGAAATAGAGCCAGATGAATATTTCCCATACTTTTTGGACATGGTGAAAAATGTGCTAGATGGTAACTTGGAGACGTCAGCTTACGAGGATCAGTTACGAGAGATGTATGGGATACATGCGTACATAGCTTTTACTATGGATAAACTTGTACAGAATCTTGTGCGCCAGGTAAGTGGGTCTAGGTCTTGATTCTTCACCGAACAACAAAATTTTAGACTGGTACAAATTGAAAGCACATGCAGACGACAAAATAAACGAAACTTGAAAATTGAAATTTGTCTCCAGCATGGTAGAAAACATTGTGAGAAAAGAAGAAAATGCTGGTCACCAGGGCTTCTGTCTTAGGGTCATAAAAACCAGGGATTGTTTGGTACAGGGTTAAAGCCATTGTCAGTTTGCAGGAATTGAAGAGGTTAAATGTAATGGAGGGCTTAGGAGTGACAATGGCCTTAGAGAAATGCCTTGTATGTAATTTCAACCCGCATGTATGGGTCAGTCAGGCTGTCTAAATTTTCATTACGGTTTGCTGAAATGTCAAAAGGATTTTGTCACAGCTAAACCAAGGTCGTCTGTAATGCTCTCAAAGTTTTCACTCCCATTTTTTCTTGATTCTATAAGGGGGGATCTCACTCTCTCTAACATCATCTTTGATACAACACTCCAATTTCAAACATTAACAAGCTGGAAATTTATACTTGGACATAAACACCCTAACTTTATCCTACATTAGCATACATGAGCCATTCTCTATTAAAAGGGGGCTAAATGCCTCTGGAAAATGTATTGACAGATCAGCCTGAGCAGTCCATATAGGCTTACTTTGCTCAAAACTGTTATTGGTTAATTGTTTTGCATGTTAAAGGACCATTATATCTCATGATTTGATATACACACTGAGCTTAACCCTTTACCAACAATAAGAATTACAGACTCGTTACGAGCAATTTCTCCTTTTCCCATGGTGTTTTCAATGAGACTTTTACTGCAGACACGTAAAAACCAGGGCATGTTTGGGAAAGCGTTGAACACCCCCCCCCAACACACACATGTGTTTGGCAAACAGTTACAACACATTGTATCTTACACAAACATACACATGTTATATTTGACAGTTACAACACATTGTTGTAGAAGACAATTGTGTCAAAGTATTAGAGTTATTTGAAGAAGAGAAAAAGAACAAAGCTACAGGAGGTAGAGTGGCTACAGTGGAACAGAGACAGCCAGCCGAAAATACTTACCAGAAACGTGCAGAGCAGATTCTGTCAGAAGAGAATTGTTTCAAAATATCTATAGTAAGTAACTGACTCTTTAAACCCGTTCCCACAAAAACCCCGATTAAGAGAAGGCTTTTGAAAACATGGTGGGAAATAGAGAAAATGCTGATCAGCAGCATTTTGTCCCTTTCCTACAATATTTTCTACCTCATCAGAAATCATCAATTTAGCACCATTTGAGTTGTAGCCTGCAAGTGCTTTCAATTTGGTTCGGTGTAATTTTTTTTTATTTGGTATTCATCAGTACAGGTCCATTTTGAAAAGATTTGAAGAAACCAAATCAAATCTGGTTCAGATTTTGAAACTTGTGAAAGTGTGGAAAACAATGTGATATATGGAGAAAATGGTACTTACAGTGTTTCTCCCAGCTTCAATTTTTTAACCATTTGTGACTCCCTATTTCAAATATTTGGAGGTCATACAAAAGTCTTGAGGATCATCTTTATAAATGCCTTTCTAAAGCTACTTAACTCTTTAACATACGACAAAATTTTGGACTTGTCCAAATTGAAAGGGCTTGCAGATGTCAAAATAGATGTTACTCAAAAATTGAAATTTAATTTGGTAAGGGTAGAAAACATTGTGGGAAAAGGAGAAAATGCTGGTTACCAGCATTTTCTCCTTTTCCTACAATGTTTTCAAAATATTTCTTTTTCAAGGTCGTTAAAAGTGTGGATTGTGTGGTAAAGAGTTAAATTCATGTTTAGGGACCTTTCCTTGTGACTTTGCCGACCCAGCATTACTGCAAGGAACTTGATCTAGGAGAAAAACATTGGTTACCAACAGTTTCTCCTTTTTTTGCAACATTTTCAATATTGCCTTTCTCAGGGTTGTTAAATGAAGGGATTGTGTGGTGAAGAGTTGAAGAACTAAGTTTTAGACTCTCCTATATTGAAAGCATTTGTCGATCATCTATTTAGGGAAAAAAAGAAGCATTGTTGAAAAAAGGAGAAAGTGCTGCTATTAACCAGTATTTTTTTCTGATAACCAGCAGTTTCTACTTTCCTGAAGTGTTTTCAAAAGACTTTTCCTGTTGGTTGTTTAACTCGTTACCAAACAACAAAATTTTAGACTGACTCAAAATTGAAAGCATTTGCAGCCAACAAAATTAATGTGACTGAAAAATTGAAATTTGGTTTGGGAAGGGTAGAAAACATTGTTGAAAAAGGAGAAAATGCTGGCCACCAGCATTTTCTCCTTTTTTCACAATGTTTTCAAAAGGTTTCTTTCTCAGGGTCGTCAAAAGTCAGGATTGTGTGGTAGAGTTAAAAGACAAGACTGTGTTGTCAACTCTCAAATGTAAGTTTGTTGTAATACTTTGGATGGTTACTATATAGAGCGGATGAAGTTTTGCCTAAAGTCGAAATGCCAGTGATCCTATGACCCTGATTCTTTGGCGAGTCCATCTGTCTGTACATGCAAAAACTTAATCCTGCTTGAAATTGTATTTTTCTATCGTTTCAATGTAGTTAGATCCTGACCAAGTAATGTATTGTAGAATTTGATTTAGATCAGGGCTCCTGTATGGCTAAAAGACCAAACCCAGTTTTGGTGAACTTAAGGCATAAATGACCGTGAGCTGTCACGGTGATACGACGGAAGTGATGTTGAAAGTGGAATAAAACACCATTCAATTGATTTAGATCAAGATCTCTGTGTAGAGAGAGATCAGGAAATCCTTGAATCTTTTACATTACAACTTTGTAAGCTATGCATTTTCTGGAAAAATTGTTGAAGATTTCGTGTTTGATAGAAAACATTGTGGAAAAGGAGAAAATGCTAGTAACCAGCATTTCCTCCTTTTCCAACAATGTTTATCTGTCTCAGGCTTCTGTCTCAGGTTTGTTAAAACTCGGTATTGTGTAGTAAGGGTTAATGAATTCTGTCCTCAAAAGGCGAATTATGAAGAATTTTTAAGTCGCACGTTTGTCAAAACGTTCGACTTTTTGCGATGAGCTCGAGGAGCTCAGGGTGGGTTGGGGGTGTCTATAGTGGGTTGAAGAATCATGCAAAAAATTGGATCAAAAACGTCGTATATACTTCATAAACGAGGTGCAGTTACTCTGCTTTTAACCCAATCGCTGTAGAACTACTTTTTCTTTGGTATGTCTGGAATTTGTTCTTTATGATGGGACTGGACCCGGTAACTCATATAACTCATATACCTACGCTAGAAAAAGGAGAACGTGACTCAAATTTTAAATTAAAAAAAATGCGGTTATTTTGTATATCATGTGAAAATTTAACATCTATCTTTGTTTAGATGGGTAAAGAAAACACAATTCAGCTAAGATATCCCCCATCAATGCTTAATGTGAGTTTAAAAGGGATCGCGGATTAATATGGCTTATCGAGAGCACCTTACTGTAAATATTCATGTATTATCGAGACCGGTAGAGCTTCGCTTATAAGGGTGGAATTTCGGACTCGAGTGATGTCATTTGAAATCACCTATTTTAAACCATGCAAACCATGAATTCAGGGTTAAATATCGTAAAACTCGCTCTAAATTTGAAAATTTGTTTCGTTCCGCAGCTTTGACCTAGTTTGTAACGCACGTCTCGGATGAAACACCCCAAACCACTCGAATACCCCAAAACACCCAAAAACTATTCCATTACACATCAAAAAACTTTTGTAACACATAAAACTGCATGCGAAACGCTTATATACACGATTTTATGGAAATCAGACATGAACTTTTGCTATCAATTCTAGTATTTTAGGTCTTTGATCAGCTTAAGTTTGAAGTACAAAATTGTACTTTGATTAAGAAAATGCAAATGGCGGACGGGATAGAAAACAAACGCACATGTATAACGATTAACACCAGTAAAGTTAAAATGTTGATTACTGCATTTGTTCGGACCCCAAAAGAGTGGCGACAAGGATATTTCATCCCCTCCGTATACAGTAAATACAACATGAAATATGAAACGCAAGGTAAAGTACAGCAATTACGACCGTACATTGACAGTTGCACTGTTGAGGGGGTTTACAGTCAAAACGTACTTAAACCAAAACGTACCCAAGTCAAAACGTACCCGAATGGAGTCAAAACTTACCCAAATGAAGTCTAAACCTACCCAAGTGGAGTCAAAACGTACCCAATGTGTAGTCAAAATGAACACATGATTTTTATAGTATTTCTAACTTCAATTTATGTAAAAATTAATAGAAATTACGTATTCGTCATCAAGACGATTTATAACTCTTGCTTTATTTTAAATTTGCCTTACATGATTAAAACCAATGATGAAACTTATTTAACAATAAACATAGCGAAGTGAATCAAATGCTTAGTGATAAAATCACGTTTTTCTTTCTATTTTTTTTTTTAAGGAAGATAAAGTTACTATTAATGAAAAAAAAAAAAGCATATTGGATACTTTAAAAATATTTATCCATCATTATGAAAATATGTTTTATATATGAAAAAAAAAACATAAGCATCAGCACATTTAACTCTTTACCACACAAGAAAATTTGGACTGGTCTAAATTGAAAGCATTTGCAGACGACAAAATAAAGGTGACTGAAAAACTGAAATTTGTACTGGGAAGGATAGAAAACACTGTGGGAAAAGGAGAAAATTCTGGTTACCAGCATTTTCTCTTTTTCCCACAGTGTTTTCAAAAGGCTTCTTTCTCAGGGGCGTCAAAAGTAGGGATTGTGTGGTAATGGGTTAAAGAAATGATATAACAGAAATGTGATACATTAATTACATTGTTTGGATAGCAAAGATACAATTTCAGCACTCAAAAAGAGTGTAACAAATTTAATGTGGTGATTAACCCATTACCACACAATCCCTAATTTCGACTACCCTGAGAAAGAAGCCTTTAGAACACATTGTGGGAAAAGGGAAAAAAATGCATTTTCTCCTTTTCCCACAATTTTTTCTAACCTTCACAAAACAAATTTCAAATTTTCTGTCACTTTTATTTTGTCATCTGCATATGCTTTCAATTTGGACAAGCCTAAAATTGGGCTGGTCTGGTAATGAGTTAAACTAATTATTCACAATGGTCTTTAACCTGTTGTAGATTGCATAGTTATTAATTACTTTGCAAATATTTTTTATAGTTTGAGAGTCAGTTTGGTTGAGATGAAAAACCTTAGGACTGTTTTTTCAGCTAACCTGAGCACAACATGCTCAAGGGAAGCTTTTAGGATCACCTGGTGTCTGTCATCCGTCATGCATCATCAACAATTCTTTAAACATCAACTCCTCCAAAACCGCTGGGCCAATATGGACCAAACTTGGCTGGAATGTTCCTTGGGAGGTCCTCTTTGAAAATTGTTCACAGAATTTGATTACGTCAAAAGTTTTGGTTGCCATGGCAACCAAACAGTTTTCTAAGAAATTCTTTAAAAATCTTCTTCTCTGAAACAGCTGGCCAGATTTTAAAATAATTTCACAGAGTTGTTCCTTAACGTAGTGGACCCGTAATAGAACACAGCTATTTCCACTATAATATTACCCTAGAAAATTTGCTAAGATTAAAATTGAGCACTATTGTACTACTTTCACCGAGCCACTTTTTCTTTTTTGTCCTTCCTAGAATTATCATTTATAAATCTATAACTACTATAATTTCATTACAAATGGATATGATAATTACCTCCCTTTTCTGGGAACTAACAAAATTATCAACAAATAATTTCAAGACGGACCCCGAAGGAATTTCTGTTCGGTCAAAAATGTGCAACAGTATCATATCTGTACAAAATATGTCTTATCAACTGTCCAGAAATTTTATGCCATGCTGCACTATGCTTATTACGGGTCCACTACCTTAAGTGACCCTTTCCAAAACTTTTTCGTGAAATTTTGATCAGTCAAGAAACATGACTCTGGTGAATGGGGGCTATTTGCACTATACAGGAATGAAGAAATTCTAAAAAATTCTTCTTCTCAGAAACCACTGGTCAGATTTTGAAATAATTTCTCAGGGATGTTCTATGGGTGACCCTTTTCAAAAATTGTTCGCGAAATTTCAATCCATCAAGAAACATGGCTCTGGTGAATGGGGGCTACTTGTACTTATATGGACATGCAGAAATTCTTGAATATTCTTACTTCTCTGAAACGGCTGATCAGATATTGAAAAAAGTTCACAGAGATGTTCCTTGGGTGACCCTTTTAAAAACTTGTTCGCGAAATTTTGATTTGCCAAGAAACATGGCTCAGGTGAATTGGGGCTACAATATGGAAATGAAGAATTTCTTGAAAATTCACCTTCTCTGAAACCCATGATCAGATTTTGAAATAATTTCAAAGCAATCTTCCTTGGGTGACCATTTTCAAAAATGTTTTCGAAATTCTGATCCATCAAGAAGCATGGCTCTGGTAAATGGGGTCCACTTGCACTATTCGGACATGAAGAAATTCTTGAAAATTCTTCTTCACTGAAATGGTTGGTCAGATTTTGAAATGATTTCACAGAGATGTCCCTTATGTGTCCCTTTTCAAAAATTGTCAAGTGCTAGCATCGGTATGCAGTGGCACTGTTTCAGTAAGTTCCAAGTAATAGAGGTGACCAATGACATACATTTAATATTGTTTTGGGTATATTATGTCAGGCTATATGCCAAGATGGATGTATTAAAGTAAAAGAAAAATGAAAAGATCTAACTTGGTGGGAAGCTGCCTATTACAAGTAACTGCATTTGCTCAACTAAATTGCAGACTAGTCAAAATCGAAGAATTGCTGAAAACTAATCAAATTATCTAATTGGAAGAAAACCTTGAGTAAAAAAAAATGAGTTTTTCTTTCTTTCAGCTCTGTTTTCCAAAGCTGTTTGAATTACGTAAAAGCAAGATTGTCCTGTAAAAGGGTGATGACCACCTATCAGTCCCAAAATATCAAGGTTTCACCATTAGTGCGACTTTCAGGACCTTCAGTCCTTTGATTATTATTTGTATGAATAATTATATGATCTTTTTTATCACCCACAAACAGTTCAAGAAAGAAACAAGGTTAAATATTGAACTTCTTGATACGGATCATGAACCTGCAGAAGATCCTGTGGCGGTTGAATGCTGGTCTGAATATGTGGAAAAATATGTGAATAATGAAGTTGTTGCCACAGATGAGCTGAAGGACATGCTTACAGTGAAACCCGTGTTCTTACATAGGTAAGGTATTTTAGTTGCATCAAAATTTTTCAAATTAGCCCCCACAAACTATGTTGCCGGAAAAAAGTTGACTTTCTGTAAGAAATTCAGCAGTTGCTACTTATGAAGAATAAATTAGTTTTTGCCAAACAGTACTGAGTTTTGACAACCCTGTAACAGAATTACTTTGAGCTGAAAATCTTTATGAAACAGAGCTCCAAATAAGAGGGGGTGATGGCAATCTAAATCTGTTATTTCTCTTTCAAACGCTATGTTGTGGGTACTCATTAGAATCGTCTCGATGAGACGATTCTAATGAATACCTATAACATAGGGTTTATTGGAGAATAATAAATATTTTCCTACTATGTTTTCTACCTTTCCACATACAAACTTCAATGACTGACCCACATTATGTTGCCATCTTCAAAAGCTTTCCTTTCAGATTAGGCTTAATCTGAAATTTTATCAGCTGGTATGGAATTATAATGTTCCATGGTTGCACGTAAAAGGTTTTGACAGACTTTTGACATCCATTTCAGAAATGTTCGACAGTGGCGTCGCAGAAATAAAGAGCAGAAAAACAAAACAGATGAGGATGAGCCTGAAGTGAAGACAGAAGAACCTGTGAAGAAAGAAGACAATGAACAGTTAAAAGAAACATCTGAGGAAAGAGAAGAACTGAAAAAGGAAGAGGTGGGTGTAGAGGAGAAGGAATCTACAGAGAATAACAATGATGGGGACAGAGATGAAGAGGATGATGAGGTTGTCAAAACAGTCACTGACGACGGCATGGACATTATTGACAATACAGAGTGTAAATTTAATGTGAACTCTTTCAGACTGGTGTACGTGACCAATAGTGAAAGTTATCTGTATAAAAGGATGGCACTTAAAAGAGCAAGAGAGGTGGGTAGCTTAGTTGTTATGTTTTACCCCTTGATTATACTATCCTGACTTTTCAGAACCCCAATTCTTTATGACATTCCAATTTCAAATCATTTACAGATAGAATATGAAATAGTATGCAGAGGATGGTATTTCTTAGGGAGTGTGTGGTAAAGGGTTAGAGAGAAATACCTTCAAAAATATTGTGGGGAAAAGGAAAGTATGTTGGTTGCCAGCATTTTCTTTTTTTCCAACAATGTTTTCAAATTTGTTTTACTTCAGGGTTGTTAAGTTGATTGATTGTGTAAGGTTTAACCCATTACCACTCAATCCCTACTTTTGACACCCCCGAGAAAGAAGCTTTTTGAAAACACTGTGGGAAAAGGAGAAAATGCTGGTAACCAGCATTTTCTCCTTTTCCCACAGTGTTTTCTACCCTTTCCAGAACAAATTTCTATTTTTCAGTCACCTTTATTTTGTCGGCTGCTAATGCTTTCAATTTGGACCAGTCTAAAATTATCTCGTGTGGTAATGAGTTAATGCCATTTCAACATTATTTCAGTAATATTGTTGCGGCCAGTACACCTGTCTATGCTCTCCTAGACTTTCTTTGACCAATATTCCGCATGATATTCTTTCAAAGCCACTTACGGCTTTCCCACATAACCAACTCCAAAGCAATGGCCATATGTGAGAGAGGAATGAACCCTCTTATAAGCCCTTTCTTTGACTTTTAATTGTTAGTTTAGCACCAGTGCTTCGTTGGTTGTCACTAAATACACACCATTTAATGGGAGGTATATATTCGTGACAGAATGCACAGAATAACACTGAATCAATGTGTGGCATTAGAAATTATGAGCTACAACTAAATCTCATGCGATTCCTGATTGGTTCACAGCAGATATAGTGTGAAAATTGTGTGCTGGTTCACAGTAGATACAGTGTGAAAATTCTGTGTGCACTCCATTGGATACAGATGGGGTGTGGCAAAATTCTTCTTTTATTGATTAGCTTTGTATGGTGTGTATACATGCATGTTGTATTATCTACAAAACCTGTTTTTCTTTTTCAGTGTTAAAAATAGTGTCTTGTTTATTTTAGGTCTCACAAAAAGTTTACTTTCAGTCTCACATGGAAGTTTCTTGTTTATTTTCAGTCTCACAAAACAGTTTCTCTAAAACTTCATGAGAAGTTTTCTAAATGGCTTGATACATGGAAGAAAGGTTAGTTAATCTTTCATATAATTATCAAGATATCATTGAATCGCATTGTAGTTTTTTAAGTGTGTAACAAAGTTGGGGTATTGAAAAAAGTCTAGTTGGATAAAGGCCTCATATGATGAAAGCCTGATGAACAGAAGCCTTATGGGACAAAAACCTTGTTCGCCCAATAGAAATATGAACAAAAAACCCTTGTATCTTCCTCTGTTTTGGCTTTTTATAGAGTGTGTTAAAAAAAAAAAAGAGAGTAATGAAGTTCTAACTGACTGATCTAATAGTGAGGATCAAAACACCAATCCTCTTAAGAATCACGGACTAACACTTAAGATTAAAATGTTGTTAGATTATAGAAATTTATTTGAAACTTTGCATGTATGTTCATTCAGTGTCTTTCACCTCTGATTCAGAGCCCTAGCCTCATACTGTTGAAACACAGGAAACACACATTTAAACTGTTGCCATGATATGGGTGAAATAATGGGCGTATCCGTTATGCTACTCCAAATGCTCCGAACATGTTGTAGGTCAATGGAGTAACTCGGAACACTGTGCCATGTTCTTCAGAACATGTTCTCACTGTTCTAATTCAATGGAGGTGCAGAGCACCTGCTGGATGGTTGCTAGGTGATGCAAGATGGCTGGAAGACCGACAATTGTTCATGGCAAAATTTGCAATTGTCTTTTTTACGATATGAACGCCATAAACGGCCACAGTACACACGTCTCTACTGTCTCTGCAGCTAGTCATGTCCTCAACTAACACAGCTAAGACAGTAGCTTTTGCAACAGCCATCATGCCAATATACTTTCATTTCGATATGGTTTAGAATAATGTTACAAACATTCTCCA
Source organism: Tridacna crocea (assembly GCA_943736015.1). Lineage (NCBI taxonomy): Eukaryota > Metazoa > Mollusca > Bivalvia > Cardiida > Cardiidae > Tridacna > Tridacna crocea. The sequence continues at coordinate 33,592,147 of OX031057.1, read as the reverse complement.
TTCAGAGCATACTTCCAGAACAGTGTATGTGTTCTGAAATATTCTTTTCACACATTACAGAACAGCATTCCAGAACACAGAACATTGTGCCAGAACAGGTGAAAGGAATACGCCCAGTGTTAATTGGGGCGTTAAACACCACCATTCAATCAAACTTTTACCTCTGATTGATGTAATACGAATAAAATGTTTGAAAATATCCTTGCACAATAGAAATAAATAAATAGAAAATAATGTTAAACCTGTTTCCAATCAATCCCGTCTATTCATATGAAACAATGCACTGCTAGTCTAATGCGTTTACTTTTATTTTGAACTAGTATCACTGATATCTCTGGTTGTTTGAGTACAAGGAAAGTACCAGAACATAGCTAGCATACCATAATACATGTAGTTTTTATGTTGCTATATAGCTTTTCATGCACCATAACAATAAAACATTTGTTTACTTTGTAGCTAAGGTTACCAAGGAAATGGAATCTAGGTGTAACAAGTGGTTGTTAGGGGAGACAGAAGATAACAAGCCATGTATTACCACAGAAAAATTGATTGAAAACCTTGAGCGACCTCCTTTCTACCCATACAGGAAGTTCAAGGTGGAAATGTTACGGGAACCAGCAGACTTTGATCAGGAATAAATTATCACAAGCAGGGAACCATCTTCATATCAAAGAACAGATTTCAAGGTGGATCGGGCAATATATTTGACCCCTTAAAGGGTTAACCTTTGACCGTTCAATTGGATTTTAAACAACCTTGAGGAAAAGTCTTGACAACAACATGTGAAAAGGAATAAATCGGTTATTACCAGCATTTCTCTTTTTCCCACGATATTTTTTCCTTTTCACAAACAAATCCAATATTTTGAGCCAGATTAAGTAAATCATGTTCAAGACCTTTCAATGCAGACTGTTCTAAAATTTTCTCATCTTGTAAGTCGTCAATGGATCTGAAGGAAGCTTTAATTCTTTCCCAAACAAGCCCTGGTTTTTATGTGTCAGCAGTAAAAGTCTTTTGAAAACACTGTGGGAAATGGAGAAATTGCTCATAACGAGCAATTTCTTCTTTTCCCACAATGTTTTCTACCATTTTTGAGAAATTTTCTGGCATTTTCTCCAAATCTAAAATTGTCGTCTGCAAACTCTTTTAGTTTGGAAGAGTCCAAAATTTATCATTGGGGAAAGGGTTAAGCCTCCTTTTTTTACAGAGCACTGCTCATACCTGTTACCCATACTCATTGTCATGTCATACATTTGTATATAATGTGTTCAGGTAAGTTATAGATTATTATTGTGTTTGGACAGAGATGTATTTACCCCATAAGGCATTACTATGGCATCTCTAATTGAACCTAAATAACATTAAGAATGAAGCCTTTTCTTCTGTGTAAATGACACCTTTTGATAGCATAGAAAAAAATTATGTCAAAGGGTGAAATTGCTCGTCACGAGCAATTTCACCTTTTGCCATATTGTTTTTCAAAGGCTCCTTACAAGCAATGCGTAGAAATGAGTATCTATGGAGTAAAGGTTTAACATGTATATTAAGTGTTTTTACACAAACAGTCATCAAATCCAGGTAAACATTCTCACAATAAAATGTACATTATCATTTGTTTGTACACAAGTAGGCGTTAAATTTTTACATATTTATGAACATGCATCAAATTGATATAGGCATTGTCACATTACAGTGAACTTTATCATGTCTTTGTACATATATGAGCATCAAATTCATGCACATATTTTCATGTTAAGATACATGTATACATTATTATTCATTAGAACAGAAAAAGATATACATTTGCATATAGTGTTTTCATGTTAAGATTCTACCAGACCACAAAACTTTGGACGCATTAGAATTAATGGGAGACAAAATTTTTATCGTGGCTAAAAAGTGGTATTTGTCTATGAAATGGCAGACATAAAACATTGTGTGAAAAGGAGAAAATGTTAGTTACCTGCATGTTCTTCCTTTCCAATATTGAAAAGATCTTTATATAAATAGTCACTAAAATTTGGGATTGTGTGCTATATATGTTAAGATTTACAAGTATATACTGAATAATCTGTTGGCACGTAGATCTATCCTTCAAACTCTGGATTATCATAAATTACTGTTTAAGTGGAAATTTTTGCTATTTAAAAAGTGAGCTTGGAAAATTAGCAACTTTTTTTGTTCATATTATTTTACCTGAATTATTCCAACATCTAACAAATCTTGAATTCACAAACATTTCCTAATTAGTAAATAGCCATACATACTGTGTTAAAAGGGCAAGCCCATGCCTTAAGAGCTGGGCTGCAATTTAGTAAACTGCATTTATCCAAAGCTCCAGGTAAGAGGGAGTTATGATACTCTAAATCCATTGTTTCTCTTCCAAACCCTATGTTGTGGGTACTCATTAGAGACGTCTCAACAAGACGATTCTAATGAGTACTCACAAAATAGGGTTTAGTGGAGAATAACGAATATTTTTGATTTTGAAATCGAAATCACTCCCTCTGTCTCGAGCTCGGAATATCAATTTGGGGTTGTTCATACGCACATTTTGTAAACTTGTTTTCAGACTTGATGGTTGATAACCCAAAAGGCATAGAAGTACTCTATGCAAATTTTGTATGTGCACATGTGGGTTACTGAATGGCAGTCCTGCTAACCCTCGAAATATTTAGATAAAAATTTTTGCCTCTTTTTCATTGTAGTAGAGTGAAGCCTAGAATATGACACCTTTTGATAGCACAGAGAAAACATAGTGGCTAAAGGTGAAATTGCTCGTCACGAGCAACTTCACCTTTTGCCACAATGTTTTCCAAAGGCTCCTACAAGCAATGCGTATAAATAAGTATGTATGGGGTAAAGAATATCTATGGGGTAAAGGGTTTGTGCACCTCTGCGATGCTTTGTACCAAGGAAGTCATTGCATAATTCTTGATCCATTGAATCAATTTTGTTTAACTGTTTTTGTATCCTGGCAAGAAAAAAAAAGAATTGTACCGCTATTTTTTGAAAGGAAAAGAACTAAGGCTTTATACCACACAATCCCGAGTTTTAACAACCACAAGGAAGAAAGCCTTTATAGAAAAACATTGTGGCGTGGGAGGAAAATGCTGGATACCAGAATTTTCTTGTTTTCCCCTATTATTTTCAGTTTTTAGCTCACCTGAGCACAAAGTACTTAGAATGAGCTATTGTGATCACTCACCGTACATCCGTTCGTCAGTCCACATTTCCTTGTTAACACAAGCTTCTAGAAATATGAACCAGTCAGCACCAAACTTGGTCAAAATATATATGCCCCATAAGATCACAGATGAGTTCGATTATGGGCCTAATCGGAGCAGAACAACTGGAGTCATTTGCCCTTAAATACGAAAAATTGCTATATTTGACTATGTTTACTCTCTAGCATCTACAAGTTTTTAACCAACCAGCTCTAAACTTAGCCAAAATATATATAAGATCTTGGATTAGTTCAATTATGGGTCTAATCTGATGAGAATGACTGGAGTTATTTGCCTTTGAATTAGAAAAATTGCCATAGTAGACTTTGTTTACACTCTAGCATCTACAATTATGAACCAATCGGCACCAAACTTGGTCAAAATATAAATGACCATCTTGGATGAGTTATGGATGTACTCGGACTAGAACAACTGGAGTTATTTGCCCTTGAATTAGGAAAATTGCTATATTTGACTTTGTTAACCCTTTACCAAACAATCCCTGGTTTTTGCAACCCTGAGACAGGGCTTCGTAAAACTGTTCATGACATTTTGGAAAAAAAAAAAAGGCCAATTGTTCACACCTGCATCTCGTGCTCTTGTTTGACTTATGTTTTAGTCACTATCAAGCATGTGCCCTTCTTACAGAAATTGTCCCTGGGTGATCTATCCAAAAATTTATCTGCAAAATTCTGATTCATTAGAAAATCATTGCTGTGGTGATGACTGTAGGGGTGGTGAGAGATTTTGAAATGAATTTTACAAGTGACCTTTTCAAAATCGCTTGGAAGTTTCAATACAAAAAAAAAAATTGCCTATGGTCCTCTCAAAAACTCAGGTGAGTGATCCAGGGCCAACTTGGCTCTCTTGTTTGTTAAATTTTTTTTTCATGAAAGACAAAACTCATAAGTTGAGCCAAGATTAATTTATTATCTGCAAATGCTGTGAATTTGGACTGGTCTAAAATATTGGTAATAGGTTAACTAATTACCTCACAATCAAATTTCTAAATGACTCCGAGAAAAGGCTTTTAAAAAACATGTGAAAAAGGAGAAAATGCTGATAACCAGCATCTTCTCCTTTTCCCAGAACGTTTTCTAACCTTTCGCAGACAAATTGCACCATTTAACCCTTTACTCCATAGATACTCATTTTGACACATCAACAACAGACAGCTTGTGAAAACATTGTGGGAAAAGGAGAAATTGCTCGTAACGAGCAATTTCTCCTTTTCCCACAATGTTTTCCACTCAGTCAGATATTTGTATCCTCATTTGTCCATATTTTTGACATCATATCTTTATTTGCTGATGAAATGGAAGAGCCTCAAATTGGCATATCAGGTAAAGGGTTAAGCCGCATTTATTTGTTGTCTGCAAATGCTTTCAGTGTAGCCAAGTCAAGATTTAGACAAGGTTAACACATTTGAGAGTCAATTCTTTTCCAGACAAAAATGTTAACTTTGTTTCTGCTACCTGCATTTTCTCCCTTTCCCACATTGTTTTCAAAGCCTTTTTGGTCAGGGTTGTTCAAATATAGGAATGTGTGAGAATAGTTTAATTTAACTCTTTCCCACACAATCCCGACTTTTTATGACCCTGAGAAAGAAAGCTTTTGAAAATATTGTGGGCAAAGGAGAAAATGCTGGTCACCAGCATTTTCTCCTTTTGCAGCAGTGTTTTCTACCCTTCCCAAACCTTATTTCATTTTTTCAGTCACATTTATTTTGTTGTCTGCTAGTGCTTCCAATTTGGACGAGTCCAAAATTTTGTCGTTTGGTAGAGTTAGAGAGCAAAAATTCTATTACATTATGTATATAAATCACTCATCACTCTTTGTAAATCTGACCATCAAATTGTGAAATAGAATTGTAGTAACCACAAACTCCGAGTTATAGTTTTCTTTTTAATTCTCCATAGTTACAATGGTTTTAAAAAGATTTGGGATTTAACCCTTTTTACCAAACAATCCCTGGTTTTTACGATGCTGGGAAAGACGGCTTTTGAAAACACTGTAGGAAAAGGAGAAAATGCTGGTAACCAGCATTTTCTCCTTTTCCCACAATGTTTTCTACCCTTTCATAGACAAAAATCATCATTTGCATTACATTTGATTTGTCGTCTGCAAATGCTTTCAATTTGGACCAGTTTGAAATTTTGTGGTTTGGTAAAGAGTTAATCATTTCACAATTTTTTTACCCTATTGAAGAACTTAGGTTTCTGTTTGTACCACTTTCAGACTCGTCATCTGCAGGTACTTTCAGTCCTGAACAGTCTATAATTTGTTGTTTGGTAAAGAGTCCAGTTGTCTCAGAGAGGTACTGAATTGAATTATAGGGATAGTGATAATAAATTATGTTTGATTAAATAAAAAAAACACCCTTCAAAATAAAAATTGAGTTAAGCCCTGTGGAAAATGGGGTGTGTGTGTTACCCTTTACTACATAATCCCTGGTTTTAACAACCCCGAGAAGTAGCCTCCTGAAAACATTCTGGAAAAGGGAGATTAATTATGGGTATAATATGGAAAGTAGTAACCAGCATTTTCTTCTTTTCCCCCACAATGTTTTCTACTCTTCTAAAGTCAAGTTTCAATTTTTGAGTTGTGTTCATTTAGTCATCTGCAATTGCTTTCAATTTGGACAAGTCTAAAATTTTGTCATTTAGTAAAAGAGTTAACCCTTTACCACACAATGACGACTTTTGACGACCCTGAGGTAGAAGCCTTTTGAAAAAATCGTGGGAAAAGGAGAAAATACTGGAAACCAGCATTTTCTCCTTTTCCAATAATGTTTTCTACCATTTCCATATTAAATTTCGATTCTTCAGTCACATTTATTTTGTCGTCTGCAAATGCCTTCAATTTGGACCAGTCTAAAATTTTGTTGTTTGGTAAAGAGTTAATGCAACTGCATGTAGTATGAACCCACATTAGGCTTTGCAGGCTGACACTGAGCCAGACTCACGGGTATTGGTCAATTTTATGTGTCAAAGGTCAACTTTACCTCGTAACTCAGTAGTTCTGTGACAAAAAAGAATTTATTGATCCATAATTATATGATAACTTGTAGGGTACATAGCATATCGAGATGCATTACAGCCTCTTTTGTGAGAGTATCACTCCAATAAATGATGCCATTTACTATGAATATACTGACCAGCCATAACAATTGATGTTGAAACTAAATGAGCCAATTACAGTGATGTTTATTGGCCCTTTACACCTTAACTCTTTACCACACAATCCCGACTTGTAACGACCCTGAGGAAGAGAGCTTTTGAAAACCTTGTGGGAAAAGGAGAAAATGCTGGTAACCAGCATTTTCTCCTTTTCCCATAATGTTTTCTATCCATCCCAAATAAAATTTCGATTTTTGATTTATACTTATTTTGTCGTCTGCAAATGGTTTCAATTTGGATAAGCTCAAACTTTTGTTGTTTGGCAAAGAGTTAACCCATTACCAAACGACAAAATTTTAGGCTTGTCCGAATTGAAAGCATTTGCAGACGACAAAATAAAAGTGACTGAAAATTTGAAATTTGTTTTGTGAAGAGTAGAAAACATTGTGGGAAAAGGAGAAAAAGCTGTTTACCAGCATTTTCTCCTTTTCCCACAATGTTTTCTAAAGGCCTCTTTCTCAGGGTCGTCAAAAGTAGGGATTGTGTGGTAATAAGTTAAGTCATTTCTAAGATGTCTTTAATTGACCCTAAATAGCAGCATCCTTGGGATGAAGCCGTTTCTTATGTGTATATGACACCTTTTGATAGCATAGAAAACACTGTGACAAAAGGTGAAATTGCTCTTCACGAGCAATTTCACCTTTTGCCACAATGTTTTCCAAAGGCTCCTACAAGCAATGCGTAGAAATGAGCATCAATGGAGTAAAGGGTTAACAAAACTGACCAATCCATCATCTTCTATAAAATGAGACGGTAGAAATGGACCAAACAGCCATCGTGTCACAAAGTTCAAATGAAAAAAAGCCAATGAAAAGATGTTCACTGATGACATCAACTGTCTTGTTGTATAAAAGGATTTGGAATTGCCTCCATGCCGTCTGCAGGACAGATTAGTACCACGGAAGTTCCACGACACACAACTAGACCCAAACTTCGAGTATCTTCGGTCAGTTTAAATGGATCATCTGGATCTAAAAAATGAAAATAACCCATTATTGTATGTACACGCTATATCTAGATCAACCATGACCTGTAACGGATCAGGAAAGAAGTAAAGACATTCAATGATTCACAACAAGGCACAAATTTCAAGACTTTTCTTCTGTCAGTTTAACTCATCACCATACGCCAATATTTTAGGCTTGTCCAAATCGAAAGTATTTGCAGATGACAACATAAAAGTTACTGAAAATTTGAAATTTAGAATTTTTTTGTTTTGTCACTTTTGTGAAAAGTAGAAAACATTTTGAGAAAAGAAGAAAATGCTGGTTACCAGCATTTTCTCCTTTTTCCACAATGTTTTCTAAAGGCTTCATTCTCTGGGTCGTCAAAAGTAGGGGTTGTGTGGTAATGGGTTAACTATATACCAAAAGCCAAAATTTCAAACTGCCAAATCTCAAGCATTTGCAGACAACAATATTTGAGCTCAAATAATGCGATTTGTCTTTGACAAGGTAAAAAACATCATAGGAAAAGGAGACAATAATGGTTACCAGCAGTAAATTTCTCCTTTTACCCGTGTTTTCAAAAAACTTTTTCCTTAGGGTAGTTAACTCTTTACCACACAATCCAAATTTTTAACAACTCTGAGAAGAAGCCTTTTAAAGACACTGAGGGAAAAGGAGAAAATGCTGGCAACCACCATTTTATCCTTTTCCCACAATGTTTTCTACCCTTCCAAAAACAAATTTCTATTTCTGAGCCACATTATGTCGTCTGCAAATGCTTTCAATTTGGACAAATCTACAATTTTATCCTTTATTAAAAGGGTTGAGGTCTTGATTAGGATGAAAAGATTATCTGGACCTAAAATTGAAAAAAGCCCCTCAATGAATATTGTACAGGTTATGTGGATAATTACCAAAATGTATCTCAAGACAAAGAACAATCAATATGTATTAACTCATTACCACACGAGAAAATTTTGGACTGGTCCAAATTGAAAGCATTTGCAGACGACAAAATAAAGGTGACTAAAAATAGAAATTTGTTCTGGGAAGGGTAGAAAACACTGTGGGAAAAGGAGAAAATGCTGGTTACTAGCATTTTCTCCTTTTCCTATAGTGTTTTCAAAAGGCTTCTTTCTTAGGGGTGTCAAAAGTAGGGATTGTATGGTAATGGGTTAAGCCATTTCCCAAACAATTTCTGGTGTTTACGACCCCGAAACAGTAAGCCTTTTGAAAACATTGTGGGAAAAGAAGAAAATGCTGGTATCCAACAGTTTCTCCTTTACCCACAATGTTTTCCAAAGCCTTCGTTCTCAGGGTCATTAAAACACTGTATTGTATGGTGAGGGGTTAACCAGTGTAATAATAGGACTTGTCCTATGGTTACAATTACATGAACTTTTAGTAATGATAGCTGCCAAAAGTAAACAACATGGATGTACTAAACTCTTTACCGAACAACAAAATTTTGGACTACTCAAAAGCATTTGCAGAAGGTAAAATAAATATGAGTCTAATACTGATAAAATAAATATGAATCTAAACTTGATTTTTGATTTTGGGAGGGTAGAAAACATAGTGGGAATAGGAGAAAATACTGGTTACCAGCATTTTTTTCCATTTCCCTAAATGTTTTCAAAAGGCTTCTATCTCGGGGTCGCTAAAAGTCGAGATTGTGCAGTAAAAAGTTAATGCATTTAAATCAAAATCATATCATTTGAAAGTGTAAAAAATAATGTGATAAGCCGCTATTGTTTGGTCCACGAAAGTGATACTTAATGGCAGAGAAATTTATTTCAAAAACTAGGTCAAACCCATTCTGGTGACTCTGTTCACTTTTTGCCCGATTTCAAAATTCATTTTTCTGCCAGCAACCAATATTTGGGCTGACCACACAATAACAAACGCATCCTCATGCTGATTTCCATACTTTTAAAATTTTATAATGTGATTTAACTTTACCAAACGATAAAAAATTAGACTGGTCCGAATTGAAAGGATTTGCAGACAACAAATTAAGTGTTGCTGAATTAATGATTTTTGTTTTGGATAGGGAAGAAAACAATGTTTTCAAAAGGCCTCTTATACAGGGGTGTTACAAGTTGTGATTGTGTGGTAAAGAGATGCATTTTGACAGCTACTTTGTTTACTTTCAGCAGCTATTGGCACAATGATATTAGTCTAACAAATTGACCTGAAATAAATGACCTCTATTAACATATATTACACATTTGAATTATTGTCCGAACTTAGCTTCAGCTTATGTTGTCTGCATGCGGAACTATGTGCACATTTTTTAACTCTTTAGGAGGCAAATAGATTTATAGTGTCTTCAGAAAATACTTAAAATATCTAAAATGAAAATTATTTTGTTGGTTTAAACTGGTGATAGGGGGCAAGTGACTCAGATCTAAGATGCACTTTCTGTGCAGCCTGATCTTGATCTATGCCATCCGCAAACGCTTTTTGATTTGACTATAGCGCAGTAGGGTCAAACCTGACATTTACCGTTAACAGAATTTCTGTACGGTCCGATTATACCCGATGATTTAAACATTCACGTTTTAATTATTATTTGCATAAAGGTCAATTTCAGGTCAATTTATATTAGTAATACCAACCTCTCAGATACTCTATGGATTCATCCAACACAAGGTTTAACAGTGGATCAAAACCTTTAAGTATTCCACTGGCTGGAAAAAAAAGAAAATGTATATGTTAGGCTCTGTGAAAAGATGGTTTAACCCATTACCACACAATCCCTACTTTTGACGCCCCTGAGAAAGAAGCCTTTTGAAAACACTGTAGAAAAAGGAGAAAATGCTGGTAACCAGCATTTTCTCCATTTCCCACAGTGTTTTCTACCCTTCTCAGATCAAATTTCAATTTTTCGGTCACCTTTATTTTGTCCTCTGCAGATGCTTTCAATTTGGACCAGTCTAAAATGTTGTCGTGTGGTAAAGAGTTAACCCATTACCACACAATCCCTACTTTTGACAACCCTGAGAAAGAAGCCTTTAGAAAACATTGTGGGAAAAGGAGAAAATGCTGGTGACCAGCATTTTCTCCTTTTCCCACAATGTTTTCTACTCTTCACAAAACAAATTTACAATTTTCAGTGTTTTTTTTGTCATCTGCAAATGCTTTTGATTTGGACAAGCCTAAAATATTGTCGTTTGGTAATGAGTTAACCTTTTACCCCACAAGGCATTTTTATGGTATGTCAATTGACCCTAAATAACAGCAAGGATGAAGCTGTTTATGTGTATATTACACCTCTTGATGGCATAGAAAACATTGTGGCAAAAGGTGAAATTGCTCGTCATGAGCAATTTCACCTTTTGCCACAATGTTTTCCAAAGGCTCCTACAAGCAATGTGTAGAAATGAGTATCTATGGAGTAAAGGGTTACTGCACCTGCAAAAAGTATGGACCCCTATTAGCCTGTGCAGTTTGAGCAGGCTGACATGAGTCAAAACTTTCTGCTAATGTTTAATTTTCTGCATGTCTAAAGACAGTCTACCTCATGAACCAGCTGGATTGTAGACAAAATGGATCTGATGAATCCATAGTAACTACATGTATTATACACAATCATTCGCTTATTACTATAATGTTATTAATCAAGTGATTTCGTATTGGCCCAGTTACAGGTCTGAGGTCAGCCGTATTGGCCACGAGGCCGAAGGCCAATACATCTGACCGAGGACGTGTAACTGGGCCAATACGAAATCACTTGATTAATGACAGTTTTATTAATTAACCCTTTACCAAACAATCCCTGGTTTTTACGTCCCTGAAAAAGAAGCCTCCTGAAAACATTGTAAGAAAAGGAGAAAATGCTGGTAACCAGCATTTACTCCTTTTTCCCACAATTTTTTCTACCTTGCTGGAAACAAATTAATGTCAATTTTTGCGTTACTTTTACTTAGCCACCTCCTTGAACGTGATTGGCTAATTTCTGTTTTGGTCGCGGGTCATCAATATTGATACGAGGTCAACTGTATTGATCAGAGGTCAAGTCGTATTAAGCCGGGGTCAAGACCTGTATACTATACGAAGTCAGAAATTTGACTGGTATCGTGTGGACTGGTTTCCTTGTATAACTTCTATATATCCAGTAGTTAATTAATAAAATTCATCATAGACATGTATTAACCTTTTACCAAACAATCCCTTGTTTTTACAAAGAAGACTTCTGAAAACTTTGTGGGAAAAGGAGAAAATGCTGTAACCAGCATTTTCTCCTTTTTCCACATTGTTTTCTACTCTTCTAAACTCAAGTTTCAATTTTAGGGTCCCATTCATTCTGTTGTCTGCAAACGCTTTCAGTTTGGAAACGTCTTAAATCTTATCATTTGGTAGGGAGTTAATCATTATAATTATGTCTTTTTGTTACATCACAATTCATACTGATCACATCTACGACCTAAAACACTAGATAAGTAACATTTACAGCCGCTTGTATTTCCTCCCTTTTCCAACAAGGTTTTCTATCCAATATCAATAATATTTCCCATGCTTAGCATTCAACCCTCTACTAAACAATCTTGGGTTTTAACCCATTACCACACAATCCCTACTTTTGACAAACCTGAGAAAGAAGCCTTAAGAAAACATTGTGGTAACCAGCATTTTCTCCTTTTCCCACAATGTTTTCTTCCCTTCACTAAACAAATTTCAAATTTTCAGTCACTTTTATTTTTGTCGCCTGCAAATGCTTTCAAGTTGGAAAAGCCAAAAATGTTGTCATTTGGTAATGAGTTAATGTTGTTATGGGAGAAAGTTTTCAAACTAGAAAGCCCAGAATGGCCTGATATCGCTCTACTGGCAGAGATTTTGCTTTTATACCAGTGACAGTTTGCTAGATTTTCAATCCCTTGATGAATCTTTGCAAGTTCCAAAATAATTGGATCAACACTGTGAACTTCATTGACAAAACAAGAATTGGAAATTTTCATTCAAATTTGAATGGCTACTTTTCCCAAAAAGATTTTAAGATTTTTTAAAAAAATTAATTGGGTTCAAGCTGTTTCTGATATAAAGCAACTGTACAAGTTTCATGAAAATCCAACCAAAAATTCTATTCTAATCACATAAACAAGAAATGGAAATTTCAAAATTTAATTGGCTACTTTTCCCATATTGTTTGTTGGATTTTTTTTCAAAATTGAAAGGTTTAAAGCTGTTGATGCGACAAAGCAATTGTGTGAGTTTCACAAAAATCTGGTTACAAATGAATACTTTATCATCTAAAAAAGAAATGGAAATATTCAGCTTGAAATGGCTACTTTTCCCATATTGTTTATTGGATTTTTTTCAAAATCAATAGGGTTGAAGCTACTGATGAGATAAACCAACTGTGTGAGTTTCACTAAAATCTGACAACAAATGCAGACTATTGCGTACACAAGGATTGGAAATTTTATTCTTGAAATTGCAACTTTTCCCATGATGTTTTTTGTATTTTTTTAAAAATCTATAGGGTTTAAGCTACTGACGAGATAAAGAAACTTTTTTGAGAAAATCTGGCCACAAATAAAGACTTTTATCGGGTGAACAAGAATTGGAAATTCTAATCTTGAAATGGCTACTTTTATCATATTGTTTTTTGGATTTTTTCCAAAATTGATAGGATTGAAGCTATTGATGTGATAAATGAACTGTCCAAGTTTCACGAAAATCTGACAATAAATGCAGACTTTATCACATAAATAAGAATTTGAAATTTTCAACTTGAAATGGCTACTTTTCTCATAAAGTTTATTGGATATTTTCAAAAATCAATAGGGTTGAAGCTTTTGATGAGATAAACAAACTATGCCAGTAGTGCTAAAAAACTGAACATAGAGAACATGCTGGTAACCAGAATTTTCTCCTCTTCACACAATGTTTTCTACCCTATTGGAGAAGTGAAGTGCATTCATACCTATGTTTTCGATATAAACTTTTGTAAAACTTGTGAATGTGCATCTAATTTTAAACCCAGGGGTACAGATGCATTAGATACAGCTATGTACATACCAAATTTGGTAGCCTTGGGGCTTCTAGCAAGAGAATTTTACAAAAGATCTCGAAAAAATTCATTGTTGTTGCCATGGTAAGCAAAGTTTTTTATGCAAACAGTTTTTACAGCTATTAAATTCTTTCAAGTTGTTCTGAAGCAGACCACAGAAGGATAATTTCTGTGAAGTACTAGCAGAATTGGATGGCTAGTTTCAGAGATGTTCAAAAAGAAAAACCCATGTGGGCATACACAGGGTGATGACATAAGGCTAGTTGCCTTCGGCCAGTAGAGCTAAGCCTTTCCCAAACAATCCCTGGTTTTTACGGGTCTCGAATAGTAGCCTTTTGAAAACATCATGGGAAAAGGAGAAAATGCTGGTAACCAGCATTTTCTCCTTTTCCCACAATGTTTTCTACCCCATCATGGACAGAAATCCTCTTTTCAGCATGAGTTGAATTGTCGTCTGCAAATGCTTTCAATTTTGTCTAGTCCAAAAGTTTGTCATTTGGGAAAGGGTTAATCAAAGTGATGATGAATTAAGATAATTATACATGTGTACAAAAACATCTTAGATCTTCCGTATATATTTTACCTTCTCTCCCTCCACTGAACTTGACGCGGATGGGTTTTTCCAGGTATTTGGACAGATCTAAAATTGTCTCTTTCTTTTTCTTTTCAACCCCAACGGTTTTGTCTGTTTGCTGTCAATGATAAAATGAACTATAACAAGAGGGCCATGATGGCCCTGAAGTCACTCACCTCAGCCTTTTGAACAAACATGACCCATTTTTAATCTCTTTCAAGATGTTATGACAAACATTCTACTAAGCTTTCACAATTATTGGACTGAAATTTTGGCTTCTGGCTTGTACACAAGCCTTTCCTAGGCTCATCCAACATGTCTTCAAGACAAACTTTCTGACCAAGTTTCATGAGTATTGAACTTAAATTATTGCCTCTAGGGTGTACACAAGGTTTTTCTGAATTTTCCTAGTAATCCAGTTTTTCACCCAACATGACCCATTTTTTAAACTTCTTTAACCCTTTCCCAAACGACAAGTTTTTGGACAAGACCAAATTGAAAGCATTTGAAGATGTCAATTCAACTCTTGCTGAAAAGATGATTTTTGTCTATGATAGGATAGAAAACATTGTGGGAAAAGGAGAAAATGCTGGCTACCAGCATTTTCTCCTTTTCCCACAATGTTTTCAAAAGGCTACTATTCCAGACCTGTAAAAACCAGGGATTGTTTGGGAAAGGGTTAAGATGTCTTCAAGACAAAATTAACATTTTGACCTGGTTTTGTCAGAGTACAGGACTAAAACTGTGGCATTCTAGAGCATGCACAAGGTTTTTTAAAAAAAAAAACTGACCTAGTAACCTAGTTATTGACCTGACATGACCCATTTTCAAACTTATCCAAGATGTTATAATCAAGACAAGAGGACCATGATGGTCCTATATCGCTCACCTGAGTACTAAGCAGTAAAGGTCAACAATGAAGATAAATACAGAATATCAAAGTTCAAGGTCAAATAATTCTGACAGGGTATGTAACTGTGCAAAATGCATCTTTTACTTTTAGAGAAGAAGATTTTTAAAGTTTCCCTTCTTTGTTCTTATGTTTCAAACTTCTGACCCCCAGGGTGGGGCAAGTTTTGACCCCAGGGGCATCATATGAACATTCTTAGTAGAGATCCACTAAGAGATGCTACATACCAAATATCAAAACTCTGCATCTTCTAGTTTCAGAGTAGTAGAATTTTAAAGTTTTCCTTCATTGTTCCTATGTTTCAAACTTATAACCCTCGGGGCCGGGCCAGTTTTGACCCCAGGGGCATCATATGAATAATGTTGGTAGAAGTCCACTAGGAAATGCTACATACCAAATATCAAAGCTCTGCACCATCTAGTTTCAGAGTAGAAGAATTTTAAACTTTTCCTTCTTTGTTCCTATGTTTCAAACTTGTGACCCCGGGGTGGGGCCAGTTTTGACCCCAGGGGCATCATATGAACAATCTTGGTAGAGGTCTACTAGGAGATGCTACATACCAAATATCAAAGCTTTGCACCTTCTAGTTTCAGAGAAGATTTTTAAAGTTTTCCTTCTTTGTTCCTATGTTTCAAACTTATAACCCCCGGGGTGGGGCCAGTTTTGACCCCAGGGGCATCATATGAGCGATCTTGGTAGAAGTCCACTAGGAGATGCTACATACCAAATATCGAAGCTCTGCACCTTCTAGTGTCAGAGAAGAAAATATTTAAAATTTTCCTTCTTTGTTCCCATGTTTCAAACTTGTGATTCCCGGGGCCGCGCCAGTTTTGACCTCAGGGACATCATATAAAAGATCTTGGTAGAGGTCGACTTGGAGATGCTACTGTACATACCAAATATCAAAGCTCTGCACCTTCTAGTTTCAGAGAAGAAGACTTTTAAAGTTTTCCTTCTTTGTTCCTATGTTTCAAACTTGTGACCCCCGGGGTGGGGCCAGTTTTGACCCCAGGGGCATCATATGAACAATCTTGGAAGGTCCACTAGGAGACGCTACATACCAAATATCAAAGCTCTGCACCTTCTTATTTCAGAGAAGAAGATATTTAAAGGTTTCCTTCTTTGTTCCTATGTTTCAAACTTGTGACCCCTGGGGCAGGGCCAGTTTTGACCCCAGGGGCATCATATGAATAAGCTTGGTACAGGTCCACTAGGAAATGCTACATACCAAATATCAAAGCTCTACACCTTCTAGTTTCAGAGAAGAAGATTTTCAAAGATTTTGCTACTTTTTTCCTTTTTTCATGGCAACCAGAGTTATGGCTGAAATTCAATCTCTTGAACAAATTTGGTAGAGCTTAACCCAAGGAACATCCCTGCTCAGTTTCATCAAGATCTGCCCAGTGGTTTTGGAGGAGAAGGTGTTTAAAGAAATTGTAGACGATGGACGACACACAATGGACATTGGGCGATCACATTAGCTCACCATGAGCACTTTGTGTTCAGGTGAGCTAAAAAACATAAACAGAGACATAATCAAAAACATACTGACAAACTTTCAAGGGCATTGGGCTGAAATTATGGCCTTTGTAGTGTAACCAAGGTTTTTCTAAGATTTGATCCTGTAACCTAGTTATTAAGTTGACATTTACCGTCTTGTCTAAGATATTATAAAGAAACATTCTGACCAAGTTTCAAGAGTATCGGACTGAAAATAGGGCATCTATAATCTACACAACATTAAAAAATCTTTTAGATTTGACCAAGACTTACTGAAATGATCAAGTTTTTTACCTGAAATGACCCATTTTCAAACTCCGACGAGATATGATCAAGACAAACATTCTGACCAAGTTTCATGAATATCAAACTGAAAATGGGGCTTGTAGAGCTTCACAAGGTGATAAAGGACAATGCATGACCCACACAGCACAATCACAAAAGCTTACTTTGAGCATTTTGTGCTCAGGTGAGCTAAGAACTTAATACTTTTCCAGAAAACCTTTTTTTTTTAGGACACATAAGTCTTTGGCAGACAGTGTACATCAAGATCAGACTGCACATAACATGCAGTCAATCTTGGATCTACACAGTCTTTTATTCTGTAGCATGACTGAATTGTTTTAAATGTACTGGGCTTGTAATTTGCAGATCTGAAACCAGTATTAAAGTTATTTATTTGGAAGCGAATTAGTTAAATTTTTCCCACTGCCCAAAATATGTAGACTTTACCAAACTGATAGGATTTGCAGTATATATGTGGCTTAAATGATGGAATTTTTTCTTAAATTTGATTAAGTAGAAGTCTGAGCGAAAAGGAGAAAATGCTTTCAACCCGCACTTTCTTCATTTCTCACAATGTTTTCATAAGGCCGTTTCCTATGAGTCTTTTAAACTTGTGATAGTAAGGTAACAATTAAAACACCTTTAGGGGAGTTGTTTTGTTAAGGTTTAATAGGTTTTCGAGTTATAGAGCAGACTGATTTTAGTGGCTCACAGGGTAAAACAATTTATTATACTGCAAAGAAATTTCTCGTGATCTGATTGGTTAACATGTCAGTACTCAGAAGCATATATATCATGTACCCTGGCAAAAACCATGTATAGCCAGTTTCCCTTTTGAGTGCCCTGTAAACATCACTACATGTGCAACACATCATCCAAAATGGCGCCGTAGATCTATCACCAGACTGCATATTTATGCACCAAACTGCACGTTTTAGTGACTTCAGTTTCCAATGACGTCAGTTTTCAATGAATTGGGGCTGTCTATTTATTTCATCAGCATACTCGATTTGTGAGATTATAAAACAGGAAAATTTCGCTTAACGCCTTTGAACCCTTTGAAAGGTGAAACTTTGCAGTATAATAAATTATTTGTACATTCGGCTCGGAGCGAGATGATTCATCACAGCCTTAACAAGTTTTCAAGTCCCCTGGCACCTGACCATACGACTAATAATGTCTCCCTATCCTGATGGGCGAAGATGTTAAATTAAGGTTTAAATGTGTTCTCGCTGCACTACATTTTTTCTAAAATTTCGGTCTAGTCCCTGGTTCTTTCAGTTGTGATTGATGATAATGTGGAGCAGATAAAATCCATACAGTCTGTGTAACTTTGAATTTTGTAATTGCATAATATAAAAGTATTAAGGCTTAACGAAACATGGTGAGGAATCCCAGACCATTCACACATTTTGCATAAACTTTGTTATGACTACATCTTGTTATACAACATAGTTCTTCACTGTAGGAACTTAATTTCCCATCTTTAAGGTTCTTAAAGTTCAGTATAAGTCAATATAGAAGGGTGCAATCACGTGGGACGAATACGCACGGTCGAACAATCCCCGGGACGAACAAGTTTAGGGACAAACTTAATTGATTTGGGACGAACAAGCCCGAAACCTTGAAATATGACTTCCATTCCGGAAACTATCCTACGCTGACTTTGCTTGGCTTCTTTGGGGAAGATAATGCAGGATAGTTATATCCATACTGTAAAAGAAATGAACTAATGAAATGAAACGGTGGAAAACCGCGGACATGCACGTCGACAACCATTCCGTTTATTTCTTGCAGTATTTCCAAAATATGCAGAACAATGTCTCCATTAGATGTAACCCACGAGTTTGCAATAAAATACGCCAGTTTTGACATAAAAAATTACTTGTTGTTTGGCGAGTGGTGGTGCAGCCATGCTTTGGATTAAGGAGCGTCCGAATCGTTGTTTAGTCGTTCAGTGTTTACAGTTGAGTTCGATATGAACTATAGTTAGCGCATGACTCACTGATCCAAACTCAAACGATACTGGTAAAAAGAACTTTTGAAAAGATTGTAGGATAAGAGAAAATGCGGGTTACAAGCTCTTTACCCATTTATTCAACAAGGTTTTTTACACTTGTTAGAATAAATTTCTATTCTTCAGTCACATTTATTTTGTCGTCTGCAAATTTATGCTTTGAATTTGGACACGTCTAAACTTTTGTCGTTTGGTAAAGAGTTAACCCCTTTCAACTATTAAATTTGCTGCATTGGCAATATCATCTACAAAGTTGATCAATATTGTCTCTAACGTAAGTAGTAATCCGGCATTAGAAAGTAGAGAAAGGAAACTTTTCAATGGGCCGTGCAATGCTTAGTGCTACCCAGTTCATCACTCGGTCCACTGTATTGAAACTAGCTAGATCTATATAACATTTGAACCATGCAAAAGGGGGCTTAATCATCTCTATAATGAGACTAAACGTAACTTGCGTATGAGATGAGGGTGCCTCGGGTTTGATCTCTCGCTGGTAAACCCTTCATGTAAGATTTATAAATGATAAATGTGCAGTATCAGCCGTCTCGCGCCTTTTTTTTTTTAAACTCATTACCAAACGACAAAATTTTAGATTTGTCCAAATTAAAAGCATTTGCAGACGACAAAATAAAAGCGACTGAAAAATATATTTTGTTTCGTGAAGGGTAGAAAACATTGTGGGAAAAAGGAGAAAAATGCTGGTAACCAGCATTTTCTCCTTTTCCCACAATGTTTTCTAAAGGTTTCTTTCTCAGGGTCGTCAAAAGTAGGGATCGTGTGGTAATGGGTTAATTACATACATGTAAGGTATCAGTCATTGGTATGGAAGATCTTCCTTTACTTTGAAAAAATGTAGGAGCTCGTGAAATTGAACGATGCCCCGGCAAAGGGAGGCGTAATGCACCCCTGTCATGAATCATACGAAATTTACAAGACATCACGTCATCATGAATCCATAAAATCCATTTTGTCTGACAACCGGCTCTATCATGAGATTGACTGGTTCTTTAACAAACAATCTTTGACCAGCAGCAAAACGTTTTGACCCATGTCGTTCTGCCCCGTCATTAGTCACGTGCCAGTCACTTAACATTCCCACAATGCTTTTTTTTTATTCTTGGCGGGAAATCTAAAAATAACTTAAGATGCTACATAGCCTTTTAAGGGAATATCATCCAAAAAATTTTTTTATTTTTTTTGTAATATTATGATTCTTAATTATTGATGATTTGTATTGCTTTTTCATAATTATAAATTTTAGAGATACATATATTTTTTAATTTTGTTTGATGTGAAAAACCTAAATGCCCACCTTTAATATGTATGTTGATGTTTACTCAGTAAACTATATGCTGTTTTAATTTTCCACTTATTTCATTGCTTAACCCTTTCCCAAACGACAATTTTTTTAACTAGACCAAATTGAAAGCATTTGCAGACGACAATTCAACTCTTACTGAAAAGATGATTTCTATCTATGATAGGATAGAAAACATTGTGGGAAAAGGAGAAAATGCTGGTTCCCAGCATTTTCTCCTTTTCCCACAATGTTTTCAAAAGGCTACTATTCCAGACCCGTAAAAACCAGGGATTGTTTGGAAAAGGGTTAAAAAATACTGTGTACTTGTGTACAGAGCACACTGTTTCACTGAAATATTGTTGAAAGCAGTCATTACGTTATTCATGCCTTTACCAGCAATCCTTCAGGAGTTTTCATCTTTTGAGTCAGTTTTCTCTTCTTTGCAAGTGCTTTCAACTTCGACAAGTTTAAAATTATGCCAGGTGGTAAAGGGTCAAGTTATTATCCATAAAAATCTTTAGACACGCAGTCTGCAGATACAAAAAAACCAAAGCCGAGAATCGGATTTCCCTTACAGGGTTGGAGAAATCGCTGATTTGAGCATTTTTTTCCCAACGATGTTTTCAAGAGAGTGGTTCTAACAGTGTAGCCGCAGGCCAGATTTTAAAATAATTTCACAGAGATGTTCCTTGGGTGACCCTTTTCAAGAATTTTGATCCGTCAAGAAACACGGCTCTGGTAAATGGGGGCTACTTGCACTATACAGAAATGAAGAAATTCACTTAAAAATTCTTCTTCTCAGAAACCGCTGGTCAGATTTTTAAATAATTTCTCAGAGATGTTCCTTGGGTGACCCTTTACAAAATTTGTTCGCCAAATTTTGATCCGTCAAGAAACATGGCTCTGGTGAATGGGGGCTACTTGCACTATGCGCATAGGATATGAAGAAATTCTTGAAAATTCTTCAACTCTGAAACGGCTGGACAGATTTTAAAATAATTTCCTTGTTTTAATCATGTAAGATGAATTTAAAATAAAGCAGAATCAAAAATAATCACTATCAAGATAGTAAAATGAACATTTCTGAATAATTTGTACTTAAAAGATGGAAGATAAAAAATACTATAAAAATATTTTGACTTCACACTGGGTATATTTCAAAATGACTACACTTGGGTACGTTTTGACTTCCATTGGGTACGTTAGACTGTAAACCAGTAAAGACTTGCCGATTCATCCCATTTTCGGGTCCGAATTTTATCGATTCTTGAGCAACATCTTCACTGTGTTGTAAGCTGTACGGTATGAAATATGTAGTCACTTCCAAGATGGCGGACTCTTTACATGGAGAAAGGTGCGTGTCACATTTTATCACCAATAACTTTTGTTTTTGAAACCTTCGAGTCATGATACTTATAATTTATTGTGGGGGAATGATGTGGTAAGCCTCGGTACTTTATAGCAAAGAGCCAGTGCCATTATTCGATACGTTCTATCGGCGTAAACATTGCCATTCGGTAAAATTTAAATTTGAAGTGAGGAACTTGCATTGTTTTTAGTTATAGAATGGAAAATAAGCCAATGCAGTGGATGAAGGTTGTTGTTTCTGTAGGTATTCATCATGCGCTTTCCAATGATAAGGGTAATTTTTGTGAAATATGTCTAGAAAGACCTGAAAACATGTGTTTTGTATATCGCTAATGCAGCGGTGTAGTCCACATCAACATATACACACGCAGCGGTGTAGACACGTTGTTTTCTGAACGGTTTAGACACAGACATAAGCTTTATATTCTGTACGGTTTAGACATAAAATTTGACAGTATCTGTGGTCTAGACATATGTACTGGAAAGACTTTGTCTTTTGATATTTGTGTTACATACCATTTACCTGCTTAAAAAAAAAAAAACACTTTGTCTATCCTATATTTCAGTTGCACGACATTTGCGTGCTACCAATGCCCATTTGGAGATTTCGAAAGTGTTGTTCGACACTTCATGGAACAAAAATAGCATCAGGGCTTTTGGAAATACAATATTATTGCTCTCCTATATATTCTAAAAGACAAACTTATATCAAATAGGAATAAGTCATGTTTTGAAAGTGTTTCACTAATCATCGACGGTCTTTCTATCAAAATATGGGAAATTAAAATTTCTTTGGTACTTCGCGAACGGGTCTGCCTATTCACCTACCAGATGTAGTCCGAGGCCGAAAGGAACATTCGAAAAACGAAAAAAAACCAACTTTATTCATGAGATAACTTATCTTAATGGGTAACATTCGATTTTATCAATATAAATCCATGGCCCATATATTATAAAATCAAACTGTACAATGGTAAATGAAAATTGTGAATATCGATCACACGGAATAGACCATTTGCCAAATACTGTTACTGACGCGTCACCACGAGTTACTTCCCTTTCCAGCGAACAATGTTTCCCAATCTTGTATATACCCGAATAGTGAAAGGGTCATATTTTTTAAATGGATTACACCCTAAATGCGATAAATAAGACAAAACACATAAAATGGCCGTGTCGGTATTTTTATCAGTTATCGTTTTCGAAGACACGCACAAAAAAAAAACTTGTTTTATCAATTTTACGGTTGACTTCAGAGAGTAAAGCGGTATCATTTATAAGGGCTGTCTCCTGCCGGGCGTGTTGATACAGCTTTTTGTATGCAGACTGCATTAACCCTTAGGCTGCCAAGCGCGACTCAATGTCCTTTTGCGGACAATATAGATTCAGATCACACCAGGAAGAACGTGCAGTCTGATCCTAGATCTACATTATCCTATAAGGAGATATTTTTTTCTCGAGATATTCCTTTGAAATACGTTTTGAGGTTTTACTATCCGCTTTAGAAATGGCATATAATTCATTTAGTAAGACAATGTTTAACTAAAAAAAACCTCCATTCCTAAAGAAATTTGTGCAAATATACCGTTAAAGTGGGACCTGTTAACCCAGGTTACATAATAATGCATTTGAAAAAAAAAGTTCGGGCAGAAAAATGCATCTTTTAGTGACAGTAATTAGAACAGACTTACCCTCCGTCACAGATTTTAACAATTCCAAACTTTTACAAGTGATCAACGTAAGACTAAATGGGATAAACACTTAATTATGACACTTGTGAGTTAGTCGGTGCCTAAAAAGAACACAACAGCTTTTCATATAGATCATCCACTTTGACGGTGAAATACCGAGATCAAACGAACACCCAGCTAACCCTTTACTAGCTTTTCAATGAAAACAAGTATAGCACGTATTCACTTCCTAAAAATGAATCTCTAACATCTTTTCTTCTAGAGGGAATGGAAGGTTTGAAATTTGAATTAAACTTTGTTATTACGATAGTTAACTTATATGGTAGTTGACATGAACATGGCAAACATGCAAATATACAGATTTTTAAAAATGTTATTTCAAAGTTAACGTTTTTGCTATAAATTCAAAATGTTTGATGTCCCAGTTTTTTGTTAGTAGACTGTGTCTGTCTTTTAGCAGATACTGGAAGGATTTTTTGGAAAAATTATCACATTAATAGTTTAAATAAATCAAACCAAAGATTCCTGGACGACGAGTCTGTACGTTACAAACTTTGCAAACATTGGTTGAATAATCAGACATAAAAATAGGAAAGGTCTTCTGCAGTTAATATATTGATGTTATCCCCCTACACCCCATTTTTTACAACACTGAATCTTTCACCAACTCTTTACGAAACAGAAATTTGAGACTTGCCCAAATGTAAAGCCTTTGCAGAAAACAATTTGAATGTGGCTTAAAAATGAAATTTTCTTTAGGAAGGATAGCAAGGGAAAAGTTTGGTTACTAGAAAAGGTTGATTATCTGTCCAGTGTCTTCAGAAAGACGGGGACGGGCCATTTACTGATCTTAAAGCACTATTATCAAACATTTTAGTTGCACTTTCAGACATGTACCAATTGACGAATAACTTCATGTTATAGATCATGAATAAAAGAAATATGGCTTCAGATCAAATTTCAGACCTTCCATAACTTCTTCAAGCTTCATTTTGAGTATTTAAAAATATGTATCTAATGAAGTCTAACTAAAAAAAAAAAAAAATGTTTGAAGGGTTAAATCGGTGTTCCTTTGATCTCGGTACCGCACTGCAGGGTGGATGACCTTTAGTATAGCTGTAATGTACTTGCTTCTTACTGATTAGCACACACGTACGTGTTACATTAATTGACTCTTCTAATCTTTTGTTTCATATTAATTTACCCTTTTGGTGATCATTAATAGTCAGGATTATGAACTTTATACAGGTTTCAGAGGGTAAGTCCGTTCTTAGTCTCTACATGCCCTTTATTTCAATACGATTTCATAAAATGCATATTTTGTCTGTTTATGATTATTTTTTTCAAAGGCAATATCATGAAATATCTTTGAATTGTGTTTGAATTGATTTCCATAGATTTCTTGCTATGCCTCTTCCTTTTCAGTCATGAATTTGTCCATATTTAAAGGATTTGCGAATAGGACATACTGCATTTGTTATTGAAATAATGCTATGATTGTCCGGTGTCACGTGATACGTCTGGTGCACCGCTTACGATAAAATGAAAATAACGCTTATATCAAATCTAATTGGCAAATCGTCTATTCCATCTTAATCAGCGAAAGTATTTCAAACAACTCCGAAATAAAAATAATTGGCAAGTCCGGGATGGTAATTATCATACTAAGTGAATGATTGAAATTATGGCTGCCAGCATGCTGGAATTGATTTATAATTGCACAAAAAAAATCATTAGTAATTTCAGAGACATACAATACACTTATTTTATGTCTCTGGTAATTTCATAATTTATTTTTTCGTGATATAATACTGACTATTACATAAATAATATCATAAATAATCTCTCAATGCACTCTTTTGTTCCCAACTATCTCTCTTCGTTCCACGATGATCCCTTGTCGGTTCCAGACGATTCCTTTGGTGGGAGTCGGTGATAAGGGAGACTGTCTCGAACTACATGTGCCAATTTTCAGGATTCTGGATTAACGCCAAGTTACATTATATTCAGAAAAGAATACATTCATTTCAAGACCAAGCCAATTGTGTCTAAACCGTACATACATTTGGCTTTAAACTGTGTCTAAACTGTTCAAAAAATATTGAGTCTACACCGGTGTGTGTGAAATTGTTGATGTGGACTACACCGCTGCATTAGCGATATACAAAACACATGTTTTCGGGTCTTTCTAGACATTTTTCACAAAAATTACCGTAATCATTGGAAAGCGCATGATGAATACCTACATAAACAACAACCTTCATCCAATGCATTGGCTTATTTTCCATTCTATAACTAAAAACGATGAAAGTTCCTCACTTCAAATTTAAATTTTACCGAATGGCAATGTTTACGCCGATAGAACGTATCGAATAATGGCACTGGCTCTTTGCTATAAAGTACCGAGGCTTACCACATCATTTCCCCACAATATATTATAAGTATCATGACTCGAAGGTTTCAAGAAAAAAAGTTATTGATGATAAAATATGACATCCACCTTTCTCCATGTAAAGAGTCCGCCATCTTGGAAGTGACTACATATTTCATACCGTACAGCTTACAACACAGTGATCTTCGAGTCGCAGATCGGTCTTTGGTCAGATCTTTCTGACGCCGAATCGGTCGGCAACTTACACCCTACCTTCAAGGCGGAAGTTCATATCACGGCGCCATTTCCTGTGAATTTAAAGATAGTTTACATTGGATTCCACACCTAGTTACGTGATATTTAAAAGCTATATTTCAAAATTTTCCTGTTATACCGTATGCGTAAGTACTATATAATATTGTGCAATAACATACATTGATCACTGCAAAACTGTTCGCTGGAAAGATTGAAATATATCTTTGTCTGTTGAACTCTACGAGCAGAGGCTTGTTTTAAGTCAGAACATGCGGAATCATTTTGTATTTATCGACTTTGAGTTTGATCCTGTGCTGAAACTGAATACTAATCTCAATTTCAATGTCATTATTTACCTTTTTGTCATTTAAATTACACACTTTCTTTTCCTACAACACTTCAAGGTAATGAGAGCGGTGGGTTAGATTTACCTTCAGTCTGAAGGTGTCTGCTCCGATGCTATTTTTGTGACTGGTCTTCGCTAACACCTTCAGGCCAGCCATTCATTGAACCCGTATGGAAAAAACACGATTTTACCCGCATCTTTTCGAACGGCTCTATGCGACAGAATTTCAAATTACAACTAATAAAATGGGCATGGATTGTTAGATAAATGATTAATCTTTACAAACAAACTGATTTTAGTTAATATCCAACTCTTACCTTTGTGCAAATCTGTACTTTTCAACGTAAATAATCGTTGACCTACTTCACCAGAAATCAAAACATGGTGATCTTTTCAATGCGCATGTCCCGGTAGAAATCGCAGTATCTCTGACACGCTACAGGATGGTTTAGTTGCGAATTTTGCTGTAAACAAACGCACCTTGATCGAACTTGGCTGTATAGGGTTAGGGAACCAGACTGTACAAATTTCAAATTCTGTTGAGTGCGCATGCCTGACTAACGGAAGTCGCTGTGTTAGTTGTTTACAAATTATGCTGGATTTATTTACGTTGGGGAAAAGGTAAATTCCCATTGATTTAATTGGTATTTTGCAGCATATTTTGTGTGCTCTTAAAGATTAATCATTTATCTAACGATCCATACCCATTTTATTAGCTGTCATTGGAAATTTTGTCGCATTGAGCCGTTCGAAAAGATGCGGGTAACATCTTATTTTTTCCAGAAGGGTCTAATGAATGGCTGATATGAAGGGGTCTGCGAAGACCAGTCACAAAAATAGCATCGGAGCAGACACCTTCAGACTGAAGGTAGGTTAGATTAGAGAATGGTGCTAAATGACAAATGTAGGTTACCAAATTAGGGTTCCGGAACGTTTCGCCCCGAAACCATTTCCTCCCCAAGTCGTTTGGCCCCAAGACGTTTTCCCCCAGGTCGTTTCTTCCCTGGTCGTTTCACCTCCACTGGTCGTTTCGCCCCCCCCCCCCCCCCCCCCCCCGGTTATTTCGCCCCCCTGGTTGTTTCGCCCCCCTGGTTGTTTTCCCCCCTAGTCATTTTGCCCCTATTCAAGAAAAAGCTGAATTGCACCTTAGAACTTTTATAAATTTTAATAGCAGGACAATGTTAAGAAACACGATATGCATTTTTATGTTTTGCATTTGCATGATTTAGACAATAAGACCCTTATAAACAAAAATTAATTCTTATTTGTGTGGTAAAGGGGTAAAAATTGTTGCATTAAAAAGAAAGCAAAAAGCTTATATTCATGGTAGAAATTTATCACCCTAGCTTTATAACGGCCAATTTTTCGGTTACTGACAGAAAAAAAAGAAGTATCAAGAGTTGCTGAAATTGTGATGTTAGTGTCTAAATTAGTCTCAATAATGAGACGCCCCGGTGATCTTTTTCATATTTGGACATTTACTGTACACTGTACTGTCTCAAATCTATCGTAAATTTTCCGGTAGCAAATATAGAGTGCTATACCGACTTTCGGTTTCGTCGGTTTTATCAGTATTGCAGTGAAATGCAATTAAATTTTAGTACTAATCATGACCAAAAACAAATTGTTAAACCATTCATTACATAGAAAGCTTGTAGAAGTTGTTTACAACATGTTTATCTAGGAAAAATCATGGACGAAATTTATCGTGTGTGGCGGCCATTTTGAATGTTTTCGGGAACGTAAACAGCTCGAGTTACTGATGAAATGCACGGTATTTTCTCACGATCAGCGTTTGAATTGAAAATATTTGTATTTCAAATGAAAGAATATTGAATACACAAGCCACGGGTATGTTTAAATCCTAGTTTTGTGCTCTATTTAGGAAATTATAAGAGTTCAAACTTGCGCACAAAATCTGTGCGGAACTTTCAACTGATTTTGTCCGGATTGTCTCTGTACCCAGAGGCGACCAGTCGAAAAGTAACATCGCCTTTGGGGACAGTTATCTGTACTAGTGTCTAAATAGTCTTAATTCAATGAAAAGAGGAATAAAAAAAGGTAACCAGCATTTACCTTTTTCCACATTGTTTTAAATTGCTTT
Source organism: Tridacna crocea (assembly GCA_943736015.1). NCBI lineage: Eukaryota > Metazoa > Mollusca > Bivalvia > Cardiida > Cardiidae > Tridacna > Tridacna crocea. The sequence goes on along the minus strand of OX031057.1, from coordinate 33,564,057 downwards.
CTTTCAAGTACCAAGCTATCAACGGTTATTGTATTTTACTAAAACACCTGCACTTTTTTGTGTTACTTGTACATGGAAATGATAAAGAGTAAAACAAAAGCCATCATATTCGGATTATGCTCCAAGAACTTGTCTCTGTTTAGGAAAGTGAAGGCTGTCGGTAAATAGTTGGTCATAGGAGAGTAGGGCTCCGTATCGGTCAGTTTGATCGATACGATATTTGTATCGATACAAAATGATCGATATTCGATATATCATATGATATTTCAATTTTCAATAAAAGACAGAAAAAAATGCGAAAATTGTTCTTTTTTCAGCATACCTGAAAAACAAAATACCGCAAATTTAACACTTCTAGATTGTATTGAAATTTCATAATTATGTAGGCCTAAATTAATATGAATTCTAACTAGATCTACATTTACTACTCATTAAAAAGCTGAAAAGACAGTCTAAGAGGACTCTGATCGGGCAATGTCAAGGAGACATTTTGTTGTGTCATGGGTTTCCGTGTTTTTTTTTTTTCACCGAACAATTTTTCATGCGTGTTAATTTCTGGATAGGTATGTTCGCATGATTTCTCAATAAGGATTAGAACTAGCATCAAAACCTGTTCAGGGTTTTCCCTTGGCCACAAAAATAGGGGGTCATTGTGACCCCCTAGTCAAAAATAATGGGGGTCATTTTGGAATTTGTGGGGGTCACAACAAAATGTAATTCGCTAAATCGCTTAAACAAAAGCTACTATTTGTGAAAGTACAGCATGTGTTTTTTATGTGTAGCCTCTCGGTATGGTTAAGGGTTATTTTGTTTTTATCACAGGAATCGACCATTTCGTTGGCGAAGAAAGCTTGTGTCGGCTAAAATGGGAAGTCTGTTATTTTTCTTGATAAAGATTATCCGTTTCGGCCGAAAATAAACTACTTTCAACAATTAGATAAATGCCCGATTCTTGTGTTTTGACACACGGGTCGCGTTCATGTCGCTGTTTTCAACGAAAAACAAAGTGAATCTCTAGCTAATTTAAGTATACAGTAAATCCTCGAGACCTTGAAATTTGTTCTGGGTACTCTTACCACCTGCCTTATCGTCTGATCTTTGTTTAAGGGCCCTTCTTCCTTGCAGACAGCAAGAATGACGTCGATTTTGACAGGAAACATATTGTTTTCATTTGAGATCGACTGGTTCAGTTTAGACCCGATTAAAGACCGACGGTATTTTAGTAAAATCGATACACAGTCCAGTGGTTCGTCCCATTTTCCCATCGTACTCCAGATTTTTCATCTGCTCACGATGTAACAGTGTCAGAAGTATATACGATCGTTATTACCTCTTATTGTATTTGTGCGTCCACCATGACGCATTACTGAAAAAAATGCGGGTCATTTTCCTTAAAAGTGCGTCAAAACGCACAAAATCGTGCGTCAAGGAAAACCCTGCCTGTTATTTTACTCACGATAAACAGATAATGGCCTTTTTTGTCCATGTTTTTTCTTACGTGAGGTCTCGCGTGTGATTAACATTTGTTATGCAAATTTCAAGTCAATAAAATGATTTACACAATAATTTACGCGAGTCGGAACACTGATTTCAGATAATCTAATGGAAAAAGAGATTTGATTTTCGAGCCACATTTTTCGGCAATATTAAAAGATCGACCAAATAAAATCTTAGGAAGGTTGAAAGGTCACGGCTTCAATTATTTCCATCGCTACCTCTCGATCACATCACGAGATGTTCATTACCTTTCTTTAATCAACTATATTGACCAATTATCAGCGTAAATTTGTCTGCAATCTTCTGATTGATGCATAATTTGCAGATTTCAAACAACATGACGGGGGAACGAGAATAGGGGTATTAGCTAATTGTCATCCATTGTTAAACGGATACAGGGCGAGTAATAAAGAATGACGCATTTCGATTGGTTGTAAGTTTCCCAGGTAGCCACACCTACCTCTACGACTACTCGACTTTAGAGATTACCTAAAGTAAACTCGTAATGAAATTCGCCGTTAAAAACAACTAAACTGGGTGTTTATATGCTTTACTTTTATTTTCTTTTGATGATCGATATTTTGTTCGATACAGAAACGTTCGATCCGATATATCTATCGAACGTAAAATACCGGTTTTCGATATATATCGAGTACCGGTACGGAGCCCTATAGGAGAGGAGGGTGGGGGTGAAACAGGCTACTTGTGTTTGGTCCCGACTGCCAAACAGCATTTGCCAATGTTCAATTTACTGCATTGGAGTGCGGGCAACAACTTGTCAGACATTAAGCACCCTTTTCCTGTATCATGGTTTTAAATAGATGTAAAAAAAGGAGTGCACATGTTGGAACTTTTAATAAACAATATAAATGCGAAGATTCATGAAATTTTGACAAAAACTGAAGGAGCTATTAGTAGAAATTGGATTTCTTTTTTTACAAGTGACCCCCATCATGTAGCTATCACGCTAACCTTTTACTCGAAAAAAGGTTAGCACCTAACACAATTGATCCTACCACACATGTCAATGTCTGCAGAATGGATAAAATAAGAACTAAAATGGGTCGTTTCATGTCGGCAAAATGAAGAAAAAAGTATTTTAATCAAGCCAAATGATTATATGCAAGGCAAGATTCCAAAATTATGCCCCCAAAAGATCAGACTGAAAGTCAAAATGAATCACCTAACATCGGAGTATGGACACAGATGCTATTACCAGCACTCTATCTGACAGGCGTTTCGTCGAGCTGAAACATTCTTTTAGCTGCACATGCTTTCAGTTGGGCCTAGTCCATTATTTTGTCACTTGGTAAAGACTTTGCAGAAAAAGGAGGGTCTGCACATAACTCTTTCTCCTTTACCAGGTTACCTCTAGGTTGATGAGTCTGCAGCAGACAACATAAGATAAAATTGATGTCAAAAGGAGAAGCTGCTCCTGATGATTGATTCTTCTTTTTCACACAGTGATTTCTGTCCCATCAAAGAACTGTGATACATTGATTCATACCAGATTTTGGTTGGGCGTCTGCCAAGACGTCAAATTTAGATGAGTCTAAAATTAGTCGTTTGGAAATGTATTAAATGCTTACATCAGTATCATTTATGTGCTATGAATTGGTTTCTTATGACCATCAAACTTGATTCTAATAATATCATTGTGTTATTTAAAAAAAAAAATTGAGATAATTTACTTTTCAAAATGTCTTTGGGTCTTTATGAGATAAATGGAAAAAATAACTTCCGTCAGTTTTTTCCCCAAGAAATACAATTCTTACAGAAAAATTTAGTCCATATTTATATATTTCCTGTGATAGACAGATATTCAAAATTATATCGATTTGAAAGTGTTGGTTATTATTACAAAATGTGACTTTTGAGTCATCATTTTTCGGCACCCCAAGAACAATGTGTTGGGTATGATATGTCAAAGCAGATTGAAGTGGCGTCCTATTGAAATTCTCAGTAGCATATTCATAATTTTTTCAAACTAAAATGATTTTTCTGGATTATTCTGTGTTGATTTCACGTTTTTACATAAATAATCAAATAAAATTTGGTTACCAAAAGAGGTATATCACCAGTTATGCTGTCGGTCAAATTTATGCGATTTTTATACCCCCCACAAACGAAGTTAAGGGAGGTATACTGGAGTTGCCCTGTCCGTACGTCCCGCTGTCCGTCAGTGCATCACAAAATCTTGTCTGGAGCATAACATCCAAAGTATAATAGCCAGTGACTTCAAACTTCACACACAGGTAGATCGCATTGAGGAGAAGTGCATTGTACAAGAACCATAACTCTATTCCAACTCTTTTTTGAGTTATTTATTGCCCTTTGTAGATTTTAACTTTGAACTTTTATCTGGAGCATAACTTCAAAAGTAAGGAAGCTAGTAACTTCAAACTTCACACATAGCTAGATCACATTAAAGAGAAGTGCAGTGTACAAAAACCATAACTCTATTCCAATTATTTTTTGAGTTATTGCCCATTTTAAATTTTAACTTTGAATTTTTGTCAGGAGCATAACTTCCGAAGTAAAGAAGCTAGTAACTTCAAACTTCACACATAGCTAGATCACATTAAGTAGAAGTGCAGTGTACAAGAACTATAACTGTATTCTAGGTGTTTTTCGAGTTATTGACCTTTGTAAATTTTGTAAGAGTTAAGTCTTTTCCACACAATCCCGACTTTTAACAACCCTGAGAAAGAAGACTGTTGAAAACATTGTGGCTAAAGGAGAAAACGATGGAAACCAGCATTCTCTCCTTTTCCCACAATGTTTCATACCCTATTAAAGAAAGATTGCACCATTTGAACTGCATTAACCCTTTACCACACAATCCCTACTTTTGACGCCCCTGAGAAAAAAGCCTTTAGAAAACATTGTTGGAAAAAGAGAAAATGCTGGCAACCAGCATTTTCTCCTTTTCCCACGATGTTTTCTACACTTTGCAAAACAAATTTCAAGTTTTCAGTCACTTTTATTTTGTTGTCTGCAGATGCTTTCGATTTGGATATGTCTAAAATTTTGCTGTGTGGTAAACAGTTAAAATTGTCTTCAGCAAATGCTTTCTATTTGGACGAGTCTGTAATTTTGTTGTTTGGTAAAGAGTTAAGGAGGCGTGGCACAAAAGCTAGCATCAAGTTTTTCCTTTTCAATTGTTTGATAATTATCTTTTCTATCCATTTCAGACACTGACCCATCTCTATGATAGAGAGTGTTCAAGTGCGCCAACGGGGCGCCTTTGATTTCGAGACACACTATGACAACTTGTGTGCTCTCCAGGATTCATGTCCCTTACCAGCAGTGAAAGCCCATTTGACACAGGGAGTTTTGGACCTGAATGGGGATAGAATAAGGTAATCTCGTCAAAAATGGTGCTAGCCAGTGTCTATTCCTTTTCTCAGAATGATTCCTACCTTTTGAGTGGAAACAGAATAAGGTAAACTCAACTCCTTTTCAAACTCAGACAAAGAAAATGCAATGATAAACGAAAAGAAACTGGTAACCAGCATTCTCTCCTTTTTTTCTTTTTTTAACAATTTTTTCAACTCTTTCAGAAGCAGCTTTTATTTTTTCAGTCACACTTATATTGTTGCCTGCAAATGCCTTGAGTTTGGACAAGTCTAAAAATTTAGTTGTTTGCAAAGAGTTAATCCTTTACCGAACAGTCTCTAGTTTTTACGACCCTGAGAAAGAAGCCTTTTAGAAAACATTGTGGGAAAAGGAGAAAATGCTGGTAACCAGACATACAGAAAATTGACCAATAGCGAAAGGGTTCACCCCAGGAGTCTCTGTGTAGGCTGGCCTTGGTCAGTACTTTTAGCAGATGCTTCAAGCCCCCTTTTGCCAGAGCATGGCTCATTAACCCTTTACCACACAATCCCGACTTTTATGACCCTGAGAAAGAAGCCTTTTGAAAACATTGTGGGAAAAGGAGAAAATGCTGGTAACCATCATTTTCTCCTTTTCCCACAAAGTTTTCTATCTTATCTAAAGAAAATTGCACTATTTGAGCCACACTGAAATTGTCGTCTGCAAATGCTTTCAATTTGAACAAGGATAAAATTTTGTTGTCTGGTAAAAAGTTAAAAAGTTTGAGAACTTATTTCACAAGAGATGTAAAAGAAATAAGTTCAATTCTTTACCACACAGTCCCGATTTTTGATGCCCTTGAAGAAAAAGCCTTATGGAAACATTGTGGAAAAAGGAGAAAATGCTTGTAACCAGCATTTTCTCTGTTTCCCACAATTTTTTTTACCCTTCCCAAAACAAATTTCAGTTTTTGATGCGATGTTTATTTTGTTGTCTAGTCTGCAAATGCCTTGAATTTGGACCAGCCTGAAATTTTGTTGTTTTGTAAAGAGTCAAGCTAAACTGTAGCTTTTAAAGGTGCATATATGTATAACCATGAAAACTGGGAGTTTTAAGTCTTGACAATTGACCTGTTTCAGGGCCAATGATTGGATGCCAGTTTTGAACACTTTGAGAATCAACAAAAGTTTGGAGTTTGTAGCAATCCGAAGTTATTACACCCCACCTTCAGAAGATAATGGTAAGTGAAATTTAGAGATTATCTTCAACCCATTACCAAGTGATTCCAAGTTTTAACTACTAAATAAAAGAGGGTTTAAAGAAACATTGTTGAAAAAAGGAGACATAGAGGATATTTGTTCTTTTTGGTGAAAGACAATAATTTGATTTTGGACTATAATGTTGTCATTTCGTAATGAGTTAACTCTTTACTGAGCAATAAATTTTTGGACTGTATCAAATTTAAACTGTCTGCAGACAACAAATTAAATTTTATTAATATGATGATGTCTGACTTTGATAGGGTATAAAACATTGTGGGATTACCAGCATTTTCTCTCTTTCCCAAAATGTTTTCTGTAGGCTTCACTCTCAGGGTCTTAAAAGTTGGGATTGTGTGGTAAAGAATTAACTCTTAACCAAATTACAAAATCTTAGACTGAAATGGAAAGCGTTTGAAAAGGAAAAAAATGAAAGGGACTAAAATACATGTATTGAAATTTGTTATGGGAAAGGGAGAAATTAAGGGAAATGGAGAAAATACTGGTTACCAGATTTTTTTTAAATTTCATAAGGGAGACATTTGGACAAGCCTAAAATATTGTCGTTTGGAAATGAGTTAACTTTTTACCTCACAAGGCATTTATATTTTAGGCTTGTCCAAATCGAAAGCATTTGCAGATGACAAAATGAATGTGACTGAAAATTTGAAATTAGTTTTTTGAAGGGTCGAAAACATTGTGGGAAAAAGTAACCAGCATTTTTTTCATTTCCCACAATGTTTTCAAAAGACTTCTTTTTCCAGGAGCGTCAAAAAGTAGAGATTGTGTGGTAATGGGTTAAACATGGTGGGAAAAGGAGAAAATGCTGGTTACCAGCATTTTCTCCTCTTTCCACAATGTTTTCTACGCTGCTTGAAACTAATTTTTGAGTTGGGTTTATTTTGTTGTTTGCAAGTGCTTTCAATTTGAACCAGTCTAAATTTGTCGTTTGCAAAGGGTTAAATGAAAGCATTTGCAGACGACAAAATAAACATTATTAAAAAATTTGAAATTTATTTCATGTAGGATCAAATTATATTGTGGGAAAATGAGAAAATGCTGGTTACCAGCATTTTCTGCTTTTTCCACAATGTTTTCAAGGTCATAAAAACTAGGGATTGTTTGGTAAAAAAGTTAACCACAGGGTCTGGGTAGCTCAGTGTTAAGTTTATTTTGACTCTTGACCTGTTGGTTACAGGTTCAATGCCAGGCAAGTTTTCTTAGCAGTGATTTTTTGCCTCTTTCCTCTGATGCAAGTGAGAAAAGTGATCAGTGGCTTGTAAAGAAAGTTGTGCCTGTATTATTAGCTCACCTGAGCACAACGTGCTCAAGGGGAGCTTTTAGGGTCACTGGCTGTCCGTCGACCGTCGTGCGTCGTCAACAATTCTTTAAACATCAACTCCTCCTAAACCGCTGGGCCAATTTGGACCAAACTTGGCAGGAATGTTCCTTGGGAGGTCCTCTTTAAAAATTGTTCACAGAATTTGATTCCATCAAAAACTCTGGTTGCCATGGCAACTAAATGGAATTTTTTAGCAAATTCTTTAAAAATCTTCTCCTCTGAAACTGCTGGTCGGATTTTGAAATTATTTCACAGATATGTTCCTTGAGTGACCCTTTTCAAAAATTTTTCGTGAAATTTTGATCCGTCGAAAATTGTGGCTCTGGTGAATGGGGGCTACTTGCACTATAGGGAAATCAAGGAATTCTTTAAAAATCTTCTCCTCTGAAACCGCTGGTCGGATTTTGAAATTATTTCACAGATATGTTCTTTGGGTGACCCTTTTCAAAAAATTTTTCGTGAAATTTTGATCCGTCAAAAAATGTGGCTCTGGTGAATGGGGGCTACTTGCACTATACAGAAATGAAGGAATTCTTTAAAAATCTTCTCCTCTGAAACCGCTGGTCGGATTTTGAAATTATTTCACAGATATGTTCCTTGGGTGACCCTTTTCAAAAGTTGTTTGCGAAATTTTGATCCGTCAAAAAATGTGGCTCTGGTGAATGGGGGCTACTTGCACTATACAGAAATGAAGGAATTCTTAAAAAATCTTCTTCTCTGAAACGGCTGGTCAGATTTTGAAATAATTTCACAGAGTTGTTCCTTGGGTGACCCTTTTCAAAAACTGTTCGTGAAATTTTGATTTGTCAAGAAACATGGCTCTGGTGAATGGGGGCTACTTGCACTATAGGGAAATGAGGAAATTTTTAAAAATTTTTCTTCTCTGAAACCATTGGTCAGATTTTGAAATAATTTCTCAGGGATGTTCCTTGGGTGACCCTTTTCAAACAATTTTCGCGAAATTTTGATTGGTCAAGAAACATGGCTCTGGTGAATGGGGGCTACTTGCACAATAGGGAAATGAAGAAATTCTTAAAAATTCTTCTTCTCTGAAACGGCTGGACAGATTTTGAAATGATTTCACAGAGATGTTCCTTGGGTGACCCTTTTCAAAAATTGTTCACAAAATTTTGATCCGTCAAGAAACATGGCTCTGGTGAATGGGGGCTACTTGCACTATAAGGAAATGAAGAAATTCTTGAAAATTCTTCTTCTCTGAAACCCCCAGTCAGATTTTAAAATAATTTGACAGGGATGTTCCTTGGGTGATCCTTGCTCTTGTGAATGGGAGCTACTTGCACTATATGATGAAATTCTTGAAAATTCTCTTTCTCGGAAACCTCTGGTCAGATTTAAAAAAAAAAAAAAATTGAAATGTTCCTTGGGTGACCCTTTTGAAAACTTGTTTGTAAATTTTGATCCGTCAAGAAACATGGCTCTCGTGGATGGGGGATACTTGCTCTTATACAGAAATGAAGAATTCTTAAAAATTCTTCATTTTGAAACTGATGGTCAGATTTCGAAACTAATTTTACAGGTGACCTTTTGAAAATTGCTTAGCAAAATTATATATATGGTTCCAATGTTTCAATACCTCAAAAAAGAAATAGGCTATGGTCATCTCAAAAATTCAGGTGAGCGATCCAGGGCCATCTTGGCCCTCTTGTTTGAATAACTCTTTACCAAACCACAAAATTCTAGACTTGTCCAAATTGAAAGTATTTGCAATATTGCTAAAAAATTGAAAGTTACTTTGGGAAGGGTAGAAAACATTGTGGGAAAAGGAGAAAATGCTGTTTACCAGCATTTTCTCCTTTTCCTACAGTGTTTTCAAAAGGCTTTTTTCTCAGGGTCGTTAAAAGTGGGGATTGTGTGGTAAAGAGTTAAATTGACCTGAAATGGACCTTTATGCAAGGAATAATTCAAGAGTGAATATTTTGATCATCGGATATTGTCGAAGGGTACAAAAATGTTGCGCTTGACCCTTACTGTTAGTAAAGTCAAAATAGGTCATCATCAAGATAAGACTGTAAAGAAAGTGCACCGTAGATCTGTGTCATCTACCATGTTTAACCCTTTCCCAAACAAGCCCTGGTTTTTATGTGTCTGCAGTAAAAGTCTTTTGAAAACACTGTGGGAAAAGGAGAAATTGCTCGTAATGAGCAATTTCTCCTTTTCCCACAGTGTTTTCTACCCTTTTTGAGAACTATCTGCCATTTTCTCAAAATCTAAAATTGTCGTCTGCAAACTCTTTCAGTTAGGAAGAGTTCAAAATTTGTCATTTGGGAAAGAGTTAACTCATTACCAAACAACAATATTTTAGTCTTGTCCAAATCAAAGGCATTTGCAGACGACAGAATTAAAGTGATTGAAAATTGTTTTGTGATGGGTAGAAAACAGTGTTCACTGTTGGTTACTAGCATTTTCTCCTTTTCCCACAATGTTTTCTAAAGGCTTCTTTCTCAGAGTCATCAAAAGTAGGGATTGTGTGGTAATGGGTTTATCAATTAAAACCAATGAATTCATGTTTATTTCAAGTATTTGAAGAATTCATATATACATGTATGACAAATCTATAAGCCTTATAAAGAGTTGAAAAACAATCATAAAGTTCATGCAGTTGACAATAGCTGAAGCCAGGTTTGAACAACTACTTAAGTGGCTATTATGTAGTATTACATCTTTGCAAGCCAAGGGTGGCAATCCACTACGCTACTCTACCCTTGGCAGATCAAGCTTAATTTCGATATTCCCTTGATAAGCATTTTCATTTGTTGCAGCTAGCACTAACTGCATGAACCAAGTCGCTCATAGCATTTCATCTTTGATAAAAATAAAACAAAGTCGCGACCTTTCGGATAAAAATAGAAGATAAGCATGAAAACCTATATGGATGTGTGCAGGATTTGTAATGATTTATTACCGAAAAAACATAGACAATATTTACAGAAAGATGTAGTGTGACTAATCAATTATCAGAGGTTGTAGGCTATATCTCAGCAACTGACCATGGAATGTTGAATTATGTTTCTGTGGTTATTGTTTAACTCCAAAAGATAAAATTGTGGACTTGTCCAAACTGAAGCATTTGCAGACGAGAATGTAAGTATAGCTCAAACATCAAAATTTGTCTTGGGAAGGGTAAAAACATTGTGGGAAAAGGAGAAAATGTTGGTTACCAGCATTTTCTCCTTTTCCTACAATGTTTTCAAAAGGCTTCTTTCTCAGTGTCATTAAAAGTCGGGATTGTGTGGTAAAGAGTTAATGTTGCATGATTGTATTTGTAAGCGGTTTCTAAAACAATATTTCATTGGCTATAAGAAATCTGGTATAAAGGGAGATAATAAGTAGCATCGAATAGGGGGCGTATCGCGAGAATCTCAAAATTGGCCTCGATCTGCCAAGGTAAGATCCAGGTAGTAATCGTAACCTTGGCTCGCGAAGATGATGGTAATAGAGGTCATTTATTCCTTGTCAGTTTGGCAGAGTGGTACTAGTGTGACAAAGCCAGAAAACATGTGCATAGGTGAACTCACCACCATGGTGTGAACTTAGCTGTTAAAAGGGCCATAAACTCTAATACAAAGAAACCACACAGTTATAAGTTTTGACATCCTGAAAGGCTTTTGAGAACATTGTATAAAATGGAAAAAAAAGTGATAAACAATGACACTTAATACAATAATCACATGTCTATTTCAGAGAAAAAAGCTCTGATTGAGAAGAGAAAGACGCCAGCTGTTAGGTCCAAGGAAATCACATACCGTATTTGTAAAACATTGAAGGAATGTTTAGGTGTCACCCCAGCCTTGTCCTGCCTGGAGATTCAAGGTTTGCCGTTACGAGACAGAGATCTAACAACCTTAATGAAGGTACGGTTGTTTAGGGCACGACAAAAATAAATCGTTCAAATTTTAAGCATTTCTAGAAGATAAAATCTTCAAGTACTGAATTATTGCTTGCTCCAGATGATAAACTTTTGTAGAAGCAGTGCATTAGATATGAGCCATGTTTTGGCAAAGTCAGGGGTAACAACCTACGTCATAGCACACGTCATCGGAGACATTTTAAATCCGCCATTTTTTTTTTAAAAGGTAAGTTTTTTAGCATGTACATTATTGTTATTGTAGATCTGTTCAAACAAAGCAGTGCATATGGTGCCTTTCAACTTTCTTCGTTAGTATACATTAATATTTTTGTTCATTAGTTTCGTTGATTTTGCAATCACCTCCTCACAATTTTCAAGCTGGTGACACATGTGCGATTTAAGAATAGATTTCGTATACAATGCCATTAAGAATAACTGTGTTGAAGTGTTTAGAGCTACATTGTTTCATGGCATTTTGATTTCACGAATAGGACAAATATATTTACCGTTGCCAGGTGAAGTAGGTATTCTAAGTAAATTTTAGAAACATATATCTTTTTAACCCATTACCACACAATCCCTACTTTTAACGCCCCTAAAAAAGAAGTCTTTAGAAAACAATGTGGGAAAAGGAGAAAATGCTGGTTACCAGCATTTTCTCCTTTTCCCACAATGTTTTCTGCCCTTTACAAAAAATTTCAAAATTTCAGTCACTTTTATTTTGTCATCTGCAAATGCTTTCAATTTGGGCCAGTCTAAAATTTCCTCGTGTGGTAATGAGTTAAAGTAATTAATCTGTACTTTGTGCACAGAATGGCGGCTATTCTAACACCTTTGATATGACGTAAGTTGTCACTCTTGAAAACGGGATTGATGCATCAGTGTGATGCATTATATCAATCAAGTCATCACTTAAATTTGGATGCTTAACTCTTTACCAAACGACAAAAGTTTAGACTCCTCTACATTGAAAGCATTTGCAGACGACAAAATTAATGTAACTCAAGCATGGAAGTTTGTTTTCAGAAAACTAGAAAACATTGTGGGGAAAGGAGAAAATGCTGGTTACCCAGCATTTTCTCCTTTTCCCACAATGTTTTCAAAAGGCTTCACTGTGAGGGTCTTCAAAACCAGGAATGTTTTGGTAAAGTGTTAAAATGTATTTTGTCAACAACTGACAGACTTATGAGGTAGGATGGTCCTTAGACATGCAGAAAACTTCAAAGAAAGTGAAGTTTTGGTCCTAAGCAGCCTGATACGAGTCATACTTTTCGCGAATGCACTAAGCTCCTTTTTCACAGAACATGGTCTGCGAATGGTTTGATTTTTGACTAGTCAAAATTTTTTTGTGTGTTAAATAGTACAGGTGAATGGATGATTTAATTAATCAACCCTTTATTCCATAGATACTCATTTCTAGGCATTGCTTGTAGATGGCTTTTGAAAACATTGTGGCGAGCAATTTCACCTTTTGTCACAATGTTTTCTATGCTATCAAAAGGTGTCATATACATGTAAGAAACGGCTTTATCCTTGCCCTTATTTAGGGTAAAATTAGAGATACCATAGAAAAGCCTTATGGGGTAAAGGGTTAACCCATTACCACACAATAACTACTTTTGACGCCCCTGAGAAAGAAGCCTTTAGAAAACATGGTGGGAAAGGAGAAAATGCTGGTAACCAGCATTTTCTCCTTTTCCCACAATGTTTTCTTCCCTTTACAAAACAAATTTCAAATTTTCAGTCACTTTTATTTTGTCATCTGCAAATGCTTTCAATTGGGACAAACCTAAAATTTTGTCGTTTGGTAATGGGTTAATTAATGTTATTATCATTATTATTTACATATTAATTATTATTATCATTGTTATTGTGGATTGCACTATGATTTGTTTTCAGGGAATTGTGAAGAATAACACAGTCACCCATTTCTCTTTGGAATACTGTCGTATTGGGGATGCGGGGATAGAAAGTAAGTCCTGTCTGTACTGTAGATAGTCTACTTTCATTTTTTATCTCACAAAATTTCAGACTTGTCCAAATTGAAGAAACCGTCAGAGGACAAATAAATTTGGCCCAAAATGAAATTTGTTCTTGATTCATTAAAAATATATGGGAAGAGGAGAAAATGGTGGTTAACGGTATTTTCTCCTTTTCCAACCCTGTTTTCAAAGGGTTTCCACCTCAAGCTTGGACTAAATCTTTATAAAACAACACAATTTTAGGCTTGATAAAATCGTAAGCAGTTGCAGGTGACATATCTGATATGCCTTGTATTACAGAATATTGCTTTGATATGGTTAGAAAACCTGCAAGGACCAGAAGAATTGAGCTCTGCACAAATTACAACATGAGTTATTTATGTAGACAATACAGATCAAGTCAGAGTTCTTTCCCTTTAGCTTTAATAACAGAAAATTTGTGCCAGCAGTTGACCTTATATCATACAGTTCTAAACTTTAGCTGCCCGGGTGGCTTAGTGGCAAGCGTGTCGGACTCATAACCAGGTGGTTGTGAGTTCCATACCCTGTTGAGGCAAACTTTTTTTCCAGCGTATTTTCACCTCTCATCTCTGCTGAAGCAAATGAGGAAAGTAGTCGGTGGCTTTGGAAAGAAAGTAGTGTTAGTACTGGTATGAGAAAGCCAGGAAACACATGTGCATCACCGACTGCCATGCTATGACCATAGCTGTTAAAATCCCAATACAACCAACCAACCAATCTAAACTTTAACCCTTTACCAAATACTCCTGACTTTTAATGACCATGAGAAAGAGGCCTTTTGTAAACATTGTAGGAAAAGGAGAAAATACTGGTAACTAGCATTTTCTCCTTTTTCCCACAATGCTAGTCATATTTATTTTTTTGTCTGCAAATGCTTTCAATTTGGGCCAGTCTATAATTTTGTCATCTGGTAAAAGAGTTAAAGACTTATAGAACGAAGAATTTTGAAAACACTGTGAGGAAAGGAAAAAATGCTGGTGACCAGCATTTTCACCTTTTCCCACCATGTTGTCAAATAATGTCCTCTTCAAGATGATTAAATCACAGATTGTTTGATATTGGATCAAAGGTAACCTTTTCCTTCAAAATAATGTAGCTTAGACTTGACAGTTTATATGTTCATCTGTTTTCAAAGAAATGTTGAAGGTATTGATGCAACCCTTGCCTCGTCATTGATGCTGTAGTACAAAAAATTCGACATTTTCAAAAACTTTCGATGACGTTTTGAATATGGTGTATCTGTCATTACTGAAGATATTTACTATAAACATGGATCAATTCTTTACTTTGATAGAGGCGATAGGGGTAGGTAAGCATCAAACAATTGTGACCCTTTTTGTGTTAAAATTTTCACTGTTAATCAAGCAACTGTAGCCAGGCATTGTGAGCAGTATGTGATGCTCTTGTATTTTTCTCCATCAGTAATCTGTAAAGGTGTAAAGAACTCCACCTCTATCAACTCTGTGAACTTTACTGGCTGTAGTTTGACCTGGAGGGGGGCAGACGCATTGGCTAAAGTGATTAAGGTAAAGGTTTTTATATTACCTTGCTGTATACTAACTTTGCTGTATTTTGTTTTAAACTCTTTACCAAACAAACCTTGGATTTCATGACTCTTGAGAAAGAAGTCTTGTGAAAACATTGTGAGGAAAAAGAGAAAATGCTGGTTACCAGCATTTTCTCTTTTTCCCACTATTTTTTCCACCCTTCCATGAACAAATTTCAATTTTTTGAGTCGGATTAAATTTGTAATCTGCAAATGCTTTGAATTAAGACCAGTCTAACATTTGTTGTTTAGTAAAGCGGTATTGTCATAGCCCTGTTGTAGGTGCTGTCATGGCCCTGCTGTAGGTGCTGTCATGGCCCAGCTGTAGGTGCTGTCTGTAGCCCTGCTGTAGGTGCTGTCATGGCCCAGCTGTAGGTGCTGTCATGGCCCAGCTGTAGGTGCTGTCATGGCCCTGCTGTAGGTGCTGTCATGGCCCAGCTGTAGGTGCTGTCTGTAGCCCTGCTGTAGGTGCTGTCATGGCCCAGCTGTAGGTGCTGTCTGTAGCCCTGCTGTAGGTGCTGTCTGTAGCCCAGCTGTAGGTGCTGTCATGGCCCAGCTGTAGGTGCTGTCATGGCCCAGCTGTAGGTGCTGTCATGGCCCTGCTGTATGTGTTGTCTGTAGCCCTGCTGTATGTGCTGTCATAGCCCTGCTGTATGTGCTGTCATAGCCCTGCTGTATGTGCTGTCATAGCCCTGCTGTAGGTGTTGTCATAGCCCTGCTGTAGGTGTTGTCTGTAGCCCAGCTGTAGGTGCTGTCATGGCCCAGCTGTAGGTGCTGTCTGTAGCCCTGCTGTAGGTGCTGTCATGGCCCAGCTGTAGGTGCTGTCATGGCCCAGCTGTAGGTGCTGTCATGGCCCAGCTGTAGGTGCTGTCATGGCCCTGCTGTAGGTGCTGTCATGGCCCAGCTGTAGGTGCTGTCTGTAGCCCTGCTGTAGGTGCTGTCATGGCCCAGCTGTAGGTGCTGTCTGTAGCCCTGCTGTAGGTGCTGTCTGTAGCCCAGCTGTAGGTGCTGTCATGGCCCAGCTGTAGGTGCTGTCATGGCCCAGCTGTAGGTGCTGTCATGGCCCTGCTGTATGTGTTGTCTGTAGCCCTGCTGTATGTGCTGTCATAGCCCTGCTGTATGTGCTGTCATAGCCCTGCTGTAGGTGCTGTCATAGCCCTGCTGTAGGTGTTGTCATAGCCCTGCTGTAGGTGTTGTCTGTAGCATAGTTGACATATCTAATGAAGAAATGTTCTTCAAACTTAGACTAGAAATTCTTAACCATCAGAAGGAAATCACCGCTACAAAGGCAGGTAAATAAATGTTTTGACACAGTTATGGCCCTTTTTCAACCTAGAAGTATTACTTAAAATCAAGCAAGCTGAGAATCGTTGGCACCTGCACGCAGTGCTCCTTTCTTTTGGGTATCAACCCTAGGAAAAACTTTTGATTTAGCCAAGGAATTGATCTTTCTGTCGATTTTGATTGATAGGTCTTCCAACATCTTATTGGCCAATGAAAACGCAGCATTGGGTGTCATGTAAACCAAAAAGTCATGACACCTTTCTAGTTAGCTTGACAGGCTTGACAACCGAAATACCCTTTACTAAGTGGGGGGTGGGAGCGTGCCAAACTGGCGTTTACAGAAAGGTCAATTGATCCAGTGATCAAGAGCATACAGGTTTCAAGTCCTGAAAATTACTATGCTACCTGGCTCAGCTTACAGGTTTAACCCTTTACCACACAATCCTGACTTTTTAACACACATGTGAAAGAAGGCTTTTGAAAAAAAATTGAGGGATAAGGAGAAAATGCTGGTAACCAGCATTTTTTCCTTTTCCCACAATGTTTTCTTTCTTTCCTAAAGCAAATTTTAGAACCTTAGTCACATTTATTTTGTCGTCACGTTTATTTTAGACCAGTCTAAAATTTTATCATTTGGTAAAGAGTTAACCCATTGCTAAATGATCTACTTTAACTCTTTACCACAACATCCTGACTTTTAACGACCCTGAGAAAGAAGCCTTTTGAAAACACTGTGGGAAAAGGAGAAAATGCCGGTAACCAGCATTTTCTCCTATTCCTGTAGTGTTTTTCACCCTCCCCAAACCAAATTTTAATTTTTCAGTGACTTTATTTTGTTATCTAAATGCTTTCAATTTGGACCAGTCTAAAATTTTCTCGTGTGGTAAAGAGTTAAGACAAACCAAAATCCAGAGACAAATTAAACAAGGGGCAAACACTTGGTAGGTGAATACCCTTTAGTAACTCCAGTTCTTATGACATTTCCATATTGAATTGAGTACAAGTCCTCATATAACTCACATATGTTATCGATCATGTGACATACTTAAGTTTTGAAAACTGTTGTGAAATTGAAAAAAACCAAAAAGAAGATACATAGCCCAATACAAAGCAAATACCATTGAAGAAATATTTTTTCCTTTGTCTTTCTTGTATACTGATGACTTGCCAGCTGTCAAGTTTGGTCAAAATATGAAAAGTCTGACTATGTTCTCTCAAAATTATGCAAGTCTTTAGCAAACAACATAATTTTAGGCTTGTCCAATTTCGAAGGCCTTTGCAGACCACAAAATAGATATGCCTCAAAAACTGAACTTTAATTTTGCAGATAGAATATATTATGGGGAAAGGGGAAAATGCTAGTTACAAGCATTTTCTCCTTTTCCCACAAAATTTTCAAAACCTTCTTTTATAAGGTCATTAACCTTTTCCCAAACAACCCCTGGCTTTCATGAAGAATATATAGAAGCCTTCTATGAAAAGTTGTGGGAAAAGGTAACCAGCGTTTTCTCCTTTTCCCACAAAGCTTTTTTTGCCTTCTTCCCTTTCCAAAACAAAATTTAATTTTTGAGTCATATGAATTTGAGTCATATGACCCTGAGAAAGAATCCTTTTGAAAACATTGTGGAAAAAGGGGAAAATGCTGGTAGATTACCTTTTCTCCTTTTCCCACAATGTTTTTTACCCTTTCCATAGCCAATCTTAACTTTTCAGTCACATTTATTTTGTCGTCTGCAAATGCTTTCAATTTGGACCAGTCCTAAAATTTGTTGTTTGGTAAAGAGTCAATAAAGGGTTAAGTTTTATCACAGTGACCTGCATACCTCTACTTGTCCTCCAGGACTCTTTTACCAATATTTCCCACAATCTTTTTTATTTCCCACAATCTTTTTGCCAAGAGACTTCCCCTGCGGTGCTTCTGTTTTCCCAATAAGAAGTAAACACTGTATTGAGACGCCTGTTAGTGTATTTGTATGACAGTAAATCAATTTTTATGGTCATCAACATTTACATAATTCAATTGTCCCAAGTCTGCATTTACTCAAGAGCATGCCGGCTAGGCTCCAAACTTGATAAACACTCCCGCAGAAATATTTCTTGAATCCATGGTAATCTATTTCTGTATCAATTATCACTTCTGCTTGTTTGCTGTGTAACCCTGTACCTTGCAATTTGTAGTTTTTACAACCGGGGTAAATTAACCCTTTACTCCATAGATACTCATTTCTACGCATTGCTTGTAGGAGCCTTTTGAAAACATTGTGGCAAAAGGTGAAATTGCTCATGACAAGGAATTTCACCTTTTGCCACAATGTTTTCTACACTATCAAAAGATGTCATATACACATAAGAAATGGCCTTATCCTTGCTGTTATTTAGGGTCAATTAGAGATACCAATAGTGGTATAGAAATGCCTTATGGGGTAAAGGGTTGAAGGCTTCAGAAAATAACGTGTGAAAAGGTGGCTGGTAACTTGTATTTTCTCTTTGCCCAACAATGTTTTCTAACCATGCAAAAGAACTGCATCATTTGGGTCACATTGAATTTCTGTTGTTGTGTCAGGGTTCGAATTTCATTTTTTTATCCACTTGTAAATTTAACCAAGTAGCTTTTATTTCCACTTGCAAAATTAAAATCAGACTCACATTTTTTTTTGAGGCTCAGCTTGCCTACCAATGCTAATTAACGAATGGCTGGTACAAACTGTTAAATTCTGTTCTATTACGTGACCTGTCGACTAGAGACAACAACCAAACAAAATGAAACATTAATTAATATCAAAGGGAAAAAAACACAAAATTGTAACTTTAGCTCATTTTTTATTGAACAAATATTTTCACATCACTCAAAGAGCTTGAGTTTGCCCGAAATATTTATAAAGCCTTTGGGTGACTTTGACAAATTGAAAACTGAGTCGATCAGACGTTTGTAATTTATTGTTAATGACAATTGTCAGATGTGAAAAGAAACACATCTATTTGTTTCAAGTTCCTTTTTGTGCCAGACTTTGCTTTTTTCAGTACTTTACAACCAAATTTTTACTTGTCCTTGCTGAAACACTGGCAGATAACAATTTTGTATGTTAAAAAAAGTTTTGAAAAATTGTAAGTTATTTATAAATGTTGTTGAACTGCATTTAACCCTTTAGCAGACGACAAAATTTTAGCCTTGTCCAAGTTGAAAGCAATTGCAGACGACAATTTCAGTTTGGCTCAAATGGTGTAATTTTTCTTTGATAGAGAACGAAAAATTGTGGGAAAAGGAGAAAATGCTGGTTACCAGCATTTTCTCCTTTTCCCACAATGTTTTCAAAAGGTTTCTTGTTCCAGGAGCGTCAAAAGTCGGCATTGTATGGTAAAGGGTCAAGTAAAAGATTGTTCTTGAACTGATTTAAGGTTGTGCCTTGATTGTACTTGGAGTTCAAAGGTCAGGTTGTGCCTTGATTGTATCTGGAGTTCAAAGGTCAAGTTGTGCCTTGATTGTATCTGGAGTTCAAAGGTCAGATTGTGCCTTGATTGTACTTGGAGTTCAAAGGTCAGATTGTGCCTTGATTGTATTTGGAATTCAAAGGTCGTATACAGTGGTCAGTGCTCCTTCAGATGTGTTTCCAGGCTTTCTCACTCCAGCACTGACACAGCTTTCTTTTCAAGTCATTGACTACTTTTTTCATGGGTATCAGAGGGGAGAGGCCAAAAGTTGCTGGAAGTAATGCTTGCCTCAACCTTAACCCCTAAGTTACTAGTAAAAGTCATATGTTCAAATCACTGAGGTTCACAATTTGGCTTTATGTTATCATACTGACAGTGCAGATGAGATGGATAACTGCTTACTTAATCAGTGCTCTCAATAAGGGACCATTTCAGGAATTTTTGTAATTCCATGTTCAAATTTTAGGAATTTTTTTTAAAAATCAGGAATTTTTTTTTTTGCACATCAGTCAATGTAGTCTTAGGCTTAGATTTATTTTGATTGTGTTGCAGAATGACCAACCCCATGTTGTGGTTACTCTAAAGTTTTATCCAGGAAGACAAGTCCTTAGAATAACCATATAATGGGTGTAACAATGCATATACATGTATATCTATAACAACACTGATCATGAAATGTGATTGGCTGGCAATGATTGTCCATGGTAACTTAATTAGTCTTAGGCTTAGATTTATTTTGATTGTGTTGCAGAATGACCAACCCCATGTTGTGGTTACTCTAAAGTTTTATCCAGGAAGACAAGTCCTTAGAATAACCATATAATGGGTGTAACAATGCATATACATGTATATCTATAACAACACTGATCATGAAATGTGATTGGCTGGCAATGATTGTCCATGGTAACTTAATTTAAGGCGGTACCATTCTCATGGAAAACAGCTATTTCCACTATAATAGTATCCTAAAAAAGTTGCTACAATTGAAAATGAGTGTTATTGTACTACTTTGACCAAGCCACATTTTCTATTTTTTTTTTCCTCTAAGAATTATCATTTATAAATCTAGGACCTCTCTATTCTCATTACAAAAGGAAATAATAATTACCTCCCTTTTCTGAAAAATAACAAAATATCAACAAATATTTTCAAGATGGACATCAAATAAATTTCTGGTCCATTAGAAATGTGCAAAAATATTATATAAATCCTTATTTATCAACTAATAAGGAATTTCATTCCATTTTGCGCTAGAAGCATTAGGATGGTGATACTTGAAAGAATTATAAGCAAATCCATGTTCCTTAACTGTTATAATGACATTTCGCAGAATAATCTGTTTCTTTCGTCATATTTTTCAAACCAAGAGAACATGCTTAAACCATCCATATTGTTTTTTCATGTGCATGATTTTCTTTCAGTTTCTTAGTGGATTTTGGAAGACATGTTTTTCAGACAGACATGATTTCCTTCGTAACGACGGTTACGTCGCACAATGATTCTTTCTAGAAAACTCCTTAAGTATGCTGCATAATTCCAAAAATAAATGCGTATCGAAATTATAATCTGCTGATTTTTAAAGAGTCGGACAAATAATTACTATTAGTTCTACTCGATTATTTGAATCTCTTTCATGTTGCATTTTAGCAAACAAACAACATTCCTTGATCTTCGACTGCATGCCTCAATTAATTGCATTTATCCATTAATTTCTACCGGTGCTGTCAAATTAAAGACGATTGATTACTAAGCTATCATAAATTGATGGTCCAATTAAACACATACCATAATCCGGTCATAGATTGCATAAACAATTGCATATGTGTAATTGTCATCTGTACACCGTAATCTGGATCACAAAAAACGCTTTAACATGAATATAGAGGCTCTTTGTAAAGCGCCTTCCTTACATTGAATGGACGTTATCGAAGTTTTCCATAGGCGTCAAACCCTTTGTGCATTTAATAAAAAAACCGTCCGGGTTGAAATTCTGGGACGTTTTTGTCATAATCTGGACGTTAAAAAAACGTTTTTTAACGTCCGACTTTCAAAATGCCGACATTTTTCCTAAAAATTTGGACGTAATACACGTCGACGTCCGCTTATTGAGAGCACTGCTTTATCCTTTACCCACACAATGCCTACTTTTAACGACCCTGGAGAAGAAGCCTTTAGAAAGCATTGTGGGAAAGGGAGAAAATGCTGGTAACCAGCATTTTCTCCTTTTCCCCAAATGTTTTCTACTAGGGATGGCAACGAGTATCAATTTTAATATTCGAGTACTTGGTCATTTTTCCGATCGAGTACTCGGTTACTCGGACGATTTTTACTACATTTTATACTAAAATTTCAGAACAAGATCGGTATTTTTTTTTTTTGTCTTAAGAATTGGAAGCAGTGAAAATCTATTCAACAAAAAATCTTGATCCGTTTGACACCCTTTGTTTACAAGCATTTATTTCACGTTCTACACATGTTTAACGTCATAAGCATGCTTCCCAACTCACCACGATTTCAAAGGGGGTTTCCCGATTCAAGACTGAAAAATCCAATCACCTGACAAACTCTTTAAACCCAATTCAACAAATTTCGGATATAAGTGTATAAAGGGTGTGATAAAGCTTGTATCCCAAGATACACATACATATACATCCGAGGTTGCCATGGAGTTGACAGGCATGCATTTCACGGTCAATCGGGTTCGTTCTTTATAAATAGAAATCAACATTCAGTAATCTAACCGAGTTTTATCGATCGAAGATCGACGAACCAATCAAATTTGAGAACGAGTCGAGCAGGTCCTTGTCAGTGGAATTTACATCATTCACCCCACGTAAGCAGGTAAATTATATTATGATTTTACAAAAAAAACGCAAAGTAACAATCTTCATTGTTGTCCCAGGATATAGACAATAATGAGTTACAAGTTAAGCATCAACGAAAACAATGGGGAAAAGCCAAGTTTGGACTGTTTAGTGCACAAATTGACCGCTGGAATTCCAATCTGTCTAAAAATAGACCAACCTGCATATGAACGTACACGTGTAGGTTTATGAAATCAATGGCGTAGCTTTTTCATGTCGGCATTGTTCGACCTGTTAGCGGTCAGTGACTTGGAGTTCGTGAGCGTGTCTTGTCTGATCATAAGTTTTGGGACCGCTTATAAAATAACTATTTTTTATAGACCATAGTATTGGAACACGAACAAAAAATTTTTTACTATCCCAAAAGTAGGTATACAACGGCACGTTGGCGATCACATGGTACGCACGATCCCTAAATAAGTTTCACAGTCAAACTGTGAAGATAAAGGATAATTACTTTCTACTCCCTGATTAAACCATATTAGCCGGCCTCTGATTTACTGAAATTACAAAAACTTTAGTGATAAGCGATTAACGTGAACGGCTTAACTTTATAATTGACACAGTTGTTGTTTATTACGAACACGTGTCAAATTGTGAATTGTTTGGCTATCTTTCGCTAACTTTCACACTTTTGCAATGATGTTTTGATTACATTTAATCGGCTGCAGTCTTGTTTTGCAAAGAATTTTTTCCTCGGGAAGCAAAATTGTACATTTTTTAAAAAAATACTGAGTACTCGATTATCAAATTCGGTAATCGATACTCGGACGTTCGATCGAGTACTCGGTTAACTCTTTACCAAACGACAAAATTTTAGACTGGTTCAAATTGAAAGCATTTGCAGACGACAAAATAAAGGTGACTGAAAAATTAAAATTTGTTCTGGGAAGGGTAGAAAACACTGTGGGAAAAGGAGAAAATGCTGGTTACCAGCATTTTCTCCTTTTCCAACAGTGTTTTCAAAAGGCTTCTTTCTTAGGGGCGTCAAAAGTAGGGATTGTGTGGTAATGGGTTAACCGGTTACTCGTTGCCATCCCTATTTTCTACTCTTCTTAAAACAAATTTCAAATTTTTGGTAAGTTTTTAACTCATTACCAAATGACAAAAATTTAAGACCTGTCCAAATTGAAAGCATTTGCAGATGACAAAATAAATATTGCAGAAAGGAAATTTATTGTTCAAATGGTAAAAAACATTCTGGAAAAGGGAGAAAATGCTACTCACATGCATTTTCTCCTTGTCACAGTGTTTTCAAAAGACTTCTTTCTCAGGGTTGTCAAAAGTCGGGATTGTGTGGTAATGGGTTAATAAGGGTGGCCCCTATGTTGTTTGTACTTGCTAGAATCCTTACTGTAGTAAATGTACTCAACATCAGTGCTTCTCTGTGCTACTTAATGTGTTAAGATATTTAGTTTTAAATTGCCACTTTGAATTCCGAATTGACATAGTTTTTGGAAAGGGATGGGGGATTAGGCCCATTATTTTTCTATCCTAGATTCAAGTCTGTAAATGATCTAATTTGCTGCCAGCATTTTCAGCTTTTCCCACAATGTTTTTTATCTACACTGCCCGCTTACCTTAAACAATATCAACAGAAGCAACCAACATCTTGCAATAAATTTGATCTTATTCCTAATTGGATTGTGCCATTTGTTTTTTTTTTTCAGCACTGTAAGAGTTAAATCCTTACCAGACCACAAAATTTTAGATTGGTCCAAATTGCAGAGGACAATTTCAGTGTGGCTCAGTTGGTGCAATTTTTCTTTGACAGGAAAGAAAACATTGTTGGAAAAGGAGAAAATGCGGGTATCCAGCATTTTTTACTTTTCCCAAAATGTTTTCAAAAGGTCCCTTAACCAGGGGTGTTAAAAGTCGGGATTGTGTGGTAAAGAGTTAATTATCACTGAACTGGGTGGTGTTTAATACAGTATTTTGTATCTCACCATCTATACTTGCTGATCTGAAATTAGTTCTATTGTAGTTTAATGGAGCACTTTTTTGTCTGGTAGGCCGCTTTCGGTGTTTGGAGGACTTTGCTGGTTGTAAATCAGGTTGCAAGTAAGAATTACCTGATTGTAAACCTTCTGTTTTATTTCTACTGCCGAAATCAAATGTTAGTGACCTTGTAATGGTTGAGTCATGTTCACCACAAACATTTATGGCACTGGAAGATTTAAACTGATCTTTGTCAGGATCTATTTGTGGACTGTGAATGCTATATTTATCTAAAACAACCACACATTTATCTGAACATTTGGAACCTGTCAATAAATCTAAACTGGTGGTACTTAAATCACTATCTAACAATCTTGCTGCAAAATTTCCCTGTGAACCAGTCTGAGGAACTGATTTCTGTAACAATGGAGTAGATGAGGGGGACCATGAATAGCCACTTGCCCAAGTGTTTTTCAAACATCCTGAAGTAGATTGTGAATTTTGGTGTAGACTTTTGCCCTCGTCCATATATTTCAATTTACCAAGACATGGATAGGATTCGGAATGTTTAAGACCTGTCCCGGAGTCTGCTATTTGCTCATACTCCGATTCTGACGTATCGGCTTCTGTGTGAACATCGTCCATCTCGTCCAGTTCGAGGTCTGACTCTTGTTCACATTTCTGTAGCATGAATACCGAATTCTTCTTCTTACACATCACGAACACAGCAATCGTTATAAACAAGCTGATAAACATGAAAATTCCAATCAGCACCAACAACATTACACGGTTTCGAGCTTCATGGGCTTCTTCCACTGTGTCTTCCATCAAAGCTGACACAATGTTAGTCGTCATTGTTGAACGTGTAGAGTTTATGCTGTCTCCCAGTGATTTTAGCGATGTGTTATAAACTTGTGTCGTAGAGCTGAATGATTCAACTACTAAACCTTCTGTCTCACCAAGACTGGGTGTTACCTGTGAAGCATCTGAGTGAGGCAGATTGAAATCAAATGCATCAGCTATCTCTGTTGTGTTAAAGTACCCAAGTTTGTGTTTCAAGTCCGAATTCCAAAGTGTTGGAGCTGGAAAGAGTTTTCCTCTATTCTGTTTGACGGATGTTATTTTGGCCAGAGCAGAAGTATATAGAGAAATTTGAGGCAGAATCATTCTACGGACCCATTTAGAGGTGATATTTGATCATTGTTGGAGAGACGATTTAAACCTGCAAAAAAAAATCAAGCTTCTGATGTGACTTGGATGACATGTTAGAATCATCAAATAGATATTAACCCAGAAAGCACCAAATAGATCCAACAGACATTTTCAATCTAGAAAAAAATGAGAACATGATGAGAGCAGTTTTAAAATCATCCTTGTTTGGAGGGTGTAGATCAGAGACCAGACTCTATGTTACGAAGGGAGGTCAATAAGTTCGTAGAACTCGGTATTTTTCTATACAATTTAAAATTTCTTCTTTCATTTTTGCCAGTATAAACCTTTGTCAGTTGAATTACAACAACCATTTAATCAGCTCTTACTTTTTTTGCTCTTACTTGTTGTTGGAAAACCTATACCCATCAGCAAAAATGGAAAGTCAGAAGCCACTCTGTAGCAAACTTGAGCACATTATTGTCCGGAAAACTCGCTCCAAACAAGTGGGATATCAAATATCAGAACAGACAATAATCACTTGGAGCCAGGTCTGGACTGTATGGTGGGTGATTTAACTGCTCGAGCTTGCAATCAGGAATAGCCGCTTGTTTAACTCTGGACTTGTACTCTGAACTCAATATTTTAACTTTTCATTTTTGTCCATGGGTATAGGTTTTCCAACAAAAAGTAAGAGCAAAAACTGTTAAGTGTTGATTGAATGGCTTTTATCATTCAACTGGCTCAAAGGTTTATACTGCACAAAAACAAAAGAAAAACATTTGAATTGCAAAGAAAAATACCGAGTTCTACGCACTCATCGACCTCCCCTCGTATGTGCAGGTCAATCTTTATTTACGTTAAAGGCAACTGAAATAGCAAAAGACCCTGTAAAGGGTAAATGATCATCTAGACCAATTTTACTCCTGATAAATGGTATTCCTTAACTCTTTCCTAAACAAGCTTTGATTTTTATGTGTCTGCAGTACAAGTCTTTAGAAAACACTGTGGCAAAAGGAGAAATTGCTCTTAATGAGCAATTTCTCCTTTTCCCACAGTGTTTTGTATCCTATTGTAAAACTTTCTGCCATTCTCATCAAAATTTAAATTGTCATTAGTTTTGTATACACTTTGAGTTTGGGACAGATGACAGTCTATTGGATGAGTTTCAGCTGTAATTGAGGATGAGTTTTGTCCTGTGTCTAACATTCACCCCTGTAACAATTGTTTAGCCCTCAGAGGTTGTTGCCCATACGGGTAAACTGTGGCTGTGATAAATAAATGGAAAATCAATCAATCTATATAGTTAGTTACCTGGGTTACTTTAGAAGTCATTTTGTGCTGCATAGATAATCATACTTAGATGGTCTTACGTATTTTCGTCATCTTGAATAAAGTCTGGAAATAGAAATTTAATGTGAAAATTAACTCATTACCAAATGGCAATATTTTAGGCTAGTCCAAATAGTGAAGGCATTTGCAGATGACAAAATAAAAGTGACTGAAAATTTGAAATTTCTTTAATGAAAGGTAGAAAACATTACGGAAAAAGGAGAAAATGCTGGTTACCACAATCCTTTTCCCACAATGTTTTCTATAGGCTTCTTTCTTAGGGTCATCAAAGGTAGGGATTGTGTGGTAATGGGTTAAAAAAAGATAGTCTGAAACATATAAGAAAATAGAAATTATCAGGTAGAAGTTTCAAAAAGCTCATCTTGTCACCTTTTACCAATGAACCTTTATGTATAACCCTCGGCTATACAAGCCGAAAATGAACAGCTCTCTGATGGATAAACTCTATAATTAACTCATTACCAAACAACAAGTCTTTGGACTGGACTAAATTCCAAAAATCTACGAACAACAAAGTAAACCTTGCTATTATGATGATTTCTGCCTTTGAAAGGGTTGAAAGTATTGCGGGAAAAGGAGAAAATGCTGGTACCAGCATTTTCTCCTTTTCCCACAATGTTTTCTACCCTTCTAAAAACAAGTTTCAAATTTTTAGTCACTTTTATTTTGTTGTCTGTAAATGAGAAAGAAACATTTAGAAAATATTGTGGGGAAAGGAGAAAATTCTGGTAACCAGCATTTTCTCCTTTTTATAAGACCTTGACAGAAAGGCTTCTAAAACATTGTGAAAAAACATTGTGAAAAACATGAAAAAAAAAGGAAATGCTGGTACCCATCATTTTCTTAATCTCCCGCAAAGTTTTCTGCCATTTCAAAGGAGAATCAAATCCATTTCAGAAACATTTTACCTGTTGTCTCTTAAATATGTTGAAAACAAATGTCATTATTTGTTTGATTGTTCCGCCTATACGTTAATTAGGCTAGTTTTTTATAACTATGCAAATGGAATGATTTAAAATTTCATACTGTGAAAGACTTAAGCTTATACTCATAGACAAACGTTTACATCTGCATTATACATCCAGGACTGCTACAGAAAACGAAGTGCTATTCTATATAAGAATAAGATCTAGTGCGCTTTGTTTACACCATGTCTTTCAAGTTTAACTTTGTTCAGTATAGTTACTCATAACTCATTTGTATGGCTGGGTAATACATTTTTACATGTGCGTTGTTTCAATAAGATGCCTGTTTGTCTACTTATAACCAACATGTATTATAAATAATGTGTCACTTTAATAAATAAACTACAACTTACTACTACTACTACTTTCAATTTGGAACAGTCTAAAATTTAGTCATGTATTAGAGTTACCACTTATCCTGCTAGATAAGTGAAATTAAACTTTCAAGCCAACAATAACCCAAATTTTGCTATTTCAAGGGTATTTTTGAGAGCAAGATTATCTCCTCATACATGTCTTCTCAATCTGTGACATTTTGTGCAGTCTGACCTTGATAGACACTGTCTGCAAATCTTCCTTAAATCTCACATAGCAGCTAAGGGGTTAAGTCCGGTTGTGAATAGATAACTAAGGGTTAAATTCCATGGTTTATTAGGTGTTAGCAGATTTAATCAAGGATTTCTTATCTATATTTTCACTTAATTTACCTCCGTAACAACAGTAACGACACTTCAATAACAGCCCTGTCTATACGATTACTTTATTATAACGATCGACAATTCCCCCTCCATTCCGCCACTATTCTACCGAGAGTAATTACATGTGAAGTACGGGGCAGATAAAGCTGTGTTATAAACCTGTTGAATGAGAGAGTAATGGTCGATTTGCCATCAGTGATACTCTGGGAAAAAATTGATTTTCGCCTTGTTATTCACCTTTTTGGTGCCAGTGTTTTCCTTCCACAATAGTACTTTGTGTATGTGTCCATTTTGTTTTTGCAATGGCTGGGTGTCATGGAACAGAGCACCAGATAGGGGGAGTGATGTTGATTTCAAAATTTTTTGACAATTTCCATAATCCTTCACTAAACCATATGTTGTGGGTACTCATTAGAATCGTCTCGATGAGACGATTCTTATGAGTACCCACGACATAGAATTTGGAAGAGAATGAATGGATTTAGAATACCATCATTCCCTCTTATTTGGAGTTTTGATGGAATTCGTTTGGGTTTTATATATGAGCCATACTCTAGCAAAAGGGGTTACCCAATCTCTGAGATGCATTGTGCTGTATAAGTGGAAATTTTTGTGACATTGAAATTTTTTCAATTTAGTGATTTGCAAAAAATGCCCGCAATCAGTAACTATCAAATTTTTCGACATACATATATTGAGAGAGTGAAAAAAAGAAAGAAAGTGAAAGATAGAGAGAAAAAGAAGTTGGGAAAGAAATGGACAAGAAATGGACAAGAAATGGAGTCACAGGAGACAAAGAAAGAAGAAGTTATCATAAAGAATTAGAAAGAAAAAAGGAACACAGAAGAAAACAAATGAACAGATAGATACACAGACCTAGAATGAGAGAGAAAGAGAGTGAGAGTGGAATCTTTCTAGATGCAGAGTAGAGAGAAAGAAAAAATAATAAAGAAAATAGGGAAGAAAAAAGAACAAGTGAGAGAGAAAGATAAGAGACAGAGACTGTAAAAAGGAGGAGGTAGAACGAAGGAGAGAGAATGATTAACTGACTGATTGTATGGTGTTTAACCCATTACCACACAATCCCTACTTTTGATGCCCCTGGGAAAGAACCCTTTAGAAAACATTGTGGGAAAAGGAGAAAATGCTGGTAACCAGCATTTTCTCCTTTTCCCACAATGTTTTCTACCCTTCTCAAAACAGATTTCAAATTTTCAGTTACTTTTATTTTGTCGTCTGCAAATGATTTTAATTGGACCAGTCTAAATTATTGTCGTTTGGTGATTGGTTAACACAGTTTTCAACATTATTTCAGTTATATTATGGCAGCCAGTTATGCTTTCCTGGAATTTCATTCATCAGTATACCATACAGTATAATTTCCATGAGAGAGGCTGGTGTCCCTAAGTGGATAGAAAGAGGAAGAGAGGAAGAATGAGAGGCAGACAGATTGTGAAAAAGAGAGCGGGAGACAGAAGGAGAAAGAGGGAGGCAGTCAGAGAAAGAGAGATAAACACTGAGAGAGAGGGAGGAAGAAAGGAATTAATTCAGATACAGAAACAGGTTTCCCAAGAAATCAATCGTAGTAATTAGGAACACTGTTGGAGCGGTGAGCCCTGTCAATATTGGGGAATGATTGGAGAGAGAAAGTCCGCAGAAAGTCCACAAGTCCACGCTGTTATGTGAAAGTTTGTACCCGCAACTATTGACTGTTATTGATGATATTGGGGTCATTAATCCTTTGCCTCGCAATGGGATGCTTTTTCCCGGAGATCGTTAGAACTGAGGACTGTATCCTGAGTTTCAGTGATCCCAATGAAAAAGCATTTTTATAACATTGTGGTAAAAAGAGAATATGCAGGTAACTAACAATTTCTAATTTTTCCTGATGTTTTCTATCCTGTCAGGATAAAATTATGTCATTTAGGCCACTTTAAATCTTTACAAAATGACAAAATTTTGGGCTGGACCAATTGAAACAAGGTGCAGAGAACAAAATTAACTTTGGCTTAAATGGTAGAAATGGTTTGAAAGGGTAGAAAACATTGTGGGAAAAAGGAGACAATGCTGGTTACTGGCATTTTTCCTGTTCCTGACTACGTTTTCTAAAGCCGTCTTTCTCACGGATTTTTCTTTGACCAGAATAAATTAATATTTTCAAAGGTATCTCTCCTTACAATTATTGGAGAGGCTCCAACAGTGGTCACAGAGTTTAAAAGGCAGACTGCCACAGCGTAATTGTTCTGATATACAGTCTGTTTCATCATGGTTTTGTAAATAAAGCAAAATTAAAAATTCGAAACAAGAAATAGAAGTGGTTTATTTTTATAAATGACGAATTTCAGAAAAGATTTAATTTAGTAATTTGCCATGGGTGCCAATAACCTCTCTGTTAATTGTAGTTTGTTTTATTAAGCAAATATTCCAAGTGGAAGGAAAAGTAAGAGGAGTTTTGTTAAAAAAGAGAAAGAAGACCGCTGGGCCATTTGGCATACCTTCATTGATGTAAGTACGGAATCGGCCGAGTTGTGACGAGTGACTGCTGGACAAGAACATGCAACTTGAAAACGCGACATGAAGGTCAAATTACCGTCATGTAAAGCACATGAGGTTTTTACTCGTTTGTTTACATGTATGAAAATATATTGAAATTGAAAGCCAATAAACTATTTCAAAACATTGATGCTGACCTCTCCTGTCTTCTCTTTCAAAGAAGCCAACTTGTAATTAAAACTGGGTTCTGTTTGGCACAGAGGTAACATATAGCTTTAATTAATATTGTAATAGTCTGAACTTAATAATTATTCATATAATTATATTCATAAAGATACATACAGGTTATCCTAATATGAATAATGATAAACTAACATATCATTTTCTTCTTTTCCTGCAAAGTATTTAACTCTTAGAAAGGCAAAGTTCATGTTCTGAATTTTGAATTGCTAGTACATGTTAAATTTGTTGTCTTCAAATCCTTTCAGTTTGTAAAAGGCTAAAATTTTGTCCTTATATGAAAAGAGGGTCATCTCTTTTACAGAGCAATACTGAAATATTTTGATAACCTATAATTTACATGTAATATTATTCTTCTTTTACCTCAATATTTTAGAAGGCCTTTTTCCTCAAGGTCATCAAAATACAGGATTTTATGGTAACAATTTAACCCATTACCATACAATTCCTACTTTTGACAACCCTGAGAAAGAATCCTTTAGAAAACATTGTGGGGAAAGGAGAAAATGCTGGTAACCAGCATTTTCTCCTTTTCCCACAATGTTTTTCTACCCTTCACAAAGCAAGTTTCAAATTTTCAGTCATGTTTATTTTGTCGTCTGCAAATGCTTTTGATTTGGACAATCCTAAAATTTTGTTGTTTGGTAATAATTTTGGCGCAGGACATTTGAGTGAAATTGAAAATTTTTGTAGTGGACATTTGAGCGACAGCTTTGGTGGTCATTTGAGAGACGGATTTTAACGTCCAGTTTTGTCCATTAATCTTGTTGTTTATTGAAAGACAAGAGCCAATGACAAAGAAAAGAGATTCCGATTGTTCATATTATTTGGCTTCCACCTCCCCGTGGTGAGCAGGGGGCAACAGAATTTGTCCGACTGACGGAAGAGGTACAAATCCAATAAATTTGTCCAAGAATCTCTTAAAGAAATAGCTCAAAAGGGGTTAAAAACCTGTCTCTCAAATTTCCACCGCGAATTTGAAATGTCGCTCAAATGGGTTAAAAATTTGTTGGTCAAATGTCCACTATTTTGTCGCTCAAACATACTATTTTTGTCGTTCTTTTGTACTGCGGGTTCGCTCGAATGTCCAATGCCGAACAATTTAACCTGTAGGTAACACCTCCTTAACGAAATAATCCACAGTTTTAATGACCTTGAAAAAAAAGTCAGTTTGAAAAGACTTTGGGAATTGGAGAAAATGCTAGTGACCAACTTTTTCTCCTTAATGTTTCCCACAAATTTTTCTATCATTTAGTAGACAAATTTCATATTTGTGCAACAGATATTTACAAAAAAATCTAGATGTTTTCAATTTGGACCAGTCTGAAATTTTGTAATTTGCTGAAAGGTTAACCCTGTACTGAAACACAAATTGTAATAGTTGTCCAGATTGGTAGGATGTAACTTATGTACACGACAAAATGAATTTGACTCAAAAATTGATTTTGTTTTGGAAAACCAGAAAACATGGGAAAAGGAGAAATGCAGGTTGAATTACTACTTTTCCAGTCACATTGTTTCCAAAGCCTCAGTTGTTGACAGTCAGGATTGTATGGTAAATGGTGTAAACAAATATTGTGACAGTCTATGATATTCATGTATTCATAAAGATTCATACAATTTATCCCAATATGAATAATGATACAATACCAAATCAATAATAGGCTTTCGTTGATTCTTTCAATGGATGCCAACGATCTTGTGTTTTACCATAATGAAGAAAAAGACTTTTGAAAACACTGTAAGTAAAGGAAAAAAGCGGTGGAGGCCAGCATTTTCTCCTTTACCCAGAATGCTTCCTACTTCTTTTCAACTGTTTATCAGAAATTCTTAGACTTGTCCAAATCAAAAGCATTTGCTGACAACATTTAAACCTTTCCCAAATGACAAACTTTTGGACTCGACCAAATTGCAAGCATTTGCAGACAACAATTCAGCTCTTCCTGAAAAGATGATTTCTGTCTATGATAGGGTAGAAACATTGTGGGAAAAGGAGAAGATGCTGGTTACCAGCATTTTCTCCTTTTCCCACATTGTTTTCAAAAGGCAACTATACCAGACCCGTAAAAACCAGGGACTGTTTGGGAAAGGGTTAAGTCTTAAAAATTCATTAAAAAAATGTTGCAGAAAAAGGAGACAATGCCAATTTTTTAGACTGTTCTCCTGTACCCAGAATATTTTCAAAACGTTTTCACTTCATTATGGTAAGACACAAGATTGCAAAATGCTGGTAACAAGCATTTTGTCTTTTTCACATGATGACTTCAAAAGGCTCTTTGATGAAATTTATCTTTGAAAAAGTAGAAAACATCGTTAGAAAGAGAGGTTAGAAAGGAAACCCCTTTTCAAGGATCATTTAAAGTCGTGATTGTGTGGTAAATGATTAAATCTTTTACCAGACAATCTTGGGTTTTCACAACCTTGAGAAAAAAGCCATCTGAAAACAGTGTCGGAAAAGAAGAGAATGCTGGCTTTTTCTTTGATACCTTTAATAATTCCTACCTTTTCCAAACAACAACATTTTAGACTGGTCCATATTCAAAGCACTTGCTGATGACAAAATAGATATGATTCAGAAATTGAACCTTGACTTTAGAAGAGTAGAAAACATTGTGGGAAAAGGAGAAAATGCTGGTTACCAGCATTTTCTCCTTTTCCCACAATGTTTTCAGAAGGCATCTTCCTCAGGGTCGTAAAAACCGGGGGTTAACCCATTACCACACAATCGCTACTTTTGACGACTCTGAGAAAGAAGCCTCTAGAAAACATTGTAGGAAAAGGAGAAAATGCTGGTAACCAATATTTTTTCCTTTTCCCACAATGTTTTCTACCCTTCCCAAATAAAATTTCATTTTTTTCAGTCACATTTATTTTGTCGTCTGCAAATGCTTTCATTTGGGACCAGTCTTAAATTTTGTCGCCTGGTAAAGAGTTAAACAAATTCCAGTTTCTGAGTCACCTTAATTTTGTTGTCTACAGCAAATACTTCCAATTTGGACAAGTCTAAAATTATATTGTTTGGTAAAT
Organism: Tridacna crocea; assembly: GCA_943736015.1. Lineage (NCBI taxonomy): Eukaryota > Metazoa > Mollusca > Bivalvia > Cardiida > Cardiidae > Tridacna > Tridacna crocea. Next base: position 33,529,784 of record OX031057.1, on the reverse strand, counting down.
GTTTACATGACAAGCCTCATCAGTCACTGACAAAGTTTTTCAATAAGCATAGTCTCCTCATCACACAATGTTTTTTACCCTAAAACCCTTTACCACACAACAAAATTTTGGACTGGACCAAATTGAAAGCATTTATAGTCAACAGTTTAAATGTAGTTACAGGGATGATTTCTGAATTCTATAGTTTAGAAAAAATTGTGGGAAAAGAGAAAATGCTGTTTACCAGCATTTTCTACTTTTCCCACGATGTTTTCAAAAGCCTTTCTTCCCAGAGTCTTGGAAACCACGGATTATTCTGTAAAGAGTTAATTTACTCATTACTAAACAACAAAATTTTGGATTGGCCCAAATTTAAAGCATTTGCAGACAACAAAATAATTGTGAAAAAAAAAAAAGAAATTTGAGTTGGAAAGGGTAGAAGACATTGTGGGAAAAGGAAAAAATGCTGGTTGCCAGCATTTTCTCCTTTTCCCACAGTATTTTCAAAGGCTTTCTTTCTCAGGGTCGATGAAAGTTGGGATTATGTGGTAAAGAGTTAAAAGACAGACTCCATCCATTTTGCCAAATGTGTTGTCACTATAATTATATTTCTAACAGCACTTGCTCTGTCTTTCCTGCATTGCTTTCTACCTTTTTTAAATGACAAACCTCATCAAGTTAGCCAAATAATGTTATGTTGTCTTGAAAATGTTATTAATTAGCATTTTAATATTAAATTCTCCTTATCATATCATTTTTTTCTACCTTTTCAAAGATGAACTGTATCATTCTAGCCACATAATTATTTTTTCATCTTTTTTTTTTCCAGCTTGCTATCAGTAAACCAAACTAGTAACCTACATTTAATATACCCCAGCAAAATTTATGTTTTCGGTGGATATACTGGAATTAGCCTGCCTGTCCGTGTGTCCATCTGTGTACAAAATACTTATCATTTTGTGTTGCGAACTCCTCCTACAGTTTTCTTTCAATTGTCTTGAAACTTTGCACATATACTGATCATATATTGAAGATTTGCATGATGCAATTTTCAAGTGCCAATTCTTCCTGGTTGAGGAACTGTCTCCCCTCGAACTTGGCACTTTTTTCTGTCAAAGCGCTGGTCAGGATTATTAAGTCACATTAAGCGACAGCTCTAGTTTTTTCCCTTTTTCCAAATGCTTTCTGTGCCCTTCTCCAGGACAAATACCATAATTTGAGACACATTACTTTTTTGTTGTCTGCAAATGCTTGCAAGAGGGACAAGTCTAGAATTTTGTATCATTTGGTAAATCATGAAACCTTAACAGTCCCTTGTTTTAGTGAGCTGAGAAGACAGGCTTTTGAAAACATTGTAGGAAAAGGAGAAAATGCTGGTAACCAGCATTTTCTCCTTTTCCCACAATATTTCCTACCTTATCAGAGACCTTAAATTCATTTATATCAATTTTGTGTTTGTAGATACTTTCAATTTGCAAAAGTCTAAAAACATTGGTGTAGGGAAAAGTTTAACAACATGGTGAGATAAGAGAAAATGCTGGTAACCAATATTTTCTTCCTTTTTTCCACAATGTTTCTGCCCTATATGATAGAAATTTCAATTTTGGAGCAATTTCACTTGCCATTTGGTAAAGAAAAAAAATTAGCCTACCTGAAGAATAGAAGCAACAATATACCTCTTTTCCATCCTAAAGTGCACAATTTAAAAATTCTGACAAGTTAAATATTCCATACTCTGTAATAAATGCTTGTTGCGTCTCTATGTTGCCTCGATAGATTTCACGATAGACTTCACGTTAACTTACAATAATTCTGTCATTTCCTGTTGTTGAGTCTGTCGCAGATTAGAAGGATGGGTTATTCTTTTTCCAATATTCCCACTTTATTGTTTGGTTGAATATCTCTCTCTTTTTCTCCTCACTCACCACCTCTTCTCTTTGTCTTCTCACTCACATTCTCTCCTTTCTCTCTTTCTGTCACTCTCTTGTATTCTTCTGTCACCCGCTCCTTATCCTTCTTTTCCTCTCCCTCTCTGTCACCCTGTATCTATCCCTCTTTTCCTCTCCCTCTTTCTATCTCTCTCTCTCCCTCTCTCTCCTGTCACCCTGTATCTATCCCTCTTTTCCTCTCCCCTTCTTATATCTTTTTCTGGGATTTGAACCAGCGACCCCATGTTTTCCATTCCTGTATGCTGCTACCTGTGTTACCTGAGCTTGGGAAAGAAGCCAGGGGATTGGAAAGAAACTGCAAAGTATGGGTAAAAGAAACTGTAAGAAAACAAAGAAAAATGCAATTGTCAACATGATAAACACGAAAATGTTGAAAACTATATTAACTCTTTGTAAACAATCCCTGGATTTTACAACCCTGAGATTGAAGCCTTTTGAAAACATTGTTGGAAAAGGACCAGCATTTTCTCCTTTTCCAACAAAGTTTTCTTCCATTCCCAAAACAAATTTCAGTTTATGAGTCACATTAATGTTGTGGTCTGCAAATGCTTCTAATTTGGACTGAACTAAAATTTTGTCATTTGTCAAAGAGTAAACATCAAACAAACAGAACCACACAAATAGGATTCACAGCTCTGGCTTCACTTTGGAAGAGTCTACAATTGTCATGTGAGGGAAGGGAACATACCATAATTTTGAAATTTGCTTCTGGAGATACAGTTACCATGGTAATACAATATTTGTGTTTCTGAAACTGACAGAAAGACATTTATAGAACAAAATGGACAGTTGTAATAAATCTTTGTTGTTTGTCATTGTACTGATTAATAACCAAAGATGGGTTCTGTTAGAATAGTGGTTTATTGTTGGAATTTCTGGAGGATAAATTGATATTTCTACTATAGCTTAGTTCATCTGCTGCTGCTTGCAGCAACAGATTTTTTTTTTAGTAGAGTGACTGCATATAGTTTTATTCTGATCTTGCTCTACAGCGACGTAGGAAGCATTTCAAGATTGGGGGGGCTAACTTCGAAATACTGAGATTTTTTGCGTGGTTATTTCATTGCGCTAAGAACTCGTATTTTAGTTACTATGATTTTCAAAATTATTGGGGGGGGGGGGGGGGGGGGGGGGGAAGGGGGGGGGGCTCAGCCCCCCCCCCCCAAGCCCCCCGTGTTCCTACGGGCCTGCTCTATGCTAGAGTCAATTGATATTTCTGTCTGAAGCTTATCGTCTTCTCTTTGTGATTACATGCATTGATGATTTCTTGTTGAAAGTGTAAAATAAGGCCATGCCTGCATGTTGTTGCGGTCTGATCTTGCTTAACTCTTTACCACACAATCCGGTAAAGAAGCCTATAGAAAATATTGTGAGAAAAGGAGAAAATGCCGGAAACCAGCATTTTCTCCTTTTCCCACAATAGCTTCTACCCTGTCAAAGTCAGAAATCATTATCTTATACCCCCATTCCACTAGGCCGCGATCCACGGCGCTCTGATGGAGCGCAGTAGATCGCCATGCAGAGCGCCAAGAACGCCAAGCACGCTAACAGATCTTTAACGGATCACCAAGATCGCATAGATCGCCACCAGTCTACTCCCTTGCACAAAGATCCGTGGCGCTCTGTTCAGAACGCCGTCACATCGCTACTTAATCGCTTAAATCGTTATCTAAACGCAACTTGAACGTAAACATCGTAAATGGAGCGCAATCGGATCGCTATCGGATCGCTCAAGAGCGCAAATGTTCCTCCAGTATGCCGGTCATTGCGCTCCTATGTGATCCGATAGCGACCATCAGAGATGCAGTGGCGCTCCGTTGCGATCAAGTGGCGATATGATAACGCTACCATACGATCAAGTGGCGATATGATAGAGCTCCGTTACGATCAAGTGGCGATAGGATAGCGCTCCATTACGATCAAATGGCGATATGTTGGCGCTCCGATCGCGCTTTGGACTACTACATTAACAGAGTGTCTGTCTCTCAGACCGGAGTGCAGTGGTAAAATGCTGAACTTTCAATCCTGAGGTCCGAAGTTCGATACCCGGCCCAACCAGGACTTTTCTGAGACACCTTGTGTTTCCCACAAGGTGGACTGGTTTGGAACCCAGAGGAAGCATCGCGTGTGTCGGTGCTTTACACTGGGCACGTAGAGGAACCAATAAAGTATATTCAAAGAAGAGCTCGGGGCTTGTACCCGGATTTTCTCTTATCCGATTCTTTTTCTCTAATGGTCCATACCATATATGCCTTGAGCACAGAGGGACCTTAATCCTACAAAGTTATTATATTATCATTTCGCATTTGGAGACAACCTGGTGTAGGCACAATAAATTCTTTAGTAAACTACAGTATGCCACCCAGGGGAAGGAGCAAAAGGAGAGTCAAAGCCTCGGGTCGCTAACGGAGCGAAAACAGGTCGTATAAGGTCGCAACTCCTTGTGACGCTACGATAGCGACTATGTACTGTTCAGTCGCTATCTGATCTCAATGGTCGTTACTTGATCGCCGGCGGAGCGTCATCTGGTTGTTATCTGAGCGGGAGTGTCCTCATAATCACCAATCCGTCAGCGATCTGAGGCGATCTACGGCGCTCTGTATGAGCGCACAGAGCGCCGTAGATCGCGGTCTAGTGGAATGGGGGTATTACCAAGATTTAATTTGTTGTCTGCAGCTGCTCTGAATTTGGTCCTGTCCAAAAATTTGTCATTTGGTATAGAGTTAAGCCATTAGTACACAATCCCTACTTTTAACGACCCTGAAAAGGAAGCCTTAAGAAAACATTGTGGGAAAAGGGGAAAATGCTGGTAATCAGCATTTTCTCCTTTTCCCACATTGTTTTCGACCTATTACAAAACAAATTTCAAATTTTCAGTCACTTTTATTTTGTCGTCTGCAAATGCTTTCGATCTGGACAAATCTAAAAATGTGTCGTTTGGTAACGAATTAACTCTCTCCACTGATTTTTCTTCGAAAGCTGAAGATATTTACTTCAAACTTAGGTTAGGTTAACTTAGGTTAGGAGCGCCAAATAAACCCAATAGACATTTTCAGTCAAAAAATCATGAAGACCCAAATGACCAACATGTCAAGGTTGTGTTTGTCCATTAAATATGATCTTGATCCACACAAGTAGCATAGTTGTGTGAAAGACATTCTAAAAGTTAATCCTCTATCAAACAATCCCTGTTTTTTATGACCCTGAGATAGAAGACTTTTGAAAACATTGTGGGAAAAGGAGAAAATGCTGGTAACTAGCATTTTCTCCTTTTCCCACATTGTTATCTACATTGCTTGATACAGATTTCAATTTTTGAGTGACTTGTATTTTGTCCTCTGCAAGTGCTTTCAATTTAGACCAGTCTAAAATTTTGTCTTTTGGTAAAGAGTTAGCTCTTATTAAATGCCAAAATTGTAGATGTGTCTAAATTGAAAGCATTTGCAGACGACAAAGTATATGAGGCTCAAATAATGGATATTGTTCTGGGAGGGGTAGAAAACATTGCGGGAAAAGGAGAAAATGCTGGTTACCAGCATTTTCTCCTTTTCCCATTTTCCCATAATGTTTTCAAAAGGCTTCTTTTGCATGGTCTATAAAAGTCAGGATTGTATGGTAAAGAACTTAAATAGCAAAAGGAGGCCTATACCAGATCAAAGCGTTGAGAACGCTGAAGTGGTATTCGTCGAGAAAGCAGTTGTGTGGAATTAATAATTTGAAAGAAAAAGAGAAACATTATTCAAATATTGGCTTGAAGGTCAACAAACTAAGCAAATAAATACCTTTTTTGATTGAAGGGAGAGTTCTCTTGACACAGTTATGATTATTTGTGTATTGATGGTCTTCCTTTGATCAATAGGACGAGTCAGGAGTAACATCCCTTGACATTTTGATGCATGATGGATACAGAGAGAAAACATGAATAACCAAATAAAATGATAAAATTAAGTTTGCACCTGAAAACTATGATTTTGATATATCTTTGGCCATTAACCCATTACCACACAATCCCTACTTTTGACGCCCCTGAGAAAAAAGCCTTTAGGAAACATTGTGGGAAAAGGAGAAAATGCTGGTAACCAGCATTTTCTCCTTTTCCCACAATGTTTTCTACCCTTCACAAAACAAATTTCAAATTTTCAGTCACTTTTATTTTGTCGTCTGCAAATGCTTTCAATTTGGACTAGTCTAAAATATTGTCGTTTGGTAATGGGTTAACATGTAACTCCCAACATGTCAATCAATTATTTTTATTTATAAGTATTCATAAGCCATTCAAATGGAGTAGCGCGCAATCATGGGATGAACAAGCCATGTGGCGAACTGGTTTTGGAACGAAAACATCCAGGACCAAGCAATCAGTAGACAAATTTGGTATCATTGTGCAAGTAGAAGGCTATGAGCAAGTAAATCTATTATCAATTAAAGATTAGTATTTCCACGATCAATGGCCTCACCCAGTGTATTTTATCATACTATTTCCAAGCGCATATCTGAGGGCTGCCAAAAAAATCATTTGCCTGAGGTAAATTTAATCGGGTTTATTTCCTTTGGCTTTGCACAAAATATGATACATGGTCTTCAGAATTCAGTACTGAACTCATAGTAGTATTGTCTTCGACAAATACCATAAAAAAACAGATAATCCTAAAAAATTTTTTGATGAAGTTATGCCCCTTTATCATTTAAGAACTTAAAACTCATGTCTGCTAAGTAGCAACTCTTTGAACATTTGAAGACGGTATAGATTAAGATCAGGCTGCATAATTCTAAACAGATTAGACTGCACAGAATATGCAGTCTGATCTTGGATCTACTCTGTACAATAAGGAGATATTTTTCTCTCCAAAAAGTTAAGTTTGTAATAGCATTCTTCTGATTTTTTCTGACAGCTTGAAAGTTTTACTTCATCTGTTTAGTAGGATAAAGGTTACCTGACAAAGCAGAACTACTCGGTAGTATGTGCTTGTCTTCATCTCAAATATCCAGAAAACTTCCCTCGTAGTCTTCACAGCAACTTGTTATTTGTCAGTGAAGAAATAAATCAACGAATGCCAATTTGTGATAAAACATTGCCTCTATTGTGTCAACAGTCTAACTAATTGGAAAAGTTTCTTGGGTGTATATCCTCTCCTTTTTACCTTAAGGCAAAACTTTACTTTTCTTTAAAAAACAAAACTTTGAACTGTTCCAAATTGAATGTGTCTGTAGATGGAAAATTAAAATATTACACATATTTATGATGAGATTTGTCTTTGATCAGAAAAAAATACTGTGGTAACCAGCGTTTTTCTCCTTTGCCAACAATGTTTTGGTGGCCTGTTTTATGCAGGGCCTTAAAAAGAAGAATGTTGTACAGGATTAACTCCTTAAAAAAGGACAAAATTTTGGGCTGGTCCAAAGTGATAAGCATTTTTAGGACAGATTAAATTGTGGGTAGCCATAATTTATGACGGAATTTGTGTCAGGAAGAGTAGAAAAATTGTTATGGGAAAGGTAGAAAATGCTGCTTTTTACCTTTTCTCACAATGTTCTGAATGAAAAGTTATTTTTTTCCAGCAAAATTTTCAAATGTTTTACTTATACCCCCATTTCACTAGGCCGCGATCCATGGCCCTCTCATGGAGCCCCGTAGATTGCCATAAAGAGCACCAAGAATGCTGAGAACGCTAACATCATTTCACATTTGGAGACCACCTGGTCTAGGTACAATAAATTCTTTAGTCAACTAAAGTATGCCACCCAGGGGAGGGAGGAAAAGGAGGGTCAAAGCCTTGGGTCGCTGACGGAGCGGAAACAGGTCTATAAGATCGCAACTCCTAGCTACGATAGTGACTATGTACAGTTCAATCGCTATAGGATCTCAATGGTCGTTACTTGATTGCCAGCGGAGCTTTATCTGGTTGTTATCTGAGCAGGAGTGCCGTCATAATCACCAATTCGGCAGCAATCTATGACGATTTACGGCGCTCTGTATGAGCGCACAGAGCGCCGTAGATGGCGGCCTAGTGGAATGGGGGTATTACTAGTATCAGGCTTGTGAAAACTCAGGATTTTGTGTTAACAGGTGTAGACACTTCCTCGAATACAAAGCAGACGAGTTCAAATTGAAAGCATTTGCAGACGACAATATAAATGTGAATAAAAAGTTGAAATTTGATTGGGAAAGGGTAGAAAACATTGTGGGAGAAGGAGAAAATGCTGGTAACCAGCATTTTCTCCTTTTCCCACAATGTTTTCAAAGGCTTTCTTTCTCAGGGTGGTTAAAACTCAGGATAATCCGGATTTTATGGTAAAGGGTTAATCTCTGTTTTCACAGAGCATGGTTCAAATTCACTGTTGCCTAAAATGATCATGTCTAGTTTTTGAAATAGTGGAAACATTGTTGATAAAGAAGAAAAACATGCTTACAAGAGTTTTCTCCTTATTCAACAATATTTCGAATGCTTTTTTATCCGCCTGTGGAAGACAGGACATATTATGGGATCACCCATGGCAAACGGGCGTGGGTGGGCGGGCGGCGTCCAGTTCTTTGTCCGGAGGATAACTTTGTCATCTCAAGTCCGATTGACTTGAAACTTGGCAGTTGTGTTTGTTGCGATAATACGGTGTGCGGTGCAAAAGAACCATAACTCTACCATGTGTTGTCTTTGAGTTATTTCCCTTTGGTCATCATTTTTACAGCATTTTCTACTTGTCTGGAGCATAACTTTGTCACCTCTGGTCTGATTGACTTGAAACTTGGCATTTGTATTTGTTGCAATAAAACAGAGTGCAGTGCGAAAGAACCGTAACTCTACCTTGTGCTGTCTTTGAGTTATTTCCCTTTGATCATCATTTTTACAGCATTTTCTGCTTGTCTGGAGCATAACTTTGCCATCTCAAGTCTGATTGACTTGAAACTTGGCAGTTTTGTTTGTTGCAATAAAATGGAGTGCAGCGCAAAAGAACCGTAACTCTACCATGTGCTGTCTTTGAGTTATTTCCCTTTGATTGTCATTTTTACAGCATTTTCTGGAGCATGACTTTGTCATCTCTGGTCTGATTGGCTTGAAACATGGCATTCGTGTTTGTTGAAATAATAAGGAGTGCAGTGCAAAAGAACCATAACTGTACCTCATGCTGTCTTTGAGTTATTTCCCTTTGATCGTCATTTTCACAGCATATTCTGCTTGTTCGTAATGTAACTTTGTCATTTTCAGTCTAAACATTTTTAAATTTGGTATGCATGATTGTTGAAAAATTATGGAGTGCAGCGCATAAGAATCATGATCTGCTGCACTGTTAATTTCCTCTACCTGCCCTTTACGATTAGTATTCCCCCTTGACAACTGGAGGTGTGACGGGCGTATCTTGCGACAAATTGCTGCTTTTGTTCCGTCATGGTCATTAATCCTTATCACACAATCCAGACTTTTAACCAACCTGAAAAATAAACCGCTTGAAAGCACTGTAGCAAATTTTCTCCCTTTTCCCCTCGGTATTTTCTACCATTCCCAAAACAATCTTTAAAGTTTGTGTCATATTTATTTGTTGTCTACAGGGCTGTGGGATTGTTTGGGAAAGGGTTAAATTTTGTCATTCGGAAGAAAGTTACAATCATTAAGTCTGTTTGGTAAAGGGTTACGCATGGGGAGGATAAAAGATGATCAGTGATCTAAAAGTGTTGTCTACAAACACTTGAAAGGAAATTAAAGGTTGGTGAAGTGGAAAATTGGATCGTTTTCCTCCCCATTGATGAGAAAAAAAAATCAAGAGATAACAGAATGACAGAATCTGGAATATTAGTTGTGCAGAAAATCAAAGTGCTGAAAGGACTGATATATCTTTATTTCATGCTTTCCGGTAGGATATTGAGAAAAGCAGTGATAATATTTTTTGATATTCTATGAATATGACGTGAAAAATATAGAAATTAACCATCTTCTGCCTTTCTCTAATAAGAAAGGATGCAATTTTAGACCTGAAGCAAATTTCTTGAATAATCCATATTCTTGCTTCTAATCCTAAGATAATGTAAAATATAATTCAACTTAGGTAATTAAAGAGGCCCTTTAACTCATATTCAGCCAATTTTAACTCATTTTGTCTTTATTTTTATCAAACTATAGTCATTCTTATATCTTCATGCCAAATATTGCTCCTGACGGTTGCAAGGTTGCTTAGATTACGGTCGATAGAAAATGCACATGGCTGAGTTGCAGCCTTCCATGTAAACAGACTCCTCATTTCCGGTTTTTGAATCAAAGATTTTGATATATCTGTTATACACACAGGTAGATTGGTGTGAAGATCATGCAATCTGTCACATGACTGTATTTGACCTTTTCCCTACGTCTAATGAGGTAAACAAAGGAAAAATGGGGCTTCTCTGTTGCAGCCTTGTTTTCCAGACAGAGGTCAAGGTCTGTATGCAAATTACACCGTATCCAAATCTAGGCAGCGACCGACATAATGTTTACAGCTTTGATCTTCAGCCAGTTTACTTCTGACTGATGATCGGTTTTATACAAATCTCTTTGTTTCTCGTTCTCAATTACACCATATATGTTTGAAATTTTAATAGTGTTTTTGCTTACCGTCTGTAGACGGGCATCTTTAATACAAAATATAGATGTGTAACACACAGTTACAGGGAAGCTAAAGTCCAGTGAAATATACAAGCATACAAAGATACACTTCCATTCACAATTACCAACACTACCAACTCATCACTTTGTGAAACTGAATAGTGAATACAGAGGTAACTGACTGCTATCACTCAGTACTGTGTGAAAGAGAATGCTGCCATTTCCAACTAGGCACAAAGCTATCAGTCCAAAAACTCATAACAATAAAAAATACATAAAAATTTAGTTTTTCTTCACATCAGTGAACCCTTTAAAACACAAACGGTTTTTCTGACCTAGTGCTAAAAGGCTTTTGAATATGTTGAGAAAGGAGAAAGTGCTGCTGACCAGTGATATGAGGATGTTAATTATGATAGCAATTTTGAATCTATGAACTGTTCCTACATTTGTTTTACTGATCTGCTTTTGACAGTGTGCATAAAAAGAGGAAAGGTAAAGAAAGGAAAAATCAGCATTTTCTCTTTATCCCATAACGATTTTTAGATCCTTTTACCTCAATGTCATAGAAACCTGCAGTCGGTTGGTTGAAAATGGTTTTACTGAGCTTTCAACGTTTCAGTCTTAACACTGTCAAATTTGATTTCTAGTTTCTAGTTTCACCTGTACTGGATTTGAGCTCTGAGGTACCTTTGGCAAGGTCCTGTAGTCCTGCATGGCTCATTAGTTGATCTTGCGTCTTGTAACCTAGAGGCCAGGGTTGAATCTCACTTAGAGTACAGGGTTTTTTGTGAGCGTGTCCTTGGTAAGTCACTTCAGAGCCCTAGCCAAGCACTTGTGAAATCCAGGACATACAAGAGTAAGTGAACTGTCACAATGGTATGATTGTAAAACAGTGGAAGTATAATGCCAGTCAATCAATCAATCAGTCAATCAATCACACTGCCATGAAAATCCAGTGCCTGGGATGAGGGTCAAACCCAGGACCCATTCTTTACTAATGCTACAAGCAGGTTACTTGGATTGTTAAGTAAAGGGAGTACAGTCAACAAATTTACAATACATCTTTGGATTTTAGGGACCCCATGGAAGGCAGCTTCTAAAAACATTGTAGGAAACGGAGAAGGTGCTGCATTTTCCTACAGTGTTTTCTATTTTTTTCTCCACAATCTTTTCTTGTATTTTCTTGGAGAAATATCAATTTTTGAGCCACATTTATTAGTCATCTTCAAACTTTAAGGGTTTCAATTAGAACAGTTCTAAAATTTTGTTTGTCTGGTAAAGAGTTAAATAAGGTTTCTCAAAAACAGTTGGTTACCTTGACAACCAATTTTGTGTTTTTGATGCAAAAAAATGGATTGATTGAATCAAGATTGCAATGGGAATACATTGGCCTGTATTTTGTATGGAATAAACTAATGAAAAACATTTGTTTTTAGATTGTTTGTTACAAAAAAGGAATAGATAACTTTATTAGGATAGTTACACACAAAGTCAGAGATGAATCTGATTTGATTATTCCAACACACCCCTTATCCAATTCTTCCCACGGAGAGCAGAATAGCCGAGTTGGTTACATACAAGGCTTGAAACAATGTGGTGGCGGGTTCAAACCCAAGCTAGGCTAATTTCTATTTGAAAATTGATGATGTTCATTGCCACAGGATTCATTCTCTCTCCACTAATTGTTTGTTAACAGTGGTCTTGTTGGAATGCAAACAGTACTTATGTAAGAATATTGTGTGAAGTACTGGGAAAAGAAACTTTGAGAATGCATGGATAGTTTATACACTTGCTGCTGTGATGTAACTGAAATAATGTTGAAACAGCACTATACACTATACTATTACTTCAAGGATGCGAGATAATTATTTGGTCAAACTTTCATGCATTTCTTCATAGGGAAGTGTCTCTAACATTACAGGCACTATTTAGTGCAAATTTATTTCTAAACTTAACAAAAAAAGTAAAGGTTCTTTCAATTTGAAAGTATTTGTAGACGAAAAAATTAATTATGTTCCAAATGATAGGATTTTTTTTTCAAAATGACAATAAGTCATTGTAGTTATATGTATTTTCTTCTTTTTCTACAAGTATTTCTGTTCTTTTATGGATAAACCCAATGATTTGAACCATATTCAATTTGCCATAGTAACAATCTATTTCAAATATGGCCAGTTGGTGGTGTGGTAAAGATTTAAATGTTTACCCCCTATGAAAGTTTTGCCAGACCAAATCTAAATCTGTTGGACAAAAAAAGAAACACAACCAAACAAATCCTGTGTTACTTTCAAACTTCTTCAGAATGGTTGGTGAATATGGACCCTGAATTCAGTAATGTAATGTACTATTTATGGTTTTCTTGCCTGTAGAGGTAGAGGTAGCCAGTTTTGAAGTGTCTGAACTTTGTCGTTTTGGAAAGTGGGGGCATTTTGGGTCAGTGGTAAAGAATTTATGAATTTAACTGTTTGAGTCCAATTTATTTTGTGGTCTTTTAAAAAAAAAAAAGCTTGCAGTTTGGACAAATCTTAAAGTTTGTGGTTTGGAAAAAAGATAACTTTATCACACAATCCTCAGCTTTGACAACCCTCAAAAGAAGGCTTTTACAAACATTGTGGAAAAAGGAGAAACTGCTGATATATCACATTTTCTCCTTTTCCCTTGATGCTTCCTATCCTTTCTGAAACAGATTTTAATATTTCAGTTTGATTTATTTTGTTGTCTGAAAATGTTTTAAAGGTGGGTATTTAGAATTTTCATATCACACCAAATTAAAAAATATATATGTCTATGAAATTTATATGAAAAAACAATACAAATCATCAGTAATTAAGAATCATAAAATAACAAAAAAAAAAAAGTTTGGTGGTATTCCCTTAAAAGGCTACGTAGCCTCTTAAGCTATATTTAGATTTCCCGCCAAAATCAAAAAAAGCATTGTGGGAATGTTGAGTGACTCGCACGTGACTAATGACTATTACATTCCATAGCATAACAAACATGTAATTATTTTCCATAATGTCTAGAACTTTGGACGCTATGTTTGAAGCATCGTCTGTATATTTCCGGTATATATATGAGCGAGTTGCTCATGTAAAAATAGACCGTATTTCCCTTCAGTGTCGACCTTGGCTGTAGTAAATCTCTAATTTATCTAGTTGTCGGATGGTTTTCGACTACTGGGGTTTAATGAATGAAAATTAGAAGGCTTTGGGAGTATAAGGATGTTCTTTTTGTATTTTTGTAAAATTTTCGACCCAATATCTGAAGGGCCACCTTTAAAGGTGGCTCTTCAGATATTTGGACAAAATTTTACAAAAAAATCATCCTTGTACTCCCAAAGCCGTATAATTTTCATTCATGAAACCCCAGGAGTCGAAAACCATCCAACAGCTAGATAAATTAGAGATTTACAACAGCCCAGGTCGACACTGAAGGGAAACACAGTCTATTTTTACATGAGCAACTCACTCATTTACATACTGGAAATATACAGCAGAAGCTTCAAACATAGCATCCTAAGTTCTAGACGTTATGGAAAATAATTAAATGTTTGTTATGTTATGGAATTTAATAGTCATAAGTCAGGTGCAAGTCACAACATTCCCACAATGCTTTTTTGATTTTGGCGGAAAATCTAAAAATAGCTTAAGAGGCTATGTAGCCTTTTAACCCTGTCCCAAAGATAAATTTTTGGACCCTTCCAAACCGAAAGTGTTTGCAGACGACAATTTTAGATTTGGAGAATATGGCAGAAAATTCCCAAAAAGGGTAGAAAACACTGTGGGAAAAGGAGAAATTGTTGGTTACTACAGACACGTAAAAACCAGGGTGTGTTTGAGAAAGGGTTAAGGGAATACCACCAAAAAAAAATTTTTTTGTAATTTTATGAGTCCTAATTACTGATGATTTGTATTGTTTTTGGAAGGCGAGATTTTCATTCTCGCCTTCAAATGTCAACGCTCGGCAGCTTGCTGAAAATGCCTCAGAACAGCATTATCAAAACGCCTTTCAAATAGTTCGATACTTCTCGAGTACTTTAGAACAAAATAATGTCGAGACCATTGTAAATTTAATCAGAATAGCAAGAAGAAACTTCAAGTTTCTAGAAGAAATGAAATCGAATTCGTAAAAAGCATCATTCTTGACAAATGCAAAATACTTTGGATCAGTTCATTGATATAATCACATTGCTACAGCAACAAATAAACCATAGCTATTATTTAAGCCAATCGAAAGCTACTAACATGACGTCATTCGGACTTACTTCCACTTCACAACGCATAAACAACTAACCAGTGGGATCGTACATGTAAATGTACTATCCCAGAACTAACCAATCGGATAGCTTCTTTGAATAATGTACAGCTGATAGACCCCTTTCCTCTGTTGGCAACCTTATTCTGTCTTTGTGAGAAGTAAAATTTCAATGAATTAAATTCCTTTGAATCATCAAGTGTTTAAACAAGATTTTGTCTTTCAAAGAAATATTTTTCTTTTATCAAAGTTGTGCTTGACTTTATGATTGATGACTAGGTTATTGTTACGCATCGACGTGGCCGAGTTTTGATTCCGGAGACCCGTGAAAAGAAAAGGGTAAATCAGTTGAAATCACAAAAGATGTGTCATTTCGAAGTAGTTCTGGTCAGTATGATGTACCGATGTATAGCCTGGGTTACAAGCTGATCATCTCTTTCCTTTTATACAAGTATGATCGGATTTTACTACGTCAAAAATGACAATAACATGATCTGTATCCGTTTTAACATGCAAAGAATTTTAACTTCTTCTTTCGGTCGTCACGTTACTTAACGTTCACCAATTATTCATAAATATTTAACCCTTTACCGCTCACTTGAAATGACTCTGAAAATCAAGCTTTTAAAAACATCAGCAGGAGAGGGGAAATTACAATCGGAAACCGGCATTTTTTTTTTTTCATTTTACCACAATGTTTCTACCCTATCAAGAACAAATAATTTGGGCCACCCTGAATTTGTCATCTGTATGAATCAGTGCTTTCTATTTCAACTTAGTCTGAAATTTCTTTGTCAGGTAAAGAATAAACTCTTATCGCAATGAATTGTTGTAATCACTTACCTCCGTCATTATTAGAACTGAAATCTTTACCTTATATATTCCCATTTATTTTCCTCGAAAGAATTTCCCCCAGCTATACACTTTTTTCCAAAACTGAATAACACAATGATAAAATTAACTTGACAGGGAGAATCCCACTGTCGTAGAGTGCATCGGACGTGTTCATGATTTTCTAAGAACACGGACCAAGGACCTGTATCTGTGTAACTGTGCACGATATATTTTTGTCGAAGAAAGGAATAGGGTGTATCTCAATATTGTCGAGTTGGCAATCATTTTGCTTTCATGTTTGCCGACAAGCTGAACGTAGATTCCGGTTACGCGGGATTAATGAAAGACAAGCGTTAATGTCAATGAACCCTTAAACCGTTTATTACTCCTGTCTCTTTTGAAGACAAGACAGACGATTCTATAGTCTGCACAGAATATGCAGTCTTATGTCGGATTAGCTATACTGTAATAACCCGACCAAAACAGCCCAGGGTGAGATTGCAATAATTAAGCATTTTTCCCGAGATGTAAAATGCCATTTTCATCAATCCAGCACTCTAGTATAAGGGTTAACAGAGTCATAGATTACAAGAATCGTATAAACGAAGAACACCTTCTGACATTCCTCATAGGACCTAAGAAGTCAACCGTCAAATGATGTTGGTTGGTTATCCTTAATAGGATGGTAAACATTGCACAAAAAAGAGAAAATGTTTGTTGCCAGTATTTTCTCATGTTCCTGCATGCTTTCAAAATACCTTTTCCTTTCTAAAAAGCCCCATTCTTTAAGGTCATTAAAACCCAGCACATGTTTTGTAATATAAATGTTAAATCTCCGTTTTGAACATTGAAAGTCGTTTTTTTTTAAAGTTCTTTGAAAGTCTTTTTCAGTCTTGATAAAGTATATTTCAAATAAAATGGTAAACAAATAAAAAAAAAAGCCTTTTAACTGAACGACACTGAAATTTTGACAACCTCAAGGGAAAAAAAGTTTCAAAATACTTTTGGAAAAGGAAAAAAATGCTAGTCACTAGTATTTTCTCTTTTTACCACTATGTTTTGTACTTTTTTCCAGCCAAACGGCACATTTTCAGCTGCTCTTAACTTATCATCTGCTAATTGCTTTAATGTAGACGGCCCTAATTTTTTGTTATTTTCTGAAGGGTTTTGTAAAGGGTTACTAAGATGGAAAGCATTGTAGGTTGATTATTATTATTTGCTACTTTTCCTACAATGCTTTGAAAAGCATCTTCTTCAACATTGTTGAAAGTCAGTGGTGTGATCTAAAAGGCTGAATGTCAGTTTCTATACTCTAAAAATGTACTTTTCTAAAAACTCTTTGCTCTCTCAATAAAATTATCTATGGAATAAAATGGTAAAGACTTTCAAGAAATTAATCATCTCATTACAGAGTTAGTTTTAGATCTATCAAAATTGATTGCATTTTCAAGCAAAATCTATTCTTTAATCTTTTACCATACCCTATCAAGTACAGTTTTAACAACCCTGAGAAAGAGGCCATTTAAAAACTTTATTTTGAAAAGGAGAAACTTTCTTGACTCTTTACACGAAGAAAAAAATTCAGACTTTCCAAAATTGAATGCATTTTCAGGTAGCAACTTTTTGATCTGGCACCATTGATGGAACCTGTATAAAATAGGATGGAAGACATTTTAGGAAAAGGAAAAAATGTCAATTAGCACCCTATTCTCAATTTCAGACCAAAAGTTCTCAAGCCGCCTTCCTGGACCTTTAAACTCATTATTGGGGTAATAGAGGGTTACATATAAGTTTCTATACAAGGTAAAAACATAAATGGGTAACAGCAAATTAAAACTCTTTGCTATCACATAAAACTTTTCCTTCAAATGAAATGGAAAGGAGTTTCAGGAAAGTCCATTCGTTTTAATTTTTTTCAACATACTTTCACAAGCCTTCTTCAAGTTTGTTAAAACTCAGGATGGTAAACTAGTCTTCATTGCACAGGAACATTACACAACTCTGTAGACTTTGATGTATCAGGAGAGGCGATTTAAGTACAGGAAAATGACCCCTCATCCAAGCTTTAGTGAAGGATGAGGAGCATTATTTGAGTAAAGCCTGAGGCTGAGCATGTATACACTAGCATATCGTTCCGATTATGTTCTACTACCCGCGCTTGAAAGAAAAACAAGTGTACCCCTTACGTCATTACCGGAAGTTGAGAGCACATGTCTCATAATTTAAAGGTGTGAATGTTTTGTTGCCACAATGGCATGAGCATGTGGGTGGGAATAGCAGCAGGAAGAACCCACTGAGGGAGGGTGTATACATGCTCAGCCTCAGGCTTTACTCAAATAATGCTCCTCATCCTTCACTAAAGCTTGGATGAGGGGTCATTATTTTCCATAAAGCCTTCGGCCTCTCATGTATACACTAGCATCTTTAAAGAGCAATCAAAACATGAACACAGTAATAACCAACACCAAGTATTACTCCCTCTATATACACAATACAAATCAACTTGGCTAAACAGCTGAACAAGTGAATTGAGAAACAGTTTGTACACTAGTCTGTAGTAAACACATTATGGCTGAAAGAAGAGGAATTATCTACAGTATGTCTTAGATAGAATTTCCTGAAATTTTTATCAGTCGACCAATCTGCAGTGGTGAGAATCAAGTCTATAGAGCAACCTTTATCGAAAGCAGCCGACGTAGATGCCCCTCTGAATGAATGGGCCTTGAACTCGTTTGTATCAATACCAGATGAATTCAGAACTACCTTCAGCCATCTTGCTATTGTACTGGTTGTGACAGCTTTATAAGTCACATAAGACACCAAAACATTTTGATCTTGACGCAAGGGTTTTATCTTCTCAAGATAGAAAAGAAGAGTGTGCATAGCACATAGTTTTTCATCACTGAAATGTTCAATCCGTAATGAATACTGATGTCCAATCCTCGAAGTCTTCACTCCGAATGGAAACGAAAACATTATGCAATCTTTCTGAACATGCATGTAGTCTAAAGACATTGATTGTAAAGCCTGAGCTCTTGGTGCAGAACCTAAAGCAATAAGAGCGGTAACTTTCAAAGTAAGTAACTTCAGAGTGAGATTTTCTAAAGGATACAAATCTCGGAGAAATTTCAGGACAATAGAAACATCCCAAGTAAAACGGTATCTTGGTCTTGGTGGTGATTTAAAGTATACTCCTTTCATAAATCTGCCTATCAATACACACTGTGTGCACCACTTATTACCAAGAATTGGAAGGGTTTGTAAGAGCATAGCTTTGTGGGTATTTATAACTGAGTAAGATTTACCTTGACTGAACAGATAAAAAAGGAACTGGATCACAACTGTCTCAGACGTACGAAATGGATTTCCAAACCTGAGATAGTTCCAAACAAGCCATCGTTTCCAAGCATAGGAATACTGCTTTCTTGTGCCTGGTTTCCAAGATGAGCTGATGACATCTGTAATTTCTCTCTGAAGGCCTTTACCACTGAGGACTGCCCTGAGACTTCTGCTGCGAAGATCTTCAAGGTTCGAATTAATGGATGATATTTTCCGTTGTGAGGAAGTACCAACAAGTCTTTGTGACGTGGTAACCTAACAGGATAAGAACATAAATTTTCTAATAGAACGGGAAACCATGGCTGAGAAGTCCATAATGGAAAGATGAGAATAGCTCTTTCAACATTATCTTGTACAATCTTATTGATGACCTTACCAACCAAGCTGAAAGGTGGAAAAACATAAGGTTGAAATTTGCACCAACTGATAGCAAATGCATCATACTGAAATGCATCAGGGTCTGGGAACCATGACACGTAAGTTTTCAATCTAGCATTCAACCTGGATGCAAATAAATCTATGTCAGGTGTAAAGAGTTGTTTACAAACTCTCATAAATATCTCATTTTTTAACATCCATTCTGTGGAATCGGAGAAATTTCTTGAGAAATAGTCTGCATTGTTCTCTGCAGTAGGAACGTATGATGCCGAAACATGAAGCTGTCTTTCAAGACACCAAATCCAAATATTTTTGGCCAAATTATCTAATTCCACAGAGTGCATACCACCCATGTCATTAATGTAAGACATTGCACAAACATTATCGCTTTGAATTCCAATGTGAATAAGTGAGCACTTTTTGTAAATAGACCTTAAGGCATGAAAAACTGCTAACAGTTCTAGATAATTGATACTGTGTTCTTTCTCAAAAAGAGACCATCTACCTTGGGCTATAACACCCGAGTCCACATCTACAGCACCCCAGCCTTCTTTACTGGCATCAGTCATGCAAACCTTCCTTATTTTCTGAGGTTTAATGGGCTTACCATTCTTTTGCTTTAGATTTTTCAACCACCACTGAATTTCTACCTTAGCCGATGGCCAAAGCTCTACTGAATTATCAAAACACATATTAGGACCCAAACCAGCAATTTTATTCCTCTCCATGTCTCTGTAATGTAATGGAGCTTCTAACACTGCATCAAAAGCATTTACTACTGATCCAATGAAAGATGCAAGCTCTCTAACAGTGACTGTTTGACAAGTAAGAAGATGATTAGCCTTGGACATAATTTTATTTATTTTCTCATCTGTTAGAAACACCTTAAATAGGAAGGAATCCAGAATGAAACCAAAAAACACGATCCTTTGAGAAGGCACTAGAGAGGACTTTTTCTCATTGACCAAAAACCCTAGGTTTTGGAGAGTATGAACAATAAACATAGTATTGTCATTGCAAATTGACCAAGACTGGTTCATATTTAAAGAATCATCTATGTAGTATGAGCACCTAATACCCTTTTGTCGAAATGAAGAGAAAACAGGTTTTAACAATTTTGTGAACACATAAGGTGCTGATTTCAGACCAAAAGGTAAGCAAACAAACTGATACAACATTTTGTTCCAACAGAACTTCAAGTACTTTTGACATGCTGTGTGGATTGGTATGGAGAAATAAGCATCACAAAGATCAACAGATGTGAAATAATCTCCTGGTTGAATTAAATCTAACACAACTTTAAAAGTTTCTTGCTTGAAATGGTCATAATGAACAAATTCATTGAGGTATCTAAGATTAATAACTGGCCTAAATTTTCCATTTGGTTTGGGTACAATAAAAAGTGTAGAAATGAATTCATCATTTTCATGTAAGGACTGCACAATAGCTCCTTTCTGATACAACATCTCTACTTCCGTGTTAACAATTTCCCACTGTTCATTATTAAATGGAATTTCTTTTGGGACAAATCTCTGAAAAGGTTTCTGATCGAAATAAATTTCATAGCCCAACACAGTGTTCAGTATCCAGGGATCTTGAGTCAATTTTTGCCACTCATCAAAATAGTTTTGAATGTTACAAACAGAGCTTACCTGTTTTACTGAGGCTGATCGTTTGGGGATGTGGCTGTCGCAGTTGCTGACTTTTTTGGAATTCTGTAATTTCTATTCCATGGCCTCTGTTGACCCCTACTTGGGTATGGCTGAAATCTATTAGTATTTTGGTTGCTATAACCACTGCCATAAGACCCTCTTTTATAGGTACCTCTTCCTCTTTGTTGGGTATTTCCTCTCTGATATTGTTCCTTACCCAAGGAAATCAACGAGTCACAGGACTTAATGTCTTTTGATACATCATCTCCAAAAAGCTTTGAAGTTATTGGCATAGAAATATTACACAATGTGTGATATTTTTTCTTTAATACAGGCCTGATCATGTAGCGCCTACGCACAGAAAGATTGAATTGTACTTGTCCAATGAGAGTCAGAGCATCTGACAACAGTGTCTTGGCTGTACTGTTTGACGTAATGTGCGACTTGAGATTTTCTGCCAACTTAATGATGGGTATCATAGAAGCTGCTATCAAATTCTGGGTTTCAACAATTCCCCGATCTTGGGATTGAACTCTTCTATCCATAATTTTCCAAATCTCGGAATTAACTAGGGGTGGCGTAGCCATGTCACAGTTTATTGGAATTTTATACTTTGACACCAAGGACTCTGTTTCGCACTGAGTAGTGCAGGCAGTATTAATCATATTAGCCAAAGATTTGGCAACTGCTTCACCCTTTTCTGGTACTTTCAATTTTGGGAGATCCCAGTCATCCGACTCTGCAGTGTCATCCTCAAACAAGGCATGTGTCATGTCATTAGAAATATTTTTGCTCCATATAGGAGATTCACCCCCAGACAAATCACTTGGGTTAAATTCCACCCTCATATTTGGTAAATTTTCCAACGGAGCTCCAAAAAGGGACTGAATATCTGAATGTTCTTCAGACTGGTCAATAACAGTATTACTCTGCGGGTTGATACCCAATAATGTTCGTAGCTTGACAATGTCAGCTGTACTTAATGAATTTAAGTCGAAACTCGACGGACTAGACCGAACTTCGTTCTTGTCTGTAGATTTAGAGGTTGACGGTTGTACATATTCTTTATTTGTACACTTCGACTTTTTCCCTTTAGAATTGACAGTCTTCGAGTTCGACTTCTTCTTGGGAAGTTTCGGGGGATTCTCGACCTCCGACTCCGGGCTAAAACCGGAGAATTCGCCACTAGAGTGGTCTGACACGGCTAAGACATCGTCTTGCTGTGAAGTCATTGTAAGTTTAACAAATAATTGTTGGGACTTCGTCCACAATCAAGTTAGGACTTACAGAATACGTCCTTACCTGTAGAACGCCAGAACGATTATGAGACATGTGCTCTCAACTTCCGGTAATGACGTAAGGGGTACACTTGTTTTTCTTTCAAGCGCGGGTAGTAGAACATAATCGGAACGATATGCTAGTGTATACATGAGAGGCCGAAGGCTTTATGGAAAATAATGTATTGCAATAGGTTATGCCTATATTCTAAACTCGCCTTCCAACAGTACTTTCAGTACTTTGATTTCATATAAATTTCAGTGACATATTATATTTTTTATTTTGGTGTGATGTGAAAATTCTAAATACCCACCTTTAAGTTTAGGCATGTCCGAAGTTTTTTTGTTTGGGAAAAAGTTACAGGTTGAAGGAAAGCAAATTGGAGCAGAACTTGATTATAGAAGATTCACAGCAACAGATAAGAATACACCATTACTAGTTGTCTGTTTCTATAACTTTTGGAAGGCTAAAAGTGACCTTGCATGATGCCCTCTTCTTAACTCTATATGAAAGGACAAAATTTCAGACTGGTTCAAATTGAAGGCATTTAATTTGCAGACTTCAACTTACATGGTTATTTTGGGTTCAATACCTGTTAAAGGCAAATTTAACTTTCTTTCAGACAAGTTTTGACCTCTCATGTCAGTTGCACATGAGAAAAGTAGTCATTAGCTTGGAAAGAAAGCTGTGTCGGCACTGGTATGAGAAAGTCAGGAAACAGAATGATATGCATGACCTTTAGGCTGTTATTAAAGCGGTGTTTAACTCTAATACAAATAAATGTGGCTCAGATGATGGGCTTTTTTTCAATCTTTAGTCCTGAGGATCTTGGTAAATGAAGCAAGGGTATTTATGTTTGTATGCATAGAAAACACTGCTTACCAGCATCTTCTTCTTTTGGCAGAACGTTTTTAAAAGCCCTTACCAAGTGTGTTCAAAACATCGGTATTGTTTTGCAAAGGGTTCAGGAGTTTGATGGCAGACTCCGATAGACTTATGAGGTCTGGTTCCCCATTTCTATCTTGATTGATCATAACCCTTAGCCCTTTACCACACAATCCCGCTTTTCATGACCCCAAGGGATAGGCCTTTTGAAAACTTTGTGGGAGAAGAATAAATTCTGTTAACCAGCATTTTTTTCCTTTTCCCACAATGTTTTCTACTCTTCTAAAGTCAAGTTTAACTTTTGGGAAACAATTATTTTGTTGTCGGCAAATGTCTTCAACTCGGACAAGTCTAAAATTTTGTCCTTTTGTAAAGAGTTAATGGTTAACCGTTTACCAAACAATCCCTGGTTTTAACGACCCCAAGATAGAAGCCTTTTGAAAAAATAGTAGGAAAAGGAGAAAATGCTGGTAACCAGCATTTTCTCCTTTTCCCACAATGTTTCTTACCCTGCTGGAAACAAATTTCAATTTTTGATTTACGTTTATTTTGTCGTCTGCAAGTCCTTTCAATTTGGACCAGTCTTAAAATTTGTTGTTTGGTAAAGGGTTAATACAGGAAAAAGAGACAGAACTCTAGATAAACTGGAAATGCAATTTGACCAATCAGAATACACTATTTTGACTTTTATGATCTTTATGTTAACCATTTACCACACATCAAAATTAAGGACATGTCCATTCAGTTGAAAGCAGTTGCATTCAACAAGTTAGTTACATGTAGTTTCAGTGGTACGATTTGTCTTTGATACTGGGTAGAAAATATGGGAAATGGAGAAATGCTGCTTACCAGTATTTTGTCCTTTTCCTGCAATGTTTTTAAAAGCTCTTTTTTAATTCATTAAAAGTGAGGTTTGTGTGGTAAAAGGTTATCCATTTTTCACACAGTAATGAAGATGAAGGTTTTCTAAAAATCATGTGGGAAAGGTAGAAAATGCTCATAAGGCCAAAATAAAGTATATAATGAATATATCCTACTTATAATAGAGCCCGATCGGTGTCATGCTCTTGACATTATATATTTCTAAAGAACAAAATCCTAAATCTTTCAAATGAAATAGTACTTCGAGAAAACTAAACACTGAATCATTGTTTCCACTTCAAGCCAAATTAAACCTTCCACTTGAATGATGTGTCAGGGCACTTTTTCAAAGTCAAATCTAAATTGATGTCGACAAATGCCTTGAATGTGAGCAAGTTTATAAGTACATGTATGCGGTAAATAATGGATTTGTCCAAATCTAAAGCATTTGAGCTTGATGGCTTACATGAGTCCTTAATCATGTACATGTGCATGTAATTTTGTTTTCAAAACTTCAGAAAACACTTGGGAAAAGGAGAAAATGCTGGTTTACAGTATTTTCTCCTTTTTCCCCAAAAGCATTTTTTTCGTTCAGGGTCATTAAAGGTGGGTATCCAGAATTTTCACATCCCACCAAATTAAAAAATATGTATGAAAAAAAACAAAACAAATCATCAATAATTAAGAATCATAAAAATACAAACAAATTTTTTTTTTGATGGTATTCCCTTAAAGGCTACGTAGCCCCTTAAACTATTTTTAGATTTCCCCCCAAAAATGAAAAAAAGCATTGTGGGAATGTTAAGTGACTGGCACGTGACTAATGGCTCTAAAATTCCATAACATAACAAACATGTAATTATTTTCCATAATGTCTTCTTCGGACACTGTGTTTGAAGCTTCCTCTGTATATTTCCGGTGTGTAAATGAGTGAGTTGCATATGTAAAAATAGACCATGTTGCATGTCAGTGTCAACCTGGGCTGTAGTAAATCTCTTAATTTCTCATGTTGTCAGATGGTTTTGGACTACTGGGGTTTTATGAATGAAAATTATAAGGCTTTTGGAGTATACAGATGATTTTTTGTATTCGTGTAAAATTTTTGGCGCGAAATCTAAAAATACCTTAAGAGAGTACACAGCCTTTTAAGGGAACACCATCAAAAAAAAAATTTTTTTTAGTAATTTTATCAGTCTTAAATATTGATGATTTCTTTTATTTTTTCATATAAATTTTAGTGATATATATATTTTTTTATTGGTGAGATGTAAATACCCACTTTTAAACTCTTTTCACAGCATCAAGGTACAAGAAGACACAACGAGGCATGGCGGGACAGTTTACGGTACCGTCGACCTGACCTAGACAGAATGCCTGGGATTCGAAGAATCACAATCAATAACAATCCCATGATTGGAGACCAAGGAGCCACGGTGTTGGCGGAGGCTTTGAAGGATGACCTATGGTTAAAAGGTATTTGGATTTCTGAATAAGTTTCACTGGAATAAGTAGATGAGGTTCCCTTGGAACTTGTAGACTGTTGGGAAAAGTTCCCTTCGAAGTTCCCTTGGCGTCTGTGTTTATTCCTTGGAAGTGGTGGGTTAAGTCTTGTTGGACTTTGTGGGTGAGTTCTCCTTGGAATTTGTGAAATTTGTTATCCTTTGAAAGTGTTGGGTGAATTTTTTTGGAAATTGTAAATCCTTTGGAATTCACTGAAAATGGTTAGGGATCACCTGTAATTTGCGTGTAACTTTCGCTTGAGATAGGTTAAGTTTGCTTGAATATTGTGCATAAAGTAAGGGAAAAGTTACCAAAGAGTTTGTGGTCAGAGTTCCCACTGAAATTTGTTAGTTAACTTTCCATGGTATGTATAGGTAAGCCTCTCATGAACTCCTCTGGGTAAAATTGCTCCAATATCTGGATTAATTTTCCCTGTAATTTGCATTTTAAAAAAATTCAGCTGATATATAGGATCTGACATGATTTTTGAGTTAAAAATTAATTAAACGAGTCTACATAAATGTTATAAAGCAAGCCTTCGGAGAGCTTAATGATATTTTTTGTGGACCAGTTTAATAAATTTTTTACATCAAAAACCAATGATTGTCAGATTCTTTTTATCACATTACTGTATAACAAGAATTATAGTCCAAAATATGTTAAACCTAAGGCATACATGTATCATTTGTAGTGAATTTACATGAAGCCTTTGCACTTTCTTTGACAGGTAAATTACGAACGAAATTAGTGTTGAACTTCATTTGC
This sequence comes from Tridacna crocea, assembly GCA_943736015.1. NCBI lineage: Eukaryota > Metazoa > Mollusca > Bivalvia > Cardiida > Cardiidae > Tridacna > Tridacna crocea. The sequence goes on along the minus strand of OX031057.1, from coordinate 33,503,540 downwards.
TGGCCAATCAAATGGCCCCATATTTCGAAAAAACGTCCATCTTATCATTAAGTGTTTAAGTCGAAGAGTGCATGCGCCAGTGAATTGTGGAAACTCCTCCCTACTGTCCTGCCAGGCTGACATGTGCTGTACTACATGTACAAGTGTCTATTCAAGTCTTTCAGCGCCGCGTTTTTAAACATCTGACAGTTCCATTTTGATCACGAGACCATTTCATTTTTATACGCCCGAAGGGTCGTATTATGTTATACACCTGGTCGTCCGTCCGTTAGCAATTTCTTGTGTGCGCAACTCCTCCTACAGTTTCCATCGGAATTGTTTGAAACTTGCCACTTGAATCTTCATGATGTCTAGTTGTGCACCTGACTCTTAGAATTTGGATTGCTGTTTGTGTTTTAAAATTATCGGCCCTTGATTTCTGAAATAACCAACTTTTCACTTTGAATTTTTGTTCAGGCCATAACTTCGAAACTATAAGAGGTATCAACTTGAAACTACATACACTGATAGAACACATTATGGAGAAGTGCAGTGCACATGAACCATAACTCTGCCACCATTATTTTTTGAGTTATTGCCCTTTGTTAATTTTCAGTTTGAATTTTTGTCCAGGCCATAACTTCCAATTAAAAAAACTATTAATTTGGAACTTCATACACTGATAAAACCCATTATGGAGAAGTGCAGTGCACATGAACCATAACTTTGCCACCTTTGTTTTTTGAGTTATTGCCCTTTGTTAAGTTTCAGTTTGAGAGTTATGTGATAAACTTGCATACAAAGATCCTGAGGAGTTTGTGGGTAAAGTTTCCTGTGAATTTGTGGTCTCTTGGAAGTTGTGGTAAAGTTCCCTTGGATACTGAAGGTTTTAAGGTCCTTTTGAATTAGTGGGAAAGGTTCTCGTGGGTCAAGTTTTCTGGGGATTTATGGTCACATTGAAGTGTGGTTATAGTTCTTCGGAGTTTATGATTCTTTTGAATTTGTGGTTATTCTTTTCTTGTAATTTGTAAGTGTAGTTCCCTTGAAAAGTTCACTAAAAATATTTGGTTGAAGTTTCCTTGAAATTCATGGGTAAATTTCAATCTTAGTTAGTCTGAAGTCTCCCTGATGGAGATAAAGTACCTTTTCTGTATTTGTCAGTAAAGTTTGTAGGTGTAGTTCCATAGAAGTTTTTGATAAATTTGAAAATTGTTTTTGAACTGATGGAATAAATTGTGAGAAAAGGAGAAAATGCTGGCCACCATCATTTTCTCCTTTTTAGCTCCACTGGCAGAAGGCTAGGGAACATATGATACTTAATACAAAGATGTACTTCAGCTCTAGAAAGTTTAGTTGAACTTTTCGAAAATGTTCTCCAAACATTCAAGAATTTTATTTGAATCAGATATAAATTGTGATTAAGTTATTAAATCATGATTAACACACTTATTTTTCATCTGAAAAATAGTGATAAAAATAGATGGGTCTGGGACCTTTTGGCCCTTACAACATGAGGGTTTGAAATATGCTTGGGCAAGTCAGTGTGATTGTCATTGTTGTGGGAGTGTTAGTCGGGAGTCGAACGGTTGCATAGTGGAATGAAACCCATGACCAAATTTCAATACAATGTTCAATAAACCAACCCATTCTTTGTTCTCATACTTTCTATCTACCTCTAATTAGAATTTCTGCCGGTGTTTACCATTTCATATTTGATGAAAACCTAGGTTTGAATGTACTTTTTTCCGTAAACTTTTAGCGAAAAGTGCCGACGATATATTCATGGATTTTAACTGGCTTTTTACCACATGTAACAATTACTGATGACAGACAAACCAGGAACCAGGGAAAACTATTGATATTACAATGACTTAATTAAGTCTATGTGATGGCGTCCTCGGGGGGGCCGCCACACCGAAAAATCTGAAAGTGGTTCACTTTCACACAAAGATGGTCCTAAACATACAGGCCTGAATTTTCATTAAAATAACTATTCTAAATTCAACGATCTAAATCATTCTGAATTTATTTCCGGTCATCAGACTATTTACTTTGAAGACTGAACAGGTCCGGCCTCCATTTTGACAGGTCCGTCAGACCTTCACCATGTTTTTTTCTGCGGGTCCGATCTCCATTTCAGTAGGTCCCTTGGACCTTGGCCCAGCGCTATTTTTCAGCCCTGAATGGTTTTGAATATATGAATGAGTCTGTATATATTTTTTTGTCCATTAACTCTTTCCCCACTGAATGTATGAATTGCATTTTCTAAATGGCTACAAATACAGTTCCAACATGAGATCAAGAGACAGTTCATTTATAATCTAGAATAAAGCAGTTGACAGTGTAAATCAGAGTTCAGACTACACAGAATGTGCAGTCTGATCTTGACATACACTGTCCACCAAAGCTTCTCATGTGTTCTTTGGTGTGGAAAGAGTGAAAGACTTAACTCATTACCAAATGACAATATTTTGGGCTTGTCCAAATGGAAAGCATTTGCAGGCGACATAATAAAAGTAACTGAAAATTTGAAATTCGTTCTGTGAAGAGTAGAAAACATTGTAGAAAAAGGAGAAAATGCTGGTCACCAGCATTTTCTCCTTTTCCAACCATGTTTTCTAAAGGCTTGTTTCTCAGAGTCGTCAAAAGTAGGGATTGTGTGGTAATGGGTTAACCCAATTCATCCATTCCAGCTCTGGACATGCAAGGAAATGGTATATCATCGACTGGTGCCAAGGCTCTGTTAGATGTTCTGAAATACAATACTACCCTTGTAGTTCTGGATGTCCGCAGAAACCCTCTGATAGGTATGTGTTAAAGTTAACCCTTACTTTGTTGTATTTAACCCATTACCACACAATCCCTACTTTTGACGCCCCTGAGAAAGAAGCCTTTTGAAAACACTGTGGGAAAAGGAGAAAATGCTGGTAACCAGCATTTTCTCCTTTTCCCACAGTGTTTTCTACCCTTCCCAGAACAAATTTCAATTTTTCAGTCACCTTTATTTTGTCGTCTGCAAATGCTTTCAATTTGGACCAGTCTAAAACTCTCTCGAGTGGTAAAGAGTTAACTGAAATGAAACTGTCAAGCCCGTAGCACAAGTCAAAGGTTGGCTATTTCAAATGTATTATTTTTTGGAGGATAGCTCCTAATAGGATAGTGTAGATCCAAGATTAGACTGCACTTTCTGTGTTGGCTTTTCTTGATCTACACTGTGTGGTAAAGATCCTGGAGTCATACTCATCACCCTAAGGGTTTTAGAATATTCAAGCCCTTAACAATTTTGAGTATTTACTCTTTACTGAACGACAAAACTCTGACCCAGTCCGAATTTAGAGTATTTACTCTTTACAGAACGACAAAACTCTGACCCAGCCTGAATTGAAAGCATTTGCAGATGACAAAATAGATGTGAAAAAAAGAATTGAAATCTAATTTGGGAAAGGTAGAAAACATTGTTGGAAAAGGAGAAAATGCTGGTATCTCACGATGTTTTCAAAGGCTTTCTTTCTCAGAGTCGTTAAAAGTCGGGATTATGTGGCAAAGAGTGAAAGGAATTTCTTGCCGAAAAAATATATATCTCCATTTTGAACAGTATAGATCCAGGATCAGACTGCACACACTGAAAACTACCAAGACCTAAAAAATATATGGGTTTAGCAGAGCTCTAGATAGAGGCAGTGATTCTGATTTCATAATTGGAAATATTTATTACTCTCCACTAAACCCTATGTTATGGGTACTCATTGGAATCGTCTCATCGAGACGATTCTAATGAGTACCCACAACATAGGGTTTGGAAGAGAAATAACAGATTTAGAATGCCATCACTCCCTCTTATATGGTGATCTGGTTTTAGGGTTTACTTACCCTACCCAGTTCATTAACTCTTTACCAAACAACAAAATTTTAGACTGGTCCAAATTGAAAAAACTTGCAGAGGACAGAATGCATGCAACTCAAAAAGTGAAATTTCCTTCCAGCTGGGTAGAAAACATTGTCGGAAAAAGAGAAAATGCTGGTTACCAGCATTTTCTCTTTTTCCCTCAATGTTTTCGAAAGGCTTTTATCTTGGGGGTCATAAAAACAAGGGATTGTTTGGTAATGGGTTAAAAGTTTGGATTGTTTGGTAAATGGTTGATTCAAGTTGGAATTTTGAATTATTCCATATATTTTTTTTTTTTTAAATTATATTATGTTTTTCTTTTTATCTAGATGTCATCAGTAAGTTTCAAGAGTAAAGTCAAGGCTAGTTTTGTTGATTCGACTAATAAATATGAGCTAGGCTTTGTGAAAAGGGGGGATTTCTGCTTCCACAGAAAATATAGAGCCAGATCAGGCTGAGCAGTCCACACAGACTGACATGGATTGAAACTTTTTACTATGGTTAAATATTTTAACTCATTACTAAGCAACAAAATTGTAGGCTTGTTCAAATCGAAAGCATTTGCAGACGACAAAATAAATGTGAATGAAAATTTGGAATTTGTTTAGTGAAGAGTAGAAAACATTGTGGGAAAAGGAGAAAATGCTGGTAACCAGCATTTTCTCCTTTTCCCAGAATGTTTTCTACCTTTCCCAAATCAAATTTCGATTCTTCAGTCACATTTATTTTGTCGTCTGCAAATGCTTTCAATTTGGACCAGTCTTTAAATTTGTTGCTTGGTAAAGAGTTAAGCTAACATTTAGAGGAAATAGATTCTATGCATCCATGATAATTTCGTTACTTGTATTGTGTAACGCATCATGCAGAGATGTAGTAAACTCCCTTTTTCCAGGGTGTCACTCATATATGACCTGCAAGATGCGAAACAGAGCATTTGGACATTGCATAAAGTGTCGTCGCAGATCAGCCTCCGCAGTCCAGGCAGACTGATCTGAGATGACACTTTACGATTACATGTACAGTCAATTTTGTACTACAGCATACGAGCACGAAAGAGAAAATTGCGTAAGAAAGTGTCGAGTCATCTCGGATTAGCCTGCGTGGACTGCGTAGGCTAATCAGAGATGACGCTTTATGCAAATGTCCAAATGTCCTTTTTCGCATTTTGTATGCCATATTCATGTATTATCTAGTTTTAATTCTGATTGGTTGAGTGTAGGCTTATTTTACAACTCTTTACCAAACAATCCTTTGAACCAAAACCTATAAGAAGGGTGCTTTTGAAAACCTTGAAGTAAAAGTTGAAAATGCAACCAATTTTGTTTTCTGTTCTTTCATAAACAAACTCTGTACCTAGACTGTTTCATCATTCACAAATGCATTCAAACTGGACAAGTTAACCCTTTCCCTAACGGCAAAATTTTGGACTGGCCCAAATTGAAAGCACTTGCAGGTGACAAAATAAAAGTAACTCAAAAATTGAAATTTGCTTCCAATATGAAAAAAAAAAATTGGGGAAAGGAGAAAATGCTGGTTACCAGCATTTTCTCCTTTGCCCACAATTTTTTCAAAAGCCTTCTATCTCAGGGTCGTAAAAACCAGGGATTGTTTGGTCAAGGGTTAAAGATTGTTTTTGTAGAGAGTAAATATAATGCTATGAAAGTGTGAACTGTGCTTAATTTTTTACTGTCAACATGGTATCCATGCTCATTCTTGATTACAAGTATTTAATAGATGATATATGAAATATATCTTAACCCTAACCCAAATGACCAATTTTAGACTCTTCCAAACTCAAAGAGTTTGCAGACAACAATTTCAAATTCGATAAAAATTGCAGAAGGGTCTCCAAAGGGGTAAAAAACACAGTGGGAAAAGGAGAAATTGCTCATTACGAGCAATTTCTTCTTTTCCCACAGTGTTTTCAAAAGACTTGTACTGCATGCATGTAAAAACACTGTGGGAAAAGGAGAAATTGTTTGTAACAAGCAACTTCTCCTTTTTCCACAGTGTTTTCTAGCCTATCAGAAAACTTTCTACCATTCTCATCAAATTCAAAATTGTCATCTGCAAACACTTTGAGTTTGGGACAGTCTAAAATTTGTCATTTGGGAAAGGGTTAATGTTTGTTTGGGACTGTTTGATCAAGAGGTGATACATGTTTTTGCATGTTGTTTTTTGTGTGTATTTGTGTGTATGCTAGGTTTAAATAATTTCATTTGTCTCTGATAGGGTAGAAAGCATTGCGGGAATAGGAGGAACTACTGGCATTTTACAATGTTCACATGTTTTATCATCATGGCAGTCAAAATGTGGGATTTTGAGGCAAAATTTAGAATTACTGCATAAGCATAAAACCTTGTATAAAATTAACGAGAAACTATTTCTGAATGCTATGCTGTAGACTGATTAGTGTTAATACTAGACAAGACAGGTTTCAGACTACCAAATGATGATTTGTAATGGCATTGTTTCAGACCAATAAAAGATGGTAATCACAAGTTACCAAATCGATGAGCATGACATTTGGACAATAATTTCCCAGTAAAATGGTCCTCGTTTGGAGAACATTGTCATTTTGCAGGCATTTTTCCCTCAGGATTTATTATAGGGTCGTTTAGATTGTAGATTTGATTGCGATAAAATGCTATGTTTGGTAAAAGGTTTGTATTATTGCGGAGTAGGTTTTCTTTTAATGAAATAGTTGGATGCATCAGGAGTTAGAATATCAAAGTACCTTTCCTGAAGGTCATTAACTGTTTTCCTAATGACAAAAATTTGAACCTTCCAAATTAAAAATGTTTGAAGAAGACAAATTCAATAGTGGTACAAATGAGCATTCATTCCTTGTTAGAGTAGAAAACATTGTGGAAAAAGGAGAAAATGCTGGTTACCATCTTTCATGGAAAAAAAGACTAAAAGTCTCTTTTACTCACATCTACTGATGGTTCAAGGTTCTGACTTAAGTTGAGTAGGTTATTTTAGACACATTTCAGCAACAATGACAAACTGTAGTAAGGTTCTCAAATCCTGAGTTGACACTACACAAGGTGAGCTTTTGTAATCCAGCTGCGTCTGTCGTCCATCCTGTATCGTCAATCATGCATCGTCTGTTCACATTGTCAACTTTTACCTTGTGTACACACTAGAAACAACATTTTCAGTATACTACTCATCAAATTTAGTCAGAATATTTGTCTTGATAATATCTCGAATAAGTCTGAAAGTGGGTCATGTGACCAAAAGCGAAGTTAATAGGTCAGATCTTAGAAAAACGTAAGTTTGAAATTGGATCATGTCAGGTTGATAACCAGGGCCCGTATTCACCAACCGTTCATGGTCTTATTCTTCAAGATTTCCTGACTGTGAAAGTAACAAAGCTTCTGATTGGCTAAACTAGCCAATCAGAAGTTCTGTTACTTTCACAATGACAAAATTTTGAAGAACGAGACAAAGAATGTTCTTGAGAATGGTTGGTGTATACAGACCCAGGTCACCAGGACACTTCTTAGAAAAACATTGTGTACACAGTTTAAGTTCAATACTCATCAAACTTGGTCAGAATGTTTGATTTGATGACATCTTGGATGAGCCTAGAAAAGGCTTGTGTACAAGCTAGAGGCAAAATTTCTTGTCCAATAACTATGAAAGCTTATTAGAATTTCTGTCATCGTATCTCCAAAGAGATTGAAAATGGGGCATGTTTGGTCAAAAGGCTTAGGTGAGCACCTTAACCCTTTTCCCCATAGGGCATTTCTGTGGTATCTCTAATTGACCCTAAATAACAGCAAGGATGATGCAGTTTCTTATGTGTATATGACACCTTTTGATAGCATGGAAAATATTGTGACAAAAGGTGAAATTGCTCGTCACGAGCAATTTCACCTTTTGCCACAATGTTTTCCAAAGGATCCTACGAGCAATGTGTAGAAATGAGTATCTATGGAGTAAAGGGTTAAGGGCCGTCATGGCCCTTTTGGTAAACCCATTTCCACACAATCCATACTTTTGACACCCCTGAGAAAGAAGCCTTTAGAAAAGGATGTGGGAAAAGGAGAAAATGCTGGTAACCAGCATTTCGAGATTCCTGCTATGCACCCTCTATTGGATGCTGGTTATTACTCCCCTTTACATCATGTTCCTAAAAGCAAATGAAATATCGTTTTACAAACCTCTTACGAATACACATGAAGGGATAAGCAGACATCCACGTGAGTTTCCATGTTTTACCTATTATTTGAAAGGTAAAGACCGTGTTCTATTTTTATCAAAGATGAAATGCTACGAGCGATTTTATTCGATGCAGCTAGAGCTGGCTGCATCCAATGAAAAGGCGTATCGGGGGGTTGTAAAAATCAAGCTCAATCCGCCAAGGTAAGATCCACGTAGTGATCGTAAACTTGGCTCGCGAAGATGTGTCAGCATAGGATTTTAGAATGTTACATAAGTCTGTTAACCCCTTACCCCATAAGGCATTTCTATGGTATCTCTAATTGACCCTAAATAACAGCCAGGATGAAGCAGTTTCTTATGTGTATATGACAACTTTTGATAGCGTAGAAAACATTGTGACAAAAGGTGAAATTGCTCGTCATGAGCAATTTCACCTTTTGCCCCAATGTTTTCCAAAGGCTCCTACAAGCAATGTGTAGAAATGAGTATCTGTAGAGTAAAGGGTTAATGTTAGTGAAATGTATTGTGGAAAACAAACTCAACTTACGTCTGAAAATAAATCTGTTAGCAAATTTTGGTAAAATAAGCAGAGCTCCAGATGGAGGGGGTAATTTTGATTTCAGAGTTGAAAATATTAATAATTCTCCACCAAACCCTATGTTGTGAGTACTCATTAGAATCGTCCCAATGAGACGATTTTAATGAGTATCCACAACATAGGGTTTCGGAGAGAAATGATGGATTTAGAATACCATTACTCCCTCTTATCTGGACCTTTGATAAGACTTTAATTTTTAGCTCACCTGAGAACAACGTGCTCAAGGGGAGCTTTTAGGATCACCCAGTGTCTGTCGTGCGTCAGTGCGTCGTGCGTCGTCAACAATTCTTTAAACATCAACTCCTCCTAAACCGCTGGGCGGATTTGGACCAAACTTGGCTGGAATGTTCCTTGGGAGGTCCTCTTTAAAAACTGTTCACAGAATTTGATTCCATCAAAAACTCTGGTTGCCATGGCAACAAAATGGAATTTTTTAGGAAATTCTTTAAAAATCTTCTCCTCTGAAACCGCTGGTCAGATTTTAAAATAATTTATCAGAGATGTTCCTTAGGTGACCCTTTTCAAAAATTGTTCGTGAAAATTTGATCCGTCAAGAAACATGGCTCTGGTGAATGGGGGCTTCTTGCACTATACAGAAATGAAGGAATTCTTAAAAATTCTTCTTCTCTGAAACCACTGGCCAGATTTTAAAATAATTTCACAGAGATGTTCCTTTGGTGACCCTTTTCAAAACTTGTTTGCGAAATTCTGATCCGTCAAGAAACATGGCTCTGGTGAATGGGGGCTTCTTGCACTATACAGAAATGAAGAAATTCTTAAAAATTCTTCTTCTCTGAAACTGCTTGCCAGATTTTAAAATAATTTCACAGAGATGTTCCTTGGGTGACCCTTTTCAAAAATTGTTCGTGAAATTTTGATCCATCAAGAAACATGGCTCTGGTGAATGGGGGCTTCTTGCACTATACAGAAATGAAGAAATTCTTAAAAATTCTTCTTCTCTGAAACTGCTGGTCAGATTTTGAAATAATTTCACAAAGATGTTCTTTGGATGACCCTTTTCAAAAATTGTTAGCGGAATTTTGATCCGTCAAGAAACATGGCTCTGGTGAATGGGGGCTACTTGCACTATAGGGCAATGACGAAATTCTTAAAAATTCTTCTTCTCTGAAACGGCTGGTCAGAATATGAAAAAATTTCACAGAGATGTTCCTTGGGTGACCCTTTTCAAAAATTGTTCATGAAAGTTTGATTCGTTGAGAAACATTGCTCTGGTGAATGGGGGCTACTTGCACTATATGGAAATTAAGAATTTCTTGAAAATTCTTTTTCTCTGAAACGGCTGGTCAGATTAGAAATTTATTTCACGGAAATATTTCTTGAATGACCTGTTTCAAAATTTGTTCGCGAAAATTTGATAGGTCAAGAAACATGGCTCTGGTGAATGGGGGCTACTTGCACTGTACAGAAATTAAGAAACTCCTAGAAATTCTTCTTTTCTGAAACTGCTGGTCAGATTTTGAAAGGACTTTTACAAGTGACCTTTTAAGAATTGCTTGGCAAAATAAAGATTTTGTTTCCAGTGTTTCAATACCTTAAAAAAAAAAGGCTATGTTCCTCTCAAAAATTCAGGTGAGCGATCCAGGGCCATCTTGGCCCTCTTGTTTCATGATACCCATGGCATCAGGTTTACTAGAACAGGAGATTGGTTAGTAATCAGCAAAAAGGAAAGAAAATAGTATAGAAGAATGCACAAATGAAGGCTACACACATTTTTCTCCTGTTACTTCAATGCTATTGAAAACTTTCTCACTGTAGGCAGTTTTGTGAAGGGTAAAGCATTATTTTTGTTGTTACAGATAGAGATCTAGTCCATGCTATAATGGAACAGTTGATGATAAACTGTAATGGTCAGGATACAGAGGTAATTTGTTCTGTCTGTTTGTCTGGCTTTCTCTTGGTGTCTCTCTTCTCTGTCTCTCTCTGTTTCTCTGTCTCTCTCTCTGTCTCTCTCTCTCTCTCTCTAGCTGGCTGGCTGTAGGTCTACCTGGCTGTGTCTGATCATTTGTATGTCTGTCAGTCACTATGCAGGGTTTTCCCTCGGCCACAAAAATAGGGGGTCATTGTGACCCCCTAGTCAAAAATAATGGGGGTCATTTTGGAATTTGTGGGGGTTACAACAAAATGTAATTCGCTGAATCGCTTAAACAAAAGCTACTATTTGTAAAGTATATGTTTTTTTTTTGTAGCCTCTCGCTGTAGTTAAGGGTTATTTTGTTTTCATCACAGGAATCGACCATTTCGTTGGCGAAGAAAGCCTGTTGTCGGCCAGAGTGGAAAGTCTGTTATTTTTCTTGACAAAGATTATCCGTTTCGGCCGAAAATAAACTATTTTCACCAATTAGATAAATGACCGATTCTTGTGTTTATGCCGCTGTTTTCAACGAAAAACAAAGTGTATCTAGCTAATTTACAGTAAACCCTCGAGACCTTGAAATGTTGTTCTGGGTGCTCTTACCTGCCGCAGTATCGTCTGATCTTTGTTTAAGGGCTCTTCTTCCTAACAGACAGCAAGAATGACATCGATTTTGACAGAGCCATATTGTTTTCATATAAGATCGACTGGTTTAGTTTAGACCCGTTTTAAGACCGACGGTATTTTAGTAAAATCGATACACAGTCCAGTGTTTCGTCCCATTTTCCTTTCGTACTCCAGATTTTTCATCTGCTCACGATGTAAAAGTGTCAGAAGTACATACAACCATTATTACCTTTCATCGTATTTGTGCGTCCACCATGACGCATTACTGAAAAAAATGCGGGTCATTTTCCTTAAAAGTGCGTCAAAACGCACAAAATCATGCGTCAAGGAAAACCCTGCATTATGTCTGGAAGGTTAGCTGTTTGTCCAGCTGGCCAGCTGACTGGCAGTCTCTTTGGTCTGTTTGGCTGATCTTATGTCTGTCTATGTATGTATCCATCTGGGTAGGTTGATCTCTGTTTCTGATTATCTTTATGTGTCTATTAGCGCCTCTGTTCGTATGACTCTGTGTGTCTAGGTATCTGTTGGTCTGACTGTCTTTGTGTCTCTGTGTATCGATCTTTCTGTCTATCTGACTGATTATCTGTCTGTCTCATTAAACCTTGTAATCTTTCCAACTATTCATTTTAATCATATGCATTTTTTTTAAATATGGATTGAAGAGAGTGATATGATATCTTTACACAGGTAAATTGTTGTACAGAGTTACCTCCCTTGTTTCCAGATTTAATCTGTCAATTGCATCTGATAAATAATAATAAAGTAGCCCGAGTTGATAAAATAATAATTCTAACATGACACATGACTTTGGCTCTATAAACACAGTGCAAGGAAAACGTAAAATCTGTGACAATCCATGTAGAGTGACGTCATCCTATATCGAGTGACGTCATTCAATGAGTGAGTTATTCAATGGAACATAATCTTCATCTGTGTTTTTACTCTCAGTTTGAACTTGTTTTCCTTTCACTAAGAATTGGCCATGTTAGAATCGAAATAATCTTCTTTCTATCGTGGTATATCGTTCAATAAACCACATTGTGAGTTATGAGGCGCAATGAATAACCCACTCGGGCTATCACCCTTGTGGATTATTTATTGTGCCTCATAACTCACAACTGTTGTTTATTGAACGATATACCACGATAGAAAGAAGATTATTTCTTAAACCAGCCATGCTTTGTAAAAAGAATGTTTAATCCCTTAACTGTTCACCACACAATCCCGACTTTTAACGACCCCGAGAAAGAAGCCTTTTGAAAACATTGTAGGAAAAGGAGAAAATGCTTGCAACCAGCATTTTCTCCTTTTCCCACAATGTTTTCTACCCTTCCCAAAAGAAATTTCAATTTTTGAGTCACATTAATTTTGTCGTCTGCAAGGGCTTTCAATTTGGACCAGTATAAGATTCTGTCATTTGGTAAAGAGTTAATGTATAAACACACTTCCTTAACCTTTACCAAACAATACCTGGTGTTTACAACCCTGAGATGGAAGACTTTTGAAAACATTGTAGGAAAAGGAGAAAATGCTGGTAACCAGCATTTTCTCCTTTTCCCACAACATTTTCTACCCAGTTTGTAACAAATTTTAATGTTTGAGTTACATTTATTTTGTAGTCTTCACATGCTTTCAATTTGGACCAGTCTAAAATTTTGTCGTTTGGTAAAGAGTTAACGTATGAACACACTCCCTTAATGTAGGAACACACTGGCTAATCTGAGTCAAAACTGTTTGGAATTCATCAATTATCTGCTTGTTCCAAGTCCGGTCTACATCTCGGTACAGTCAGTTGTTACACAAAACAGATTTCATTGATTTCATTGATGCGTAATTACACTGACTTGGTATAATGCAACATGGAGATCCATTAGACTCCCTTTTGCCAGAGCATAGCTCATAATTATTCTTACGAAAGTGAAAGCTCACAACAAATACAAACCACATCTGGCAGGATTTGAACCCATGCAGACAAGATCCCCCATTTTTTTTCAAGGTTTTTAAGACAAAAATCATAACCACTGACCTTCCAAATGCAGTTGTGAGGTATTGTATTGTGAATAGGGGTAAAGCCATGCATGAAGGGGTGGTCTCTTGTAATATTATGAAACTACATCGACACATTTATCGACTCGTTCCAGTATAAATGGATTAAAGCAGAGGAAAATGGAGACAAAGGAAAGCAGTTAAAGAAAAGGACAAAAACCCTAAACAGTAGTTTTGGAAGGAAAACAACCATAAGGGTACGTAATTACTTTGTAAACGTTCTACCAAATAATCTCCAGTTTTTAAGACCCTGAGGAAAGACCAAAAAAGGACATTGGAAGAAGAAGGAGGGGTGAGAAAAGAAGAAATTTTTGTAACCAGCATTTTCTCAAATTGCAACACAATGTGTTCTTCTCTGTTAAGCCTTTACCACACAATGACGACTTTTACTGACCCTGAGGATGAAGCCTTTTGAAATCACTGTGGGGAAAGGAGAAAATGCTGGTAACCAGCATTTTCTCCTTTTTCCACATTGTTTTCAAATGCTATCTTCCTCAGGGTCAGTAACACTCAGGTTTGTTTGGTAATTGATGAAAGCCAAATTCCATACCCTCAGTTAAATTTAATTTGTTGCGTACAAATTGTTTCTATGAGGAAAATAACTGTTTATGAAAGAGTTAAGAGTTACAGTGTTTTATTTCATGCTTTCCGGTAGGATATCGAGAAATAGCATTGAAAATATTTTTTGATCTTACACTGGTACAACCAGTGAAAATACCGATTTTCATGTTCTTGTTGCCCAGGTAAATTGTGCATTACATTTCTTGCGCTTGACGTAATATTGTAATGTGTTGCTATGCGGGAAGGGGTATGCCAGGGGGAATAACTGAAAAGCACTGTACTCGATTTTGATAAAGCTCCTCCCAGAAAGGATTAAAAGCATGAAATAAATAGAATATTTGTTGTTTTCGGTGAAAGATCGAAATTTATTTCATCTTGTGAACACCATTGGTAATATTTTCACTTGTGGCTGTGCGATCTTTCACCAAAAACAACAAATATCTTCTACATCTTCCCATTCACTCTACTAGACCACAGATTTGCAGACCTGTGCAGATTGAAAGCATGATTGATTGGGTGATTGATTAATGCTGTTTCAACATTATTTTAGTTATATTGTGGTGGCCGTTGTACCTATCCATGCTTTTCTGGAGTTTCTTCTACCTGTAGTCTGCACAATATTTTATTTCCAAGCCATTGGCTATTTCTCAATATTAGCACGCAATCCCTACTTTTGACAACCCTGAGAAAGAAGCCTTTAGAAAACATTGTGGGAAAAGGAGAAAATGCTGGTAACCAGCATTTTCTCCTTTTCCCACAATGTTTTATACCCTCCATAAAACAAATTTCGAATTTTCAATTTTGTTGTCTGCAAAGCTTTCGATTTGAGCAAGCCTAAGATATTGTCGTTTGGTAAAGAGTTAACCATCGTAGAAACAACAGTCAGGGATGAGAGAGGAATGAATCATGTCACAATTGACTATCATCAGTCCTCATAATGAAATTGGCTGAGCCGGGGGATTGAGCCAGCATCCTCTTCTTCTAAAGTCATGTTTGTTACTGACTTGTGGCTGGCCAATGTACAGATGCCAAATCAAGTAAAGCTCTCATTCTGTCTTAACTCTTTACCAAATGACAAATTTTAGAGTGTTCCAAACTCAAAGTGTTTGTAGATGACAATTTTGAATTTGATAAGAAAGGCAGAAAGTTTTGCGATAGGCTAGAAAAGACTGTGGGAAAAGTAGAAATTGCTCATTATGAGATGTCTTTAATCAATCACAGGATTATTTAGTCATGTGTTTAATTAGGATCATTTTCTATAATAGATTACTGCTGGAGCAGCTTCCAGGAGAAGAACAAAATCTGCAGAGTCAGTTGCCGTGTCCAGGAAAATGAAGCCAATCAGCTCTGAGGGAGTAAAAGCAGGACCAGGATTGCCATGGAGAACAGCAGCCAGGGCCAATAGATATAGGTATGAGTAATTAGTTGTATGTTAACCCATTACCACACAATCCCTACTTTTGACGACCATGAGAAAGAAGCCTTTAGAAAACATTGTCGGAAAAGGAGAAAATTCTGGTAACCAGCATTTTCTCCTTTTCCCACAATGTTTTCTACCCTTCACAAAACAAAATATTAAATTCTCAGTCACTTTATTTTTGTCTTCTGCAAATGGTTTCGATTTGGAAAAGCCCAAAATATTGTTGTTTGGTAAGGTCAAATGAGCCCACAGTGACCAGATTGAGTTTTTGTCAGGGGTAATTGTTAGTTTGTCTGACAACAACGAAAATGAAACTAAATGATAGGGTAGTCTTACGTTTTTTTTTCTTCACCACACCCTGGAGTTGTCATTGCCAGGATGATTATTTGTCTTGTTCAAAAGCTTCGACATTTAATATATTTCTGTCATTATTGACGATGATTACTTCAAACTTGCCATCAAAAGAGAAATCCATATTTCAAAAGTAGGTAACCATTTTGTCACCACATGCATAGCTTTTCTTGTATGCAGTGCATCCCTTAAAAAAAAAAAACCACCCATGTGATTACCCTGATCCCTGTGGTTTTGATAATGCTGGGGAATGGTACAGGTTTGTAATGGAAAACAGTTCTGCCATCCATGAATACTTTTTATAAAGACACGTATGGACTTGTATTCAGCAATGGTTCTTACAAAAAATCATTCTTGTCCAAATGGAAAAAACGAATGATTAGTTATACATTGTTGTTAAACCAAACTGCTATTTAAGTTTCCACAGGAAAAAGAGCACACTTTTATCAGTTACTTTTTTTAGCTCACCTGAGCACAACATGCTCAAGGGGACCTTTTAGGATCACCTAGTGTCCGTCATGCATTGTCAACAATTCTTTAAACATCAACTCCTTCTAAACCGTTGGGCCAATTTAGACCAAACTTGGCTGAATTGTTGCTTGGGAGGTCCTCTTTAAAAAAAATTGTTCCCAGAATTTGATTTCGTCAAAAACTCTGGTTGCCATGGCAACCAAATGGAATTTTCAAAGAAATTCTTTAAAAATCTTCTTCTCTGAAACCGCTGGCCAGATTATATATTGATTTAACAGGGATGTTCCTTCAAAAATTGTTCGCGAAATTTTGATCCGTCAAGAAACATGGCTCTGGTGAATGGGGGCTACTTGCACTATACAGAAATGAAGAAATTCTAAAAATTTCTTCTTCTCTGAAACTGCTGGTCAGATTCTGAAATAATTTCTCAGGGATGTTCTTTGGGTGACCCTTTTCAAAAATTCTTCGTGAAATTTTGATCCATTGAGAAACATGGCTCTGGTGAATGGGGGCTACTTGCGCTATACAGAAATGGAAGAAATTCTTGAAAATTATTCTTCTCTGAAACCGCTGGTCAGATTTTAGAATAATTTCACAGCAGTGTTACTTGGGTGACCCTTTTCAAAAAGTGTTAGCAAAATTTTGATCTGTCAAGAAACATGGCTCTGGTGAATGGGGGCTACTCACACAATATAGATATGAAGAAATTATTGAAAATTCTTCTTCTCTTAAACCACCGGCAACATTTTTAAATAATTTCACAGGAATGTTACTTGAATGAATGTTCGCTAAATTGTGATCCATCAAGAAACATGGCTCTGGTGAATGGGGGCTACTTGCACTATTCAGAAATGAAGAAATTCTTAAAAATTCTTCTTTTCTGAAACTGATGGTCAGTTTTTGAAATAACTCTATAGGTGACCTTTTGAAAATTGATTGGCAAAATAATAATTTTGTTTCCAATGTTTCAATACCTCAAAAAAGAAATAGGCTATGGTCCTCTCAAAAATTCAGGTGAGCGATCCAGGGCCATCTTGGCTTTCTTGGTATTGATGCCAAAATAATGTCTATAAAATAGGGGCTATCCTCCTGAACACATCCCAGGGCAGAGCAGTCTACTGGAGAAAAGTGAGGATTATACACCTAGATCAGGGAACCAGTCAGCCATCTTTGTATCCCATGGTGACAGAAGCACAGAGGATGAAGACCTAGAAGATTCTGTTCAGGAGGAATTCAACAGAATGAAACTGGACGACAGTAACTTGTCAACAGCTATCAAAGGAAAAAATGTTCAGGTAAATTTGCTCAGATTTTTTGGAGATTGATAAAGTAATTAACCAAATGCCAGACGATAGATTGCTCCTCCACTGATATCACGTGGTGCGTGAATCAGGAATGTGGGACAAACAACCTAGACACATGGGCATAGCTTGGAGATATATGAAACTTACCTGGAGATTTTTCTACCATAAAATTATTATTCTAGGTAACGTAAGCATGAGACCAGTTTAAGAAAAGGTACTTACTTCTTTTGTAGTAGGTTTATTGAAGTTATGGAAAGTGAAAATTGAATTAGAGGCTGGTTTATCTAGAAGACAGTTGAAAAACAGTTCTATAACTTATATTTCATCATGTATTTACATTAAACTCGTACTCCCTTAACATGTCCTAAAATCATTGATTCAGCTCTTACAAGGACAAAAATAAGTTCGTTTTCTTTTTTTTTTTTTTTTTCTTAAATTTGAAAACTCCCCTCACACAGATTTTTTCGTTATTTAGTCAGCAATGTGTTCCTCATCAATTTAATCAGAATTGCAAGTTTTAAAGTTACCAAGCGATTTATACATGTAGTGTAAAATGGTTTCCCGATGTTTCACTTGACATTGACATTGGAAGATCTATTAAAAAAAGGGGAAAAAATATATAACCATTTTTGTCTCCCAGACTGTTCAAAATTCAAATTCCGTTGAATGTGCATGCCTGTTTAACAGAAGTCGCCATGTTAATTGTTTACAAATTACACTGGATTAATTTATGTTGGGAAAAAGGTAAATTTCCGTTTGTTTATTTGGTATTTGCAGCAGAGTTTGTATGATGTTAAAGATTAATCATTTATCTAACAAGCCGTGCCCATTTTATGAGCTGGAAAAATTATTGGAAATTTGGTCGTATAGAGATGTTCGAAAAGATGCAGATAAAATTATATTAATTGTAATTCCAGATATTTTTAATGAACTTTGCTCTGAAGTCTGGCTAAGACTAGTAACAAAATAGCATTGGAGCAGACCCTCTGACTGAAAGTACCTGTGTACCTATCCTTGCTTTCCTAGTGTGCCTTTTATCAGTTTTACACCATCTTCTTTCCAGCCCAGTGGCTGCTTTCCCACCTTACATTTACCCATGACAGGTCACAATGATTATCATTGATTCTTGGAAAAGAAAAACTAGTCTATCAAGGATTAGCGACTCCTGATAATTTTGGACCAAATTTCTTCCCAAGTTAACCCTTTATTACACAATCCTGAGTTCAAACGGCTCTGAAGGAGAAGGATTCTGAGAACATTGTGAGAAAAGGATAAAATACCAGGAAAGTGTTACCCTGTTGAGGACTTTTGTTAAAGTTGTATCACTATCGAACTTGTTGTCTGCAGATACAATGTATCTACTGCCATAAAAAATTTGTTGGGCAGGGTCAAATGAATATAAATGTATTTGCACCAATCATTTACTGTACCGATTATTATTTTCATATATCAGAGGAAAAAAGTCTCTTTTGCCCATTTCAAGACTTTGCCTATTTTCATATTAATGACATATATATTTGATGATATGAACTAGATATCTTCAGTTGTACTGTAGATATATAAAAATGTAAACAAAATGTCTTCAGGAATGACAGAGATATCAGAAAATGAGAACTAAATATCTTCAGTGATAATAGAAATACAGCATAAATAATGTGAGTCACATATCTTCATCAATGACATTTAAAAATGTGAACAAAATATCCTCAGAAATGACAGAGATATTACAAAATGTGAACTAAATACCTTTAGTAATGAGAGAAATTAATAAAAGAAATGTAAACGTGATATTCCTTGTATGTCACAGAATTAACCCATTACCACACAATCCCTACTTTTGACGCCCCTGAGAAAGAAGCCTTTTGAAAACACTGTGGGAAAAGGAGAAAATGCTGGTAACCAGCATTTTCTCCTTTTCCCACAGTGTTTTCTACCCTTTCCAGAACAAATTTCTATTTTTCAGTCAACTTTTTTTTGTCGTCTGCAAATGCTTTCAATTTGGACCAGTCCAAAATTTTCTTGTGTGGTAATGAGTTAAAAACTGTCAATAGTTTCAGTGAAGACAAGTATCAGAGATTGTCTAAAGTTTTAGTACTCTGCAGGCAAAGACAACGTTAAACCTTCCATCTTTTTTTGGAACATTTTTGCTTCTAAGGTTTTGTCTCATTTACACACCATACATGAATACACACAATACACTACTTATCAATTAAATGTTGATTTCGCCATGTCCTATATGCATCCAATGTTGCGCACACAGAATTTTCACACAATATCTACTGGGAACCAAACAGGAATCATGTATAAGATTCAAGTAGCGCCCATAATTTCCAAAACTAGACATTAATTTTGCATTATACGAAGTTCATTCTATCATGATTCTATTACAAGCATTAAATGGTTGTAGTGACAACCAAGCTAATAAGTTCTCAACGATGCAGGCCAGGTTCCGTACAAAGCAGGGAGCTGCAGGGGCCATAAAGGGTCCTTTATGTATGTTTATGGGGTCAGTGACATTTTCTGATATCCTTTTATAGGTAGAACTTGTACAATTACGCAGACAAATACAGGAAGAAAGACTGGCGAGGATGAAATCTGAACAGAGAGTAGTAGAGGCAAGTCTTTTACCTTGTTAATAACGTAAGACTTTGTGACCTTTTAACAAACCAATTTAAGTCTCTTTACAATCCTTTGGGAGAAGGCTTTTGAAAACATTGTGGGAAATGGAGAAAATGCTGGTTACCAGCATTTTCTCCATTTTCCACAATGTTTTCTACCATTTCCAATGAAGATGATTCCAATATTAGAGATAATTTATATCTTAATCCATATTTAACTCTGTAGAAACTGGAATAAAGTTCCAGATACTGTACAGGTTTGTTAGAAGACGACCCCCATTGTATATTTTTCCACTGAACAGTATTCTCCTATGTTAGTAACCTATTGTATGCAAAATCATAATACTGTCTGACGGAGAAGTTAAAAAAATCTGTTGTTATAAAATTGCTGTTATTCATTTAACTCATTACCAAACGACAATATTTTAGGCTTGTCCAAATTGAAAGCATTTGCAGAGGACAAAATAACAGTGACTGAAAATTTGAAATTTGTTTGTGAAAAGTAGAAAACATTATGGAAAAAAGGAGAAAATGCTGGTTACCAGCATTTTCTCCTTTTTCCACAATGTTTTGTAAAGGCTTCTTTCTCAGTAGGGATTGTGTGGTAATGGGTTTACCCTGTACAGTACAGTCTGTTTGCCAAATGGTTTAGACTTGGCTATAGTCATGTCCATGCTCTGTGCTGGCTGCAGCTTATCAATTAAATTCAGGATTATTCTGTGTTCTCTTTTTTCCATTCATCTAAGTGTAAATAAGCTCACAAAATGCACATTTTTGGTCAACGAATCAAAATTTTCATGTAATGATCAAATAATAAAGCCTGAATCAAATTGTTAACTGAAAAAAGTCACTACAAGTTGCATAAATATGTTCAATCCAAGAAAGTTTTCAAACCTACCTTGCTAATCTTGGTAGTATAGCCTCTTTCTCATTTTTCCATTTATTTGACCTATTGTCAAGGTTGGTTGGTAAGGACTGATAAATATTCTGTACTCCAAGTCAGTCAGACTAGCCCATTCATACTAAAGGGTAAATACAACCCATTTAAGGGTATTTAATATTGAAAAACATTGAAAATTTGCATTTTAATATATCTAATGCAATATTTTCTTTCAAATTGTGAAAATTACACTTTTTTGTTACATTTTTTGTCTTATTCGATAGAAAAATACTATCAATGCAGGATAGGATGTTATGCATAATATAGTACCCAGGTGGAACAGAAAGTCACAAGCAGTTAATCCTTCCGCTTTAGTACATGAATGGAGAAGCGAGAATGAACAGGGAAATGAGAAAAGGCCATGTACCCAAGCATATTATCCCAGAGAGAACTGTATATGTACAAGTTGAAATTTGACTACCCCACAACACTAAAGATAAAAATGTCAGTTTTGTATACCAAAAATATTTAATTCTTTACAAAACAACAAACTTTTAGACCTGTCCAAATTGAAAGCATTTGCAGACAAAAAAAATAAATCTGGCTTAAAAATTGGAATTTGTTTTGGAAAGGGTAGAAAACTTTGTGGGAAAAGGAGAAAATGCTGGTTACCAGCATTTTCTCCTTTTCCCACAATGTTTTTAAAAGGCTTTTTTCTCAGCGTCGTCAAAAGTAGGGATTGTGTGGTAAAGAGTTAACTATTAATGATGAATTAATTGCAGTTGACACTTGATAATAAGAAGATTCGAGAAGAAAACAGTCGACTTCGGCGTAACAAAGGAAGTGTGTTAGATGATGATAGTGTCCTGGATAGTATTGAAGCATCTTTCAAACAATTTCATGAGTTTTTGGACCTGCTGCGAGATGCAGGGTAAGTCTATAGTCACTAGGGCTCCGTATCGGTCAGTTTGATCGATACGATATTTGTATCGATACAAAATGATCGATATTCGATATATCATATGATATTTCAATTTTCAAGAAAAGACAGAAAAAAATGCGAAAATTGTGTTTGTTCTTTTTTCAGCATACCTGAAAAACAAAATACCGCAAATTTAACACTTCTAGATTGTATTGAAATTTCATAATTATGTAGGCCTAAATTAATATGAATTCTAACTAGATCTACATTTACTACTCATTAAAAAGCTGAAAAGACAGTCTAAGAGGACTCTGATCGGACAATGTCAAGGAGACATTTTGTTGTGTCATGGGTTTCCGTGTTTTTTTTTTCACCGAACAATTTTTCATGCGTGTTAATTTCTGGATAGGTATGTTCGCATGATTCGACATAGATTTCTCAATAAGGATTAGAACTAACATCAAAACCTGTTATTTTACTCACAATAAACAGATAATGGCCTTTTTTGTCCATGTTTTTTCTTACGTGAGGTCTCGCGTGTGATTAACATCTGTTATGCAAATTTCAAGTCTATAAAATGATTTACACAATAATTTACGCGAGTCAGAACACTGATTTCAGATAATCTAATGGAAAAAGAGATTTGATTTTCGAGCCACATTTTTTGGCAATATTAAAAGATCGACCAAATAAAATCTTAGGAAGGTTGAAAGCTCACGGCTTCAATTATTTCCATCGCTACCTCTCGGTCACATTACGAGATGTTCATTACCTTTCTTTAATCAACTATATTGACCAATTATCAGCGTAAATTTGTCTGCAATCTGCTGATTGATGCATAATTTACAGATTTCAAACAACATGACGGGGGTATTAGCTAATTGTCATCCATTGTGTAACGGGTACAGGGCGAGTAATAAAGAATGACGCATTTCGATTGGTTGTAAGTTTCCCAGGTAGCCACACCTACCTCTACGACTACTCGACTTTAGAGATTACCTAAAGTAAACTCGTAACGAATTTCTCCGTTAAAAACAACTAAACTGGGTATTTATATGCTTTACTTTTATTTTCTTTTGATGATCGATATTTTGTTCGATACAGAAACGTTCGATCCGATATATCTATCGAACGTAAAATATCGGTTTTCGATATATATCGAGTACCGGTACGGAGCCCTAATAGTCACCTAGATAAAATTTACCTGTACAACGCAATCCTGTCTTTAACCTCCTCCAGGAAGAAGCCTTAACCGTTTACCCTGTAAGGCATTTCTATGGTATCTCTAATTGACCCTAAACAACAGCAAGGATGAAGCTGTTTATTATGTGTATATGACACCTTTTGATAGCATAGAAAACATTGTGGCAAAAGGTGAAATTGCTCATCAGGAGCCTTTGGAAAACATTGTGGCAAAAGGTGAAATTGCTCATGACAAGCAATTTCACCTTTTGCCACAATGTTTTCCAAAAGCTCCTACAAGCAATGCGTAGAAATGAGTATCTATGGAGTAAAGGGTTAAGCATGGATACCAGTATTTTCTCCCACAATGTTTTCTACTGAATGAAAGTCATATATCATGTATAGAGTTACATTTGACGGAGTGCTTTCAGTTTGTACATGTCTAAAATTTTGTCATTGAGTAAAGAGTTAATTAGCAAGCAGTACCATTGTATTTGAGCCAGGGGAGCTAAATGTGCCTGCAAGATTATCGACCTCGGCCTGCATGGTCTGCCCAGGCTGACCTGAATGGAAACTGTTTCCTTGCTGTTAAATTTTCTGCATGTCAAAGGACCATTCTCTATATAGGTTTGAATGGTTGGTTAAATAAGATTTAATGAAATTTAACCTTTACCACACAATCCTGACTTTTAACGACCCTGAGAAAGAAGCCTTTTGAAAACATTGTGGGAAAAGGAGAAAATGCTGGTAACCAGCTTTTTCTCCTTTTCCCACAATGTTTTCTAAACTGCTGGAAACAAATTTCTTTTTTTGAGTTTCATTGAATTTGTTGTCTGCAAGTGATTTCAATTTGGACCAGTCTAAAATTTTGTTGTTTGGTAAAGAGTTAATTGAAATGATTTTATGAATCCGTAATTCTTTGATGACCAATGTGCTGTGGACCCGTAATAAAAAAACAGATATTTCCACTATAATATTATCCTAAAAAATTTGCTAAGATTAAAAATGAGCCTGATTGTAATACTTTCACCGAGCCACTTTTTCCTTTTTGTCCTTCCTAAAATTATCATTTATAAATCTGAAACCTCTATATTTTCATTACAAATGATAATTACCTCCCTTTTCAAGAAACTAACAAAAGTATCAACAAATAATTTCAAGATAGACATCAAAGGAATTTCTGGTCGGTTAAAATCTGTCTTTATCAACTGCCAAGAAATTTTATGCCATACTGCACTAGGCCTATTATGGGTCCTACCTTAATGTATAACAGAGACACAAAACCCTTACTACACGATTCCAAGCTTTAACCACCATTGAAAATAGCTTTTGAAAACTTTGTAAGAAAAGGAGAAATGCTGGATACCAGCATTTTCTCCTTCCAACTGTTGCATCATTTTACCCACATTTTGTTACCTGTAAATGCTGTCTCTTTTGACAGGTCTTAAACTTACTTACCTCTTCTGTGTTTTTTGCCCTCACTTTTTTAGCTTGGATGTTTTCGAAGAAAACACTGAGGTATTGCCATATGCAAGTCATTGTCTGTGTTGTCATTGTTGTCCAAAAACTTTGACATTTCAAAATATCTCTGTCATTTCTGAGGATATTTACTTCAAACTTGGACTAGTCATTTACTCTTTACCACACAATCCTGACTTTTTATAACCCTCAGGAACAAGCCTTTTGAAATATTGTGGGAAAAGGAGAAAATGCTGGTAACCAGCATTTTCTCCTTTTCTCACAATATTTTCTACCCTGTAGGAAGCAAATTACAAATTTTGAGTTACGTGTATAATGCTTTCAGTTTGGACCAGTCTAAAATTTTGTTGTATGTTAAAACTTTTACTGAAAAGCAATTGCAGCTGAGATTGCGCCAACAACTGTGTTGGTCTTGTTTTGTTTTTCCCTGCTGAAGGCAGGATATATTTTTAGCATTGTCCATCTGTCCTTCCGTCTGTCTGTGTGTTCGTCCTGGCAAATTTCTCCAATTCCAAGTGGAAAAGGGGGGCTTAATGTATATTTTCTTTATTTGTTTTCATTTCATGAAATGCCAATTTCTGGAAAAAGAATACTTAATGTATAATCCTGTTATGGACGTCTTGTATATTTTTTATGTAATGAAATGCTGTGCCATGGAAAAATGGAGCTCAATTTATAATTTAATCATGGACCAATAACAAAAAGGCCAGGTGTACATGCAAAACACAATACATGTATCTCTTTAATATGTTTATATCAAAAAAAGGTCTTTTTTTGGTGGGGATATCATTTCAACGAAATTGCTTGTTTATTTCAGATTAGGCAAGCTGATAACAATGGCTGGATTAGATGCAGAGGGTTCACCTTTCAACAACAGCACAAAAGAGCATCTACCCAAATTTCGCCAACAAGTCTCGAGATCAAATGGATTCTCAGGAGACATTTCATCCGGAAATCAAATCAATGACTCCATAACTCTGTATGGTAAAAATCTAAATGGTAATATCCGTCCCAAACCATATCTAAGCTCAAATAATCAAGATCCAACCATGAAAAATAGCTACATTGATGATTCCCGGGATGAGACACAGGCTCGACGGGATGAGTTGTATGAACGCATTCTGCACGAAACAAGCAATGCTTTTAAACGCTTGAATGAGCATGATGTCACCATCGATACAACAGGGACACAGAATGATGACGCTGATGATGATAAGGATGATACATTAAGCCCTGTTGGTAAAAAAGGCTCCAATACATCACATATCCCAGTACGAGATAGAAAGAAAGTTGGATCTGATAATGAAGAACAATCATACATGTCAGACAAGTTAGACAGTATTAAAGGTCCAGAAGGGGAGATAATTCGAAGTTTGTCTCCTTTCGATGACAGTGTGGTTGATGGAGAAACACCAAGACCACCAGACAGTAAAGTCAAGGGAAATAATGTAAATGAAGAAAGAATGTTGTCCCCTGATAAAGGTCAAACTTCCAGGGTCAGTGACTATAGTTATGGGATGGACAGTTTTGAGCAGTCATATGTAAGTGAGCAAGGAGAAGTTGTCCATTTAGGGGATGAAATAGACTTTTACCCGGAATCTCCCTCCCCTATTCAACAGGATAGTGACCAAGAGGAATTTTAGATTGTTTTTATTTTCTCTTAGTTTTCTATAATAATATAATAAATGTAAGAGCCATACTCTGGTGAAAGGGGTTTTAAATGCAAATCTCTGTGAACCAGTATACCTAGCAAGTCCTCACATGATTGTGGATCGGTAAAATCCATTTTGTCTAAAAAACATTTTTACTTCATTCTTTCTGGTAGGATATCGAGAAATAGCAGTGAAAATATTTTTCAATCTTACACTGGTACGACCAGTGAAAATACCAATTTTCATGTTCTTTTTGCCTAGGTTAATTGTGTGTGCCTCACAACCAGATGGAAATATGATGTCAGTTACCTTACATTTCTTGCGCTTGCAATGTGTTGCTATGCGGGAGGGGTACGCCATGGGGAATAACGGAAAAGAAATGTACTGGATTTTGGTAAAGCTCCTCCCGTTAAAAGCATAAAATAAATAGAATATTTGTTGTTTTCGATGAAAGAATGAAATTTATTTCATCTCGAGAACACCATCTGTAATATTTCCACTCATGGCTGCATCACGCATGAAAATATTACCGATGGTGTCCACTTGATGAAATAAATTTGGATCTTTAACCGAAAAAAACAAATATCCTCTATAAATTATGAAGTACAATGATCCTTGCCATGCAGAAAATGTACCAAAGCAAAACATTTTAATCCAGTCAGATATTATATCTACATTTTCTGTGAGACACCAAGCAAGTCATTACATAATTGTGAATCCATATAATAAATTTTGTCTAAGAAACGGCTGAATCATCAGGTAGAATGTTCCTTTGACATACAGAAAATTTACTGAAAGTTAAAAGTTTCAACCCAGTCTGAACCCTCATCTATACTGGGTTGTCTGAATTTATTTCTACATTGTTCCATACTGTGAATTTGTTAGCAAGAAAACCAAGAGCTTTGTTATCATATTTTGGTTTTAATTTAGGCTGGAAATGTGTAATTGATATGATTGGCACTCTTTACTACACAATCCTGACTTCTAATGACCCTGAGAAAGGAGCTTTTTGAAAACATTGTAGAAGAAGAAGAAAATGCTGGTAATCAGCATTTTCTCCTTTTCCTACAATGTTTTCTACCCTTCCCAAAACAAATTATAATTTTTGATTTATATGTAATTTGTCATCTGCATTCAGATGCATGAAATTCCCTTTTTCACCAAGCATGACTCATTTGTACCGCAATCAGGGTTAACTCTTTACCAAATGACAAAATTTTAGACTTGCCCAAATTCAAAGCATTTGCAGACGATAAAATGAACCAGCTCAAAAATTTAATCTTGACTTCAGAAGACTACAAAACATTTTGGAAAAAAAGGAGAATGAATGTTGGTTACCAGCATTTTTAGCTCACCTGAGGACAACATGCTTAAGGGGAGCTTTTAGGATCACCCAGTGTCCGTCGTCCATTTTACATAGTCAACAATTCTTTAAACACCAACTCCTCCTTAAACGCAGGGCCAATTTGGACCAAACTTGGCTGGAATGTTCCTTAGGAGGTCCTTTTTAAAAATATTCACAGAATTTGATTCCTTCAAAAACTCTGGTTGCCACGGCAACCAAATGGAATTTTCTAATTCTTTAAAAATCCTCTTCTCTGAAACGGCTAGCCAGATTTTAGAATAATTTCATAGAAATGTTCCTTGAATGACCGTTTTCAAAAACTTTTCCGAAATTTTGATAGATCAAGAAATATGGCTCAGGTGAATGGGGGCTGATTGCAGTATAATAAGGAAATTAAGAAACTCTTAAAAATTCTTTTCTGAAACTGTTAGTCAGATTTTGAAATGACTTTCACAGGTGACCTTTTGAAAATTACATGGCAAAATAATGATTTTGTTTCCTGTGTTTCAATACCTCAAAAAAAAAAAAAAAAAATGACTATGGTCCTCTCAAAAATTCAGGTGAGCGATCCAGGGCCATTTTGGCCATCTTGTTTCCTTTTCCCACAATGTTTTCAAAAGGCTTCTATCTCGGGGACATAAAAACAAGCTGTTGTTCCGTAAAGAGTAAATACATCGTCATCTTTCACTGGGTCTTAAAAACCAGGAATTGTGTGGTAAAGGGTTAACTTGCTTGGGCTTATCTAATATTTAGTGACATTTTATTTTGCTTTATGAGACCTTGCTTTTTGAAAGGTCATCTGGGTCCATTTTCATGAAGTATTTGTAAAAATATTCTATGTCTAATTCTCAAGAGTTTTCTAGATTTGAAAGTGACACAACTTTTGATTGGCTAAACCAAATGGTTTAGCCAATCAAAAGTTGTGTTACTTTCATGTCAAGGAAACTGCAGCGTAAGACTTGGATTCGTCTGAAGAACGGTTGGTGAATGCAGACCCTGGCCTGTATTCATGAATATTCTTGGCCAAAATCTCAAGGAAGTTTGGAATTTAAAGTGGAGTCCAGTAACACAGACACTTGGACCAGGACTCTAGACCAGATGGCTGCTGATTTTACCCTTTACCAAATGACAAAATTTAAGACTGGTCCAAATTGAAAGCATTTGCAGACGACAAAAAATGTGATTAACTCTTTACCAAACGACAAAATTTTAGACTGGTCCAAATTGAAAGCTTGCAGACAACAAGATAAAAGTGACTGAAGCATTGAAATTCGTTTTTGGAAGGGAAGAAAACATTGTGGGAATTGGAGAAAATGCTGGTTACCAGCATTTTCTCCTTTTCTCACAATTTTTTTAAAAAGGCTTCTTTCACAGGGGTGTTAAAAGTCGGGATTGTGTGGTAACAGATTAAAGCCCCAGCTCAGTCAATTTCTTTATGAGGCTTGATGAGATTTATTGCGAGAGGATTTATTCTCTAATGGTTAATAATTGTTTCGGCAATGGTTGTGGAAAAAAAAAAAGAAGCCAGTGGCTTGGAAAGAATATTGTGTGAAGCAAAGATAAAAGAAATTCCAGAAATACATGGATAGATGTGTCGGTCAACATGCTGTAACTGAAATAATATTGAAAATGGTATCAAACGTCATACAAACTGATGTGAATTGATTGTAAACCAAACAGTTTAGCCAATCAGAATGTGAGCTACTTGCTGAATTTAGAATAAGGCTGAGAATGGTATACAATACATGCCAAAGGCTTGAGCTACTTTGACCTTTAACCTTTGAGTGCTGAATAAATGAAGTATACTTTTTACTACTCACTCTCAAGTTTTAAAGATATGTAAATAGAAAGCTTTTGAGAACAACAAAATTATAGACCAGTCCGAATTGAAAGCATTTGCAGACGACAAAATACACATGGCTCATAAATTAAAAATTGTTTTGAGAAGGGAAGAAAACATTGTGGTTAAAGGAGAAAACGCTGGTTACCAGCATTTTCTCCTTTTTCCACGATGTTTTCAAAAAGCTGCTTTCTCAAGGTCATTAAAAGTAAGGAATGTGTGGTAAAGGGTTAAACAGTTTTTTATCCTTTTTCCCCACAATGTTTTCTTTCCTATCAAAAATAAAAATTTCCAGTTATCGTCTGTAAATGCTTGTGATCTTGTCAAGTTTAAAATTTCATTGTTTGCTGGAAAGATAAACATTGGACTTTTGAAGCCATTTTTCTCCAAAATATTAGCAATGTAGCTGAGTGGATCTAATGCTTTACAGAGGATACTAATGTTTCTTAGTATACTGCAAAGAAATTTCTCGTGATCTGATTGGTTAACATGCCGGGAACATATATATCATATTTCCTGGCAAAAACCATGTAAAGCCAGTTTCCCGTTTGAGTGCCCCGTAAACATAACTACACATGCAACACAACATCCCAAATGGCAGCGTAGATCGATCACCGGACTGCACATTTATGCACCAAACTGCATGTTTTAATGACGTCAGTTTCAAGTGACATCAATTTTCAATGAACTGGGGCACTCAGACGGGAATTTCTATTTCATCAGAATATTCGATTTGTGAGATTATAATACAGGCAAATTTCACTTAACGTGGTTTGAAAGGATAAAACTTTGCAGTATAATAAATTCATTGTATGGTCAGGTGGCAGGGGACTTGGAAACTTGTTTACAGCTGTGGTTAGTCATGTCGCCCCGAGCCGGCCTTCGGCTCGGGCCGACATGATTCATCACAGCCGTGAACAAGTTTCCAAGTCCCCTGCCACCTGACCGTACAACCAATAGCTGACTGTAAGTATAGATATTTTATTTTGATCCTGGCTACATCTGTGTAAAACAGTCATGAATTTTGAAGGACGTAAGACAGAAGGCTTTTGAAAACATTGTAAGAAAAGGAGAAAATACTGGTAACTGGCTTTTTCTCCTTTTCCTATATGTCTCTTCCCAAAAGAATAAATTTCATCATTTGATCCACATTGCATTTTGCATTTGCTGTCTGCAAATGCTTTAACTCATTACCAAACGACAATATTTTAGATCTGGCCAAATCAAAAGCATTTGCAGATGACAAAATAAAAGTGACTGAAAATTTGATTTTTTGTGAAGGGTAGAAAATATTGTGGGAAAAAGGAGAAAATTCTGGCTACCAGCATTTTATCCTTTTCCCACAATGTTTTCTAAAAGTTTATTTCTCAGGGGCGTCAAAAATAGGGATTGTGTGGTAATGGGTTAAAATCGTTTTGTAATGACTTCTATGTGTCTTTCTTCCTCAGGGTCTTAAAGTTCAGAAATGTTTGGTAAAGGGTACATAAACTGCTTAATTAGGATGATGAAGTAGAAATTGACGATATCAGATGTATGCTTGTATAGTTATGTTTTAATTTAGAAATAAAATATTTAACACAATGCCGTAACTTTTGATTTGTGTGCTTTTGACAATAGGTACCATTATGAAAAAAAAGAGGCATATTATACCCCCATCCCCCCCATCCCCAGAACCAACTGAACTAGAGCTGTCACTAAATGAGACTTAATCCCCCGCCAGTGCTTTGACAGAAAAAAGTGTCAACTTCAAGGGTAGACAGTTCCTCAACCAGGAAGAGTTGACACTTGAAAATTACGTCTTGCAAATCTTCAATATATGATCAGTATATGTACAAAGTTTCAAGACAATTGAAGGAAAACTGTAGGAGGAGTTCGCGACACAAAATTGCTAGTATTTTGCACACGGACGGACAAACAGGCTGATTCCAGTATACCCCCAAAAACATTTGTTTTGTGGGGGTATAACAAATATACAGTATTCAACTTTGTTTTCAACATCAATTCAGTTATATCACGGCAGCCAGTACATCTATCCATGCTTTTCTAGAGTTTATTTTATCACTACTTTGCATAAAATTCTTGCCATGCCACTGGCTGATATCCCACACAACTGTGGTCAAAACTTTGATCAACAGAGAGCAAGGAATGGATCCTGTTGCAATGACTATCATCAATCCTCAGAAAGAATTTGGTTAAAGCCCCTTTCACAATTGGTGCATGAGCACTTTACAACACTTTGCAAATGGAACTTTTTAGCCTCGCACATGCTTTCATATATGTTTCACGCATTCGTCGCATGCGTTTTAGTGGTCACATCAAGTCTCTTCAAAACTGTGGACATGCACACTATTCAGGCGCGACCAAATGTGATCCAAATTATTGCAACGCAAGGCACAAACATTAGTACAAACACTCGTAAGAGTGATGCATGATTTTTAAAGGTCATAAGATGAATCGCAGCGGTCTATGCATGTGCTTTGCGAACCATGAGACTGTTGCTCAAGGTGTTTCATGTAATCTTGCAACATTTTACTATCCTTACAAGATTTATCTGCTTCAATTTGCCATTGCTTTGCCACTAGTGTATATACCCTGTATAAGCATTTCTGTTTCAGACTACAATTGATCATATGCGATTATTTCGGTAACAGTTACGATCCAAATCAAAATTTACTGGTCACACGAATATTTTGTCGCTTCTGCACATACACGAATTGTGAAAGCCCCTTTAAGATTTGAACCCGTGATCCCCTGTTCGCAAGTCCTATATGCTACCAACTAGGCTAATTTAGCCCAGCTCCCACTCACCTTGACTCATTACCACACAATCCCTACTTTGACGACCCCGAGAAAGAAGTCTTTAGAAAACATTGTGGGAAAAGGAGAAAATGCTGGTAACCAGCATTTTCTACTTTTCCCACAATGTTTTCTACCCATCACAAAACAATTCTCAAATTTTCAGTCACTTTTATTTTGTCATCTGCAAATGCTTTCGATTTTGACAAAACAATAACTTTGTCAATTGATAATGAGTTAAAGCTGCGGAATTGACAACAGAACTATGGTGTTTGTCCTCCCAGACCCAAATTTTTTGTTCTCCACATTCATTTTCAGCTAAGTGTGCTGAAATTTCAATGAAAGTACATGTTTACCTACAATGAGAATTTGTGAACCTTAAAGTTCCATTTGAAATTGGCGATCCTTTAACTCATTACCGAACGACAATATTTTAGGTTTGTCCAAATCCAAAGCATTTGCAGACGACAGAATAAAAGTGACTGAAAATTTGAAATTTGTATTGTGAAGATTAGAAAACATTGCGGGAAAAGGAAAAAATGCTGGTTACCAGCATTTTCTCCTTTTCCCACAATGTTTTCTAAAGGCTTCTTTCTCAGGGTTGTAAAAAGTTTGGATTGTGTGCTAAAGAGTTAACTCATTATCAGGCAACAAAAGTTTGGATTTGTCCAAATTGAAAGCATTTGCAGAGGATAAACTTACTGCGATTCAAAAATTGAAGTTTGTTTTGGGAAGGATGGAAAACAATGTTGGAAAAGGAGAAAATGCTGGTAACTGGCATTTTCTCCTTTTCCCACAATGTTTTTAAAGGGTTTCTCACTGGGGTCAGGAAAACCAGTGATGGTTTGATAAAGGTCAACACACGATCCAAAATTTAACCCTGTAACAAAAAGACTTATAAATGTTGAGGGAAAAGGAGAGAAGGCTGGTAACCAGCATTTTCTTCTTCTTCCACTTGGCTATATTTTCTACCCTATCAAAGACAGACCTTATCATTTGAACGACATTTCTTCTGTCATCTGAACTGGCTTTTTAGTCCAAAATTTTGTTGTTAAGTGTAGGGTCAACTATTTTCAATAGTTATGGCCCTTTGAATTAAAAATGTGAAATGTGATGTAGACTAATCGAAGATGACGAGACATTCGGCTTTGCTCATGGAAACACTGTGAAAAAAGAATTGCCTGGTTGAATGATATTTCACACCATGTCCAACATTACTTCTGTTATATAATGGCAAAAGCTCACTTACACATGTTTTTCCTGGGTTCCACCAGCACTATGCAAGAGCCATGAAGTGTATCACCCATGAACACTCCTACGTAAAATAGAAAGGATCAAGTACGGCTTGAACCTTAAAACAACCCCACATCTTGCTACTGAGCCACACGAGACCCCAACACTGGTTTTGTATATGAATGTGAAAAAACTGTGGTAAAAGAAGCAATTTCCTCTTTTACCAAAGGAACATCGCATTAGTAATGATAAACAAGACATCCTTATTGTTTAGATCTTTTTATTTAACTAAATCAACAACTAACCTAACCCCTTACCAAACAATTTAATTCTGTGCTTAAATGACCTCCACAGAAAAAGTTTGGAAAACCTTGTGTAAAAAGAAGAAAATGCTGACGATCAGCATTTTCTTCTTTTATCACAATGTTTTCTATTCTTTCAATGATAAAATCCTGCAATTTTAGTCACATTTGAAAGGTCAAAATTATGCAAATGCTCAGCATATAGCTAAGTCCAATTCTTTTTGTCTGATAAAGGATTAAGTAAGTACATGTAATAAATTAACAACAAGTATAAACTGAACACATCAAATTTGACATCCAGTCAATAAATACTAGTACAGTTGACTCTCATTATCTCTAATCTCTTGGGACAACAAAAAAAGTTCGACATAACAGGATTCTGATACAAGAATTCAAGCACCCACTTCTGAAACCGGGAGTAAATATAAAATAAGAACGGGGATAAATTATCGTCAACCCCCGAAAATTTAAAGGTCCCTCGATGGATTGCTCAAACATAGTAAAGGCACAATTAAACTTCAAATTTCTGATGACATTTAAGTGCATTCAACAAATAGGCTTGTGCAGACCGAATTAAAACATGAAAAACAGACTTCAAACAAGAGCGATTATCAAGAGAGACAAACTAACAAGCCTCACCATTCAGTGTATTTTTCATGATGTGTTAAGTCTTACATGGACCGCTGCTACAAACTTAATCGCACCTTTTATAATCTCAATATCAATCAAGATAATGAAGTATCGTGTGAATTTGGCAACTTATTATGTACAAACAATAGCGGATATATATATATGAAAATATGATCCGACGTTCGAAGTTGATCTCCAGATTACTTCAACATAATAGGTTTTGGGATGCAATACGTTCGAGATAAAAACTAAATTCAATATGAAATAAAGAGGCTCAAAGTTCAGACATTGCTTCAACTTTGACATAACAGGAGTTTTGAGATAAGCGATTTCGACATAATGAGAGTCGAATATATTCAAAAATAAGTGTTAGAGCTGTATAACTCGATTATTTGTGATAAGCTCTCTACCATTTAAATTCATAAATAATCAAATAACATTCCATTTAAGTCTTTATCACACTACAAAAATTTAGTTTTGTCCAAAATGAAAGCATTTCCAGGCAAAAATTTAAACTGTTTCAGAGCTCCAGATAGAGGGAGTGATTTTGATTTCAAAACTGAAAATATTAGTTATTCTACACTAAACCCTATGTTATGGGTACTCATTAGAATCGTCTCATCGAGACGATTCTAATGAGTACCCACAAAATTGGGTTTGGAGGAGAAATAATGGATTTAGAAATCCATCACTCCCTCTTATCTGGAGCTCTGTGTTTAATTTGTTCAATTAATGGAATTAGTCTTTGATAGGGTTGAAAACATTGCTGGAAAAGCAGAAATACCAGTTACCTTCTTTTTCTTCTTTTCTAACAATGTTCTCAACTCATTACCAAACGACAAAATTTTTTAGACTGGTCCAAATTGAAAGCATTTGCAGACGACAAAATTAATGTGACTGAAAAATTGGAATTTGGTTTTGGGAGGGTAGAAAACATTGTGAGAAAAGGAGAAAATGCTGGTTACCAGCATTTTCTCCTATTCTCACAATGTTTGCAAAAGGTTTCTTTCTCAGGGTCGTCGAAAGTCGAGATTGTGTGGTAAAGAGTTAACCAGGGTCCTTAAAATGTTGGACGGAGTGGTACACAGTTAAACTGCATTCAATATAGTTTTGATAAAGAAATAAGCCAGTGTACGTAAACAAATACCACAATTATCACATAAGTATTATACAAACTCAAAGATGCCAAACATACATGTAGTTTCTATGAAAAAAAATTATCATTTCAATTAAATCATCCGAAAACGCACAACACTGTTTGACAGTATTATTAGTCATAAGTAGAAAAAAGTTAACTCTTCCAAACAAAAATTTTTTTAACTGGACCAAAGTGAAAGCATTTGGAGATGACAAAATAGATGTAACTGAACAATTGAATTTTAGTTTGGAAAGGGTAGAAAACATTGTGGTAAAAACAGAAAATACTGGTTACTATCGTATTCCCCTTTTCTTTCTAAGGGTCGTTAAAAGCTTGGATTGTGTGGTAAAGAGTAAATCATTCACTCCATAGATACTCATTTCTAAGCCTTTGGAAAACATTCTGGCAAAAGGTGAAATTGCTCGTCACGATGTTTTCTTTACTATCAAAAGGTGTCATATACACATAAAAAACGGCTTCATCCTTGCTGTTATTTCGGGTCAGTTACAGATACTATTGAAATGCCTTTTGGGGTAAAGGGTAAAAAATAATGACAACCTAATTAATTGAACCATGGTTTGTGAAAAGGGGGATTAATGCAAACTCAGAAAGCATTGTTGCAGGTCTGCATGAGCGGTCAAAACCTTTGCAGTTGATAAAATTCCTGCAACTAAAAGAACCAGTCTACCTTGTGAAACAGTTGTTCAACAACGTGAGAACATGAGCTGTGCCCATTGTAAGGGGTGTTTTAGCCTTTACTCCATAGATACTCATTTCTACATATTGCTTGTAGGAGCCTTCGGAAAACATTGTGGCAAAAGGTGAAATTGCTTGTCACAAGCAATTTCACCTTTTGCCACAATGTTTTCAACACTATTAAAAGGTGTCATATACACATAAGAAATGGCTTCATCCTTGCTGTTATTTAGGGTCAATCAGTGGTAGAAAACATTTTGGGAAAAGGAGAAAATGATGGTCACCAGCATTTTCTCCTTTTTCCCACAATGCTTTCAAATACATGGATCATCACTTGAGACATTAAACCTGTCATATGAAAAACCTCTATTTGAAGTATATGGAATATTCATTTACTTCAAAATGCAAAATAAAGTTAATACTATCAACATTAAGTACTGTTCAGGCTTGCTTGTTCAACAACTTTCTGTCTCCCTTTGCCTTTACAGCATAGATCTTTGAAGTAAATGGCCTGTTAGGAAAGAGAAAAATAAGAGAACTGTATGTGAATGCCAACACTTGGCTGTTGGTGCTTTCGAGGTAAATTTTTCAGATGAAATAGGGAAGTGACAGTGTCAATAATACTTAACTCTTCACCAAATGACAAAAATTTAGACGGATCAGAATTGAAGGCACTTGCAGACAACAAAATAAAAGTTATGTGAAGGGTAGAAAACATTGTGAGAAAAGGACAAAATGCTAGTTACCAGCATTTTCTCCTTTTCCCACAATGTTTTCAAAAGGCTTCTTTCTCAGGGCTGTTAGAAGTGGGGATCGTGTGGTAAAGAGTTATCTCATTACCAAACATTAAATTTTTTAGGATTGTCCAAATAGAAAGCATTTGCAGACGACAAAATAAAAGTGACTGAAAATTTGAAATTTGTTTTGTGAAGGGTAGAAAACATTGTGGGAAAAGGAGAAAATGCTGGTAACCAGCATTTTCTCCTTTTCCCACAATGTTTTCCAAAGGCTTCTACCTCAGGGTCATCAAAAGTAGGGATTATGTGGTAATGGGTTAAAGGCTACTTGCCATTCTTTCATGGAAACAATAGATATGTTGTTTAGTGTTTAATGCCATTTTCACCATTATTTCATTTATATCATGGCAGCCAGTGATCATATCCATACTTTCCTAGCATTTCTTTTACTAGAATTCTGCATAATATTCATTACTAGTTCAT
Organism: Tridacna crocea; assembly: GCA_943736015.1. Lineage (NCBI taxonomy): Eukaryota > Metazoa > Mollusca > Bivalvia > Cardiida > Cardiidae > Tridacna > Tridacna crocea. The sequence goes on along the minus strand of OX031057.1, from coordinate 33,466,318 downwards.
AGCTGCTTTCCCACACAAAACCATCGTCAAAACAATGGTCAGCAGCGACAGAGAAATAAATCATGTTGCAATGACTATCATCAATCCTCAGAAAGAAATTGGCCAAGTCAGGGATCAAATCAAACCAGCGACCCCCTGTTCCAAAGTCCTGTATACTACTGAATGAGCTATTGGGGCTCAGGAAGTTCGATGAACTTTTTATTGACTCCCTTTTTACTCAAGTTCTGTACCCTACTGGCGGAGCTACCAGAGCTGAGCAGTAAGCTCAATGAAACTTTGAAACACGTAGTAAAAACCTGAATGTTGCAACTTGAAGGTTGTTCTTAGGCAGAACAAGAGCCGTCAGACACGGGTTATGCTCCACAGACAAGTGCTTGTCATAAAATGTATGAAATTGGAAAAAATAATCCCAAGGCAAATGTTACAATGACAATAATCATTGATGACATATCTACCGAGAGAAAAATGCGTGAACACAAACTGAAATAGATTTCATACGGGGCTTGTGGTTTTCATAGGTTGTTTCATAATGTTTCAAGACGTTGAAGCCCCTTTTTTCTGTGATGCAGCCTCAAATTGAGAAACCCAGAAAGAGACATTTGCATTTTGTTCCTAGGAGCTCAGATATGAAGTTTCATAAAATTTGGTCAAAGAGTTGTGGAGAAATGGCTTCGGACGAACGGACGTATGCACTGTGTGCCGACTATAATCATGCTCCCTCCCGAAATGTTTCGGGGAGCATAAAAATATCTCCTTACTTGACAGTGTAGATCTAAGACCAGACTGCAAAGTCTGTGCAGTCTCATTGTGACCAACACTGTCTTTAAACAGTTTTTATGTCACACTTAGAAGCCTAAAGGTTAATACTGGAAAGTCTAAGATTCTTGCATTATGTAAAGAGTTCGTTTTCCACTCACCCCTCAAACACGATAGCTATTTTGTAGACTAGGCCCACCATCATGCTCAGGAATAAACCGGCCTGACTTCCTTTACTGTTTAAATATACAAGTTTAAAGAGACATACTAAGAACAGAAATGTATTTCCTCACGTTAATATTAACGAGCTATTGACCCAGACAACACAATATTAGATATTTAACCCTTTACTCCATAGATACTCATATCTACACATTGCTTGTAGGAGCCTTTGGAAAACATTGTGGCAAAGGGTGAAATTGCTCATCACGAGCAATTTCACCTTTTGCCACAACGTTTTCTTCATCATCAAAAGGTGTCATATACACATGAGAAACTGCTTCATCCTTGCTGTTATCTAGGGTCAATTACAGATACCATAGAAATGCCTTATGGGGTAAAGGGTTAAAATTTCAAGCAATTGTCAATAAATTAAATAGAGCTCAAAAGATGGGATTCATCTTAACCCATTACCACACAATCCCTACTTTTGACGCCCCTGAGAAAGAAGCCTTTTGAAAACACTATGGGAAAAGGAGAAAATGCTGGTAACCAGCATTTTCTCCTTTTCCCACAGTGTTTTCTACACTTCCCAGAACAAATTTCTATTTTTTATTCAACTTTATTTTGTCGTCTGCAAGTGCTTTCAAATTGGACCAGTCTAGAATTTTCTTGTGTGGTAAAGAGCTATAGGTACAGAAAACATTTTGGGTGATAGATGAAACAGCTTTAGTTCTTTTCCAAATGATAAATTTATAAAGTGGTCCAAATTGAAAGCACCTGCAGACAACAAAATAAATGTGACTGGAAAATCGAAACTTGATTTTGGAAAGGTAGAAAACATTGTGGGAAAAGGAGAAATGCTGGCTACCAGCATTTTCTCCTATTCCCAAAATGTTTTCTAAAGGTTTCTTTCTCAGGGTTGTTAAAAACTGGGATTGTGTGGTAAAGAGTTGAAAAAGCAATGTTACTGAAAAATCGAAACTTGATTTGGGAGGGGTAGAAAACATTGAGGGAAAAGGAGAAAATGCTGGTTACCACCATTTTCTTCTTTTCTCACAATGTTTTCAAAAGGCTTCTACCACAGGGTCAAAAGTTGTCATTGTGTGGAAAAGGGTTAATATATAATCTCTCCATTGCGACTGAACCCAGGATCTCTGGGCCCAAAGGCAGTTACACTATCACATTGCTACATACATGTAAGATAGCTGTATAGCAAGGTAGTATATGCGTCTTGAACAAACACAAGCTACTGTTACAGCTACATGTACATATATATCTATCTGTGGGGTAAACTGGTATACTACATAGAAGTAGCCAACATTTTCTTGTTATTCCACAATGTTTTCTGCCCCATCAAGTAAAATCTCATCAGTCAGGCATCTTTGTCATCTGCAATTGGCCAATTTGGAAATTTTGCTGTTGACTCTAAACAAGAAAATAAAAATTCATGCCAGATTTCCAAGCTGAAAGTATTTTGACAACAAAGAACTGAAAACATTTGTTATACTAGGGTATCAGAAACCTGAAGATTTTTTAATATGGTTTGTTTCGTCTAACATGTTGGGATTTAATTTGAATTTAATTTGGTTTGGTCGGATTTGTGGAAATAAGTCAAAAAATCTAATTGGAGGTTTTAGAATTCAATTTTGGCTTACATATGCATGTCTGTTCACTCTATTCAAGTTAATGCACAACCCTAAACCTGCAATAAATTCTGATTCCACTATTTTAATAAAACATACCTCTACTTACATCAGAGCACATCCAAGAAAGTTCAAGGTAGAACCCCAGTACATTGGGTTGTCCAAAACATTGAAAGGAAAACTTGTGACTCTGTGATCTATTGAAATACCAAAATAATCTCCTGTTAAAAAAAAAGTAACAAAACAATGAAATTTTAGACACCTCCTCCTTGTTGAAACGTTACTGCTGAACACATTACAATGTAATTCTGACCCCGAAATACAGCTTTTGAAAAAACTGTGGGAAAAGGAGAAAATACTGGTAACATTTTAACCATGTTTTCTATTTTTCAAAGACAGCTTTGTCTGTTTGAACAACATTTAATTTGTCATTTGCAAATGCTTTGAGTTTGAACTGCCAGGTCTAAAATTTTGCCACTTTGTAAAGAGTTCAATCCAATATGGCTTTTGATGCTAAGAAGTTGACAGTAACTTCTTGTTATATGATATTTTAAACAATACTGTTTCAATATTGCATTACATCTTCCTGTAGTAGATAGCTTTGCAAAACATTGTGGTCAATGAATTGTTGTGTTTTGTGTATAAAAACTTGATCCTACCTAGAAATGTCCCATAAAAACCTAGAGCAAGAAAACTGGCCACCACTAGAATGGTTCCCAACAATAAACATGGATATCCTGAGTACAGGGCCCAGTTCTGATATAACACATACCACTGAGGCTGAGAGTCCATAGTATTTTTAAACCTGAAGATAAAAATATTGATAATATAATTACAGGCAGACATGGTTCCTCAATTTAGTAAGCAATCCAATTTAATGCGGGCCAATTTTATAAGTAAAAACAATATATATTGATTCTCAACGACAAATGAAGGAGGAGGGGGGTGGGGGAAAGACTTGATGATAGTCAAAGCAACAGGATTCATTCCTCTCTCACTACTGATTATTGTTTAACACTTAAACAAAACCACAAAAAGTAATTGCAGAGGACCACATAAATTTGACTGAAAAATTTAAATTTGGCTTGGAAAAGGTATAAAACATTGTTGGAAAAGGAGAAAATATTGGTTACAAGCATTTTCTCCTCTTCTCACAATATATCAAAAGGCTTCTTTCTCAGTGTCGTTAAAAGTTGGGATTGTGTGGTAAACGCTTAAACCATGATTATTGAGGTAAGAACATTGTGCAATGCATTAGTATAACAAACTCCAGGAAATCATTGATAGGTGCACTGGCTGCCAAAGCACAATAACTGAAATAGTGTTGAAAAATGCTGTCAAACACCAAACAATAAATCAATCTTTATGATGCAGCACTTTGAATTTTAACTTCCCCAACCTTTTATAATGTATGTTATAGTCTTGCACAGGGCAGAATTTACTATCCTCGTTTTTTTAATAACACTATGTAGGACAATACAATTCCCATCATTAATTTTGATTTGATTGTCATCTGCAAAATTCTTTCAAAGTGAATCAGTTTGAAATTTCATTGTATGGTAATCATAATGAACTATTACATACAGAAATAACAGGTTGCCAAAAACACAGCAGGGCTTAGTTCCCAAATTCCAACATAAACTAGCTGCCTAAAAACTGCATCAACAAAAAGTAACAGTCATATTATACAAGGGAGAATTATGTACTACAGTAGACCTCAACCCATTACCACACAATCCCTACTTTTGACGCCCCTGAGAAAGAATCCTTCAGAAAACACTGTGGGAAACGGAGAAAATGCTGGTAACCAGCATTTTCTCCTTTTCCCACAATGTTTTCTACCCTTCACAAAACAAATTTCAAATTTTCAGTCACTTTTATTTTGTCGTCTGCAATTCCTTTGTATTGTAAGATCATCTTATTAAGATATGTTGCGTTGAATTTATTCAAATAATTCAATACAACTGTCTCTAAACAAGATGATCTAACAAAGCTTTTCGCAGAAAATGAAGTTATTTCCCTTTTGTAAAGAATTTTCCAAAACTTAGATGGAAATAATTTTCCATTCACCCCACGCTTATAGCAAAACGTTCACTTACTTCAGATCTCTTACAATACCAAGACCAAATATGGAGGCAGCGAGTAAACAACAGGCTATGTGTCTCGATCCAACTGCTCTGGATAAACACCGAGTCTTGTATTCCCATCTGGCCATCTATGATGAATAAAGAGCTCCAGGTAAGAGGGAGTGATGGTATTCTAAATCCATTATTTCTCTTTGAAACCCTATGCTGAGGGTTCTCATTAGAATCGTCTCTATGAGACGATTCTAATGAGTACCCACAACATAGGGTTTAGTGGAGAAATTTAATTTTGAAATCAAAATCACGCTTTCTATCTGGAGCTCTGTAAATATGAGCACTGATCTTGTGGAATGATGATTCAACTCTTCACCACACAACAAAATTTTAGACCTATCCAAATTGAAAAAGTCTGCAGGCAACAATATAAATGAAACAAAAACTTTTGTTTTTCATAGGGTGGAAAGCCTTGTTGGAACAAAAGAAATGCTGGTTACAAGCATTTTCTCCTTTTACCTAATGCATTCAAGCATTTTCTTCGTAATGGTCATTAAAATTCAGGGTTGTGTGCTTCATGAATATAATTATAAACTCATATAAGATGGGCAGTCCTGACTTGTATCATAAATTTCTGCATGTCCAGGACCATTCTACCTCATAATTCAATTGGCTAAAGTAATGGAATTTATTGATCCCTAATTGTGTGATGACTTAACCCTTTCCCAAATGACAAATTTTACTCTTCCAAACTGAAAGAGTTTGCAGACGACAATTTCAACTTTCATAACAATGGCAAAAAATTATCTGAACGGCCAGAAAACACTGTGGGAAAAGGAGAAATTGCTCGTTACGAGCAATTTCTCCTTTTCCCACATTGTTTGCAAAAGACATGTACTGCAGACACGTAAAAACAAGGGCTTGTTAGGGAAAGGGTTAACCTTTTACTCCATAGATACTCATTTCTATGTATTTCTTGTAGGAGCCTTTTGGAAAGTTGTTTATTCACTAGAATATAATCTACATCCACTTTTACTGTAAGTATAAACTTGTTTTTCTTTCATAAGAGTTGGTCGTGTTAGAATCAAAATAATCTTCCTTCTATCATGGTTTATCATTCAATAAACCACATTGTGAGTTATGAGGCACAATGAAAAAACCAGACGAATTCATGAGTCATGTTGGAATTATGAACATACCATGTTCCAGTAAACTGGGTTAAAACCAATCATGGCAAGAGCAATCCACAGGTTTGTGTCCCACCAGTCTATGTATAAGCTTGGAATTTGTATCTGAAATAAAATGATAAGGTAACTGTATCCCATTTACAAACCCACAACCTGTAGGACATTGTGTTCACAAGTCCTACGCTCTACCTACTGAGCTATATCGGCTGGTAAACTAAAAATTACTAATAGTCTTTCGGATGAGACGTTAAACCGAGGTCCCGTGTGACGGTGCTACACACCGAGCACGTTAAAGAACCAGGCGGAATTCTCAGTAGTTTCGTCCTGTATCCTTGCACTATCCCCCGTAACAAATAACCGTCTTCTGGGGGCGTCGCTTAGATGGGCAACCGGTAGCGACGATAAATAAACGAAAATAATCAAATCCCATTTACAAAACAAGCACTATGACAATACCAACACCTTGTATTTGGAAACTGTGAAGATAAAAGTTATCCGTCAAAAGTTGTGAAAGAGTCAGTGTGTATATATAACTCTTTACCAGACAACAAAATTTTAGACAGTCCAAATTGAAAGCACTTGCAGAAGGCATAATAAAGATTCCTCAAAAATTGAAATTTATTTCCAGCAGGAGTTGAAAGCATTGTGGAAAAAACAGAAAATGCTGTTTACCAGCATTTTCCCCTTTTCCCACAGTGTTTTCAAAAGGCCTCTATCTCACTGTTGTAAAAACCAGGGATTATTTGGTAAAGGGTTAAGTATTTATTTAAAATATGCACTTTACCTCTATTACAGTCCCACCCCATTGTATCCATCTAATCCAGTTCATCGATCTATTTAGACTTTTTTTTTACAAATCTCTGATCGAATAGCCACCTGCTGAGACGAGAGTCTTTATTTTAGAATTAGGTCACTGGATTTTTTTGGTTTAGACTTTTCCATATATCTTGCCAATAACTAATTAACCCTTTACCAAACATTCCCTGGTTTTTAAAACCAAGAGATAGAGGCCCTTTGAAAACATCAAATCTATGATGTGTGAAGTCTAGAAGTTGCAACTGATCTGGTATAATAATATTTCATTTCGCACAGTGAGTTTAATAGAGCTGTGTTACAAGATACACTATTTTCAGTTACTGGTAGGACCTACGTTTATTGTGGCATTTGTATCTACGTTTATTGTGGCATTTGTCAAAGACAATGCCACAATGAGATCAATTATAAATGTTCAGAATTAAATTTTGATGACCATGTATGGAATTTTGTGCAAAACCAAAGGATATAATCCCAGTTAAACTCAATTTTTATACACAAATGAGTCTTTCAATAGCACTCAGATATAAATTTGGAAATGGCGTATCGAAATAAACTGCAAAAGGCCATCGATCGTAGAAATACTTCTTTTTGATTGAAAATAGCTTCACCTCTTCATAGCCTTCTATTGGTGCAATGATATGCATTAAATCTGTCTTCACAATTATCAGCACTTTAACCCTTTACCTCATAAATCATTTCTATGGTATCTGTAATTGACCGTAAATAACAGCAAGGATGAAGCCGTTTCTTATGTGTATAGGACACCTTTTGATAGTGTAGAAAACATTGTGGCAAAAGGTGAAATTGCTCGTGACGAGCAATTTCACCTTTTGCCACAATGTTTTCCAAAGGCTCCTACAAGCAATGCGTAGAAATGAGTATCTATGGAGTAAAGGGTTAAGAGATCGGAAAGAGAGGTGTCGATAATAGCCACTTCAAATACAAACAGAAGTCATCAGTGATTTATTTTGCAGATACTCTACTGATCTACGCATATAAAATAATGGCGGTAAGTTGCATATTGTAGCAAACAATGCCAATATTACAAATAGGTATGTCAAGTGATATCAACAGGCATCGCCTATTATCAACATGGTATTATGTAATTTTCAAAAATTCAACATGAAAATCCTCTTTCACTTGTCAATATGGGATTTTGTGATGCGAACACTTTTCTATATCTGAAACTTGTATTTAAGTTTGAATTCAAGCAATCGAGCATGTTTCATTATGCCCTAAGCGCTGACAAAAGCCACCATCCTTCTTAGCAACTTAGCATAGACATTAATGTTGGGAAATTTTATTACTGAAAAATTTTACTGACTCTTTGGGACTTACAGAGTAATGTTTACTTCCAGCACTGTGATTAGATAAGATATTGACGTCACATGTTACATCATAAAAATGGAATTTGTTCATCTTTCACGGAATTAAAGAACACAGTAAAGAATTGACAATAACTGCCGACGGTCGACAATACCCGACCTTGCTCTATAGCGGGGTATTTTTTTACATATTTTATATAGATCTAATATTATTATAGAATTCAAATTCCTGTGATCGGAGCACACCATCAGACTGAATGTAAGAGCAAAGGTGTCACGACATAAGTCGTCTGCTACAACACGAAAACACATGACTTTTTCACGTCATACCTAATAACCGACAAAGTATTAATTAAAACATTTAAGAGCCAAATCAGTCAAGAATACATACCTTAGAAAGATCCATGTTAGATACACCGCTGCAACATTCAGTCGGAAAATGATAGCTCATATCAAGGACTTTGAACTTCCAAGCCTCATTGCGACCAAGAGACGTTTATAATATTGCAAACGTTTCGAAGTCCATGGGGGTCAAAACGGCCCCGTTCCAAAACGGCCCCATATCAAAACGACCTAGTGCAAAAACGGCCCGGTCCCTGAACGGCCCACTTTTTTTGTCATTAATTAAAACCCATTGAAGAAACGTTATTTGGATCACATAGTTTACTTTTATAAAAAAAAAAAAATCACTTATTTAGTTTAATAAAGTTTACTTATAACTTATATTTCGATCATGTGAATGGAGCGAGATAATTGTCTCCTGCTATTTATCGTCGGGTGACCTAACTGCGCCTCTGTCCTAACTCCGCCATCTTTCTTATTTTCAGCGAAATCTTGCGATTTTTTCAGCGTGCGCGAGTCTGATAAAGCGAAAAGTTTTTTTCTACATCATAGTAAAAACATTCCAATGGTTTTCATCCCAAACTAAGTTGTAAGCAGATATCTCGATTTTTATGTCTACTCACTGTTTTCTCGTAATACAATGTTTAATCGCCAAAAACACCTCTACAGTCATGGAATACAGTCGTTAACACATATGAAATGCTTCGTCTGCAAATGTTTACTATTAAAGAATGAAAATGACGTAACAAAACAAATTTCTCTAAGCCCAAGCAAGTCTTTATGGATAGGTTTTGGTCCCACGCTCCTTTACTGATATTTGCTTTTTCCATTTTAATTTAAACCCAACCCATGAAAGATCAGCAGAACAAATAAACAATATTCTTATGTTGCCCCTAAGATAGTTTTACAAGAAAATTTAGAGAAGGACACGCCAATATTAACAGGGCCGCTAAATATTTAATGTACCACTCTCCACTCTCGGGGAATGCTGGAGAAATCGTCCCCCAGAGAAATCGTCCCGAAACTGCTTGGGGACGATTTCTCTGGCGAAATCGTCCCCAAATAAAATTTTAGAGAAAAGGTCCCCAACATAAATTCCATCCATATCGTTATTCAATTTGTCTATAAAAACTATTTTTAAAAATATTCGTTGTCTATTGTATGTACATTATGTGTAATACATATAGTTACCTTTATCCAAGAGATTTGGTAGTTTTGCCATTCTGTTCTGTTCTGTTCTGTTCCGGGAGATTCCTCCGCTGACTTTTCGGAGCACCCCGAGATACAATATCTCAGGTAAGTATGTTGATCCACCAATTACACCAGTTGATGTACTCCAAGAAAAAACACATTGTTTATACTACCTGTTCCACACGGACAGGATGTATTTCACATCCTTCACACCTGTCACAAATAGATTACACCTGTGTAATTTTTAAAATATGTGATTGATTGACTTTGATTTGATGCTTTTAAATACCTTGTTTCAGTAGTCGTTCGCTTGTCATTTAATGACTTTTTTTTATATTCTTATATGTCCATTATTTTGATTTATCATACAAAGATTTCTCTCTCTCTCTCTCGTATATTTTTCTGTCCTTCTGTTCTGTTTTTTTAACGCCTTACGACGCGTCCGAGTGAGATATTTTTCATATCAAAAATAACCAGTTGATTATTCTATTTATGATATACCTTATTAACATCATTATTTGTAATTTTGCGTTTGAAAGTCGGAAAAAAATGTAGTCGAAAAAAAAAAGTAGTTCCCAAATTACGGCAGGAAGTGAAAGTAAAAGTTGATAACGTCACTAGTAATGATATCAAAATTTATTACACTGGGAAATTCCAGGATTTCATTGCTGGGTATATAATAAATGATTTTTCTAAATCGATAGTAGAACCCAAATGTAGCTATTTCAAAGTAATGTTTGGTGGGATAAAACCTCCTTATCGGACAGTGTAGATCCAAGTTCAGACTGCACTTTATGTGCAGTCTGATCTTGATCTACACTGTCCGCAAAAGGTCAGTGAGTCACGCTCAGCAGCTTAAGGGTAAAGGAAGAAATGTTGGTAAGAAGCGTTTTACCTTTTCTAGCAATGTTTTGTTTTTTAGCCTTGGAGAGACAAACCCCTACCTTCGCTCCACAGTTCATTTTTTTTTTTTTTAAGTTTAAACATATTTCATTCATCAATTATATATAAATACAAAGATCTAAAGACAAATCAACAAATTAACAAACAATAACTGACGAAATGGATCAGAACGAAAGCTAAGCTTATATTGTTCCTCTCCAAAATTTCAGGTACACAGTTACAGGTTGATAACGTAATAAAAAATCATAATGGTATTTTTGATTGCTATTGAAAGAAAACCGTTGGAAAGAAAAACAGAATAGGAAAATAAGCTAAAAAATAATCTGAATTATAAGCTGAATTCACAGTTCATTTGGCTTTGCTAATGGTTTCGTTTTGAAGTAGTCTAAAATTCATTTATTTTGTAGGACATCTATTAGTCCTTAATGACGTTTTTCCTATACCTCGCACCACACTGTTTCTGCACATACATGTATATGCACGGTTTTGATCCTATACCCCGTATAAAAGGGGTTTAATGCAATCGTAAAAGGTATCGACTCAGGTCAAGTATGCACAAACTGCGTAGGCTGACCTGGACCGAAACTCTTTGCTTTTAGTAAACCTTTTGCTTGCCACAGGACCTCTTTACCTCATTATTCAGTATATTATTCGACAAAATGGAACGTATGAGTGAGTAGGTTAGTATTTGATGTATTGGCTGGTATGATGCATCAAACCCCCTTTCTGTCAGAGCAGAGCCTGCATTAATTTTGTGGCTGGTTGCATATATAGAGGATATTTGATTTTTTTTTCGGTGAAAGATCGAAATTTATTTCATCGAGTGAACACCATCGGTAATATTTTGGTAGTACGAGTGGCGCAGCCACAAGTGAAAATATTACCGATGGTGTTCACGAGATAAATCTTTTACAGAAAAAAAAAACAAACAAATATTCTATTTTTTATGCTTTTAACCCTTTCTGGGAGGAACTTTATCAAAGTCCAGTGCAGTACTTTTCCGTTATTCCCCGTGGCGTACACCCCCCGCATAGCAACGCATTACAATATTACGTCAAGCGCGGGAAATGTATGGTATATGGCGTCATATCTCCCATCTGGTAGTGAGGCACGTGCAATTTACGTGAAAATCGGCATTTTCACTGGTGGTACCAGTGTAAGATCGAAAATATTTTCACTGCTATTTCTCCATATCATACCGGTAAGCATGAAATAAACATCTATCTTTATTATACTGCAAAGAAATTTCTCGTGATCTGAATGGTTAACATCCCGGGAACATGTATCATGTACTCTGGCATAATACCTCTAGTGTTGCATTGCATAAAGTTTTTTTGATAGTTGATAAATACGGATTTATACAGATATAATACTTTTGCACATTTTCAGCGGACCAGAAATTTCTTTATGCCTATCTTGAAATCGTTTGTAGATAGTTTTGTTAGTTTCCAGAAAAAGGAGGTAATTACTATCACTCTTTGGAATGAAAATATAGTGGTATTAGATTTATAAATGATAAGTCTTGAAAACACAAAAAGGGAAAAGTGGCTTGGTTAAAGCAGTACAATAATACTCTTTTTTAAGCATAGCAAATTTTGTAGGATATAATTAATGTGGAAATAGCTGTTTTCTATTAGGGGTCTACTACATTAAGGTAAGACCTGTGTAATGGAAAACAGCTATTTCCACTAAAATATCATCCTGCAAAATTAGCTATAATTAAAAATGAGTAGTATTGAACTATTTTAGCAGATTAATTTTTTCCTTCTTTGAATTATCATTTATAAATCTAAAACCACTATATTCTCAATTCAAAAAGAGATCATAATTACCTCCCTTTTTTCAGAAAACCGTAGTAACGAAAGTATAAAAATAAAATCAAGATAGACATTAAACGGAATTTCTGATCCGTTAGAAATGTGCAAAAATATTATTTCTGCATAAATCCTTATTTATCCTTATTTATCAACAGATTAGAATTTTTGCCCCATGTTCATCGGAAGTGCATTACACAGGTCTTACCCTGATGATGGAACTTGACTTTATTACAATACGAAACATGATAACCAGCGTTTCCCCCCTTTTCTTACAAATGAGCCATGCATCGACAAAAGGGGGCCTAATGCATCTCTATACTACATGACATCAAACATTTCATCACATAATTATGGATCCAAAATATAGAGGATAATCAACTGGTTACTTTTGATATGAAAAATATCTCACGAGGATGCGTTGTTAGGCGTTGAAAATACCAGTGCGCAGCACAAGTTTTTTTTAACGCCTTACGACGCATCCGAGTAGGGTATTTTTCATATCAGAAATAACTAGTTGATTATTCTACATATTATATACCTTGTTCACATTATTATTTTCAATTTTTCGTTTGAAAAACAACAAAAACTATCTATAAGTGCCTAATGAAAAAAAAGTAGTTCCTAAATTACGACAGGAAGTGAAAGTGAAAGTTGATATCGTCACTAGTGATGATATCAAAATTTATTACACTAGGAAATTCCAGGATTTCACTGCTAGGTATATTATAAAGTCATTTATTTAACCGTTTACCACACAATGACGACTTCTTTAACGATCCTGGGACAGCAGCCTTTTGAAAACATTTTGTGAAATGGAGAAAATGCTGATAACCAGCATTTTCTCCATTTCTCAAAATGTTTTCTACGCCATCAATAAATGATTGCACTGTTTGAGCCACACGGAAATTGTCGTCTGCAAATGCTTTCAATTTGGACAAGGCTTAAATTTTGTCGTCTGGTAAAAGAGTTAAACAACGAACACAACCATGAGGTACATTGGTCCCTTGGATATACAGAAAAATTATCAATAATGAAAAGTTTCGGCACAGGTCAGCCTGCGCGGATTGTGCAGGCTGACCCGAGTCGATACTTTCCCCAGATGCACAAAGCCCCCTTTTCACAGAGCACTGATAAAATGTTTTCACCAGGTTTCTTCCTCAGGGTCGCCAAAACTCCGGATTGTGTGGTAAAGGGTTAAACATATTCGCGTCATTATTAATTTCAACGCAACAATTTTGACAGTCGAATGAATTCAACGACCAACTGCGGTTTTACAAAATGACTTTAATGTTTCTCCTAACTCTCTATTCCGTCAACATATTTCAAGTGAGTGGAGCTATTCGAAATATACAGTGTTCCCATAAAACCGGGAAAAAAAAGTAATATGCATTACAAGGACGACTATCATCAAGAAGAGGAGCAGAAGAACAACAAGAACAATATCACTCGACTTTAGACATATACTAGTTTGTAAATGCATGATGTAGTTACGTCATTTTTCAAAAAAGTGTCAGCAGGAAAAGGTGTACATGTGAGCTGTTGAGTTGAATAAACCTTGTCCTGCAAAATGCATGAACTATATAGTAAACAAACCCCAAATTTGGCTAATTCAAAGGTGTTTTTTTTTTTGGGGGGGGGGTGAAATAATCTCCGTAAAGAACAGTGCAGGTACGAGGTCAGACTGCACGTTCTGTGCTGTCTGATTTCGATCTACACTGTCCGCAAAAAGTCCTCGAATTGAGCTTAGCAGACACTGTTTAAATGCGAGTACCGTCATTAACAAATTCAGAATGGCTTAGGTATCGAAAAGTTTACATGGGCAAGGATGACTTAGAAAACTGATGCAGTGGTATGACTGAAAAACTGTTGAAACTTGACAACACCCCTCATGAAATCTGGCACTGCCGATGGCGTTTTTAAAACTCTTTACCATATGACAAAATTTTAGACGGGTCCAAATTGAAAGCACTTGCAGACGATAATATAAATTAAAAAAAAAATTAACTTTGTTTCCAGCAGGGTAGAAATCATTGTTGGATGAGGAGAAAATGCTGGTTACCAGTATTTTCTCCTTTTCCGACAATATTTTCAAAAGTCTTCTATCACAGGGTCGTAAAAACCATGGCAGGGATTGTTTGGTAAAGGGTAAAGGTACCGTTTGCTGACTGTGCAGGTTAAGACTAGGCTGGACAGGGCGCGATGTCTGATCTTAAATCTTCACACTCCGATTTCTGATACTTGAATAAGAATTGATATCCAAAGTACAATGTATTTTAACCGTTTACTCCATAGATATTAATTTCTACGCATTGCTTGTAGGAGCCTTTGAAAAACATTGTGGAAAAAGGTGAAATTGCTCGTGACGAGCAATTTCACCTTTTGACACCATGTTTTCTATGTTATCAAAAGGTGTCATATACAGATAAGAAACAGTTTCATCCTTGGTGTTATCAAAGGTCAATTAGAGGTTAATCGGAAAGAAAGTATCAGGAAAAAAAGTATCAAAAAAAAAAAGAATCAGTTTGTGCTAGGAAAGAAAGTATCGGGAAAAAAAGAATCAGTTTCTGTCAGAGTTGTGATACTTTATCAATATTTATTTTAAATCATATATTTATGATTTTGATACTTTGTGTTATCAATTTATGACATTTTAGCAACTTAAGATTCTAATTAGCAATAGTTTTTCTTTCTACCAACAATGTTTTCACAGGCTTTTAAATGTCTCTTGAATGTTGTAAGTAAACTAAAAATTAAAGATTAATCAGAAATGAAATTCAATGGTGATTACAGACAAGTATTAAAAGCAACATATTCTTAACAGTTTGGCATAATCTGTGACTTCATCAATGTGAAATTAGACCTTAATTAGGATTATACAGGTGGCAAATTATAAAAGTAAATATATTCAACATTCAACATTTTATTGCATTAAACAAGTACATGTTTATGGCAAATAGAACAAAAATAACAAATAAATTACACCAATGAATTTCCACAAGTCAAAAACATTTTAAAAAATATTGTTATTCCCCAGTCCCCTCCAAACACGAGCGTTTGCACATTCCTTCCCAATCTAAGGCCATAAAATGTAAAAAAATTCAAATGTACAAATATCACATTTTTTTTTACAAAGTTAATATCACCCATCAACCAAATATCTACAACAAATAACATATTAACTTAGTCTCTTTTTTGGGGGGAACTGATACTTTTTTTCCTGATACATGTACTTTTTTTCTGATGCTTTTTATCCTGAAAAATTTCCTGATACTTTCTTTCCTACAATCCAATTAGAGATACCATAGAAATGCCTTATGGGGTTAAAGGTTAAGCTGCTGTAGAAATGCACTATCAGACAGTGAAAAAGTGCGGAAATGTGAACCATATATCAATGAATCCCTTGGTTTTACAACCCTTGACATAAATGCTTTCAAAGACATCGTGAGAAAAGAAGAAAATGCTGGTTACACCAGCATTTTCTTCTTTACCCACGATGTTTTCTAACCTTTCAAAGACAAACCTCATTTATCCATATTAGACATGTGCGGGCTACAGACCGATGTGAACATGAACAACAAACATGAAGTAATATTGAGGGGTTGTCTCAAAAGAAGCAATGGTTCAAAAGACAATAGAGCGGTAGACACGTAAGGCCACGGTATTTTATTTGCAATACATGTAGTGATGGTAATGGTTATTAACCCCTATACAAAACAATCCGACTTTAAACGACCCTGAGAACGAAGACATTTGGAAACATTGTGTGAAAAGAAGAAAATGCTGGCAACCAGTTCTTTCTTCCTTTTCCGCACAGTTTTCCTTGTGTTTAAAAAACAAACCACATCCGAGTCAATTTGAAATATTGACTGCAAATATGCTTTCAACTTGGACAAGCCACGAGATTTACAGACCGAACATCCTCGGATACCCCGGGGTCTCCCTATTTGCTACGCTACATGGACCCCTGGGACAATTAATTGAATTTCCCTCGCTTTACCGCTGGCCGAATGCTGGCTTTTCATTGGTTCCATCATCATTTTGTGATGGGCAAGTCGATGTACGCTATGACGTTTCGTATCGATTTTCGGCGGCTGATTCAAAGTTTTATTAGTCAATTGTCCCAGGGTCGATGTAGCGTAGCAAATGGGGAGACCCCGGGGTATCCGAGGATGCAGACCGAAGGTAAATCAGCAACTGTATTATTCAGGCCACAGGAAATACCATTGTTTGCACACACAAATTATCATTGATAACACTGGTCGAATACGTCATGTTGAGTGTGGTTTCCCGGGACATATGAACGACGCCCAGCATCTTCCCCTAAATGCAGCAAATACCTACCGATTTAAAATTTCCAGACAACAGTTTTCATCTCGCAAAAAGCATATACCCAAATGGTTACCCGATTCTGACCACATATTCCAATGCCAAGTTACGTAGAAAGCAGGGTGAGGATCTGCGACGAAGTCGAGGCTTTAATATGTATCACAGGAGATACAGAGTCCTTGTAGAGCATGCAATAGGACAGATGAAGACATACAGGTGCATAAGCAGCCTTTAGGGGCACCCGCGGCGTAAATTGTCTCGTGTAGTGAGAATATGCCCAGACTTGTCTGCAGAAGGAAGGATTTGGGACTTATTATGTAGTTAAATTTAAGTATTACTTTATTGAGATTTATAATTTGACGATGCAGAAGGCTGATTGATTGTATGGCGTTTAACGCCTTTCTATCCCCCGCCGAAGCGTTGTCCGTCCGTCTGTGTCCGTCCCGGCAAATACCTCCAAGACCATTGGACGGAATTTCGTGAAACTTTATACATGCGTACAATAACCCATTCTGCCAAGACACTTTTATTTTATTCAATGCAAAATGGCCGACTGGGAGCGATTTTAAGTTACACTTAAGTTACATTTAAGTACACTTTTGATGTTTGGAGTCTTGTCTTCAAAACTGTACAAAGTTTTTACATTGAACTTGTCACATCTATCAACCACCATTAGGAAATGCAGGAAAAAAAGTTTCACCTAGATTGACCGTGCAAAAGGGGGGGCTTCATGTTATATTTCATTTCATTGCTTGTGAATGCAACTCCTCCCACATGTCTTGACGGAATTGAATAGAATTTTCACCAAATGTTTTTCGTCATGTGACCTATCGCTTATTCTCCAGGTTTTGCAACTTGTAGCTGCGTCATGAGAAAAGGGGGCTTCATGTTTTATTTCATTCTATTTCTTGTGAGGGCAACTCCTCCCACATTCAGTCTTGGCAGATTTGGATGGAATTTCCACATAATCATGTGACCTAACGCAACGCCTCCCACATTTCTCGGCAGATTTGGATGGAATTTTCACAGAATCATGTGACCTATCGCATATTGTCAAGGTTTTGGGATTTGTAGCTGCATCATGGAATAAGGGGGCTTCATGTTATATTTCATTTTTCACCAGTATCTCTCTGATTACTGGACATATCTCCACATATTTTGATGAGATTTTCACAGTTCATGTGACCTAGCGCATGTTGTCAGGGTTTTGCAATTCATCACTGTATCATGGAAAAAGGGGTCTTCATGTCAAATTTAATTTTTTATAAATGTATCTCCAACTTTTGGACATAGTTTCATGAAACTTCATATTTTCATTGGTTGATCAAAGCCAGTGACCAGTGATTCCATAGTGCATCCATCTGTCAATCCATCAGCCTTTTCGTAAACCTTTTAGATCACAAGTAACACCATATATCCATTCAGCTAATCAGGCAGGTGCTAGAAATTTCAACACTTTAGTTTCTAGGTAGCTGCTTGAAATGGCAGCAGTGTGGCAGCGTATATTTTTAGAGGGATATCTTCTAAAGTCCTTGACAAAAATTTATGAAACTTCATGCATGTCTTCCATTGGATAGTTCGTTGATACATTTTTTATATATATATATTATAATGACATGTCATGGAAAAAGGGTGCTTTATGTATATTTTCTTTGTTTTCATTTCATGAAATGCCAAGTTCTGCAAAAAGGGTACTTAATGTATAATCCTGTTATACACCTCTTATATATATATTTTTATGTAATGAAATGCTGTGCCATGGAACAAGGGAGCTTAATGTATAATTTCATCATGCACGATTAACAAAAAGGCCACATGTACATGCAAAACACAATACCTCTAATGTGTTTGTATCAAAAAAGGTCTTTTTCGGCGGGGGATATCATTTCAACGAAATTGCTTGTTCAGTATTATTTTATTTATATTTCTGTGTTCGATGCACCTATCCATGCTTTCCTAGAGTTTCTTTTACATAAGTACTCTGCTGAATATTCTTTCCAAGGCACTGGCTGCTTTCCCACATAACCATCGTCGAAACAAACATCTGCTCAGTGGTGAGAGAGCAGTGAATTCTGTCGCAATATGACTATCATCATATCCCGGAGAGAAATTTGCAGCGAAGGGAATTGAACGCTACCGACTGAGCAACCGGGGCTGGCTCAATGCAGAAGACGATACATATTTCACAGACTGTAAAATTCATTAATTTAAGTATGATACATTGAATACTTATTTCAAAAAACACCGGCTGGGTAGCGACCTCGGTACCATGTCTGACTAGGGATCTGAAGACCGCAGGTTCAAAAAAAAAATACATTGAATACTTATTTTAAAAAACACTGGCTGGGTAGCGACCTCGGTACCATGTCTGACTAGGGATCTGAAGATCGCAGGTTCAAAAAAAAAAAAAAAAAAAATACATTGAATACTTATTTTAAAAAACACCGGCTGGGTAGCGACCTCGGTACCATGTCTGACTAGGGATCTGAAGATCGCAGGTTCGATTCCCGGTCAGGTCAACTTCTTTCCGGTGAATATTTTACCGCCCACTCTTATTCAGTAATAAAGGGAAGGCATTCAATGGCTTGGAAAGAAGACTTGAGCCAGGAAAACTTGTAGAGGTTCGCTGATTGCCATGATATTACCAAAGATGTTAAAGACGGCTTAAATCCCAAACAAACGATATATCAATCGCTGTACAGTATTTTCACATAATAACGGTTTTGAGATGTTCCCTCTCAATTTGAGTAAATCGGCTGTTCATGTTCACAAACCAGCTTCACCCGCACAAGTCTATTAACGCTCTACCAAAACGACAAAGTTTTAGACTCGTCCGAATTGAAACACTTGCAGACGACAAAATAAATGAACTTAAAAAAATGAAATTGTTTCAAGCAAGACAGGAAACATTGTTGGATAAGGAGAAAATGCTGGTGCCCAGTATTTTCTCCTTTTCCCACAATGTTTTCAAAAACTCTTTTTCAGGGTCGTAAAAACCAGGAATTGTTTGGTAAAGGGTTAATTTGTCTTCTGCGATTACTTTGGATTTTGACAGGTCCAAAATTTTGTTGTTTGGTAAAGAGTTAAAACAAACATATAATGATTTGATTGTCCAAAACCTGTACGTGGAGGACGTGTAAGTGTCTCTGGCAAATGATCATAAATGAAGACAATGTTTTACACGTACACCACTTTGACAGATTGTTTGATTGATGGATATCTACAAGTTTCATGTCGATCTCTGTCTCGCAGCGACCTCTGACGTGAAGGTAAAACAGTGTCCAAACCACAAGTGATATATCTGTAATGCATTCGGGATACTGTTACGTGTGTTGATTTTTAAAACCAAGAGAACGTAACGTATAGTAAAACTTTATCGTGACGTCAATGACGCACATAGATTAAAAAAAAAAAGAAATTTAAATAATGCATTTTTTCGAAATTTGACAAGGGAAATGCGAATGTGTGCTTTTTACAGATAAAACAATAGTTCTTATGCAATAGAGGTGAATAGTTTTTTGTAACAGTGGTTTTCTTTATTTTTCTGAAGGATTTCTATAGGATTACTGCTAAAGACGTGACTGATACTGATTATATTTTTCAACAGATTGGAGAACTGGTTTATCTAACATTGAAAAGCAACGTTGTCACGTGACATAAGGTAACTTATATGAAATACTCGGTGACTGGACATCTCGTAGGAAAGAAACAAGGTGAGGTAGAAAATTAAAATTTACAGTGTCTAGGACGAAATCTAATATGTAGTCTGATCTCGAATGTATACTGTCCGCTGTTTCACTCAAGCATATGAAAAACAAGACATCTATCCATTATCTCCCGCTAGATAGCATTCCATAAATACTCATCTAGCCAATTGGGCATCCGTGGTACAGAACCGAACCACGTTCCTACGCGACAACCATTACTTTGAATTTCAAACTAAAATAAACGTTTACTCAATAAAAATCTACCTCGTGCGATTCAGTGAGCTATGATTACAGCAGTTTAGAGAAATCTGGGGCTAAAACAGGCCTGATTTTTCCTCAAACGTTTTGATTAAAAACATTTTCTCCATTGCTTCTTTATAGCGCGTACTCCTACATTCTCCCCGATATCGGGGAGAGTGATGCGTCATATAAGACAGGTGGAATCTTCGGAGACAACGGACGTCTGTCTGTAAGGAGTCGAATTTAAAATGCGTGATGCTCGCTGAAAGCATTTGCAAAAATTCTCGAACCAGGTCAGCCTGCGCAGTCCGTTCAGCCTGAGCTGGGTGGAAACTTTTTGCGTTTGCATGTCACAGGAACATTTTACACCATGACTAAGTAGATTGTTGTTAAGAACGGACTTTTGGATCTATATTACTGTGATGACTTGCTTGGTATGATGCAGCAGAGATACATAAAGCCCCCTTTTTCCAGAGCATGGCTCATAAACCTTTTACCAGACGACAAAATTTTAGCACCACCCAAATTGGAAGCATTTGCATACGACAATTTCAGTGTGGCTCAAATGGTGCAGTTGCCAGTTGATAGGGTGGAAAACATTGTGGAAAAAGGAGAAAATGCTGGTTACCAGCATTTTCTCCTTTTACCACAATATTTTTTAAGCAGGTTTTTGTCCAAAGGTCGTCAAAAGTCGTCATTGTGTGGTAAAGGGTTAGCATATTTGACGTTGAAAAGTGGCCAGATACTAAGAGGGGTGTCATGGCTACCTTTCTTTCCTATTTGATTTATTTTTAGTATAACGATAAAGCCAAGTGCTGCATCGCAGGTGCTCGTTTGGTCATGTCTTTTGTTGAAAAAAAAAAACAACAACAAATAATCTGATTTTCAGAGGACTGTATTTTAACCCTAATGCTCGACTCAAAGATCTTTTGCGGAAAAAGTAGCTCAAGATCATACTGCACAGAATGTGCAGTCTGATCTTTAATTTACATTGTCCGATACGGGGATATTTTTCCCTGAGGTAACGTTATATCTTTGAAATAGACACATTTAGGGGTCTCACTATCACCTTCAAAGTTTCTATTCAGTCATTTAGCACGATAAGGGTTAACCTTTTGGCTGCTAAGCGTGACTTGCTGACCTTTTGCGGACAGTGTAGATCAAGATCAGACTGCACAGAACGTGCAGTCTAATCTTGGATCTACACTGTCCGATAAGGAGATATTATTTCCCAAAACATGACTTTGAAATGACAATATTTATGAAATAATTGTTTTTCTACCGTGGTTTATCGTTCAATAAACAGTTGTGAGTTATGAGGCACAATAAATAATCCACGAAGGCGATAGCCCCAGTGATTTATTCATTGCGCATCATAACTCACATCGTGGTAGGTAGAGAAAAGATTATTTCGATTCTAACATGACCAATTCTTAAGAAAAGGGAAACAAGTTCAAACTTCGAGTAAAAACGCGGATGAAGATTATGCTCTATTGAATAACTCACTTCATCAGTCCTCTCCAACTGTGGTGAGTTTACAAGGCAGACTGTCGCAGAATTTGCCATCTAAATCCATTTTTCTTGCGAAATTGTCCTAATACACAGTCTGTTTCGTCATGGTTTTGTAAATAAATCGAAATCAAAAAACCGAAACAGGAAATAAATCTATGTGGTTTATTTTTATGTGACGAATATCAGAAAAACATTTGTTACATTAATTTGCCATGGCTGCAAATGACCCCTAAAATAATTGTAATTTTTCACTAAGTAAATAAATCTAAGCAGAAGAAAAAATTAAAATATCGTATAACGGTTTTTTTTACGTGGTGCCAATTTTTACTAATTTTTACGCATCAAAAAGATTCGTAAAAATTCGACGCGCAAATAAGTATAGCGTAAAACCATAGTATTGTATCGATATGAAATAAAGGGTTATCATTATGTAATACCTGTGCACTAAATACACGCAATATAATGTAGTTTCGTTTAAAAAGAGAAAGAAGACTCCTGGACAAGATCATGCGACTTGAAAACGCGACAAGAACGCCAAAATAACCGTCAAGTAAAACATATTACGTTTCTACGTGGTGGCTTTTTTCACTTGTTTGTTTACATGTACCGAAATGTATTGAAATTAAAAGCCAATGGTCTATTTGAAAACATTGATGCTGTCCTCTCCTGGCTTCCTTTTTAACTCATTACCAAACAACAAAATTTTACGTTTGTCCAAATGGAAAGCATTTGCAGACAACAAAATAAAAGTGACTGAAAATTTGAAATTTATTTTGTGAAGGGTAGAAAACATTGTGGGAAAAGGAGAAAATGCTGGTTACCAGCATTTTCTCCTTTTCCTACAATGTTTTCTAAAGGTTTCTTTCTCAAGGTCGTCAAAAGTAGGGTTCGTGTGGTAATGGGTTAAAGAAGCCAACTTGTACAGAATGGCGTCACACTATATAGAGTGTTGCAAATTTTACCACACTTTGGCACAGTTTTTATGGAACGGTTTCACGTGTCATGTTAGAACTTGGTGTTTACTGTTGAAGTGAAAATTTCATGTTTGTTATTTGGCAGAATAAGAGTTAACTCTAAAGAAATCTAGTTTATATATCTGGCCGTGCCGAAACAGTCATGGGCTGTTTGTCATTAAAGGTAAGGGGGGTATGATTACTTTTTCCGCGTTTTTATTTATCTTAGTGAACTAATAAAGCCATTGCGTGAGGCAATGCTGTACATGGCATTCATAAATATGGAGATTTATGTTAGTGATGTGATTGCAGATGTTTATCTGTCAAATAATATTGATGATGGAAAAAAAAAACCCCGTTGTCTGCACATGCCATATTCTTCGAAGATTCGACCTGTCTTGTATGACGCATCACTATCCGCGATATCGTGCAGAGTGTAATAATACGCATAAAGTAGCAATGGAGAAAATGTTTTTTATAAATACGTTTGAGGAAAAATCAGGCCTGTTTAAGCCCCAGATTTCTCTAAACTGCTGATCATAGCTGAGTGAATCTCCTGAGGTGGCGTTTTATTGAGTAAACGGTTATTTTAGTTTGAAATTCAAAGTTAGGGTTGTCGCGTAGGAAAGCGGTTCGGTTGTGTTCAAAGGATGCCCACATTAGATAGATGAGTATTTATAGAATGCCATCTAGCAGTAGATAATGCGAAAAAACTGTGCGCTGCACGTACCTTTTTTTTTTATACACGCTAGCCTGGACGGAAGAGATTACGTCTAGAATTAGTTAAAAATGATCGCGGGGTGATCAGAAAGAACGTTGACCAGGGCCTTTATCGGAATATTGTTCTGCGAATCAACTTTAAATGTTGACTATTTTTCAAAGTAACCTTCGTAGTCCATTTTATGCACTGCATGATCCATTCTTGATTCTTATGCGTGAGACACGTGCTCGAGCCCGTCACGTGACGTTGTTCTCAATAATCATGTCATATGAGGGTTACCTTCCTGTACAAGTTTGGATTTGAGAGTCAGGGCTTTTTGTTGCAAATTGACGCCTTTTCATCGTATGGCTCATTTGAATAATATTGGCATAACCCATGCAGCATGATATAGTATACATATGGATACAACATGATTAAGAAAAAAACAATGAGAAAAGTAAACCATGCATCTCCGCAAGCCAAGGGTGACGATCCACTACGCTACTCTACCCTTGGCGGATCAAGCTTGATTTTTACATTCCTGCGATACGCATTTTCATTGGTAGCAGCCAGCTCTAACTGTACGTAATCAAATCGCTCGTAGCATTTCATCTTTGATAGAAGTAGAACAAGGTCGCGACCTTTCGGATGAAAATAGAAGGTAAACATGAGTAACATCGAAGATGTGTACAGGATCTGTAATCGATAGCCGAAGTACCTACTTTGTACAAAGAATTTACATTTCAAGATTGTCATTTAAAATCGCGACACTCCCACAGCTTGCCTATATCACGCCAAAAGTGGCATTCGGATATTTGCGTATTATGTCGTCTCGGATCATCCCGCGCAGTCCGCACAGCCTAATCCGAGGCGACACTTAACTACTACATTGATTTTGTCCTAAACTAGATTTGTGCAAAACAGAAAACTACATATAAATGGAAAGTGTCGTCTCGAATTAGTCTGCGCAGACTGCGCAGGTTGATCCGGTACGACACTTTACGCAAATGTCCGAATGTTGTATAGGCCATATACGTGCGCGTAGAATGCTTACATGTATCAACTATCCCCTAAATATCATCAATTCCCTAATTCTGCAATGTTTTTGTCTTTGACCGATCTTGATGGACGGCCAGATTTAGGGTAATCTTTACCAGTATGGTGAACTTCTCTAAATCAGCCCTGTCTATTTACAAACGTAAGATTTCTTGAGTGCAGAGCCCCCTTAACTCTTTACCACACGATAACGACTTTTTATGACCCTGAGGAAAACACTGGGAAAAAGAGAAAATACTGGTAACCAGCATTTTCACTTATTCCCACAAAGTTTTTACCCTATCAAAGCAAAATTGTACCATTTCAGCCACTTTGAAATCGTCGACTGCAAATTTATGCTTTCAATTTGGTTTAGTTAGGTCAATAAATTTTGTCGTCTGGTAAAGAGTTAAACTTTTTCTAAATCAATGTATAGTTACGAGTTTGGCGTAAGTGTTTATGATTACTCTCTGCTTAACCCTTTCCCAAACGACAAACTTTTGGACTAGACCAAATTGAAAGCATTTGCAGACGACAATTCAACTCTTGCTGAAAAGATGATTTCTGTCTATGATAGAGTAGAAAACATTGAGGGTTACCAGCATTTTCTCCTTTTCCCACAATGTTTTCAAAAGGCTACTATTCTAGACCCGTAAAAAGCAGGGATTGTTTGGGAAAGGCCGTTAAAATAAAATGTCGTCCGACATTTCAGACGGTGAATGCCGTATAATATGACGTCATATCTGACGTCAGTTGAAAGCTCAAGTTACAAGTTACCTGATAATTAATTCTAAACTGTGGGAGTTTTTGTAATCTTACGTGGTTTTTAAAGTAGCGAGGTTTGCCCACATCCTTTCTGATCACCCCTCGTATATCATTTTCGACATTTTACTGTGGAAAATTCCAGTTTTATAACAAACTGCATACAACAGAGCCGAAGAGGTGTTCGAAACGTAGGCTATTCGAAACAAGGATCGTATCTCTTTTTGTCGAAGTTTTTGCGTAAAATTGCGACTGACAACAAGTTAAAGTTTTAACTATTGGATCATACAAAACATATACCATAGTATCATGGTTTTATATTGTGGAGGAAGTGTTTTCTTAGTTCTTACTGAAATAGTCCAGTCATTTTTCCAGATACTGCTGGAAAAAGTTCTTGAAAACAGTTTGGGAAAAATATAATGCTGCAACGAGTATTTTATCTTTTTTCCAACAATGTTTCTTGAGGTTTAAGCAATTACCACACAATTATCTCTACTTTTGACGACCCTGAGAAAGAAGCCTTTTAAAAACATTGTAGGAAAAGGAGAAAATGCTGGTAACCAGCATTTTCTCCTTTTCCCACAATGTTTTTTACCGTTCACTAAACAAATTCCAAATTTTCAGTCACTTTTATTTTGTAGTCTGCAAATGCTTTCGATTTGGACAAACCTAAAATTTTGTCGTTTGGTGATGAGTTAACAGGAAAAGCGTCTATCACTTCAATGAGTGGAAAACAGTGTAGGGAAATATTGAAACTGTGGTTATTATAGTATTTTTACCTTTTTACATAATCTTTTCAAATGCCTTCTTCTTCAGGGACGTTTCAACTTGGGGATTTTTTTGGTAAAGATTTAAATACATTACAAGAATACAACTAAGAAATTAGTGTGGTGCAAGGAGAAATCGCTCGCCACGAAGTACTTATCCTTTCACCACAATGTTTTCAAAAGTCGTCCGTTGAGTCATAAAACGTCGTCTGCATGCGATAATCATAAGTTAATGAGATGAACATGCATGAAAATTGACACGTCAGTTTCTTTGATTGATAGTTTAATTACTCCACCGAATAAACCCGCGCTTTTACAGGACCCTGGATAGAAAATGTTTCGGAAAACATTGTGGGAAAAGAAGAAAATGCTGGTAAACAGCATTTTCTTCTTTTCCCTCAATGTTTTCTACATGTCCTAGACAATCCTCGGAACCATAAATAATTCATAGTCTGCTGATAGTTTCATTTTGGACCGGAGTAATAAGTATGTCGGCCCTCATTTGATAGATAGTTTAATCACTTAATCCGTTTTTCTTTTCTCTTCTGCGTTTTCTATTTTTTCTATTTTTTTTCTCACATTATTACATCATTGAGACCTTAAGAAATATTTGTTTTGTCTGCAAACAGCTTTATAGTCCTGCGGTGAACCGATAATTTTGTGGAAAAACTATTGAAAACTCCTGACGTAAATATGATATTATTTTTCTGTCAAATAAAATTGCAAGGAGAGAGCAGATATAGTTTCAATAATTGGAAAAGCGAGGATAATTTGGAAACCACGATCTTCACCTTTAAGGAGCCTAAAAAAGAAGACTTTTTAACCCATTACCACACAGTCCCTACTTTTGACGCCCCTGAGAAAGAAGCCTTTTGAAAACACTGGGGGAAAAGGAGAAAATGCTGGTAACCAGCATTTTCTCCTTTTCCCACAGTGTTTTCTACCTTTTCCAGAACAAATTTCCATTTTTCAGTCTCCTTTATTTTGTCATCTGCAAATGCTTTCAATTTGGACCAGTCTAAAAATTTTTCGTCTGGTAAAGAGTTAAAAAATTGTTGGAAACGGCTACCGGTATCTTCATCTTTTCCCACGGTGTTTTCTAGCATTTTACAAAATAATGTTATCTTTTCCGTTTACTCAGTAGGAGGGTTAAGACTTACGACTCATCTTCGCAAGCCAAGGGTGACGATCCACTACGCTACTCTACCCTTGGCGGATCGAACTTGATTTCGACATTCCCCCGATACGCGTTTTCATTGGTTGCAGCCAGATCTAACAGCACAATCAAATCGCTCTTAGCATTTCATCTTTCATAAAAATAGAATAAGGTCGCGACCTTTCGGATAAAATTAGAAGGTAAACATGGATAACACCGTGGATGTGTGCAGGATCTGTAATGATTTAAACATAGACGGACAATATTTACAAAAAAGTTTCAGTGTGACCGATCAATTATCGGAGGTTCTAGGCTCTGTTCCAGCACCTGACGATGAAATGTCGAAGTACTTTTGTTGTTATTGCTTCATGTTGAATTATTGTATTCGTAAGGGGTTTGTAAAACGATATTTCATTGGCTATCAGGAATGAGATGTAAAGGGGGATAAAAACAGCATCTGATAGGGGCGTACCGCGGGAATCTCGAAATCGGGCTCGATCCGCCAAGGTAAGATCACGTAAATGTAGTTATCGTAACCTTGGCTCGCGAAAATGGTTAAGACTAAGAATACGCCTTATTCCCATCAGTTAAATCCTTCAAGTTAAATGTTATGACACTAGACCTATACTACTCAGACCACCAAAAGACAAGAATCAATGGTATTATGATTATGGCCTGCAACACAAGAAAAGGAGCACTCGGACTTTTGTAGCACGTTTTTATTAGTCGCCGCGCAGAAGCGCGCGACTATATTTTTAATAGTTTTTCGAGTTAGGACATGGATAGTGGGAATTTCGTTTTTATAGGGGTGTTAGGTTAACAAGGAATCTTTCTAACGTTATTTCGCCTTAAACTGGCTTTTTAATTCATTCTTAAACTACGAAATTGCAATACGATACTATTTTTGTTCTATTAATACTTACAACATCAAAAAACCGCCTAATTATTTCTTTTATTGTCGCTATTCGTGAGAAATGGACTCGTCCACATAAATGCCTTGTTTCCATTGGTCAAGGCTGTACAGGTTTCCTGTCACTTCGTACCTTGTTAATCATTCGTACCTAGGTCATTTCGTACGATTTTGGTCATTTCGTACCTACTTATACTTTCAATTTTGGTCATTTCGTACCCAGTTGGTCGTTTCGTACAACCTTCGTACAACACAGGTTTGATAATCATTTTGATTATTTTGTAGATAGTTTTTCCTACTATTTGTGTGTTTTTTGTTGAATGACCACTGCTAAAATTGTGCATTGCTGAAATTGTGCTAAATTTCGCCGAAGAACGGGTATGATGGTTATGATTGTATCTGACCATTATTGGTTACTTATTTCTAAGTTTAGGTCTTACAACAAAGATAGTTTAGAACTCCTTTGTTTATTTCTCAACGAGCTCTGCATAAATTTAATTTGTGGAAAAAATCTGGAGAGAGGCCACTTTTTCGCTGTGTTGTTCATAGTGATAAAGCGCGATGCAAAACCATGATTCTTTATGAACACTGTTCACCAAACACTATAGTCTTAGACTTGTTTAAATTGAAAGCATGCCTTGCAAACTTACGTCCTCTTGAATCATACTTTCCTAGGACAGCAACATTTTAGTAACTTAGCCCTGCTTTCACCACTTTCCCAAACAAACACGTACGGGTTATCACATGTGTGCTATCAAATTCTTTTGTCAAAACATGTTGGATAAGGAGAAATTGCTTGTTATAAGCAATTTCTTCTTTATTAGCTCACCAGAGCACAACGTGCTCAAGGAGAGCTTTTAGGATCACCCGGTGTCCGTCGTGCGTCAGTGCGTCGTGCGTGGTCAACAATTCTTTAAACATCAACTCCTCCTAAACCGCTGGGTGGATTTGGACCAAACTGGGCTGGAATGTTCCTTGGGAGGTCCTCTTTAAAATTGTTCACAGAATTTGATTCCGTCAAAAACTCTGGTTGTCATGGCAACGAAATAGAATTTTTTAGGAAATTCTTCAAAAATCTTCCCTGAAACCGCTGGCCAGATTTTAAAATAATTTCACAGAGATATTCCTTAGGTGACCCTTTTCAAAAATTGTTCGCGAAATTTTGATCCGTAAAGAAACATGGCTCTGGTGAATGGGGGCTTCTTGCACTGTACAGAAATGAAGAAATTCTTAAAAATTCTTCTTTTCTGAAACCGCTGGTCAGATTTTAAAATAATTTCACACAGATGTTCCTTGGGTGACCCTTTCCAAAAATTGTTCGCGAAATTTTGATCCGTCGGGAAACATGGCTCTGGTGAATGGGGGCTTCTTGCACTATACAGAAATGAAGAAATTCTTAAAAATTCTTCTTCTCTGAAACCGCTGGCCAGATTTTAAAATAATTTCACACAGATGTTCCTTGGGTAACCCTTTTCAAAAATTGTTCGCGAAATTTTGATCCGTCGAGAAACATGGCTCTGGTGAATGGGGGCTACTTGCGCTATACAGAAATGAAGAAATTCTTAAAAATTCTTCTTCTCAGAAACCGCTGACCAGATTTTAAAATAATTTCACAGAAATGTTCCTTGGATGACCCTTTTAATGTTCGAGAAATTTTGATTCATCAAGAAACATGGCTTTGGTGAATGGGGGCTACTTGCACTAAAGGGCAATGAAGAAATTCTTTAAAATTCTTCTTCTCTGAAATGGCTGGTCAGATTTTGGAAAAAATTCACAGAGATATTCCATGGGTGACCCTTTTCAAAAATTGTTCATGAAAGTTTGATTCGTAAAGAAACATTGCTCTGGTGAATGGGGGCTACTTGCGCTATATGGAAATGAAGAAATTCTTGAAAATTCTTCTCTGAAAGGGCTGGTCAGATTTGAAAATTGTTTCACGGAAATATTCCTTGAATGGCCTTTTTCAAAATGTGTTCGCGAAATTTTGATAGGTCAAGAAACATGGCTCTAGTGAATGGGGGCTACTTGCACTGTACGAAAATTAAGAAACTCCTAAAAATTCTTCTTTTTTGAAACTGCTGGTCAGATTTTGAGAGGAATTTTACAGGTGACCTTTTGAAAATTGCTTGGCAAAATAATGATTTTGTTTCCAGTGTTTCAATACCTTAAAAAAAAAAGGGGGGGCTACGGTCCTCTCAAAAATTCAGGTGAGCGATCCAGGGCCATCTTGGCCCTCTTGTTAAATACTTTTCCCCACTACTAGCGAATTTTCCACCATTTTTGCAGCTTTTTAAATTGTCATCTGCCAAGTCTTTGAATTTGGAAGAGTCTGATATTTGTCGTTTGGAAAAGAGCTAAGAGAGCCCTGTGCTAGGGTATTTGATAGTGTAACAGAAGACAAGTTTTGATATAGGTTACTATTCACATTATTTCATAATGTGTTAAAAAATCTGCTGATGAAAACTGACATTTACTTACTTGCCCTGGCTTTCTTGAAGCATTAAACAAATTTTTTTGCGGCGACTTTGATGCTTTGCATCAACTTTTTCTTGTTATTTAACATCATGTTTTGCACAAGTATACTGTAGCATAAAATTTAATGTATTCGTAAAGTGCCGTCTCGAATTAGCCTGCGCAGTCCGCGCAGGCTAATTCGAGACGGCACTTTATGCAAATGTCCGAATGTCATTTTTCACGTGTTGCGAGCAACATTGTAAAGTACAAGTGCAATCGGCATGTTTACTAACGGAAGCAGATTTCATCATGATGCAGTGTCATTTAATTATATTCAGAATTTTTCATTTCTTATCTAGTTTGGGATTAATATCTACGTGCATGTCTTGATGACGTCGCACTGTTTCGCGTGGCTAGCTCATTTTCTCAACCGTTATCTGCGCATATTATATTCTTCGAAGATTTGACCTGTCTGCTTTAGGGCATCATTTCATCCAATGTTTGGGAGATTGTAGTAATACGCACTAATAAAGTAGTAATGGTGAAAATGGGAATTATCAATACGTTTGATGAGAAATCAGGCCTGTTTTAGCTCCCGATTTCTCTAAACTATAATAATTTAACTGGTCATTGCTGAATGAGTCGCACCAGGTAGCGTTTTATTGAGTAAAAGTTTATTTCAGTTTGAAATTCAAAGTAACGGCACAGTCACGTAGAAAAGTAGTCCAGTTCTGTACCCAGAATGCCTAAATTAGATAGATGAGTATTTTTAGAATACCATCCAGTGGGAGAAAATGTTTCTTACCAAATCTTCTAACCACAGGAGAGCTAAAAGAAAGATAAGTCTATAGTTCTTGTGATGACGAATATTTGTCCTCTACGAAAGTTTTCAATTTGGAAAAGTATCAAATTTGCTGATAAAGAGTGAAGCAAATTTTAGAAATCAATTGTCATATACATAAGTGTTAAATTATGGAAAACTAATTCGTAAAATGTCTAACGTCAAATAAGAAATGTCAGAGTTCAAAGAATAACAGTCTTGTCTGTTGTCATGTTTCATAAAACTTGCTTCAAGTTTTATTGTAGGGATATATGTCTTACGTACATTTATTGCTTGTATACAAGGTTTTCAATTTTTATAGTGAATATATTGTTGTGCTCTTTCTTTATTTCTGGGCTTTATTTTTTCCTGTATGTAAGAGTTTGATCTTCTGTCTGTCCTTCTGTCCGTCTGTGATACATCTGCATATAGCTAGCATTATGTGAAACTTTGATGGGTATTCGGACATTTGCGTAAAGTGTCGTCTCGGATCACCCTGCATAGTCCACACAGACTAATCCGAGACGGCACTTTATGTCTACATTAGTTTTTGTTGTTCAGTAGACATGTGCAGACCAAAAATTACAAAAAAATCAAAGCGTTGAGAACGCTGAAGTGGCATTTGTCAAGGAAGCCACTGTGTGGAATTAATAATTTGAAAACAAGAGGGCCATCATAATAGCTCAATACGGGAAATTCACTCCTCCCGCGTAATTCGATTTATGACAATTTCCGGCCAATTGAGCATAACATGTGGCCTCAGGAGCGTCCACAGTTGATCTAGTACCTTACTTATCATCCGACGTGACTCAGTTTTAGAACTCATCAAAAAATTATCAAGACAAACAATCTGAACAATTTTCAAGTTAATTAAGCAAAAGATGTGTCCTCTAGAGTGCCCACAAGGTATTTATTATTCCTGACCGAGTGACCTAGTTCATGATCCCATGCGACCCTATTCCAAACTCACCCAATATTTCATCAAGGAAAACATTTTGACTAATTTTCAAGTCTATTGAGCAAGAAATGTAGCCTCTAGTGTGCCCACAAAGATTTAATTTGACCTAGTGACACAGATTATGATCCCAGATAATCCATTTTTTGAACATCCCAGATTTTATCAAGATGCCCACAAGGTATAACTTTAATTTGAGCTAGAGACCTATATGTAGTTTATGACCCCAGGTGACCCAATATTGAACTGACCGAACACGTTGTGCTCAGGTGGGCTATCAAACATAAAAGAGGTTTACTACAGAATGTCCGGAAAGTAAGGTAACACTTTCGTACATTTATATTTTGGCTTAAAATACAAGATAACGAGATGAAAAATATATATACCAAATAATAATGTACATACCAAATAACAAAGCTCCACGCTTTCCAGTTTTAGAAAAGAGGAATTTGAAGTTTATCTCCTTTGTTCCTTTGTTCAAACTTGTGACCTCCGAGCCGGGGCCAGTTTTGACCCAAGCGGCATCATTTGAAAAAAAAATGATAGAGGTCCACTAGGAATTGCTACATACCAAATATAAAGGTTAGCAACTTTCAGTTTTAGAGAAGATCAATTTTAAAGTTTTCCTTCTTTGTTCCTTTGTTTGAACTTATGACCTCTGGGGCGGGGCTAGTTTTGACCCCAGGGACATCATATGAACAAAATTGGTATAAGTCAACTAAGAATGCAAGAAGCCAAATTTCAAAGCTATTCGCCTTCAAGTTTCAGACGGAAGAAGACTTCTAAAGTGCCCCTTCCTTGTTCTTATGTTCGAACTTGTGACCCCCTTGGGGCGGGGCCAGTTTTGACCCTAGGGGCATCATATGAACAAACTTGGTAGAGGTTCACTAAGAGATGCTTCAAACCAAATGATCAAAGCACTATGCCTCCTAGTTTCAGAGGAGAAGATTTTCAAAGATTTTTGCTTTTTTTCTTTCTGTTGCCATGGCAACCGGAGTTAAAGGTGGGATTCAAGTCTGGTAGAGCTTCACCCAAGGAACATTCCTGCCAAGTTTCATCAAGTTTGGCCCAGCGGTCTAGGAGGAAAAGATGTTTAACACAATTGTGGACAGACGGAAAGATGGACGCCGGACAATGACCGATCACAATACCTCACCTAAGCACTTCGTGCTCAGGTGAGTTAAAGAAATTAAAAAATATTATTTAAATATGAACTTGAAAATCAACATCCTTAGCAAATTAATACGTCTGTCTTTGGTTAAAGGGAGATTACTGGAGCCTAATTATTGTCATTTGTGTATTGTTGGCCTCCTTTCGATCTTGCAATAGGAGTCAGGAGTAACGTCCCTAGACGGAAGGATGCATGATGACTAGAGAGAGAAGCCATGTAAATGTATTGAATTCAATAAACTTTATACCAGAATACTATAATTTTTAGATGTCTTTGACCGCCAGGATCTAATTCCCAACATTACAATAAAGTTTTCTACCTGTGAATATTCATGCACAATCAAATAAGTAGCGTGCAATCATGGGACGAATAAGCCAAAATACGAACTTGTTTTGGAACGAACAACCACGGAAGAAAAGCGGATATAAGACAAATTTTGAGCATATCATTGGGCCAATAGAAGGCTATGAAGAGATGAAGCAATTTTCAATCAGAAAGAAGTATTTCGACGATCGATAGCCTTTTTATTTCAATATGCCATTTCAAATTATATACGAGTGCTATAGAAAAACTCATTTGTTAGAAAAAATTGAGTTTAATTGAGTTTATTTCCTTTGGTTTTGCACAAATACCATACATGGTCTTCAAATTCAATATTGATCACTTATTACTGATCTCATAGTGGCATTTTCTTCGACAAATGCCACAAAAACCAAAACGAAACAAAACAAAACAATAACAAAAACATAAAGTGCCGTTTCGGATTGGCCTGAATTATGAGATAGACTGTTCCTTTTGACAAGCAGAAAATTGACCGCAGCAAAATATTCAGCTGACGACGATACTGTTTGAGGATGCATGAAACCCTCTTTTCACAGAGCCCCATCATTTTCTTAGAAATTTTAGTCCGAAGCTTATAATGTTAGTACAAAATTCAGAAAATAAGGCATCGTATACCAATGAACATACTTTTATGGCTGATGTTTCGATTTGTATAAATTTCAGATGCTGACCGTGCTTGTGCTATCCGCCATGTTGTTGCTGTCCGAGGCAAAAATATCGGAAATACCGTTGCCAGGTAAAATAAAGAATTGCTTCGAACAGTCAAGACAACAACAAGGAAAAACTCCAGAGATTGGAGAAGTTGTGTTTGCTCGATGTGTACATCGTAATCTCTGGACGCCAAAACCGGAAGAGCAAGGCAATCATCATCTCGGAGACGATGCTAAAACATGGATCAAGCATCTTCTAGAAATGAATCAGATGTATGACGTATATGAGGTAAAAAATCAGGCATCGAACAACGATTCAAAAAACGAACATATACAGTTTACAACTTTTAAGGTTGGACATCCGATACTTTCCCGCCAAAAACGTCAGAGTCGACAGCCTCGTGTTAGAAAAGAGTATCGACTGTTGTCTCGAAGAGAGAGGGACTTGTTTCACAGAGCTGTCAACATGCTAAAACAAGACAGGGTACGTCTAAACTTTAATTCGAAAGAAAAGTTTGAAAAGATAAAAATAAGACGGATAGACAGATCTTGAAAAGGAGAGAGAGAGAGAGAGAGAGAGAGAGAGAGAGAGAGAGAGATTGATTTTGTATTTTGAGAAATTGTAGGCCTACATAAAAAGCAATTTCTCGCCCTTCTTTTTACAATGATTGATAGAGCCATAAGCTTTTATAATTATGATTGTTCACATTCTTAACCATTACCACACAATCCCTACTTTTGACGACCCTGAGAAAGAAGCTTTTTGAAAACATTGTGGGAAAAGGAGAAAATGCTGGTTACCAGCATTTTCTCCTTTTCCCAAGTTTTCTGTCTTTTACAAAACGAATTATTTCAAAATTTCAGTCACTTTTATTTTGTCGTCTGCACAGGCTTTCGATTTGGTAATGAGTTAACTATTTGATGCATTTTTTTATATCGTCGGTTTATTTGAAAAACCTCGTAACTACAGCTTGTTTCAAGCTGTAGTTACGAGGTTTTCGAAGTAAACTGACGCTATGTATGAGGCATGCACCGCGAAAAAGCGCTTTAATGCATCTGCAAAAAAGATGTATCGACCCTCGGTTAACCTTTTTCTAAGCAATTCTGCGTTTCTACGAGCATAGAGGAAAAAGACCCTTGGAAACATTGCACGTAAAAGGAGAAAATGCTGGTAATATGTCCTTTTTAACCCATTACCACACGATCCCTACTTTTGACGCCCCTGAGAAAGAAGCCTTTTGAAAACACTGTGGGAAAAGGAGAAAATGCTGGTGACCAGCATTTTCTCCTTTTCCCACAGTGTTTTCTACTCTTCCCAATACAAATTTCAATTTTTTAGTCACCTTTGTCATCTGCAAATGTTTTCAATTTGGACCAGTCTAAATTTTTCTGTGTGGTACAGAGTTAAGAACAGAACTTGGGGCACAATAGAGTAAACAATCTGATCTTATTATTGTGCTAATCTCTGTGCAGTGGGATTTAATACAGCTTCAAAAAAAAATTGAATCAGAGTTTGAAACCTTTCGCTGTAGGTAAGTTTCTGCTTGCTAAAGGACCAATCTACAACATAATTACAAGATAACTTGCATGGAGCAGCATTAAACCCCATTATATGGAGGCATGCTTTACTTACAGCTTTATTATTTCAGTCGGTGTCACCCAACAAGTTCGATGCTCTCGGAAGATTACATTATTTATCGATAGGTCGAGGTCACAATGGTCCGAACTTTTTCCCTTGGCATAGACTGTTTCTTGTTGTGTGAGTATACCAACAATTATTGAATTATTTATTTATATATTGAAATATTTTTCTGAAAGAAAAGATGGACGGTCTGAATTTACTCCCAAATTAGACCTACAAGGACCCATTGAAGAAACGAGTCCACATTTTTTTTTAAACACATTATATACTATTCAGAAAAGCAATATAATTATGCTTTGACTGTATGAATTAAAGTCGTCTGAAATATTCGATTAAGACATGTGGGGGAATTTTCTATATGAAAGATTAACTCATTACCAAACAACAAAAAACTTTAGGTTTGTCCAAATCGAAAGCATTTGCAGACGACAAAAGAAAAGTGACTGAAAATATGAAATTTGTTTTGTGAAGGGCTTAATACATCTGCGCAAAATATTGGCCCATGTCAGCCTGCGCGAACGTGCCGGCTGACCTGGGCCGGAACTTTTAGCTACTGGCCATTTTCCTGCAGCACATACATAAAGGAGAAAGGGATCTCATGATTTAATCGGTTGTTACCACAAAGTGGATTGGTTGGTTGTATTGGTTGTATTGAGGTTTAACACCACTTTAACAGCCAAGGTCATATCATGGCGGTCGGTGACGCACATGTGTTTCCTGGTTTTCTCGCACCAGTACTAACAACTTTCTTTCCAAAGCCACCAACTACTTTTCGCACATGCTTCAGCAGAGGTGAGAGGCGAAAATACGCTGGAAAGAAAGTTCGCCTCATCCGGGTATCGAACTCACAACCACCAAGTCATGAGTCCGACACGCTCACCACCGAGTCACCCGGGCGGGCACAAAGTGCACTGTATGGACTATTATATTGCGTAGACTCGCATAACGGAGATAACAATAAGCCCCCTTCTGCCCATCTTCGCGAGCCAAGTTTACGATCACTACGTGGATCTTACCTTGGCTGTTTGAGCCCGATTTCGAGATTCCTGCGATGCGCCCTCTATTGGATGCTGATTATTATCCCCCTTTACATCATATTTCTAACAGCAAATGAAATGTTGTTTTACAAACCGCTTACGAATACACATGAAGCGGTTAGCAAATATCCACGTGGGTTTCCATGTTTTACTTTCTATTGGAAAGGTAGAGACCTTGTTCTATTTTTATCAAAGATGAAATGCTAAGAGCGATTTCATTCGTTGTAGCTAGAGCTGGCTGCATCCAATGAAAAAGCGTATCGGGTGAACGTAAAAATCAAGCTCGATCCGCCAAGGGTAGAGTAACGTAGTGAATCGTCGGCCTTGGCTTGCGAAGATGCCTTCTGTCAGGCATGGCTCATGGCAGATCCTCTGAATGTCCATTATTGGCTAGAGGCAAACGGTGCCTAGCCTTAGTAGCCACGTGTCAGACTTTTGCATGAAAGCTGCAACCACTGGCATCATGTATAAATGCGCACTATTCGCTGTCTCTAATTTGCTGGAACTACAACTGCCGTTTCTCATTGGCTTATACGACACACCCCTCAAAACCGCCTTTCACCTTACGAGTTAATCATCCGTGATGTGAAATAGAAATTGAAAGAAGGGATCGGTGTCTACATTTACCGAGAAAATGCCAATGAGAACGCTTAAAAGAAAAAAATCCTCCCCTTATTTTCACCGAATATTCATCCAGAGCATGACAGAAACAACACCCGTGTTTACCTTTGGTCGTCACACCTTTGGATCTAGATGGAACGTGGTGAAATTTCCATTAACTGATAAGTCTTGTATGGTGTGTAAACAGACAACTGGGGCTAGTTGTTAACTATCATAAGGGAACCCATAAGGTTGCAGGTTAACCCTTTACTCCACAGATACTCATTTCTACACACTGCTTGTAGGAGCCTATGGAAAACATTGTAGCAAAAGGTGAAATTGCTCGTGACGAGCAATTTCACCTTTTGTCACAATGTTTTCTATCCTATCAAAAGGTGTCATATACACATAAGAAGTGGCTTCATCCTTGCTGTTATTTAAGGTCCATTACAGATACCAGAGAAACGCCTTATGGGGTAAAGGGTTAACATCTAAATATTTTTGACGCCCGGCTTTTCGACTTACAATTTTAACTTAAAGTAACTGCAGCCGAGCATAAGCACCCATATTTTTTTTTAATATTAATTTTAACTGGACATTCATGATTGATTACAATGTATTATATTTCGTGTGTCTATTTTTAGAATTTCATAGGTAAAGGAATGACGTAATTTAAGCTGGGGCGGGGGATTATTTCCCTGAAACAGTGAATAATTTCCTCCTACCGAAAATCTGGTTTATTGACTTGAGATCACTAGTTTTAAAAGCGGCATTCGTGCCTTACGGCACTCGTTATTTTCGCATACCTTTCCCTTTTTCGGCAAATATTTCCCGATATTAAAGGTGGCCCTTCAGATTTTGGGACGAACATTTTACAAAAATATCATCCTTATACTCGGAAAGCCTTATAATTTTCATTCATTAAAACTCAGTAGTCGAAACCCATCCGACAACAAGATAAATTAGAGTTTTACTACAGCCCAGGTCGACTCCGAAGGGAAACATGTAGTCTTTTTTTACATGAGCAACTCACTCATTTACATACTGGAAATATACAGAAGAAGCTTCAAACATAGTATCCGAAGTGCTAGACATTATGGAAAATAATTGCATGTTTGTTATGTTATGGACTTTAATAGTCATTAATCATGTGCAAGTCACTTAACATTCCCAAAATGCTTTTTTTGATTTTGGCGGGAAATCTAAAAATGGCTTCAGAGGTTACGTAGCCCTGTAAGGGAATACCAAAATTTTTTTTTTTGTAATTTTATGATTCTTTATTACTGATGATTTTTATTGTTTTTTCATATAAATTTCAGTGACATATATATTTTCTTAATATGGTGTGATGTGAAAATTCTATATATCCACCTTTAACCACTAGCCATCAGTGCTTTCGGCGCTTTGATTTTTTTTAAATGTTCCCCCCCCCCCCCACCCCTCCCCCAATAAAATTTGCAGTAGATGGACGACCTTTAGGACACCCTTATGGAATTCGTAACGAGTATTTAAGGTTGAAGTGAAATAAGAAAAGTTTGTGACAAGAGAAGGAATAGATCTAGAAAAGTATTTAGTCATCTTGCCATATTGTTTAAAAAGCAAAAAGAAGCATTCCGTATATTATATGTGAATCTTCTACTTTTAGATTCGAAAATGCTCTGCGAGAAAAAATTCCATCGGTTACCGTACCTTACTGGGACTCCACCCTTGACTCCAAACTATTGGACCCCCGTTCCTCCGTCATGTGGACCCCAGAGTTTATGGGCACGGCTAATGGTTACGTCACTGACGGTCCCTTCGCCAATTGGGTGACACCAATGGGACCAATGATCAGGTACTTCGGGACATCTGGTACCATGTTAAACTGGACATACATCAAAAACTCCTTCAGAAAGAACCATCTGAAAGACATCACGTCCCCGTATGCTCACCCAGACGATAACCTTGAGGACCATCACAATCAGGTTCACCTCTGGGTTGGGGGCCACATGGCTCCGCCGGCTTTGGCCGCCTTTGATCCTGTGTTTTACTTGTTGCATTCCTTCACCGATTTACTCTGGGAAATATTTCGTGGTTTACAAAAAAGACGAAAAGTGGATCCGACTGTGGACTATCCACAAAACAGATCCGCTCTTCCCCCTGGGCAAGCTTACAATGACCCTTCTGGATTTGGAACTTTGCTTAACAGGCATGCTCTAAGTGACGTTTTTATTGATAATATTTACAAGTATGAGAGACCGCCATATTGCTCAAGAAGCAAACCATCCTGTGGCTCGGATCACATACGTTGTGACATGTCAGGCAGTGGGCCGAAATGTGTGTCTGC
Organism: Tridacna crocea; assembly: GCA_943736015.1. Classification (NCBI taxonomy): domain Eukaryota; kingdom Metazoa; phylum Mollusca; class Bivalvia; order Cardiida; family Cardiidae; genus Tridacna; species Tridacna crocea. The sequence continues at coordinate 33,426,033 of OX031057.1, read as the reverse complement.
GTCCATATTTGACATACGTCTCCTGCTTACCGGTTCCGGTCTACCTATGTCCGGGGGTTCGGGAATACGTGAAACTAGGAGCACAAGGTATAGAAAATCAAATGTGGAAACGATTTTGAACACAGTCCAGGAAGCGTCCAAGATCACGTGCTCTTCTAATAATATTGATGAACATTACGTGAACAGTTTTGACATTGACGGTGTGCGTGACATCAGCAACTGGGTATATATACCCATTAAAATCGTATATACAAAACGGCAACAAAACTCAAGTCATACCGCTAATACTTACGATCAATGCAAAAACAAGGACGATACGAATAACGCTGCGAGAATATTTATCGAATCGAACGGGATCAGTTACCGAGGTATGTACAAGGAAATCGTCACTCTCAGACGGGATCTAAGAGTTACCCAAGAAATTGCGTATCTCGCTTTGAAAAGACCCACAAGCAAACACCATTCCGATGTGCTATTGACTGGATACGATGCATGTGGACGCGTGTGTCAGCCATATTGTTACGACAGTGTCACGGAAAAAACCAAGAAGTGTTCCGGAGCGATCCGGGTCACCGACACAAAACCACTCCAGTTTGAAAACGACGTCATTTCCGCCTCCTTGACAATGTGGCACGAACATACTAATGGATATCTTTCACTAAATAGCGACACAATATTTCTGTCCATGGTTTGTAGCACAGGAGATTCGTTTTGGCCATGGTGATTGAATTGTTCAATTGAATTGTAAATCTTATGGTACCATTATATTATTTATTAAATTTCATGAGCGATTGTTAGTTATTACTTATTCAAAACTATATTAAAACCATCAGTTTTAAAACAAGTTCATAATTGGAGTAAAAACGCGGATGCCGACTTTAATCTATTGAATAACTTACTTACTTTACAGAATGACGTTACTCTTTACGGAATGACGTAGATTCTAACATGACACGCGACTTCGGCTCTATAAACACAGTGCAAGGAAAACGTGGTAAAACCTGCGACAATCCATGTAGAGTGACGTCATCCTATATCAAGTGACGTCATTCAATGAGTGAGTTATTCAATGGAACATAATCTTCATCCGCGTTTTTACTCTCAGTTTGAACTTGTTTTCCTTTCATTAAGAATTGGCCATGTTAGAATCGAAATAATCTTCTTTCTATCGTGGTATATCGTTCAATAAACCACGTTGTGAGTTATGAGGCGCAATGAATAACCCACTCGGGCTATCGCCCTCGTGGATTATTTATTGTGCCTCATAACTCACAACTGTGGTTTATTGAACGATAAACCACGATAGAAAAATGATTATTTCTTAATTCTAACATGATACGCAAATTCGGCTCTATAAATACAGTGCAAGGAAAGCGTGGTAAAATCTGTGACAATCCATGTAGAGTGACGTCATCCTACATGTATATCGAGTGACATCATTCAGTGAGTGAGTTATTCAATGGAACATAATATTCATCCGTGTTTTTACTTGTTTGAACTTGTTTTCCTTTTATTAAAATTTGGCCATGTTAGAATCGAAATAATCTTCTTTCTATTGTGGTTTATCTTCCAATAAACCACCATGTGAGTTATGAGGTGTAATGGATAAACAACTTGGCTATTGCCCTCATGGATTATCTATTGTGCCTCATAACTCACAACTGTGGTTTATTGAATGATAAACCACGACAGTAAGATTATTTCTTAATTCTACCACTCTTTCGTTGCACAGTATTTATAGAGCCGAATTCACCTGTCATGTTAGAATAAAGAATATCATTCTTTCTCTCATGGTTTATCATTCAATAAACCACATTTATGAGTTATGAGATACAATAAAATAATCTATGAGGGCGATAGCCTGAGTGGTTTATTCATTGCGCCTGATAACTAACAACATGGTCTATTTAAGAAATCTTCTTTCTATTGTGGTTTATGGTTAAACAAACCACAGTCGCGAGTTATGAGGCACAATAAATAATTCACAAGGGCAATAGCATGAGTGTTTTACTCATTGCATCTCATAACTCACAATTTGGTTTATTGAATGATAAACCACAACGGAAAGAAGATTATTTCAATTCTAACATGGCAAAATCTCAATTCAACGACAAGAAGTTCAAACTAAGAGTAAAAACATGGATGAAGATTATGCTCCATTGAATAACTCACTTTCTTTCTTCATACGGAATGACATCACTTGATACAGAATGACGTTACTCTACATGGAATGTCGCAGATTTCACCATGCTTTCGTTGCACTGTGTTTGTAGAGCCGAATTACCATGTCATGTTAGAATAAACAATAAACCACAACAGAAGAACGATTATTTCGATTCTAACTTGACCAACACTTATCAAAGGAAAACGAGTTCATACTTAGAGTGAAAATGCAGATGCAGATCATATTCCGTTGAATAACTTACTTTGTTCAGAATGATGTCACTCTACTTAGAATGACGTCACTCTGTTTAGAATAATATAGATTTTACAACGCATTTTATGCACTGTGTTTATAGAGCCGAATTCACACGTCATGTTAGAATACATGTACATGTTTTAGAACATGTTAAATGTATTATGAGATTTGCCAATTAACTAGTATGACACTTCCCATGTTTTATGGTAGTACCCCTTAACCCACTACCACACAATCCCTACTTTTGACACCCCTGAGAAAGAAGCCTTTTGAAAACAATGTGGGAAAAGGAGAAAATGCTGGTAACCAGCATTTTCTCCTTTCCCGCAGTGTTTTCTACCTTTCTCAGAACAAATAAATTTTTCAATCACCTTTTATTTTGTCATCTGCAACTGCTTTCAATTTGGACCAGTCTAAACTTTTTTATGTGGTAAGGAGTTAATGGAAAACAGCTATTTCAACTACAACTACTATCCTACAAAATTTGCTATGGTTAAAAATGAGTATTATTTTACTACTTTAACCAAGCCAGGTTTCCCCTTTTCCTTCTTAGAGTTCTCATTTATAAATCTAAAACCACTATATTCTCATTATAAAGGGAGATAATAATTACCTCCCTTTTCAGTAAAATAACAAAAGTGTAGTAATAGACTATATAATAACAAATAATTTCAAGGTAGATATCAAAGAGAATTCTGGTTGGTAATATTGGTAATACCATCCTAACACTTCTAGTGTAACATGGAATAAAATTTTCTTATCAGTTGATAAATGGGGATTTATACTGATATAATACTTTTGCACATTTTTAACTGACCAGATATTCTTTTGATGGCCATCTTGACATTATTGCGACTACAATGGTCTTAAATTTATAAATGAGAATTCTATGAAGAGAAACAAGAGGGCCAAGATGGCCCAGGATCACTCACCTGAATTTTAGAGAGGACCATAGCCTTTTTTTGGGGGGGGGGGGGGGGAATTGTAACATTGGAAACAAAATCATTATTTTGCCAAGCAGTTTTCAAAAGATCACCTGTGAAAGTCATTTCAAAATCTGACCATCAGTTTCAGAAAAGAAGAATTTTTAAGAATTTCTTAATTTCCATATAGTGCAAATAGCCCCCATTCTCCAGAGCCATGTTTCTTGATGGGTCAAAATTTCACAAACACTTTTTGAAAAGGGTCATTCAAGGAACTTTGCTGTGAAATTATTTTAAAATCTGATGAGCCGTTTCAGAGAAGAAGAATTTTCAAGAATTTCTTCATGTCCGAATAGTGCAAGTAGATTCCATTCACCAAAGCCATGTTTCTTGACGGATCAAAATTTCGCAAACAAATTTTTAAAAGGGTCACCCATGGAACATTGCTGTGAAATTATTTTAAAATCTGAACCATTGGTTTCAGAGAGGAAGAATTTTCGAGAATTTCTTCATGTTCGTATAGTGCAAGTGGCCCCCATTCACCAGTGCCATGTTGCTTGATGGATCAAAATTTCGCGAACAAATTTTGAAAAGGGTCACCCATGGAACATTGCTGTGAAATTATTATAAAATCTGACCAGCGGTTTCAGAGAAGAAGAATTTTCAAAAATTTCTTCTTTGCCGTATAGTGCAAGTAGCCCCCATTCACCAGAGCAGGGTTTCTTGACATATCAAAATTTCACGAACAAGTTTTGAAAAGGGTCACCCAAGCAACATCTCTGTGAAATTATTTTAAAATCTGGCCAGTGGTTTCAGAGAAGAAGATTTTTAAAGAATTTTTTAGAAAATTTCATTTGGTTGCCATGGTAACCAGAGTTTTTGACGGAATCAAAGTATGTGAAAAATTTTTAAAGAGGACCTCCCAAGGAACATTCCAGCCAAATTTTGTCCAAATTGGCCCAGTGGTTTAGGAGCAGTTGATGTTTAAAGAATTGTTGACGACGCATGACGCACAACAGGCGACAAACGATTGGTGATCCTAAAAGCTCCTCTTGAGCATGTTGTGCTCAGGTGAGCTAAAAAGGAAAAAGAAGCTTGGATAAAGTAGTATAAAAACACTAGTTTTAAATCATAGCCAATTTTGTAGGATAACATTGTAGTGTAAAAAGCTATTTTCCATTAGGATGGTAGACTACTACCTTAATACGCCTTATAATTTAACATTTAGATGTTTTTCAAAAACATTTTACTTTCATTTTGATCCTTGTAGGCTTTTGTTTTTTCCAGAAGACAAAATTTTGATATTAGATTTTTCAATTAGCTTTTGTGCAAATTCCATGATGGGAAATGCAGCTTTCAAAGAGTTAAGATTAGTAATTTCTACAATGGAGCCATGCTCTTTGGCAAAGAGGGCAAATGCATCTGCAAAAAATTATCGACCTATTTCAGGCTGTGCAGTCCACGCTGGCCGAAATGGGTCAAAACTTCTTTCTGGTTAATTTTATGCATGTCAAAGGTCCAGTCAAACCCACGATTCAGTCAGTTGTTCAGGAAAATTAATGTTTTGGATCCAGTTATGTGATTTATTGCTTAGCAAAAAGCACCATGGCTAAGCCCCCTTTAGCCAAAGCACGGCTCAGGTTTGGTAAAGCTCTTTTCTAAAAGTATTTAACACTTTACCAAACAACAAAATTCTAGACTGGTCCAAATTGAAAGCATTTGCAGATGACAAAATGAATGTGACTAGAGAATTGAAATTTGTTTAAGGGAGAGAAGAAAACATTGTGAGAAAAGGAGAAAATGCTGGTTACCAGCATTTTCTCCTTTTTCGAAAATGTTTGTAAAAGGCTTCTTTCACAGCGGTGTGGAAAGTCAGGATTTGTGTGGTAAAGGGTTAAGCAATATTACCTCCATTATGCTGGGAAATGAACATCAAACATCACTATTAACCCTTTACCACACAATCCAAACATTTGAAATGACCTTGAGAAAGAAGCCTTTTGAAAACACTACCAGTCCCATACTAAATTTTAATTTTTTGGTTATCTTTATTTTTGTCATCTGCAAATGCTTTCAATTTGGACCAGTCTGAAATTTTCTTGTGTGGTAAAGGATTAACTCTTTGCAGGAGAAAAAAAAGATACATGGCTACAGTGAGACCCTTTGTAGACTCAAAAACTGGGAAAAAAAACTGTATCAGAATCAGAGTGAATCTAATTACTGGCTGACACCAATTTCTTCTTATACAACAATTTTTCAAAAAACTTCTTTCTTTCTTCGTTAAAACTTAGAATTGTTTGGTAAGGGATAAACAGCTCAATTCTTAACCATTACAAAATGATATCCTATTTTGAATAAAAAATACAGAGTAGAATTAAGAAATAATCTTCTTTCTATTGTGGTTTATTGTTCAATAAACCAAGGTTGTGAGTTATGAGGCACCATAAATAATCCACGAGGGCAATTATAGCCTTATAACTCATAATTCACAGCCTAGTTCATTTAAGAAATAATCTTCTTTCTATCGTGATATATCGTTCAATAAACCACAGTTGTGAGTTATGAGGCACAATAAATAATCCACGAGGGCGATAGCCCGAGTGGGTTATTCATTGTGCCTCATAACTCACAACGTGGTTTATTGAACGATATACCACGATAGAAAGAAGATTATTTCGATTCTAACATGGCCAATTCTTAATGAAAGGAAAACAAGTTCAAACTAAGAGTAAAAACGCGGATTAAGATTATGTTCCATTGAATAACTCACTCATTGAATGACGTCACTCTACATGGATTGTTGCAGATTTTACCAGGTTTTTCTTGCACTGTGTTTATAGAGCCAAAGTCACGTGTCATGTTAGAATTACTGATAAACCACAATAGAAAGAAGATTATTTCGATTCTAACATGACCAACTCTTAATGGCAGGAAAACAAATTCATACTTAGAGTAAAAAAGCAGATGCAGATCAGATTATATTCCACTGAATAACAAACTTACTTGACACAGAATGATGTCACTCTACACAGAATGACGTCAGTCTACGTACGTAAAATAACATGGATTTTACTAGGCTTTCACCACGGCATTGTGTTTATAGTGCTGAATTCATGTGTTCATATTTGAATAAACATAAACACATAGGTGAGACTGCTTATAGTTTTGATCTGGAATCAAAAATATCAACCAAAACAGAGATCTATATGAATAAGTTTTTATTTGAGTTAAACTAGACTAATAAACATAACATTCATCTTGACTGACATATCTATGATATTTTACAGACAACACTGTTTTGAAAAAAAAAAACATATAACCTGTTCGCTTAACCCTTTACTAAACATCAAAATTTTAGACTGGTTCAATTTGAGTGCATTTGCGGATGACAATTTAAATGTGGCTCAAATGGGGCAATTTTTCCTTAACAGGATAGAAAATATTGTGGGAAAAGGAGAAAATGCTGGTTACCAGCATTTTCTCCTTTTCCCACAATGTTTTCAAAAGGCCTCTTTCCAGGGTCGCCAAAAGTTGGTAAAGAGTTATTATTCTCATACAACATTATTTTGTACATTTTGTTCATGGAAGTATCTAATATCTCTCTAAAACTGTCTCATATCTTCTAAACAATACAAAACAATGAAATACATCTTCGTGAGCCAAGGTTAGGATCACTATGTGGATCTTACCTTGGCTGATTGAGCCAGATTTCGAGATTCCTGCGATGAGCCCTCTATTGGATGCTGGTTATTACCCTCCTTTAAATCATATTTCTGAAAGCCAATGAAGTATTGTTTTACAAACTGCTTACGAATACAATTACATGTATTCAACATGAAGCAATAAGCAGACGTCCATGTGGGTTTCCATGTTTACCCTCTATTCGAACGGTCACGACCTTATTCTATTTTTATCAAAGATGAAATGCTATGAGCTATTTCATTCGTTGCAGGTAGAGCTGGCTGCATCCAATGAAAAAGCGTATCTGGGGAATGTAAAAATCAAGCTCAATCCGCCAAGGGTAGAGTAGTCTAGTGAATTGTCAGCCTTGGCTTGCGAAGATGAATGAAATATGGCACAATGAAAAATAAATCCTGTCTGTAAACAAATCATGCTGGTGCAAAACAGGACTTAATGCATCTCTAGATGACAATATACAAAGCAAGCCATCACATAATTGTTGATCCATAAAATCAGTAAGGTATGCAACCGAATTATGAGGTGTACAGGTCCTTTGACTTGTAGAACAAGAGGGCCAGGATGGCCCTGTATGGCTCCACTGGCTTTAGAACCCTTTACCAAACAAATCAAAGAGTTGATGACCCTGAAAGAGAAGGCTTTTGAAAACATTGAACATTTTCAGGCAATACAAGCAAATATAATTCATTGACATGAAAGGTAAAGTTCATGAAAAAAAATGAATGATAGAAACCTTACTTTGAATTTGATATTCCACTCATATCAGCATAACTATTAGCATAAAAAAGAATCATTCTTCCTGAAAACAGAACATTTTCTATCAAAAAACTTAAATACTCAGCACCAATCATGTATCGCTGCAGTTTGATAATCAAGGGAGGTAAAATAGTAACAAACTTTATCCTTTATAACAGGATTTATCTCCCTTGATAAATATGCGCTAGTGTTTAAATGGAGACAAATTTATAAGTATGCCTATATTAAACTTGTGATCCCTGGAATTGAGTCAATTTTGCCCAGGCCTATAATATGAAGAAACTTGTAAAAATAGTCCATTACATAAAGCTACATGCCAAATTTAGTAGCCCTCGGCCCTATGTTTCAGAGAAGATTTTTTATCAATGTTAGCTTGTGCAGGTTGCGCAAGTTGACCAGCCAGGTTCGATATATTTTGTAGATGCATTAAGCCTCCTTTTCACACAGCACGGCTCAAATGTAGATTAAAAAAAGTTAAGAAATATAATCTTAACAAAGCTAAAACCGTGAAATAACCAATGATGGATATAATGTACCTTTTAAAGATTACGATCAGAGAGCATGAAAATGCATATTAATATGTACACTATAATCCATATATGAATAACTATTATCTGCTCTTTACACTTCATTTTAAACTTTACCAATTGAGAGAACCCTTTTGAAAACATTGTGAGAAAAGGAGGAAATGCTGGTAAGCAGCATTTTCTCCCTTTCCCAAAATGTTTTCTTATCTTCTAAGGCCAAGTTTCAATTTTTGAGTCAAGTTTATTTTGTCATCTGCAAATAGGTTCAATTTGGACAAGGCTAAAATTTCACTGTTTGGTAGAGAGTTAAGGCTTGAAACATTTGTCTGTTGAAGGTCACAGGCTAGCCTGAAAACTTACTTAACCCTTTCCCAAACAACAAATTTTCAACTCTTCCAAACCAAAAGAGATTGCAGACGACAATTTTAGATTTGTAGAATATGCCAGACAGTTCTTAAACAGGGTAGAAAACACTGTGGGAAAAGGGTGAAATTTCTCGGTAGGAGCAATTTCTCCTTTTCCAGCAGTGTTTTGAAACAGTTTTTATTGCAGACACATAAAAACCAGGGCTTGTTTGGGAAAGGGTTAAAAAAGAAAATAAAAATTGATAAAAAATGAAAATTTTAAGTTTTGGAAAGTTTTTGCCCAGATACCAGCTGCGCATAGACACCATGTTTGTTCAGTAACTGCTGGTGGTTCCCAAATTCTACCACATTTCCACTGTCTATCACATAGATGACATCGGCGTTCTGTATTGTGGACAGTCTGTGCGCGATCACAATACATGTTCTGCCTTCCTGGGCATTGTCTAATGCTGCTTGTACTTGCTGTAATTAAGATAAACAATTATGAACTCTTTATTTAACAAACCCTATAGTTTTAACCACCCCGACAACAAAGACTTATGAAAACAATGTTTAAAAAGGAAGAAAATGCTGGTAATCAGAACTGTTCCCTTTTACAACAATAATGTGTCACAAGGCCATAAACATATTTGCAGCACTTTGAGATTTTCTGCCTGCAGATTATCTAAATTTGGAAGTGTCTAAAATTTGTATGGGAAAGGGATGGCTAATACTAGTATATGCAGCACTGGTCAAAACAGAAGACTTTTGCAGTAACCCAATTATATGATACACAAATGATGGAATTCGTCTTTAATGGGGTAGAAAACACCTAGGAATAAAGAAGAAATTACTGTTTTCCATAGCATTTTCAAAAGTCTTTACTTCCTTGGAATGTCTGGTAGAAGGTTAGGTGGACAGAAGAATGCAGTAAAGTTGATGTCTCAAGTTTAACTCATTACCAAACGGCAATATTTCAGGCTTGTCCAAATTGAAAGGATTTGCTTTTTTGACGACAAAGTAAAAGTGACTGAAAATTTGAAATTTGTTTTGTGAAGAGTAAACATTGTGGGAAAAGAAGAAAATGCTGGTTACCAGCATTTTCACCTTTTCCCACAAAGTTTTCTGAAGGCTTCTTTCTCAGGGTCATCAAAAATAGGAATTGTATGGTAATGGGTTAATTTAGGATGAGACCTCAAAGGAAAAAAAAACCTTTCCCTTACTCTTAACCAGTCAGGAAATTTTAAATATTTGTACAAGTCATAAGCATTTGCAGAAGACAAACTAGAGCTGTCACTGAATATGACTTAATACCCCTACCAGCGCTTCGACAGAAAAAAGTGTCAAGTGCAAGGGGAGATAATTCCTCAATCAGGAAGAGTTGACACTTGAAAATTGTGTCTTGCAAATCTTCAATATAATCAGTATAATTATATGCGAAGTTTTAATACAATAAATTGAAGGTAAAATGTAGGAAGAGTTTGCGACAAAATTACTAGTATTTTGTACACAGACGGACACACGGACAGACACACCGACGGACACACAAACAGACAAGCAGATTCCAGTATACCCCTGAAAACATTGGTTTTGTGGGGGGTATAGTCAGGCTCAAATGATGGGATTTGTCTTTGGAAAGGGTAAAAAAACATAGTGGGAAAAGGAGAACAAAGCTGACTACAAGAATTTTCTCTTTATTTCTCCCACCAGATTCTCAAAGCTTTATTGATAAGATATCTTAGAACCATGGACTGTTGGTAGAGATTAAATAAGATAGTATAGAATACATCATGGGAAAAGGAGCAGTTGTTGCCTTCTACACAAATTTATGAGCTACTAACAGCAATTTTGGTAAAAATTACAACACTCCTATAAAAACATCTACGATGAGGACCCGATGACCCTCCATTGCTCAGCTGATGAGATCTAACACAGAATGAGATCTGACACATTAATACATGACACAATCATACACCATGGTGTACATCTAAACATGACCCATCTCAACCCATGACTCATTACCACACAATCCAGACTTTTAATGACCCTGAGAAAGAAGCCCTTCAAAAACATTGTGAGAAAAGGAGAAAATGCTGGTAGCCAGCATTTTCTCCTTTTCCCACAATGTTTTCTACTGTTCGCAAACTAAATTTCAACTTTTCAGTCACATTCATTTAGTCGTCTGCAAGTGCTTTCAATTTGGACTAGTCTGTAATTTTGTTGTTTGGTAATGAGTTAAGCTACTAATTTAAACTTTCAAGCGGAGCGTAAAAACTCAGATATCTAAAGTTATCTTTTGGAGGAAAATATCTTTGAATAGGTTAATGTAGATCAAAGATCAGACTGCACATTCTATTCAGTCTGATCTTAGTCTACACTATCTACAAAAGGCCCTCTACTCAAGCTTTGAAGCATAAGGGTTAAACAATGCCCATAGCTGCTGTGCGCCCAAAACAAGCCAGGAGCCAATTTATCCATACCTGTTCGCTTTCTGTGTCTAAAGCACTCGTAGCTTCATCTAGAAGCAGAATTTGTGGATCTCGTATCAAGGCTCTTGCTATAGCAACCCGCTGTTTTTGTCCTCCGGACAACTGTGTCCCTTTCTCTCCAACTACAGTGTCATAACCCTAGAAATATGTCAAAAAAGGAAAAACCATAGGTTTAAGGAATTAAAATACAATACAATGAAAGTAAAATCATTTTTTGTAGTTGAATACAAATTCTTAAATAGTTATTCTCTGTACTTCACCCTTTCAAACACATTGTATCTATTTAATCCATTACCACACAATCCCTACTTTTGACGACCCTGAGAAAGAAGCCTTTAGAAAACTTTGTGGGAAATGGTGAAAATGCTGGTAACCAGCATTTTTTCCTTTTCCCACAATGTTTTCTACCCTTCATAGTACACATTTCAAATTTTCAGTCAGTTTTATTTTGACATCTCCAAATGCTTTTGATTTGGACAAGCCTGAAATATTGTCATTTGGTAATGAGTTAAGATAGTGATTGAATAGTGTTATCTTAAACAAGAGGGCCAAAATGGCCCTGGTTCGCTCACTTGAATTTTTGAGAGGACCATAGCCAATTTTTTCACAATCTAAACAACCATTTCAGAGAAGAATTTTTAAGAATTTCTTCATGTCTGTATAGTGTAAATAGCCCACAGCCATCAGAGCCATGTTTCTTGATGGATCAAAATATTTCGAGCAATTTTTGAAAAGGGTCATCCAAGGAACATCTCTGTGAAATTATTTCAAAATCTGACCAGCCGTTTCAGAGAAGAAGAATTTTTAAGAATTCCTTTATTTCTGTATAGTGCAAGAAGCCCCCATTCACCAGAGCCACATTTTTTGACGAATCAAAATTTCACATACAAGTTTTGAAAAGGGTCATCCAAGGAACATCTCTGTGAAATTGTTTCAAATTCTGACCAGCCGTTTCAGAGGAGAAGAATTTTTAAGAATTCCTTTATGTCTGTATAGCGCAAAAAGCCCCCATTCACCAGTCATGTTTCTTGACGTATCAAAATTTCACGAACACTTTTTGAAAGGGGTCACCCAAGGAACATCTCTGTGAAATTATTTTAAAATCTGACAAGCCATTTCAGAGGAGAAGATTTTCAAAGAATTTCCTAGAAAATTCAATTTTGTTGCCATGGCAACCAGAGTTTTTGACAAAATCAAATTCTGTGAACAATTTTTAAAGAGGACCTCCTGCGGAACATTCCAGCCAAGTTTGTCTAAATTGGCCCAGTGGTTTAGGAGGGCCAATTAAAGAATTGTTGACGACGCACGACGGACGACGCACGATGGACACCCAGTGACCCTAAAAGCTCCCCTTGAGCACATTGTGCTCAGGCGAGCTAAAAACTGCCATCATTTCAAAATGTTTATTGATATTATCAAATTCATGGTAATGAGTTTTGATGTTTGTTTTTGTCAATTTGAATGCAACAGTAAATAAATGGTGGACCCTAATGAAACAAACACAGAAGGACATGCTTGAAAAAAAAAAAGTAATTTAAAAATGGATTTCATTCTTTTTTTTTATAATTCATTGAATGTGATATTTTTTTCAAAATAATTACAATACAAGTACTGTCATATCTCTGGTCTCTACCACTAAATTGTTTTCTATGTGAAATGTTACATGCATTCTCATTGTAATACAGTCCTATGTGCAGGGTACACCAGGGTAAGTAACTAAAAAACAAATTTTGATTTTCATCCAAACAAAAAAGGTATTAGAAGCATACATTAATTTTGTCTCCTTGGGTGATAGATCATTATTATACTGCAAAGAAATTTCTCGTGATCTGCAGCATGCTCCCTGGCAAAAACCATGTAAAGCCAGTTTCCCTTTCGAGTGCCCCGTAAACATCACTACATATGCAACACAACATCCAAAATGGCGGCATTGATCGATCACCAGACTGCAAATTTATGCACCAAACTGCACGTTTTAATGAATTCAGTTTCCAGTGAGATCAGTTTTCATTCTGAATTTCAGTTGGGGCACTCAGAAGGGAATTTCTATTCCTTCAGCATACTCGATTTGTGAGATAATACAAGAAAATTTCGCTTAATGCGCTTTGAAATGGTGACATGATTTGGCACTGCCGTGAACAAGTTTCCAAGTCCCCTGCCACCCAAAGCTCAACGGGCGACATGATTTGACACAGCCGTGAACAAGTTTCCAAGTCCCCTGCCACCTAGGGCTCGCGACAACATGATTCACCACAGCCGTGAACAAGTTTCTAAGTCCTGTGCCACCTGACAGTACAACTAATAAAATTCATTTCATGTCATGAACACTGAATAGGAACATTTTGACTCATTGAAATATTACAAATGATGTTACTTTGATGTTATAAATTTTGGTTTCTCAGTGAGGAAAAAAAAAAGCTTTTATGTCAAGGTTGTTTAGGTGAGAATCTGTTGAAATGTAGCAGACAGTGTCAATCAAAGATCAAATTGAATCTTCTATGCACACTGACCTATATCTTTACTACCTATAAAAGCACCATACAAAGTCCATTGCCGAAGATAAAATCTACTGAAACTCAGAGAGTTTTTTATCTTATAAGCTTGACATAAAAAGCAGACAGTACAGATCAAAGATCCGACTGCACATTCTGTGCAGTCTGATCTTGATCTGTGTTGTCTGCAAAAGCTCCTGTTCTTGCAAATGAATCAGGGACCCTTAAGTAACAAGCTATACATACCATGGGGAGGTTGGAAATAAAGTCATGTATATTAGCAGCCCTGGCAACACCTATAATTTCATCCATCCCTTTAGGACTGTCCAGCCCATATGTTATGTTATCTTTTATACTGCAGTCAAACAGGATTGGCTCCTGACTTACAACACTGATAAGGTGTCTCAGTCGTACCAAATTAATGTCTCGAATGTCTTGGCCATCTACCTCCTGTCATAGAAGAAAGAGAAGAAAAAACTTAAACCTCATCCTTTAACCCATTACTACACAATCCCTACTTTTGATGCCCCTGAGAAAGAAGAAAAGGAGAAAATGCTAGTTACCAGCATTTTCTCCTTTTCCCACAATGTTTAAAAAGGCCTCTTTCCTAGGGTCTTCAAAAGTCGGCATTGTGCAGTAAAGGGTTAAACCATGCTTTATTAAAAGCGAATTTATTTCATGTGTAAGTATTATCCACCTTGATCAGCCATTGCAGTCAGAACAGGTTGACTGGATTCAAAACTTTTTGCTAGCAGTAAGTTTTCTGCATGTTTGAAGACCAGTCTACCTCAAGATTCAGCTGGTTTTCAGGTTTTCAGGTAAAAAGGATTTCATGCATCCATAATAATTATTATGCAGTGAGTTATACTGCAAAGAAATTTGTCCTGATCTGATTGCATAATATGCCCCGAACGTATATATCATTGAAAAACATCGTAAAAGTAGTTTCCCTTTCGGGAGCCCCACATACATGACTTCACTATCAACACAACACCCAAAAATGGAGGTGTCGACCAAAATAAGCATCAAGATTATGCGCTAAAATGCACATTTTAGTCAGTTTTCAAAGAACTGGGGCACTCAGAAGGGAAATTCTACTTTATCAGTGTACCAAATTTTTTAGACAAAAATAGCAGGTATAAAATCCACTTAATCTTGGAGCCTAGTGTTCAAGACTTATCTTCTCCATTACAGCTCAATAAGGTGCACACATGTGAGATATTTCAGTCAGAGGAGACATTAGAGGGATATAGAGCAGGCACAAAATTGGTAACAGACAGAAGGACACCCTTGCATATAACATAACAGGTCCTTTTAGAGTGTAATAAAACCGCATGACAGTGAGTCACTAACTATAGAAGCTGCATCCCGGTAAAGCAGTTAATTCGTTACAACACGGTAAAATTTTAGACCTAACCAAATTGAAAGCATTTGCAGACGACAATTTCAAAGTGGGTGAAATGGCAAAATTTTGCTTTGATAGGATAGAAAACTTTGTGGGAAAAGGAGAAAATGTTGGTAACCAGCATTTTTTCGTTTTCCCACAATGTTTTCAAAAGGCTTCTTCCTCGGGGTCTTTCACCCATTACCACACAATCCCTACTTTTGACGCCCCTGAGAAAGAAGCCAATACAAAACATTGTGGTAAAAGGAGAAAATGCTGGTAACCAGCATTTTCTCCTTTTCCCACAATGTTTTCTACCCTTCACAAAACAAATTTCAAATTTTCAGTCACTTCTATTTTGTCGTCTGCAAATGCTTTCCATTTGGACTAGCCGAAAATATTGTCATTTGGTAACGAGTTAATAGTTGCCATTGTGGGGTAAAGGGTTAGCAGTATACAGGCCTTGAGAACACAGGGCTGTTGAATCCAAAGCTTGGCCAATATATTCTTTTCTGAGGGTTGATGACAGTCACTGTCACAGGATTCATTCCTCTATCACTGCTGATCACTGCTTCAACGATAGTTACATGGGAAAGCAGCCAGTGGCTTAGAAAGAATTGTTGGTTGGTTGGTTGGTTGTATTGGGGTTTCACGCCACTTTAACAGCTAAGGTCATATCATGGCGGTCGGTGACGCACATGTGTTTCCTGGCTTTCTCACACCGGTACTTGCACTACTTTCTTTCCAAAGCCACCAACTACTTTTCTCACATGCTTCAGCAGAGGTGAGAGGCGAAAATACGCCGGAAAGGAAGTTTGCCTCAACCGGGTATCGAACTCACAACCACCAGGTCATGAGTCCGACACACTCACAACTGAGCCACCCGGGCGGGCCTTAGAAAGAATACCATACCAAGTACTTATAAAACAGAAAGACATGAATAGATGCACTGGCTGCCACGACATGACTAGAATAAAGACAAATACAGGCTTAACCCTTTCCCAAACAAGCCCTTATTTTTACGTGTCTGCAGTACAGGTCTTTTGAAAACACAGTTGGAAAAGGAGAAATTGCTCGTAACGAGCAATTTCTCCTTTTCCCACAGTGTTTTCTACCCATTTGGGGAACTTTCTGCCATTTTTATCAAATTTGAAAATGTTGTCTGCAAACTCTTCAAATTTGAAAGAGTCTAAAATCTGTCATTTGGGAAAGGGTTAAAACAATACAATCAATCAAGCAATGAATCAACTTACTATGGAACCTGAGGATGGATCATAAAACCTCTGTATAAGGGAGACAACTGTAGATTTACCACAGCCACTGGGTCCCACAAGGGCCACTGTTTGGCCAGCTTCTACTCTGATATTGATTCCTTTTAACACCGGGACATCTGGTCTTGTAGGGTAATTGAAAAAAACTCCTTTGAACTCTATAGAACCAGCCAGTTTTGACTAAAAATGAATAAAAACACTAATTGTGTTATAAAGCTAACTGTGCTTTAACCCATTACCACACAATCCCTGCTTTTGACGACCCTGAGAAAGAAGCCTTTAGAAAACATTGTGGGAAAAGGAGAAAATGCTGGTAACCAGCATTTTCTCTTTTTTCCATAATGTTTTCTACCCTTCATAAAACAAATTTCAAATTTTCAGTCACTTTTATTTTGTTGTCTGCAAAAACTTTCGATTTGGACAAACCTGACAAGAGCGGCAAACTGTCGCAAGATACGCCCATCTTACCCCAAGTTGTAAAGCTGGGGCATGCATCGGACAAAATTCAATTATGAAAAACAACAAAGGGCAATAACTCAAAAATTAAGCCACCAACAGTTATGATTCGTGTGCACTGCACTTACCCTTGATGAGATCTATCCATCCATGAAATTTCATAACCCTAGCTAGTATAGTTTTGGAGATATGCTCCGGACAAAATTCAATTATGAAAAACAACAAAGGGCAATAACTCAAAAATTAAGCGAGCAAGAGTTATGATTCGTGTGCACTGCACTCACCCTTGATGAGATCTATCCACCCATGAAATTTCATAACCCTAGCTAGTATAGTTTTGGAGATATGCTCCGGACAAAATTCAAGTATGAAAAAAACAAAGGGCAATAACTCAAAAATTAAGCAAGCAAGAGTTATGATTCCTGCGCACTGCACTCCCGCTGTATGAGATCTATCCACCCATGAAATTTCATAACCCTAGCTAGTATAGTTTTGGAGATATGCCCCGGACAAAATTCAAGTATGAAAAACAACAAAGGGCAATAACTCAAAAATTAAGCAAGCAAGAGTTATGGTTCCTATGCATTGCACTCCCCCTTGATGAGATCTATCCACCCATGAAATTTCATAAACCTAGCTAGTATAGTTTTGGAGATATGCTCCGGACAAAAATCAAGTATGAAAAACGACAAAGGGCAATAACTCAAAAATTAAGCAAGCAAGAGTTATGATTTCTGTGCACTGCACTCCCCCTTGATAAGATCTATCCACCCATGAAATTTCATAACCCTAGCTAGTATAGTTGTGGAGATATGCCCCGGACAAAATTCAAGTATGGAAAACAACAAAGGGCAATAACTCAAAAGTTAAGCAAGCAAGAGTTATGATTCCTGAGCACTGCACTCCCCTCCATGAGATCTATCCACCCATGAAATTTCATAACCCTAGCTAGAATAGTTTTGGAGATATGCCCCGGACAAAGAACTGGACGCCGCCCGCCCGCCCGCCACGGGTGATCCCATAATACGTCCCGTCTTCGACGGGCGTATAAAAATTGTCGTTTGGTAATGAGTTAACTCTTTTCTAAACAGAACTAAAAGCAGTTGCATAAGACAATGGAATGCTACACAAAAAACAAAATTCAGCCTGGAAAGGGTTTGAAAACATTGTGGAAAATGGAGAAAATATTACTTTTCCTTTGGTGATCCTAACAATTGCAATTGTTTGGTAAAAGGTTAACCGGATGCAGTCCTTATTTTTAATGACCCTACAATAGACTAGTTCAGAAAAGATTGTGGAAAGCAAATAAAATGCTGATAATCAGTATTTTCTCCTTATCAAATTGCTTTCATCCTATCAAAAACTAACACTATTTTTTGAGTTACATATATTTTACTGTCCACATTTTCTATCAATGTAAAAATTGTTGTCCTTTTCTTTTGACCCTAAGGAGAAGATGCTTTATCATATTGTTGGAAAAGGAAGAAAATGCGGATGAGAAGCATTTTCTCCCTTACCCACCACGTTTTTACTATAACTTTCTTATTGGACACCTAGTAATTTTACTTCCTTATATGTTTACAAATAAATTCTATGATTTTAACGTGTCTGGGGAAAAAGTCTTTTGAGTACATTGTGGGAAAAAAAACTCAAAGATGCTGGTGACCAGCATTTGCACTTTTTCCCATAATGTTTTCAACCTTTCCTTTCTAAATCTATTTGAGCCGTGTTCAGTGAAATGGGGGGGCTTAACTCTTTACCAAACAACAAAATTTTGGACAAGTCCAAATTGAAACCTTTTGCAGACGACAAAATAAATGTGAATCAAAAAATGAAACTTGATTTGGAAAGGGTAGAAAACATTGTGGGAAAAGGAGAAAATGCTGGTGACCAGCATTTTCTCCTTTTCCCACAATGTTTTTAAAGGCATTCTTTCTCAGGGTTGTTAAAAGTCAGGATTGTGTGGTAAAGAGTTAATGACACAGGCTAATCTGGGCCAAAACTTTTCACTATTGGTCAGTTTTCTGTTTGTGAAAGGACTGATTATGTCAGTTATTTAAAAATTCGCTTTTATGAACCCATAATTATGTGATGACTTGCACTACTATCATGTATAATGGCCATGCATTAAGCCCCCTTGTGCCACAACATGGCGCATTCATATAAACCACAATTAATTTGATGTCTGTTCTTGCGTTCAGTACAGGCAAGTCTAGAATTTCCGACCCATAAATAGAACATGGGCAAATGCTGATGATGCAAAATGCCTGTTTGTCATTGATTTTTTTACTATCTTAGAATGTTTATGAATCATAATTTTCAATATACATGTTGACTAAAATATTATGATTCTTGCAAAGGCAAAATCTAGCTGACTAAAGTATATATGATTCTTGCTGAGGTTGAGGCAAAATCAGATGACTTTAGTCACCTTATTTCATAAATATGGTAATACACTGAAACGAACTTCTAAACGGCCACTTTTGTTTCTCCTATAAACTTGAGCAAGTTTTAGAAATGTTAACAAAAACAGATTGTGACATATATCCGAATGTTAACCATGGTATTGTGATGAAAAGATTCTCAATTTTGCCAACAGAATGACTCTCTTCTTCAAAAAAAGGAAAACTAGTTGTATGTGAAAGAGTGGTGTCTACCAGCCAAAACAGTTTAAAAAAGAAAAGCATAAAATACTGGACTTTTGTAGGCAATAAGAAAAAACATGAAAATTATTTTCTGGCAAAAAATGTTATCTGAAAAAAAAAAAACAAACATGAAGTTCTCAAACACTTGAGTGAATGAACGACACACAAGTTTCTTCTGCGATAAAATTGAATGAATTCTCTCAAGAATTTGGGTCGGGAATGTTTTCAGACCGCTCAATTATTCTGCAAAAAATGAAAGCAAATAACCTGTCCCTTTTATAGGCAGCGGATGGGAAAAAGCGTCAATGGGAAATAACAGCTTAAAAGTGGCCGTTTAGAAGTTCGTTTCAGTGTATATTTACAAACAAGTAACATACCTGTGGAATATCCAAAAATATTTTCATTGCTATTTCTTGATATCCTACCAGAAAGCATGAAATAATTCATGGCATTCCACAAAGCATCCACAGACTAGCTTGCAAATATGGTGATAAGGACTTTGTAAATTACCAGTATAATTCTTGAAACAAGAGGGCCAAGATGGCCCTGGATTGCTCACCTGAATTTTTGAGATGACCATAGCCTATTTTTTTTTTGAGGTATTGAAACATTTGAACCAAATTTATAATTTTATAATTTTGCCAAGCAATTTTCAAAAGGTCACCTGTAAAAGTCACTTCAAAATCTGGCCATCAGTTTCAAAAAGAAGAATTTTTAAGAATTCTTCATTTCTGTATTTAGAGCAAGTAGCCACAAGAGCCATGTTTCTTGATGGATCAAAATTTACAAACAAGTTTTGAAAAGGGTCACCCAAGGAACATTTCAGAAAATTTCTTTTAAAATCTGACCAGGGGTTTCAGAGAAAGAGAATTTTCAAGAATTTCATCATGTCATATAGTGAAAGAGCCGTGTTTCTTGACGGATCAAAATTATATGTACAGTTTTTAAAAAGCGTCACCCAAGGAACATCTCTGTCAAATTATCTTAAAATCTGACGAGGGGTTTCAGAGAAAAAGAATTTTCAAGAATTTCTTCATTTCCATATAGTGCAAATAGCCCCCATTCACCAGAGCCATGTTTCTTGACAGATCAAAATTTTGTGAACAATTTTTGAAAAGGGTCACCCAAGGATCATCTCTGTGCAATCATTTCAAAACCTGTCCAGCCGTTTCAGAGAAGAAGAATTTTCAAGAATTTCTTCATTTCCCTATAATGCAAGTAGCCCCCATTCACCAGAGCCATGTTTCTTGACCAATCAAAATTTCCTGAACAATTTTTGAAAAGGGTCGGCTAAGGAACAATTCTGTGAAATTATTACAAAATCTGACAAGCCGTTTCAGAGAAGAAGACTTTTCAAGAATTTCTTCATTTCCCTATAATGCAAGTAGCCCCCATTCACAAGAGCCATGTTTCTTGACCAATCAAAATTTTGCGAACAATTTTTGAAAAGGGTCACCCAAGCACAACTCTGTGAAATTATTTCAAAATCTGACCAGCGGTTTCAGAGAAGAAGATTTTTTAAGAATTCCTTCATTTCTGTATAGTGCAAGTAGCCCCCATTCACCAGAGCCACATTTTTTGGCGGATCAAAATTTTACGAACAATTTTTGAAAAGGGTCACCCAAGCAACATATCTGTGAAATTATTTCAAAATCCGACCACCGGTTTCAGAGAAGAAGATTTTTAAAGAATTTGCTAAAAAATTCCATTTGGTTGCCATGGCAACCAGAGTTTTTGATGGAATCAAATTCTGTGAACAAGTTTTAAAGAGGACCTCCCAAGGAACATTTCTGCCAAGTTTAGTCCAAATTGGCCCAGTGGTTGAGAAGGAGTTGATGTTTAAAGAATTGTTGACGACAGACGACGGACACCGGAAGATCCTAAAAGCTCCCCTTGAGCACGTTGTGCTCAGGTGAGCTAAAAATAGTAAGAAATGGTTTACATACTTACTGGATAACTTCCTTTTTTGGAATAAACATCTATCATAGGTACTGTACTCAAAACCTTAAATATGATGCCAGCAGAAAAAGCTGCCTTTGAATAGTCCGGTAAGAATGAAGAAACTTGACCAACAACAAGTCCAGTTAAAGAAATGGCAAAAAATACTCTGAAGAAGAGAAAAAAAATACATGTACATGTATAATTCTATTCTCTCGAATGACCAAAATGCTAGTAACAAGCATTTTCTCTCTGTACAATATTTTCTATCCTTCCAAATTCAAATTTCTGCTTGCCCATTGAACAGAACTAGAGGTTTTTGTTTCCCCTATCTGGGCTGATTATTTATAAATTGAATGTAACCAAAATCATGATTTCTGTCTTTGGTAGGGTAGAAAACATTGTGGGTAAAGGAGAAAATGCTAGTTACTAGCATTTTCTCCTTTTCCCACAATGTTTTCGAAAGGTTTCTTCCTTGGGGGTCCTTAAAAGCCGGGATTGTGTGGTAAAGAGTTAAGGATAAGTTGCTCATAATGAGCACTTTCCTCTTTTAAAATGTTTTCAAAAATTGTCTGCTGCAAAACAAAAATGACCCAATGCAGGTAACTTGTTTAATGGTGTAGAAGATGGCAACGGTAAAATACACATTTTCATATAAGAAGGTATCGACTTTTAATGTATTTCCTATGGCTGTTAAAGTCACCAATACAGGCTTGTACAGGATACTGCAAAAGTGGAAAATTTTTGGCAATTTTGAAAATATGCAAAATTTTCTGTTCACATATTATATCACAAATATACCAGCAAAGAATGAATCCCTTAAGTTCACAAACATTTCAGCAAAACATAATCTGTAAGTCGCAAAATTTTCTCGGCGCATATACATGTACATATATACAGTATTCTAATTTGCATGCTGTTCCTCCAAAAAGTACTGAAGCAGTACAACACTTACTTGAAGACGTCAGAAGAATTCATCTCCCCTTTCGAAACCATGTACGCCCCAAATCTAAAGGCTCCCGCATATATCATGAACACAATGCCTTGAGAAAAGCCGTATGTAAAACCAGTGAGGTGGGCAAGTTTCATGTTGGTCCTGGCGAGAAAAAGATAACAATGTATTGGCTTAACCCTTTACCACATGATGATGATTTTTTACAACCTTCGTGAAGAGGCCTTTTGAAAACATTGTTGAAAAAGGAGAAAAATGCTGATTAACAGCATTTTCTCCCTTTCTAACAACATTTTCCATCCTTTTGGAAACAAACTGAACTATTTGAGACATGTTAAATTTGTTATCTGCAAATGCTTTGAATTTGGATTGATCTAAAATTTCCTTGTGTGGTAATGAGTTAAAGTTCCTTTCAATGATGACTTTTATTGACCATGAGAAAGAAGCCTCTTGAAATCATGGTTGGAAAAGGAGAAAATGCTGGTAACCAACATTTTCTACTTTTCCCACAATGTTTCCTACCCTATCAAAGAAAAATTGCACCATTTGAGCCTTACTGAATTTGTCATCTGCAAATGCTTTCAATTTGGACAAATCTAAAATTTTGTCATCTGGAAAAGGATGAGCACAAGCTACTTACTAAATACAGGTAGCTTTTAGACAGTTTCTATTGGACAACCTTAAAAACTGGAGCTGTCACTGAATGTGACTTAACCCTTTCCAAAACAAGCCCTGGTTTTTATGTGCCTGCAGTAAAAGTCTCTAGAAAACACTGTGGGAAAAGGAGAAATTGCTCGTAACGAGCAATTTCTCCTTTTCCCACAGTGTTTTCTACCCTTTTTGAGAACTTTTTGCAATTTTCTCCAAACCTAAAATTGTCATCTGCAAACTCTTTCGGTTTGGAAGGGTCCAAAATTTATCGTTTGGGAAAGGGTTAATACCCCCGCCAGCGCTTTGACAGGAAAAAAAGTGTCAAGTTCAAGGGGTGATAATTCCTCAACCAGGAACAGTTGACTCTTGAAAATTGTGTCTTGCCAATTTTCAATATTTGGTCAGTATATGTGTGAAGTTTCAATACAATTGAAGGAAAACTGTAGGAGGAGTTCGTGACACAAAATTACTAGTATTTTGTACAAAGATGGACACACAGACGGACGCACCAATGGATGGACAGACGGATGGATGGACACACAGGCTTACTCCAGTATATCCCCGAAAACATTCGTTTTGCGGGGGTATAAAAATACAGCTTTGCTGTATCTGTGTGGGTTTGCATGACATACTAAGAGGTTACATGACAAACCTGTGTGGTGTAAGGAGAAAGTCCCGATATTTCTTGTAAAAGTACGGTTCTCTGGCTAAGGACTGTACAGTACGGATGTTCTCTATAGCTTCGCTGGCCGTCTGAAAGTAATCAGTTTATAAATGCTTCTTAACTCATAACTGATACTTTTTACGAAAGAACAAAACTTTAATTAACTCTTTACCACACTATCCTGACTTTTAACGACCCTGAAAAAGACGCCTTTTGAATACATTGTGGGAAAAAGAGAAAATGCTGGTAACCAGCATTTTCTCCTTTTCCCACAATGTTTTCTACCCTTTCCAAATCAAATTTTACTTTTTGATTCAAATTTATTTAGTAGTCTGCAAATGCTTTCAATTTGGACTAGTCCAAAATTTTTTTGTTTGGTAAAGAGTGAATTAGACCTAATTGAAAGAATCTGCAGAAGAAAAAAATATGTATGGATCTCAAATGATTATGTCTATCTTTGATATGTTAGAAAACAATATTGGAAAATTAGAAAAAAGTAAGCACTTTTTTTTTTCTTCATTTCACTAGTGTTTTTAATACCTTCTCTTTCAGGGTCATTAAAACTTGGAATTGTTCGGTAAAAGTTTCAGTTCTGAAATAATCCAATGGACGTTTTCAGTCCAGGAATGCAACCTGACTGGTTGCAGTATTAAAGTGATTTTCATCCAGAGTGTCTAAGTAAACTGGAGAGAGTAGTTTAAAGATCAGACTGCATTTTGTGAACAATATGCAGTCTGATCTTGATCTACATTGGCTACAAAGTCAACTTAACCCATTACCACACAATTCCTACTTTTGACGCCCCTGAGAAAGAAGTCTTTGGAAAACATTCTGGGAAAAGGAGAAAATGCTGGTAACCAGCATTTTCTCATTTCCCCACAATGTTTTCTACCCTTCACAAAACAAATTTCAAATTTTCAATCACTTTTATTTTGTCATCTGCGAATGCTTTCAATTTGGACAAGTCTAAAATATTGTCATTTGGTAATTAGTTAAAATGTAAAAAGCAGTAAAAGGATTAACTCTTTACAGAATGATAAGGATTTTGGCCCATCTGAAATGCAAGAAAATTCCCGCATGTTCCTAAAAAAATGGAATTTGGCTTTGAAAGGTTGAAAACATTGTTGTAAACAGAGAAAATTTATGTTACCAGCAGTTTACCATTACTAGAAGATTAAATTTTGGACTAGCCAAAAGTACAGACATTTGCAGACAACAAATTTATTGTGGTTAAAAAGGGTGGTAAACATGGTGCAAAAAGTAGAAAATGCTGGTAACCAGCTTTTCCTGCTTTTCACACAATGTTTCAAAAGGCCTTTTTCCCATGGTTTTCAACTCTTACATGGTAAGTGAAACAGAGTGCTCTTTTGCAGACAGTGTAGATCAAGACTGGACAGCAGAGAATGTGGTATGATCTTGGATCTACATTATCCAATACTATAAGTTTTTTCCAGCAACAAGTATTTTGGTATACCGGTATTTTTTAACTGACTTTAAGTTTTCATTCTATTTAGATCTAGCAGATAATGAGCTTTAACTGAGATTGTTTTCTGAAGAGTTGAATAAAATTTCCTGAACTTTTATACCTTTCCGGCTAATTCCATTTCTGTTGAGTCCCTTTTCTGGTTTCCCATCACAGTTTTAAGTTGTAATGCTCCTTTAAAATAAAGAATTAGACAACTGTTTACAGTCAGCCTCACTACTGATTAAACAAGAGCCCAAAGAGAGCCTACACCAATGTATTATATTGGTAGCTACTGACCTTAACCCTTTCCCAAATGACAAAATTTTGGACTAGCCCGAATTGAAAGCTTTTGTAGATGACAAAATAAATGTGAATCAAAAATTCAATTTTGAATTGGACAAGGTAGAAAACATTTTGGGAAAAGGAGAAAATGCTGGTTACCAGCATTTTCTCCTTTTCCCACAATGTTTTCAAAGGCTTCCCTTCTCAGAGTTGTTAAAACTCCGGATTGTGTGGTAAAGAAATAAGGGAAGCTATATATTTACCATTAATGATGAACAACAGTTAGTATAGGTTGAAATATTTCTATCTACAAAATCAGGTCTACTTTACGACAAACATTTCCCTGTAGTAAACTTCACATAGCCAACCTTCCTATCACAGTTTAAGGCTTCCATGTGCATGAAAATATGATAAAATGTATACCTCTCGTTCCCCTTTCGCCAACAAAGTTAGACACAGAAAGCAGGTTTAATTTCTCAGCAATATTTCAGATAATTTTCTAACATCCATAGTACACTTTTAATGAAAAAGAAGAGAACCAAAAAAGACAAAGCAAGATGTAATTTATTTTTAGGTTGGGAAGATTTTCAACGAACTGAGAATTGGCTAGAAAATTCCATGTGGTTGCCATGGCAACCAGAGTGAAATCAAATTCTGTGAACAATTTTTAAATAGGACTTCCCAAGGAATATTCCAGCCAAGTTTGGGCCTAGTTGGCCAAACGGTTTAGGAGGAGTTGATGTTTAAAGAATTGTTCATAACACAAGACACACGGACGAACTATGGACATCGGGTGATCCTAAAAGCTCCCCTTGAGCATGTTGTGCTCAGGTGAGCTAAAAAGGAAAAACCATGGCTTCTACAATACCAAACAGGGTAAACTGGTAGCTATTTGCAGGCTATGCCCCTTTAAGATCAGATAGGACAGAACATGCTACCTGAAGTTGCCCTATGTTGAATATCTGGCCACCTTTCAGATGCAAAAATACTTGCAATAGTACTGAGTTTTTGGCTCTGTTGATGAAGCATAGGCATAACCAGGAAAAAGTAAATTATACACACGCCAAAGTTGGCCATTTTTTGAGGCAGGTGAAGAGAGCAATTCGGAATCAGCGGAATGGAATCAGAGCCATAAAATTAAGATATTGCGAATCTTGGCTGTTTTAGAAAACATCCAAACTGAAAAATACGTGAAAAGAGGCAACCTACGTCCTATTCTCGATTTTTTTACATTACGCACATGTGTGGTGTGTGTAACAGAAGTTGCGCCTATTTGAAGTATGTAAATCCCACCTGCAATTGCCATTAAAGGTACACCTCCAAGTACCACCAAGGCCAACTGCCAACCATAGATAAAAGCAATCACCAGAGCAGCTATAACACCAAACAGAGCTTGTAACATTGTAGCTATCCTTATTCCCGTGGCCTGTAAAAAAGTAGTTCTTCACTTGTTATCCTTTTCTATTCACTTCAAAATGAAGAACTTAGATAACCCTCATATTGGATAAGCTTTTTTTTTTCCCAGACAAAAGCAAATTGTTTTAACCCATTACCACTCAATCCCTACCTTTGACGCCCCTGTGAAAGAAGCCTTTAGAAAACATTGTGGGAAAAGGAGAAAATGCTGGTTACCAGCATTTTCTCCTGTTCCCACAATGTTTTCTACCCTTCACAAAACAAATTTCAAATTTTCAGTCACTTTTATTTTGTCGTCTGCAAATGCTTTCAATTTGGACCAGTCCAAAATTTTCTCATGTGGTAATGGGTTAAAACATTCTCAGATTTTGAAATAATGGTCAAACTGAGGAACTCCCAGTAGCTGGCACATGGGCATAGTTTTATTGTTGCTTTAATAATAAAGTCATTTCACCATCTCTGGTTACCAACTTTTACTCCTTGTCCTACATTGTTGCCAAAAGTATTTTAATTAGTGTTAGTAAAATACTGCATTGTATTGTAGAGGGTGAATACCTATGCACATATCAAAGCTATGCCAAGTGTTTGTGTCGGCTATATAATGTCTTGTACAAGTCTTTGGATCTTTAATCCTGTATCAGATGAAAAATTTTAGCCTAGTCCAAATTGAGACCATTTGCAAGATGACAATTTCAATGTGGCTCAATTGAGGAAGACTGTCTTTGATCGGGTAGAAAATATTGTGGGAAAAGGAGAAAATGCTGGTTACCAGCATTTTCTCCTTTTCCCACAATGTTTTCAAAAGGCTTCTTTCCAAGGGTAATTAAAAGTCGGGATCAGATGTTTATGGGTTAATAGTGTGAATTGCATGATCATGGTGCCTTGGTCTTACATGTCACATGCAGTTTTGCTTGGTCTGTCTATGTCATGGAAGAAGCATAAAGGCTTTCACACACATCATTGATTAAAATCAGTTTTGCTTGGTCTATGTCATGGAAGAAGCATAAAGGCTTTCACACAGCATTGATCAAAATCAGTTTTGCTCGGTCTGTCCATGTCATGGAAGAAGCATAAAGGCTTTCACACACAGCACTGATCAAAATCAGTTTTGCTTGGTCTGTCTATGTCATGGAAGAAGCATAAAGGCTTTCACACACAGCATTGATCAAAATCAAGCTGCACGTCCCGTGCAGTCTGATCTAAGATCTATAGGATCCATTTATTCAAATAAGTTCACAGGATCTGTGAAAAGCCTTCCTGTACAGTATTGTTTGTAAAAAATGGATTGTGTGATAAAGGGATGAAAGAGAAAAGTTGTTAAAAATAATTATCTGTTTCCATACTGTTTTAACCATAGTTGCGTCTGTGGCCAGTCTCATGGTGAGAGCTCCAGTTGATCTACGCGGATCATCAAAGTAGCCAATATCCTGTCGTAGCATTGCAGTGAAGGTCTTCAAACGCAGTCGCATGGTCATTTTCTCTCCGGAATGTCCAAATGACACGGTCTGACAAGAAAAACAGATAAAGGGAATAATTTTCTTTTGAAATCAAATTTATGAATTATTCTCCACCAAATCCTATCACAGCTATGTTATGGGTACTCATTAGAATCGTCTCAACGAGACGATTCTAATGAGTACCCACAACATAGGGTTTGTAAGAGAAATAATGGATTTAGAATACCATCACTCACTTTTATCTGGAGCTCTGTTCTTTTCCAGGACTTGCGATAGTAATAATGATAAGGTTCAATTTTCTTACCGCTGAACATTTTCCTGATCATGTTCATGTGGGATAAGCAACAGTACTGTCCTTTTTTATGATATGAATGCCATAAAAAGAGGCATAGTATACTCGTCTCTACTCTCTCCCTCTCTCTCTACAGCCAATCATATCCTCAACTAACACAGCTAAGACAGTAGCTCTTGCAACAGCCATCACGCCAATGTACTTTCATTTCGGTATGGTTTAGAATAATGTTCCGAACATGCTTCATTCAGAATATACTTCCGGAACAGTGTATTGTGTTCTGAAATATTCCTTTGGCACATTCCAGAACAACATTCCAGATTACAGAACATTGTGTCAGAACAGGTGAAAGGAATACACCCAAGAACTTCATGTGTAGGAAAATACATGTGTCTCTTTTATCTGTACAAAAGACATGGTTGCTAGAAAAGGTCATTTGCTTTTTACAAGAAAGTGTGCCTATTACCACAAGGCTTTTAACCCTTTTGTAGACAATTCCGTGTTTTCATGCACTTGAGAAAAAAGACTGTTGAAAATATTGTGAAAGACAAGAAAATGCTGACAGCAAGCATTTTCCTCTTTTCTGACAACGTTTTCTATCCATCCTGAAACAAATTGCATCTTTTTTAGCTACATGTATATTTAATATGATGTCTGCAAATGCTTTCAATTTCAGTAAATCGTTATTTATTGTTTAGGAGTTCAGAGATATAAACTGTCTATTTCATACTGGTACTTGAATAAAGAGGTATAAACACTTCACCAAACAATCCTGTGTTTTAACCCTTTACCAAACAACAAAATTTTAGACTGGTCCAAACTGACAGCACTTGCAGACAACAAAATAAACATAACATTTAAATTTGTTTCCAGCAGGTAGAAAATATTGTGGGAAAAGAAGAAAATGCAGGATACCAGCGTTTTCTTTCCTTTTCCCACAATGTTTTCAGAAGGCTTCCATTTCAGGGTTGTAAAAACCAGGGATTGTTTGGTAAAGGGTTAAACACCCTAAAGAAAAAAGCTTTAGAAAACATAGTTGGTTACCACCATAATTATTCTGTTTTTTCCCAACAATTTTTTAACCCATTACCACACAGTCCCTACTTTTGATGACCCTAAAAAAGATGTCTTTTGAAAACTTTGTGGGAAAAGGAGAAAATGCTGGTAATCAGCATTTTCTCCTTTTCCCACAATGTTTTCTATCCTTCACAAAACAAATTTCAAATTTTCAGTCACCTTTACCTCGTCGTCTGCATATGCTTTCGCCTTGGACAAGCCAACAATTTTGTCGTTTGGTAATGGGTAAAAATTCTTTTTCTCTGGGTTTGTTACAATAATGGATCGCTTTGAGTAAAGGGTAAATATCTCATCTTTCAAATGCTAGCAATCAGAGATATCTAAAATTGTATCGACATGATTGTAAAAAAAAATGGACCAAATGATCATTTGATAAAAAGACAGTACCTGTATTGTGTTTGTTAAAAATTGTACCCCACCCAGTACTAGGAACATCATACTCCATAGTAGACTGTTTTGACCTTGATTTTGGAACACCTGTTAATTCAAAAATTGAATAGTCTATTCCTTGATCTAGTAAAAGATAAAGAAAGACACAGAGGCTCTCACAGGAGTTACCATTTGAGATATATAGGATCTGACACAAGTTGGTTTTTGAGATAAAAAAAATATTAAATAAGTCTACAAAAAATGTTATTAAGCAAGCCTTTGGCGAGCTTAATAACATTTTTTGTGGACAAGTTTAATAATTTTTACCTTAAAAACCAACATGTGTCACATTCTCTTTATCACATTACTGTATAACAAGAATTACAGTCCAAAATGTGTTAAACCAGAGACATACATGTATTATGTGTCATGAAATTTACATGAAGCCTGTGCACTTACTTTGACAAGTACATTACAAACAAAATATAGTTCCGAGTCAACTTGCATATATTGATTTTGAATCTACAAGTGATTAAATTAACAACTTTGTCATGATCAAGAATTTTGACCACAAATTTCAATTAGGAACCTTGGTCAGTAATGTTTTAGAATGAATCATATAATTACAGAGTGTTGACCAAAATACAGCACTATTTTCTTATCTCACATGACTGTGTATGAGACAAGAAAATTCGTAATGGCTGTGTTACATTGAAAACAAAAAAAGTAAAGTGATAAAAAATTTCATTGAAAGAGTCTAGGAAAATGTTTTCAATCAAACCTATTGAGAGCTTAATAAGATAAGAAAATTTGTAATAGGTGTACATGTATTACACTGAAAATCAGGGACATTGTATGATAATATATCCCTAGAATTTTTTTCTCTTTAAAGGGCTTACTTTCATGAACTGATTTTGAAGCCAAGGCCTCAAAGCTTCAACCTGGCTGCTTACATGTATCAGACCATACACATTAGAAGTTTATTTTCTTCCTATGTGTATGATCTACCTAAAAAATAATACCATTTGAATGCAAGTAAGTGAAAACATAATATTACAAGTCTGCATATCTGTGTGTGTCAGGTCAGGTTGAGTTGTTTGTGTATAGGGAGGTGAGTATCAGATGAAACCAGAGGCAAAATCTGATAAACACCTCCCTATACACATATAAATGTTATAATGCTTCTTTTACTACATACATGTACCTTCCCTTCACAACTGTTAAAGAATATCATAAAAAACATTCAATAACAAAATCTGAGAACCTCACTGTTTCAGGGTTCAAGAGAAATGGCCAAACACAATCAGGAGTATCAATGACCCCAAGAAATAAGGCCTTTGAAAAGAGGAAAAAACAGCATTTTCTCCTGTTCCCGCAATTATGTTTGCTACCTTTTCGAAAACATATCCTACACAATGTGCCCCATTCTATTTTGTCATCTGCAAATACCTGCACAAGTCTAAAATTTTGTTGTTAACTCTTTACCACACATTCCCGACTTTTAACAACCTTGAGAAAGAAATATATAGAAAACATTGTAGGAAAAGGAGAAAATGCTGGTAACCAGCATTTTCTCCTATTCTCACAATGTTTTCTACCCTTTACAAATCAAATTTTAGTTTTTGATTCTAAATTATTTTGTCGTCTGCAAATGCTTTCAATTTGGACTTGTCCAAAATTTTGTCAATTGGTAAAGAGTTAAGTGTAGGTATGTACATGTAGTTAACTCTTTACCACAGGAGAAATTTTAGACTGGTCCAAGTTGAAAGCATTTGCAGACGACAAAGTAAAGGTGACTAAAACATAGAAATTTGTTTTGGGAAGGGTAGAAAACACTGTGGGAAAAGGAGAAAATGCTGGTTACCAGCATTTTCTCCTTTTCCCATAGTGTTTTCAAAAGGCTTCTTTCTTAAGGGCGTCAAAAGTAGGGATTATGTGGTAATGGGTTAACAGTACCTGTATCATTTCACCAAAGAACATGGCAAAGGCAGGCATGGTACATCCATTAATACAGGCAGCCAAACAACCAATCACTATGAATGGCCACTCTGGTTTGTTCTCCCTCAACATGGGACAGAATTTGGCTTTTTCAGCTGTTTCCTACAAAGACAACAATTATAACATTGAAAAAGGACTTACTGCTTTAGGTCTCATAAAATACACCTATACTGACTTGAAAATGCCACAAATTTTACCATGTATAATCTCATGGACTGAATAGCATTATTGACTATTCAACATTCTGTCAACTCTTCTATATATTCAATATCTAACACTTTTGTCCAACAATAGATTTGGAAAGCACTGTGGGAAAAGTGTATCTATTGGCAAATGTTCCTTTGCCAAGACTATGCCACAAACAAAAACACAGTCGACAATTCAAATGTTTGCTAAAATGATGGAATTGTCTTTGATGGCATTGATTTCAAAAAGCAACTTCCTGAGTCATCAAAACTTGTGGTAGTGTTGTACGGGGCAAACCGTTTCAGCTCCTTCACTAAGCAAACAAGAGGGCCAAGATGGCCCTTGATCGCTCACCTGAATTTTTGAGATGACCATAGTCTATTTTTTTTTTGAGGTATTGAAACATTGGAACCAAATTTATAATTTTGCCAAGCAATTTTCAAAAGGTCACCTGTAAAAGTCATTTCGAAATCTGACCATCAGTTTCAAAAAGAAGAATTTTTAAGAATTCTTCATTTCTGTATAAGAGCAAGTAGCCCCCATCCATGAGAGCCATGTTTCTTGATGGATCAAAATTTACGAACAAGTTTTGAAAAGGGTCACCCAAGGAACATCTCTCTGAAATAATTTCAGAATCTGACCAGGGGTTTCAGAGAAAGAGAATTTTAAAGAATTTCATCATGTCCATATAGTGCAAGTAGCCCCCATTCACAAGAGCCATGTTTCTTGATGGATCAAAATTATATGTACAGCTTTTGGAAAGGGTCCCCCAAGGAACATCTCTGTCAGATTATTTTAAAATCTGACCATAGGTTTCAGAGAAGAAGATTTTCAAGAATTTCTTCATTTCCATACAGTGCAAGTAGCCCCCATTCACTAGAGCCATGTTTCTTGGCCAATCAAAATTTTGCAAACAATTTTAGAAAAGGGTCACCCAAGGAACATCTCTGTGAAATTATTTCAAAATCTGTCCAGCCATTTCAGAGAAGAAGAATTTTCAAGAATTTCTTCATTTCTATATAGTGCAAGTAGCCCCCATTCACCAGAGCCATGTTTCTTGACCAATCAAAATTTCGCGAACAATTTTTGGAAAGGGTAACCCAAGGAACAAGTCTGTGAAATTATTTCAAAATCTAACCAGCGGTTTCTGAGAAGAAGAATTTTTAAGAATTTCTTCATTTCTGTATAGTGCAAAAAGCCCCCATTCACCAGAGTCATGTTTCTCGACAGATCAAAATTTCGCGAACAATTTTTGAAAAGGGTCATCTAAGGAACATCTCTGTGAAATTATTTTAAAATCTGACCAGCGGTTACATAGAAGAAGAATTTTTAAGAATTTTTTCATTTCTGTACAGTGCAAGAAGCCCCCATTCACCAGAGCCATGTTTCTTGACGGATCAAAATTTCGCAAACAATTTTTGAAAAGGGTCACCTAAGGAACATCTGTGTGAAATTATTTTAAAATCTGGCCAGCGGTTTCAGAGAAGAAGAATTTTTAAGAATTTCATCATTTCTGTATAGTGCAAGAAGCCCCCATTCACCAGAGCCATGTTTCTTGACGGATCAAAATTTCACGAACAATTTTTGAAAAGGGTCACCCAAGGAACATCTGTGTGAAATTATTTTAAAATCTGGCCAGCGGTTTCAGAGAAGAAGATTTTTAAAGAATTTGCTAAAAAATTCCATTTCGTTGCCATGGCAACCAGAGTTTTTGACGGAATCAAATTCTGTGAACAGTTTTTAAAGAGGACCTCCCAAGGAACATTCCAGCCAAGTTTGGTCCAAATTGGCCCAGCGGTTTAGGAGGAGTTGATGTTTAAAGAATTGTTGACGACACACCACGCACGACGCACTGATGCACGACGGACACCAGGTGATCCTAAAAGCTCCCCTTGAGCACGTTGTGCTCAGGTGAGCCAAAAAAAGGAGCATTAGGGTAAAAACTGATCTAGGATCCAACTGCACACAACATGCACTCTGATCTTAGATCTAAGCTGTCCCTTCCTTTAAGATGAACTGTCCCTTTCTTTCGTTAACTCTTTACCACACAATCCTGACTTTTAATGACCCTGAGAAAGAAAACATTGAAAACATGCTGGTAACTAGCATTTTCTCCTTTTCCTACAATGTTATCTATGCTACCTGAGGAAAAAGCATCATATTCTCCTTTTCCCACAATGTTTTCTGCCCTCTCTAAAACAAATTTCAATTTCTGAGCCACATTTATTTTGTCATCTGCAAGTGCTTTCAATTTGGACAAATCTACAATTTTGTTGTTTGGAAAAAAATTATGCATACAAAATAAAAATCTGAGTTGCAATTTGTTGTAGTAATCTATTAGGGTTGAGGCATTGAAAGAAATGACCCGTTACCACAGAAAATCATGTTTTAATGACCCTGAAGAAGAAAACTTTCGAAAACATTGTAAGAGAAAAAGAATTCACTTGTAACCCGCATTTTATACTTTTTCCTAAAATATTTCAAAGATAAGTCTCAATTTTATAAACACATTAAATATGTGGTCTGCAAATGTTTTCATGTTGTATAAGTCTAACGTTTTGTCATCTGATAAAGAATAATATGTCTAGTAGTCAGTATGATGTAATACTGAAATTATCCATGTAGTGTTGAATGCTTATTCAGTTGCTCATGCAGACAGCCTGGATCAAGATCAGGCTGCTCAAAATGGGTGGCCTGATCTTGGATCAAACACTGTTGGCTTCTTTATCAGGTAATTCTGGTAAAACAACCTTGATATTGTGATAACTGCATCTTACGTACTCACAGAGAATGTTCATATATTGAGTATTGGAATGGTTACTTTTTTAACCTTTTACTCCATAGATACTCATTTCTACACATTGCTTGTAGGAGACTTTGGAAAACATTGTGGCAAAAGGTGAAATTGCTCCTGACGAGCAATTTCACCTTTTGTCACAATGTTTTCTAAGCTATCAAAAGGTGTCATATACACATAAGAAATCGCTTCAACCTTGCTGTTATTTAGGGTCAATTAGAGATGCCATACAAATGCCTTATGGGGTAAAGGGTTAACAGACAGTCTTGCCGACCCAGATGATGACGGCGATAATTTCTTAGCTTTCAAAGACAATTGCAAATGTTTGAGCCACCTCTAAGTTGTTGTCAGAAAATGATTTTAATCTGGACTAGTGCAATATTTTTCAATTCAATAAAGCATTAACCCTTAAAACCCCCTTTCACAATGCTAGTTGCCTTTGCAGCCAGTATGTA
This sequence comes from Tridacna crocea, assembly GCA_943736015.1. Classification (NCBI taxonomy): domain Eukaryota; kingdom Metazoa; phylum Mollusca; class Bivalvia; order Cardiida; family Cardiidae; genus Tridacna; species Tridacna crocea. The sequence goes on along the minus strand of OX031057.1, from coordinate 33,390,629 downwards.
CTAAGATCTTACTGCACAAAGCATGCAGTCTGATCTTTGAACTACATGTATACTGTCTGTTATGCTGATAAAATAAAGATGAAAGCGACCTTGAAATTGTTTCTAGACTGAAATGTCTATTGGCTTTAATTGGTTCTCCATACATTAACCCTTTACCCCATAAGGCATTTCTATTGTATCTTTAATTGGCCCTAAACAACAGCAAGAATGAAGCCCTTTATTATGGGTATATGACAGCTTTTGATAGCACAGAAAACACTGTGACAAAAGGTGAAATTGCTCGTCACGAGCAATTTCACCTTTTGCCACAATGTTTTCTAAAGGCTCCTACAAGCAATGCGTATAAACGAGTATCTATGGAGTAAAGGGTTAATATAGATATATCACAAGAATCTGACTTTTATATTGAAAATATATGATTAACTCATTACCAAACGACAAAATTTTAGGTTCATCCAAATCGAAAGCATTTGCAGACAACAAAATAAAAGTGACTGAAAAATTGAAATTTGTTTTGTGAAGGATAGAAAACATTGTGGGATATGTACCAGCATTTTCTCCTTTTCCCATAATGCTTTCCAAAGGCTTCTTACTCAGGGTCATCAAAAGTAGGGATTCTGTTGTAATGGATTAAATGTGAAAAACATACTCCCTTCTATGTTTCTTTGTATATGAGGGGAATATTTTTTTCACATTTAATCATATTTTTTTACAATTGAATGTCAATTTCCTGTTGATATATTTAAAGAAAAGTATGAATCAATACAGAAGTAAAAAATCTATATACTTTTTCCTCATCCTTAACTTCAGCCTTTTTAGAGTCTTGCCGGGACATCTGAGGTTTAGAAATCTGATGGTTTATTTTGTGGTCTGCTTTGCTATCAGAAATTGTTCTTTTTCTTGGTATACCATTTTGTTCTTTGGGTCCTGGAATATTGAATAAAAAACAACAAACTAGTATGTGTGTTGATCTGGGAAAACAGAATATTATGCATAAGCAGGGTTTTTTGAAAACATTATGGGAAAAGTTGAAAATGCTGGTTGTAACCTTCTAAAAGACATTTTTCATGTTTTGAGTTGCATTCATTTCGTCCTCTACAGTAGTTTGAATTTGTGCAAGTTTTATATTTTGTTGTCTAGTATGAAGTTAAAAACTGAACAGTGTATAGAAAAGTTACCTACCATTTATCTCATCTATAGTTTCCATGACCTCGTCATCAGCTTCAGTGTCACCAGTTTCATTCTCCACTAACATTTGAACAGTAACCAGTTGATGATATTCGCCATTGATTGACATCAAGTCACTGTGTTTTCCCATTTCTACGATAGCTCCGTCTTTCACAACATAAATCATATCGGCATTCTGAATGGTGGATAAGCGATGAGCGATAACTATCGTTGTCCTTCCTTCTCTGGCCTATTGAAAGAGACATGGTTGATTCTTTTTATTCCAAATATTCAGGATTTGTGAAAATTTGAAGTCATTCTTAGTCCTTCACCACACGACAAAAATTGACTTTACCACAATGAAAGCTTCTGAACATAAATCATATTTTCCTTCAACGATGGGATTTATTCTAAAGAAGGTTGAACACATTGTAGAAAGAGAAGAAAATGCTCTTTCTTCTTTTCCAACGATGTATTGCAAAGCTTTCTATTCAACTCTTTACAACACATAAATATTTTAGACGGGTCCAAATTGAAAGCATTTGCTGACAACAAAATAAAGGTGACTGAAAAATTAAAATTTGGTTTGGGAAGGGTAGAAAATACTATGGGAAAAGGAGAAAATGCTGGTTACCAGCATTTTCTCCTTTTCCCACAGTGTTTTCAAAAGCTTTCTTTCTCCGGGTCGCTAAAAGTCCGGATTGTGTGGCAAAGAGTTAAATGCATTTAAAAGGTAAATGAAAAAAAACAAAACAAAAAGACCTTGTTTATTTTCACTTTCATGGAAGTTACATATTTAGCACTGCAGTAAAAAGAAGTATGAAAGCTCCTTTTTAGATAGCCATACCTTGTCTAGAGCAGCTTGCACTATTCTCTCACTTTGAGTGTCCAGGGCTGAGGTGGCTTCATCTAGTAATAAAATCTTTGGGTTCCTGATTAGGGCTCTTGCAATGGCAACACGCTGTTTCTGACCTCCAGACAGCTGTGCTCCTCTCTCACCCACCAAAGTTTTGTAAGCCTGGGACAAACACAGAGAGCAAAAGTGAAATTTTTTTTTAGACAGCTCCCTTGATATTCTATGAGTCCTGACTGATCCATTGATATTTGTGCAGGCTTACCATGTGAACTCAATTATAATTAGTAAACAAATGATGTTTTTTTTTTGTGTGTGTGTGTTTTTCAAGATTTTATATTTATGTCATTGAAGCCAGTCAACCTATTGATGCTTTCCTTGAGTTTCCACATTGGTACTGGTACAATATTCTTCCCAAGCCACTGGCTGCTAGCCCACATAACCATTGTTGAAATAAAACCAGTAGTAAGAGATGAAAGAATCCTGTTCCAATGGCTTTCTCAGAAAGAAATACCCTCAGCTGGAGATTCATACGCACATCCTCATGGTGTCAAGACCAGTATGTTACCAACTGCACTATCTGGTTCCACCAATGTTAGAAAAGGAAAAATACTAAGTAAAATGTACTGAATGTCTAGAAATACTTTTAACTCTTTACCAAACAACAAAATCTTAGACTTGTCCAAACTGAAAGTATTTGTAGACAACAATATAAACATGCATCAAATGATGAAATTTGCCTTTGATAGGATAGAAAACATTGTGGGAAAAGGAGAAAATGCTGGTTTCCAGCATTTTCTCCTTTTTCCACAATGTTTTCGAAAGGTGTCTTCCTCAGGAGTGTTAAAACTCGGGATTGTGTGGTAAAGGGTTAAGCATGTTGAAATTTGAATATACATATCTTTAAGGACATTAGGAAAAAAGGATTGAAAGGTCTGCCTCTCCACCCACCCCTCTTTTATTATCAACAGGATCCCATTGTCTGTTTGTTCTGCTATTATAAGTATGGAATCATATTACAATTTAGTATATGAATCATTTCTAACCCAACATTGTTGACCCCTGACTACAGGATCCCAAAACTTAATTGCCCATTGTAAAATGTTCTTGTAAACAATGTGGGAAATGGAGAAAATGATGGTAACCAGTATTATCTCCTTTTTCCAAAATTTTTCCTCCCTTTCAAAGAGAATTTCAATTGAGCTATCTTTAACCCTTTACCACACAATCCCGACTTTTCACACCCTTGTGAAAGAAGCCTTTTGAAAACATTATAAGAAAAGGAGAAAATGCTGGTAAGCAGCGTTTTCTCCTTTTCCCACAACATTTTCTTCCCTTCTCAAAATAAATTTCAATTCCTTAGTCATATTCATTTTATTGTCTGCAAATGCTTACAATTAGGACCAATCTAAAATTTTGACATTTGGTAAAGGGTAAAACATGGGTTGATAGCATGCTAGACAGACAAAACTTGGATTTCTTACACACTCTGTAAAGTATACTGCAAGTTAACCCATTACCAGACAATCCCTACATTAGACGCCCCTGAGAAAGAAGCCTTTAGAAAACATTGTGGAAAAAGGAGAAAATGCTGGTTACCAGCATTTTCTCCTTTTCCCACAATGTTTTCTACCCTTCACAAAACAAAGTTCAAATTTTCAGTCACTTGTATTTTGTCGTCTGCAAATGCCTTCAATTTGGACCAGTCTAAAAAATATTGTCGTTTGGTAATGGGTTAAAAACAGGCACAGTGTTACCTTCGGCAGTTTTGATATAAAATCATGACAGTTGGCTGCCTTCGCTGCTTGCGTTATCTGTTCCATGGTAGCGTTAGGATTTCCCAGCAAGATGTTATCCTCGATAGACATTCCAAACAGTATGGGTTCCTGGGATACCACCCCAATGTTGTCTCGTAAACTCTTAATGTTTAACTCTTTGATATCTACCCCATCAATTGATACCTGAATTGTCAAGAAAATATGTTACACATTCAACAAAACAGTCAAAACCTGTCTTCAACAGTTATCAAAGAGGACAGATTGAACTATTATCTTCACTCTTTACAATAAGACAAAAATTCTGATAAAAACTGAGCTTAAATTAAGAATTTGTAGAGAAAAAAATTGAATGTAACTAAAAATATGAAATGTGTCTATCAACGGGTAGAAAACATTGTGGGAAAAGGAGAAAATGTTGGTTTCCAGCATTTTCTCAATTTCCCATAACGTTTTCAAAAGCCGTCTTTCTCAGAATAATTGAGAGTTGTGATTGTGTGGAAAAGGGTTAAATTCCTTGATCAGGGTCACCAAAATGCTGTAGGACATCTTATGGGCCTAGAAATTACTTAAAGATCTGGGTCACCTGAATAGCTATGTCAGTGTTATAAAAAAGCTGTAGAAATTCAATGAGCAAAGAAGTTACTCACAGTGCCCTGATCTGGGTCATAAAAGCGCTGTATCAGATTGATAACAGTTGATTTTCCACAGCCACTTGGTCCAACCAAGGCTACAGTTTGCCCAGGCTTTACAGTCAAGGTAAATTTCTTCAAAATCTGCATAGAAACATGAAGAATTTATACAATAAAGGCACATGTAGAAAGCTTCCAAATATTAATTTGATTCAGGAAATAAATTTTGTATGTGTAAAACGAACTTATTACCACCTCAACAAAATTTGGACTCTCCTATACCAAAAATATTTGCAGATGAAATTTGTAATTATGTAGTTCAAATGATGACTTTTGTCTTTGAATTATAGAAAATATTGCTGGATAAAGAAACAAGAGGGCCAAGATGGCCCTGGATCGCTCACCTGAATTTTTGAGAGGACCATAGCCAGTTGTTTTGAAAATCTAATCAGCCATTTCAGAGAAGAAGAATTTTTAAGAATTTCTTCATGTCTGTATAGTGTAAATAGCCCACAGCCATCAGAGCCATGTTTCTTGATGGATCAAAATTTTGCGAACAATTTTTGAAAAGGGTCAGCTGAGAAACATTTCTTCAAAATTATATCAAAATCTGACCAGCCCTTTCAGAGAAGAAGAATTTTAAAGAATTTCTTCATGGCCATATATTGCAAGTAGCCCCCATTCACCAGAGCCATGTTTATTGACGGATCAAAATTTCAAGAACAATTTTTGAAAAGGGTCATCCAAGGAACATCCCTGTGAAATTATTTCAAAATCTGATCAGTGGTTTCAGAGAAGAAGAGTTTTTAAGAATTTCTTAATTTCCCTATAGTGCAAGTAGCCCTGATTCACCAGAGCCATGGTTCTTGACAGAACAAAATTTTGCGAACAAATTTTGAAAAGGGTCATCCAAGGAACATATCTGTGAAATTATTTCAAATTCTGACCAGCTGTTTCAGAGAAGAAGAATTTTTAAGAGTGCAAGTAGCCCCCTTTCACCAGAGCCATGGTTATTGACAGATCAAAATTTCGCAAACAAACTTTGAAAAGGGTTATCCAAGGAACATATCTGTGAAATTATTTCAAATTCTGACCAGCGGTTTCAGAGAAGAAGAATTTTTAAGAATTCCTTCATTTCTGTGTAGTGGAAGTAGCCCCCATTCACCAGAGCCATGTTACTTTACGGATCAAAATTTCACGAACAATTCTTGAAAAGGGTCACCCAAGGAACATCTCTGAAATTATTTCAAAATCTGACCAGCGGTTTCAGAGGAGAGGATTTTTAAAGAATTGTCTAGAAAATTCCATTTGATTGCCATGGCAACAAGAGTTTCAGTTGGAATCAAATTCTGTGAGCAACTTTTCAAGATAGTGTTTATTCTAGAGCGGAATAGCAGGGCGCCTGTTGCCCTTATCAAATACATACAAAACTTGTCTGTGTATTGTTCTGGTTTCAGAACAAATCACCGGGCTACATGGGCAAAAAACTCATCTTCAGTGTCTCAGCTCTGTCTCGTCAAGCTTGCACAGTCACAAAAAGTTGCCATATATTTCTTCCGACCTGACTATATTCATGAAATACAGCCAATCTAAGACTAAGGGTGACACTAATTATCCTTCATCAACTGCGTCAGTTAAGACAGGACAGCAAGGTGTTATAATCCTTCTCTGTCATTAACTTGCTAAACCATCCCTTTATCCCTCGAAACCCTGACTTTTTTCCCCCACAGGACTTTAACGTCTGCTAATTTCTTTCAATGACGTCACACAATCAGTGAAATTTATCAATACTTGAATAGTTTTAAAATAAAGCTGAATTAACTCTTATTGCAGCTGGAGATTATCATTTCGTATATTTTTTGCATAAATTACAAGTATGGATGGTAAACCAAAGTTGCCAACTATCTTGAAAATACTCGACGTTTGCTATTCAAGCATCGGCAATTTTTTTAAAAGCAAAATCTGCATTGCAGTGTTCTATTTTTAGCAGTCTATTTATAGAATGGCTATGCAGTAGTACACTCCATCAGTAGGCCTGCCTACACATTTTGTAATTCTTTCTATGTAATAATTAAGTTTTTTTTTTTATTTTTTTTTAATCAAAATTAGTGTCATTTCTTAAAACAGCTGAGAAGGGGTTTTTTGTTTATAATTACTCTGGACATTTTTTGTTATCTGACGAGAATTTAGGTAGTGGACCTGTAATAGAAAACAGCTTTTTCCACAATATTATTATCCTACAAAATTTGTTAAAACGAGTATCATTGTACTACTTTAACCGAGCCAATTTTTCCTTTTTTTTCCTTCCTAGAATTATTATTTATAAATCCAAAACCATTGTATTCTCATTACAAAGCAAATTAATAATTACCTCCCTTTTCTGAAAATTAACAAAAGTATCAACAATTGTTTTTAAGAGACATCAAAGGCATTTCTAGTCGGTCAAAAATATGCATAAGTATTTTATCTGTATAAATCCATATTTATCATTTATCTAGAACTTTTATTCCATGCTACACCTGAAGTGTTACAGGTCTACTACATTAAAGGTAAGTGTGACAGTGCATCATGGGATCATAAATTACATGGCAATCAAAACCTATATATTCAGATTGTGTTGCTTTGAGTCTATGAGCTGATTAGAATCTTTTCTTGTTCTTTTCTGTAATATGCAATTCATATCCAAAGTTATAGTTAGAACTTGTTTCGAAAAGAGTGAAGGACACTGATTTGCCTTTATCTGATATGAGAAGTTATTCAACAAGGCAATGTTCCTCCCTGCCCCTTTTTCCTGCCTCCCTGCCCCTTTTTCCTGCCTCCCTGCCCTTTTGCCTGGTCTAGAATAATCACTAGAGGAGGACCTCCCAAGGAACATTCCAGCCAAGTTTTGTCCAAATAGGCCCAGCGGTTTAGGAGGAGCTGATGTTTAAAGAATTGTTGACGATGCACAATGGCCGACGGACACCGGGTGATCCTAAAAGCTCCCCTTGAGCATGTTGTGCTCAGGTGAGCTAAAAATGCTGGATTCCAGCAGTTTTTCCTTGTTTCACAATCATTTTATTACATACAGCTTTTTTCCTCATCATGGTGAAACTATATTTGGAATTGTCTGTTAAACAATTAATTTAGTTCTACAGATGAAATTTATTTTCAAACAGAAATCACCATATTCAATTTTTAGTTTGCAAAGCATATCCATTTGGGTAAGTCCAGAATTTGTCTCCATTGTTTTTACAAAAGGCATTGTCAGGACTGATAAAACTCAGTATGCTTTGGTTATTGCTCACAAAGAGTGAAAAAAAGCAAAAAGCATACTTGCACTTCCTCACGTGTTGGATATGTAAAGTCAACATCTTGAAACACAATATTTCCTTCGACATTTTGAAGTTTTCGACCCTCAGGGGAACTTGAGTCAATAGATGGTTTCTGAAGAAGAAAGGAAACCAGAAGATCTAAGTTAACCCTTAACCCATTACCACACAATCCCTACTTCTGACAACCCTGAGGAAGAAGCCTTAAGAAGATAAATCTCAAATTTTCAGTCACTTTTATTTTGTCCTCTGCAAATGGTCCAAGATATTGTCATCTGGTAATTAGTTAACTCTTTACAAATTGACAAAATAGTTACCTTGTCCAAATTAAAAGCATTTCCATACAAAAAAGTAAATGTGACTCAAAACCTTAGTTTTTCCTTGGTAGCATGGAAAGCATTGTGGGCAAAGGAGAAAATTCTGCCTACTAGCATTTTCACCTATTCCTGCAATGTTTTCAAAAGGCCTTTTCCTTAGGGTCATTAACTCTTTACCAAACAACAAAATACTAGGCTGGTCCAAATTGAAAGCATTTTGCAGATGACAAATAGAAGTGACTTAAATCTAAAATTTGTACTGGGAAGAACAGAAAACATTGTGGAAAAAAGGAGAAAATGCTGGTTATTAATGTTTTATAACGGCTTCCTACACAGGGTCGTCAAAAGTAGGGATTGTGTGGTAATGGATTAAAACTTGTGATTGTGTGGAAAATAGTTAAAATGCTACAGAAATGAAATAAAAATTTCCACTAAATTGAAAAAAAAAGAAAAATATTGTGATTTCAAAGCTGATTTCAAAGGAAAGAAAACACCTAATTGGACAGTGTAGATCAGAGATGAGAATGAATTTTCTGTGGAGCCTGCACTTGACCTACAAGATCAGACTGAATTTTCTGTGGAGCCTGCACTTGACCTACAAGATCAGACTGAATTTTCTGTGGAGCCTGCACTTGACCTACAAGATCAGACTGAATTTTCCGTGGAGCCTGCACTTGACCTACAAGATCAGACTGAATTTTCCGTGGAGCCTGCATTTGACCTACAAAGTCCCCCAAAAGACCTAGAATCAAGCTCAGCGGCCAGAGGGTACACATGTCATTTACCAACCAACCTGAAGTTTCTAAAACCCTGAGAAAGAACCTTGGTAACCAGCAGTTTTCTTCCTTTTCCAATGATATTTTTTACCCTTCCAAAAGCGAACTTCATTTCTTGAGTCACATGTACATGGTTATATGGTAATGCTTTCAATTTGAACAAGTCTGACATTTTGCCATATGGTACATAGTTAATGCTTAATCCTTTACCAAACAATCCCTGGTTTTTACAACCCCGAGATAGAAGCCTTTTTGAAAACATTGTGAGAAAAGGAGAAAATGCTGGTAATCAGCATTTTCTCCTTTTCCCACAATGTTTTCTACCCTGCTGGAAACTAATTTCAATTTCTGATTTGCGTTTATTCTATTATCTGCAAGTGCTTCAATTTAGACCAGTCTGAAATTTTGTCGTTTGGTAAAGGGTTACTTCTCTTTAATCATCACCTTGATAATCTATACTGGTACTCTTCAAGGACATTTTCAAAATCATAGACTGTGAAGTTGTTCCAGCAGGTAGTGACGCACAGCTCACATCCAAACAAAATTTACAAGACGGCAAGTACGGTTACTTACATTGTCAATAATATCAATTAGAACAGCAGCTGCACCTTTAGCAGCCGCCACAGATGTGACATGAGGTGTGATGTTTCCAATGGAAAATGTACCAACAAGGACACAGAAAAATACCTGAAATGAAAATATATAACTTGGTGCTAAATAATGGTTTGGTTTTGTTCTCCAGGATATACAAGTATGTAGGAGGGATGTTAGATAAAGTATCCCTAAAAATCTGAGAATGTTTTCAATGGTACAAATTTTCCTATAAAATTTGAGCCAACAGTACTTGAAATGCTTTTTGTATGGTACAAAAATCAATCTTGGCCTAAGAACACTGATATGAAACCCTAGTCACTGTAACAGCATCAGGTAGCAATGAGTTGAGAAAATCTGCATGAAAAAGTGGCGGGGTTTGGCAGATTCTTTTTTCTTGCAGTCACAATTTCACAAAGAGAAACATGATTTGACCCAAACTGTAAGAAAGGAAAGATATTAAAATATCAGAATATTAAAGTCTCATTACATTATGACCACAACCTGTTGCTTTTTTCCTTCATCATTAACATAACTAATTGCTAACTGCTATGTTACATAATTTGCAGTTTTTTCAGTCATGGAAATATGCCATTATTTCCCTCTTACTCTAGGCATGAAAAAAAGGCGTGGCCTAAATTTTTTGAAGCTGTTGAAGACCTGCTTATCATCGCAAGGTGAATAATTCTTACTTGATGATTTAACTCTTAATTACACAATCAAAAGTTTTAATGACCCAGAGAACAACTCCTTTCAAAATATTTTCGGAAAAGAAGAAAATGCTGGTTACCAGCATTTTCTTCTTTTCCCACAATGTTTTCTTCCCTTTCAAAGACAAAGCCCACCATTTTAGCAATTTTTAAATTGGTGGTGTGCAATAATTGTTTTGTAGCTGTTTTCATAAGGTTTCGTTTTCAGGGTCGCTAAAAGTAGGGATTGTGTGGTAATGGGTTAACCCATAACCACACAATCCCTACTTTTGATGACCCTCAGAAAGAAGCCTTTAGAAAACATTGTGGGAAAAGGAGAATATGCTGGCTACCAGCATTTTCTCCTTTTCCCACAATGTTTTCTACTTTTCTCAAAACAAATTTTAAATTTTCAGTCACTATTTTTTTGCCGTCTGCAAATGCTTTAGACTTGGACAAATTTAAAAATTTGTCATTTGGTAATGAGTTTAACCCACTTTTGTCAAAGCATGTGTCATAGTTTATCTTTGAGGTGAAAATACTTACTGTTAAAACAGTGCCTGGAGATATGCCATCTTCAAACCCAGAACTGTACCAATCTTTCACCTGTTCTGTTCCATACCTGAAATATATGATAATCTCTAAGTATAAAATTAATTATTTTTCACTTTAACTTTTATTATAACAAGCATTCTGATAGTATTGCATAGCAATACTGAGTCCCCTACCGGCCGTATGTATATTGCTGGCAGGTATAGTTTGTGAAACTCTGTGGGGGAGAAAGAGCGTATCTGACTCACTTTCAGAATTATAAGCATCATGTCTGTCTTTGTATGCAATGCCTTAACAAAAGCCAGATATTTAACCGGGTAAGCACTTTTCTCTTTAACTCTTTACCACGCAAGAAAATTTTGCACTGGTCCAAATTGAATGCATTTGCAGACGACAATATAAAGGTGACTGAAAAATTGAAATTTGTTCTGGGAAGAGTAGAAACACTGTGGGAAAAGGAGAAAATGCTGGTTACCAGCATTTTCTCCTTTTCCCACAAAGTTTTCAAAAGGCTTCTTTCTCAGGGGCGTCAAAAGTAGGGATTGTGTGGTAATGACTTAAAGTAAGTTCATTGAAGAAGTTTTACAAAGACAAGATGTGTTTCAGATTTGGCACAGACATGCATCTTGGAGTGTAGATGATCCCTCATGATTTTGAGGTCAATTGGTCAAATGTCAAGGTCACAGTGACAGTCAAAATATTGATATATAGACCAAACATTATCCAGATGATAACTAGACACAGAATTGACCTAGGTTCGTCAAATATGGCACAGACATGCGTCTCTTGATGTCAATTGGTCAAATGTCAAGGTCACAGTGATCATCAATATATCGATATATATAATGAACCTTGTCTGGATGACAACTAGTCATAAAATTGACCTGGGTTCATCAAATTTAGCACAGACATGTGTCTCAGAGTGTAGATGATCCCTATTGATTTTGAGATTAATCCATCAAAGGTCAAGGTCACAGTGGCCTTCAACTTAACGATATATAGACAAACCTTGTCTAGATGATAACTACACATAAAACTGACCTAGGTCCTTCATATTCTGTACAGATATTCATCTTGGAGGGTAAATGATCCCTATCAATTGTAAGTTTAATCCGTGAAAGGGCAAGGTCACAGTGACCACCAGATGATTAAGGGCCCGTGCTCGCCACTTGAGCCATCTGCTAAAAAAAGTCTTATTATACTACATAGACTACATGTCACAAGACTACTTATAGTGATGTTATCAGTGTTCCATCTTCACCAAATGATATTCAGTATGGGTATTATATACAGACAATCCATTAGATTCTTCAAAGACCATCACTGTTTTCTGTATTTAAAGGTGGCCTTTCAGATTTTGGGACGAAAATTTTACAAAAGTGCAAAAAAATCATCCTTATACTCCCAAAGCCTTTTAATTTTCATTCATAAAACCCCAGTAGTCGAAAACCGTCCGACAACACGAGAAATTAGATATTTACTACGGCCCAGGTTGAAACCAACGGGAGACACATTCTATTTTTAGATAACCAATTCGCTCATTTACTTACAGGAATACACAGAAAAAGCTTCAAACATAGCGTCCGAAGAAGACATTATGGAAAATAATTATTACATGTTTGTTATGAGAGGGAATTTAAGCGTTATAAGTCACGTGCCAGTCACTTGACATTCCCACAATGCTTTATTGATTTTTGGCGCAAAATCTAAAAATAGCTTAAGAGGCTACGTAGCCTTTTAAGGGAATACCATCAAAAAAAAAATTTTATTGTAATTTTATGAATCTTAATTATTGATGATTTGTATTAGTTTTTCATATGAATTTTAGTGATATATATGTTTTTTAATTTGGTGAGATGTAAAAATTCTAAATACCCACCTTTAAAGGTGGCCCTTCAGAACTTGGGACGAAAATTTTACAAAAATAAAAAAAACAAAACATTCTTATATTCCCACAGTCTTCTAATTTTCATGCATAAAACCCCAATAGTCGAAAACCATTCCACAACAAGAGAAATTAGCGATTTACAACAGCCCAGGTCGACACTGAAAGGAAAAACGGTCTATTTTCACATCAGCAACTTGTTCATTTACATACCAGAAATATACAGACGAAGCTCCAAATATAGCATCCAAAGTTCTAGACATTATGGAAAATAATTATATTTTTGTTATGTTATGGAATTTAAGAGTCATTAGTCACATGCCAGTCACTTAACATTCCCACAATGCTTTTTTGATTTTTGGCAGGAAATCTAAAAATAGCTTAAGAGGCTACATAGCGTTTTAAGAGAAAACAGCCAAAAAAATTTTTTTTTTAATTTTATGATTCTTAATTATTGATGATTTGCATTGTTTTTTTATATACATTTCAGTGATATATATATTTTTTTAATTTGGTGTGATGTGAAACATCTAAATACCCACCTTTAAGGTACAATGTACTGTTTTTCTACTAAATATGATACTCTTTAATGCTTTGTCTTAACTCTTGCCATCCAGATGTCGACTCAAATAGTACTTGCAAACAGTGTAGAATGTTATTTTTGCATGTATACATGCAGTTTAATCAGGATCTACACTGACAGTTCTCCTATAACTGAAATACCTAGAACTAATACGCACAGATTCTAGCTTCACTTACAATTACCCTATTCCTTTCATGTGATTTCCCAACCAATTATTTTGATATCAGTTTATGAACAGTGCCACTTCCTGTATGTGGCAGTGTGTGTGTGTGTGTGGAGGGGGGGGAGGGGGGGGGCTTGTATGACTGTTTTACAAACAGACATCTTGTTTATTTTGTTTTGTAATAGGCTGAGTATTAATACAACATCTGTAAAGCATTACAACATCTTTTCCCCAGTACAAATCTGGTCATCCTACTCTTTACCTCTTTCAATGCCAACTGCTACTTAACCCTTTACCAAACCATACTTGGTTTTCATGACCCTGAGATAGAATCATTTTGAAAAACATTGTGGGAAAAAGAGGAAATGCTGGTAACCAGCATTTTCTCCTTTTCCCATAATATTTTCAAAAGGCTTCTTCCTCTTGGTCATAAAAACCAGGAATTGTTTGGTAAAGGGTTAATTATAGATCTATAAAACCCACATGTCAAATAGCCGAATAAATCATGAAGAAAAATTTTCCTCTGACTAGTAGAAAATTTAATGCTAGCAAAATGTTTCGACTACAGTCAGCCTTTGACTCAGGTAGATCGCACAGGATGATCCGAGTCTATACTTTTTGTAGATGCATTAACTCGTTACCACACAATCCCTAATTTTGACAACCCTGAGAAAGAAGCATTTAGAAAATATTGTGGGAAAAGGAGAAAATGCTGGAAACCAGCATTTTCTCCTTTTCCCACAATGTTTTCTACCCTTCACAAAACAAATTTCAAATCTTAAACCACTTTTAGTTTGTCGTCTGCAAATGCTTTAGATTTGGACCAGTCCAAAATTTCTTTGTTTGGTAATGAGTTAAACACCCTTTTCACAGAGTTTGACTCATTTTATGAACACTCTCTCATTTTCAAGAAGACGCTTACTTCCTAAGTTCTACAAAAATATATATATAAACCAAGTACCAGTACCCCTGCCATACTAAAGGCACACTTACCAAAATGCTAAGGCATATGCTGAAAACATTGTAAGAAAAGTAAACCCTATTCCAAGACCTGATATCCAAGATTTCTTTATACCAATGGCTTTACTTTCTTCCAGTTTTTCTTTGTATCTGAAAAAAGAAACAATAGATCAAACCCTTGTCACATGACTTGAATTCTAATAGTTCTAGTACAAAATACAAACAAGCAATTTCAATGAAATGATATTCCCCGCCAAAAAAGACCTTTTTTGATACAAACGTATAAGAGGTATTATATTTTGCATGTACATGTGGCCTTTTTGTTTGGTCCATGATGAAATTATACATTAAGCTCCCTTGTTCCATGGCACAGGATTTCATTACATAGTAACTCAAAAATCATAAAAAGCAAAGTTATCAGTCTTGTACATTGCAATAAAATCTATCCACGTATGAAGAAACATGTCATTAACTGAAATAAATTTTGAGTTATGTCCTTGGACAAAAATTGAGCCTGAAAAATAACGAAGGGCAATAATTCAAAAATCATATTGCCAGAGTTATTGTTCTTGTACACTGCACTCCTCACAGTAAGATCCATCCACCTATTAAGTTACATGTTCATATCTGAAATAGTTTTTCAATTATGTTCTGGACAAAAGTTAAGCCTGAAAAATAAGAAGGGGTAATAACTAAAAAATTATGAAAGATAGAGTTACTATTCTTGCGCGCTGCATTTCACCTTATTGAAATCTAGACACATACAAATTTTCAAGTTGATATGTGAAACACTTGTCAATTTATGTTCTGGACAAAAAAATTTAGCCTGAACAATAACAAAGGGCATAACTCCAAAAATTTGAAGGACAGAGTTGTCATTCATGTACACTGCACTCCTCCTTAATGAGATCTATCCACTTACGAAGTTTGAAGTTGGTATCTGAAATACTGTTTAAGTTATCTTCCAGATAAAAATGGGGGACGGAAGGAGGAACTGACAGAGACTATTACCATATCCCCCCCTCCACCAGGGGGATAATAAGTATGAAAAATAAACTAGCACTTGTCCCAGAACAGGATAAATTCATCAAAGGGTAATCAGCCAAAAAAAGCTTGTGAATCTAAATGGAAATGTGCGAACAAAAACCCAAAGTAAAAATTTACAAAGGGCAATAACTCCAAAAATACTGAAGATAGTGTTATGGTTCTTGTGCAATGCACTTCTCCTGAATTAGTTCTATATGTGTGTGAAGTTTCAAGTTCCTAGCTTTTATACTTTTGGATATATAGGGCAGACAGAAATCCAAAGTAAAAATTAACAAAGGGCAATAACTCAAAAATACGGAAGACAGAGTTTTGGTTTTTGCGAAATGCACTTCTCCTTAATGAATTCTGTAAGTGTATATAGTTTGAAGTTCCTAGCCTTTGTACTTTTGGAGATATGCTCATGACAAAATTCCACAGTGAAAATTTACAAAGAACAATAACTCAACAATTATTGAAGATAGAGATATGATTCTTTAGCACTGCACTTCCCCTTAATTAGTTCTATATGCGTGTGATGTTTCAAGTTCCTAGCTTTTATACTTTTGGAGATATGCTCATGACAAAAATCCAAAGTTAAAATTTACAAAGGGCTATAATTCCCAAAACACTAAAGACAGAGTTATGGTTGTTGTGCACTGCACTTCTCCTCAATGAGTTCTATATATGTGTGAAGTTTCAAGTTCCTAGCTTTTATACTTTTGGAGATATGCTCCGGACAAAAATTCAAAGTAAAATGTACAAAGGGCAATAACTCCAAAACTACTGAAGACAAAGTAATAGATCTTGTGCACTGCATGCCTCCTCAATGAGTTCTATATGTGTGTGAAGTTTCAAGTTCCTAGCTTTCATGCTTTTGGAAATATGCTCCAGACAAAAATTCCAGAAAAAAAATGTACAAAGGGCAATAACTCCAAAAATACTGAAGTTAGAGTAATGGTTCTTGTACACGGAACGCCTCCTTAATGAGACCTATCCACCTGTGAAGTTTGAAGTTGATATCTTAAATACTTTTGGAGATATGCTCCAGACAAAAATGTGGGACAGAAGGACGGAAGGACGGAATGACAGAATGACGGAAGGACGGACGGAGACTATTACCATTATTCCCCCCCCCCCCCCCCCCCCCGCCTTTTTGGCGGGGGATAATTATAGAATGAAATTCAGTGGCCTGCCTGCCTGTGACAACACTTCCCAAGTGCTGAACCTAAAATTATGCAACCTCCTCTTACATGAAAGTTAAAGAAATTATCCCATGACTTTTTTCACTTGGTTTGAGGCAAGGTGACTAGATGAATAAAGAAGATATAACTGTTTTCCAAGAGACAGATTCTAGACTCCTCCAAATTGAAAGCATATACAGATGAAAAATTAAATGTGACTAAAAACCAAAAATTCTCTTTTGAAATGTAGAGAAGAAGCTGATTGAACCAATATGATCACCCGAGTAAAGTCATGTATGATTGATATGCTGAAAACGATCATGATTTTAATGATGTAAAATGAATGAGTGGAGGTGACCTACATTTGACAATACATAACCAAAGTTCGAAGATGTGTAAGATAGCAGCAAGTCAAACATTCTGATCAAGTATTAAGAGTATCAAGAATTTGGTTTTTCAAAGATTTATTCCACTGACCTAGTATTTGATCCAATATGAAAAACGTTGATCTAGTTTCAGGAGCATTAAGCTGAAAATTTGGCCTCAAGGTCACACAAAGTTTTCTAAGATTTGGCTCAGTGACCCAACATGACCCAATTTCAATTTTCTGTTGTACATCATCAAGATGAACATTCAGATTGAATTTTAGAGTATCAGGCTTAAAAATGGCCTCAAGAGTGCACACAAAGTTTTTTCCAAGATTTTACCCTGTGACCTACTTTTTGACCTGACATGTCTCAATTTCTAACTTATCTATGACAACAAAAGACACACATTCTGACTGAATTTCAGGTGAAGACATAGGCTATATAATTATGTTGCCCTTACAGTGCACACAAGTCTTTTCTAAGTTTTGGCCTAGTGGCCTACTTTTTGACCTGACATGACCCTAATTCTAAATTTTCTGAAATATTATCAATATAAACATTCTGACCGAAAATGACCACAGACCAAATATTAACTTTTCTGAGATATCACCAAGACAAACACTCTGATCTAGTGGTCATGAGTATCAGATATTAAAGTGAGCATATACCAATTTTGTCTCAGACTGGGCCCAGTGACCTACTTTTTAAGCCAACAAGATCGAATTTCCAATTTCTAAAACATATTATCATGACAGACATTCTGATTATGTTTCAAACACATCAGGCTTGAGATGTGGCCTCTAGAGTTCACACACAGTTTTTCCAAGATTTTGCCCTGAAACCTACTGTTTGACCCAAGTAACGTGATTTAGACCTTGTCCAAGATTTCATCAATATAAACATTTTGGCAAAATCTCATGAGTATCTGATTGAAAATGTGGCATCTAGGGTGCATGTGAAGTAACTGTTGATGACCAAACATAAAGATGTTTGTTGGACACAGCACAATCACAAAAGCTTATGAACTCTCTGTGCTCAACTGAGCTAAAAACCAGCATTTCCCATTTACTCATCATGTTATTTAAACACCTGTGCCATTAAAACTGGAAATTGTTTGGTACACATTTAAACAACAAAATATCACGAATTACAAATCCAAAGAAGACCTACCTTTTGATATCTTGATGTTGTCCATTAAATGAGGTCACTGTTCTGATACAAGATAAAACTTCTTCTGCTACACTGCCTGCATTGGCATACACTGCTTGTTCTCGTGTCGAATAAGATGTCATCAACTAAAACACACAATTAAACACAAAACATTCAGACTGTAAACATTTAATATGTATCTGTTGAACTCATAACCAAATGACAAAATTTTGGGTTTGTGGACGAAAAAATAAAAGTGACTGAAAATTTGAAATTTGTTTTGTGAAGGGTAGAAAACACAACACAATACAACTAAATTGTAACTATTAAGACTGTTTATAAGAAATAATCTTTTTTCTTTCCTGGTTCATTATTCAATAAACCACAGTTGTGATCTATGAGGCACAATAAATAATCCATGAGGGCAATAGCCTGAGTGGTTTATTCACTGCACCTCATAACTCACAATGTGGTTTATTGAATGATTAACCAATATAGAAGGAAGATTATTTTGATTTTAACATGACCACCTCTTAACTATAGGAAAACAATTCATACTTAGAGTGAAAATGCGGATTATATCCCATATAATAACTTCCTTTGTAAAGAATGCTGTCATTCTATATATTGCCATACTCTACATTGAGTAACCTAGATTTTATCACACTTTTGTTGCACTATGTATATAAAGCTGAATTCATGTGTCATGACAGAATAACATTTTAACTATAAGCATCTATACTTTAACTCTTTCCCAAACAAGCCCTGGTTTTTACATGTCTGCAGTACAAGTCTTTAGAAAACACTGCGGGAAAAGGAGAAATTGCTTGTAACGAGCAATTTCTCCTTTTCCCACAGTGTTTTCTAGCCTATCGGAAAACTTTCTACCATTCCCAACAAATTCAAAATTGTCATCTGCAAACACTTTGAGTATGGGACAGTCTAAAATTTGTCATTTGGGAAAGGGTTAACCCATTACCAAATGGCCATATTTTAGACCAGTCCAAATTGAAAGCATTTGCAGACGACAAAATAAAAGTGATTGAAAATTTGAAATTTGTTTTGTGAAGGGTAGAAAACATTGTGGGAAATGGAGAAAATGATGGTTACCAGCATTTTCTCTTTTTCCCACAATGTTTTCAAAAAGCTTCTTTCTCAGGGGGGTCAAAAATAGGGATTGTGTGGTAATGGGTTAAGCACTGGGCTTGTGTATCATGAGACTGTAAACAAATTGACAAATATAGGATGTTGAACATCCAGTTTGTTAACATTCAACTGATGATTATTTTAACTATAAACATCAAGATTGCCAATAGTTAGATTGTGAATACCGGTAGATAAATTCAATTCATAAGAATTTATATAATAATAAAATCTAGACTGCTAACATTCAGATTGTGAATATTCAGATTATTAACATTCAAGTTAAACATCTAGTCTACTCTAATTCAGCTTATATATATTTACATTTATAAACATCTGTATTGCTTACATTCACTTTGTGAACATTCAGACTGTAAACAGCCAGATAGAAAACACCAGCTCAGCTGTCATTTAGCTAATAAACATTTAGATCTACACCCTTTCCTAAACAATCCCTGGTTTTTACGAGTCTGGAATAGTAGTCTTTTGAAAACATTGTGAGAAAAGGAGAAAATGCTGGTAACCAGCATTTTCTCCTTTTCCCACAATTTTTTTTACCCTATCATAGACAGAAATCATCTTTTCAACAAGAGCTGAAATGTCGTTTGCAAATGCTTTGAGTTTGGTCTAGTCCAAACTTTGCTGTTTGGGAAAGGGTTAAAGATCAGGAGTCCATATCAGTTTGTAAATATTCAGAATGTAAACATTCAGAATGTAAACATCTCATAATTTAGTCTACCAGAAAGTTTGTTACTTTCAAACTTCAAAAATTCAGGAGAATAAGACTTTATCTCATTACCAAACGACAAAATTTTAGACTGGTCCTAATTGAAAACATTTGCAGATGACAAAATAAAAGTTACAGAAAATTTTTAATTTGTTTTGCCAAGGGTAGAAAACATTACAGGAAAACGATTAAATGCTGGTTAACAGCATTTTCCCACAATGTTTCCTCAAGGCTGCTTTCTCAGGGTCGTCAAAAGTAGGGAATGTGTGGTAATGGGTTAAAGATCGTTCTCATAGTGGGGAATTGGAAAAAAATGATGGTAACCAGCATTTTCTCCTTTTGCAACAATGTTTTCTACCCTTCACAAAACAAATTTCATATTTTCAATCACTTTTATTTTGTTGTCTGCAGATGCTTTCAATTTGGACAAGCCTAAGATATTGTCTTTTGGTAATGAGTTAAGAATGGTAAGTGAACATGGACCAGATTTTGTCTCTTCTTACCTTAGCCATAAAAGCACCTGCAACTGCCAGCAGTGGGGTCAGAGACATCATTACAAGTGCCATCTTCCAACCATAGATAAATCCAATCACAAAACCAGCAACAAACTGTGAGAAGAACTGTATAGCATAACTAAACTTGTCCCCTATGCCGTCTTTTACTCTCTCCAGGTCACTGCAAAACAAAGAAGTATTATTCCCTATTTCTTTTCCACACAATCCCTAGTTTTATATTGACCCTAATAGTTAAACTTTTAAAAAATCGTGGGAAAAGGAGAATAAACTGGTCATCGGCATTTTTTCTTTTTTTTTTTTTGATAAAGCTTCTCTCAGAAAGGGTTAAAAGCATGAAATAAATAGAGCATTTGTTTTTTTTGGCGAAAGATTGAAATTTATTTCATCTCATAACACCATAGGTAATATCTTCACTCGTGGCTGTGTCACTCATAAGAATATTACTGATGATGTTCACTCGATGAAATAAATTTTGATCTTTCACCGAAAAAATCCCCAAATATTTTATTATCTTTCACCGAAACCCCCCCCCCCCCCCCCCACAAATATCCTCTATTTAGTGTCATTTAATTCATGGGATCAATATCTGCATAGGCAGAAAACTTTGTGGGGAATTGGAAAAAATGATGGCAACCAGCATTTTCTCCTTTCCCATACTGTTATCAAAAGGTATTTTCTCTGGGATAAGGAGGTGGTTAAAATATCAGATCATGTAGAAAAGAATTGAATGTTTGTCACTAACTTACATGTGATGTACAGGTTAAAAAACAATACATGTATCTATATCTTATATCTTTACCAAGGGCAAAAATCTGGACTGGGCAAAATTAACCCTATACTCCATTAGGCATTTCTATAGTATCTCTAATTGACCCTAAATAACAGCAAGGAAGAAGCCCTTTCTTAAGTATATATGACACCTTTTGATAGTGTAGAAAACATTGTGGCAAAAGGTGAAATTGCTCGTCACGAGCAATTTCACCTTTTGCCACAATTTTTTTCCAAAGGCTCCTACAAGCAATGCGTAGAAATGAGTATCTATGGAGTAAAGGGTTAAAAGCATTCACTGAAGACAAATGTTGCTAAAATGATGATTTCTATCATTGATTGGGTAGAAAACAGTATGGGAAAAGAGAAAACTCTGGTTACCAGCATTTTCTCACAATGATTTTAAAGCTGTCCTCTTCAGAGTTATGAAAAATAGGGATGGTATGGTATACAGTTAACCCTTTACCACACAATCCTGACTTTTAATGACCCTGAAAGGGAGGGCTTTAGAAAACATTGTGGGAAAAGGAGAAAATGCTGGTTGCCAGCATTTTCTCCATTTCCCACAATATTTTCTACCCTTTCAGAGACAGAAATTATCATTTTAGTCACATTAAATTTTTCCGCTGTAAATGGCTTCAATTTGGGGGAGTCCAATATCTTGTCATTTGGTAAAGAGTTAACCCTTTCCCAAACTACAAACTTTTGGACCAGACCAAATTCAAAGCATTTGCAGACAACAATTCAACTCTTGCTGAAAAGATAATTTCTGTCTATGATAGGGTGGAAAAAGCAGAAAATGCTGATTACCAGCATTTTCTCCTTTTCCCACAATGTTTTCAAAAGGCTACTATTTCAGACCCGTAAAAAGCCAGGGATTGTTTGGGAAAGGGTTAAATCACAAAAAACTCACTCCGCCAGTCGAGCAGTCAGCTCCCCACTTTGATGTACATCAAACCATCCTATCTCTTGACGTAGAATGGCAGAAAAAAATTGTAATCGCATTCGATGTGCCTGCCTCTGACAGGCTGTTGTCCAGCACATCACCTAAATACAGAAAGTTGGAATGAAAAATCAAGAACCATCCTTATAAAATTTGAGTTTATGCTCAGCTGACTTTTAGCCCAACTTTAAAAGTTCATTAATCTTTCAGACAGTGAGAAAATTTGAAAAATGGAATTTGATTTTAACTCATTACCACACGACAATATTTTACGCCTGTCCAAATCGAAAGCATTTGCAGACAACAAAATGAAAGTGACTGAGAATTTGAAATTTGTTTTGAGAAGTGTAGAAAACATCTTGGAAAAGGGAGAAAATGCTGGTTACCAGCATTTTCTCCTTTTCCCACAATATGTTTTCTAAGGGATTCTTTCTGAGGGTCGTCAAAAGTAGGGATTGTGTGGTAATGGGTTAACCCTTTACTCCATAGACACTCATTTATGCATCAACAACATACAGCTTTTGAAAACATTGTGGAAAAAGGAGAAATTGCTCGTAACGAGCAATTTCTCCTTTTCCCACAATGTTTTCCTCTCAATCAGATATTTGTATCCTCATTTGTCCATATTTTTGACATCATATCTTTATTTGCTATTGAAATAGATGAGTCTCAAATTGGTATATCAGGTAAAGGGGTTAAGAGAGGAAGGAAGAAGTTGATCTAAAAGTTGTAAACTAACTGTTTTAGTCATATCACATTATAATTATCTATCACGACTTTGAAATTGCATGCTCAACTGAGCTGAGCAAGAAAAAAAATTGGATAAGATTTGATTGATTTTAGAGCTAGAGATTAACCATTTACCGCACAATATCACCTTTTAATGGCCCTGGAAAAGAAGCCTTTTGAAAACATTGCGGGAAAAGGAAAAAATGCTGGTAACCAGCATTTTCTCCTTTTCCCAAAGTGTTTTCTACCCTCTCCAAACCAAATCTTAATTTTTCAGTTACAATTATTTTGTCGTCTGCAAGTGCTTTCAAATTAGACCAGTCTAAAATTTGCTTGTGTGGTAAAGAGTTAACCATTTACCGCACAATGTCACCTTTTAATGGCCCTGGAAAAGAAGCCTTTTGAAAACATTGTGGGAAAAGGAGAAAATGCTGGTAACCAGCATTTTCTCCTTTTCCCGTAATGTTTTACAAGGCTTTTTTCTCTAGGTCGTTAAGTCAGGATTGTGTGGTAAAAAGTTAAATTGTCATCTGCAAATGCTTTCAATTGGTAAAAGTCTAAAATTTGGTTGTTTGGTAAAGAATTAGGAGATTATGTGATACATGTTCATTGCCGATGGGATTTTTTTTCTATGTTTCCTAAATTCTATGCATGAAGCAATCTGACTGGAAGTAGTGAATGGTCATTCTTCTCAAGGTTGTTAAACACAGGATTGTGAGGTTATGGGTCAATGCATCTCCGAGATATTATACCAAAGAAAGTAATGAATTCATACGGCCTGTAACATGTGAAAAGGGATATTTGGACATTTGTGTAAAGTTTCATCTTGGATTAGCCTTCGCAGTCTGCGCAGGCCAATCTGAAACAACACTTTTTGTTTTTGTGTAATTTTCTGTTTTGCACAAGTCCACTGTAGCATAAAATCTAGTAACAAAATTAGCTAATTAGCCTCTGTTGATTGCCTGAGCTGACTTGAGCAAACACTTTATGCGAATGTCCATATATCCCTTTTTGCAAATTGTAAACCTATTACAGATAACTGTCCTCAAAGGCAATGTTACTTTTGACTAATTCCCTTTGGGTACAGAAACGATCAAGACAAAACCACTTGAAAGTTCTGGACAGATTTTGTGCCCAAGTTTGAACTCTTATAATTTCAGAAATAGACCACACAACTGGGATTTAAACATACCTGTTGCTTGTGTATCTAATAATCATTTGTTTGAAATACAAAATTAATAGTTTCAATTTAAATGCTAAACTTAAGAGAAAACCATGCATTTCATCTGTTATATGAGTTATTTACATTCTCAAAAACACTCAAGATGGGTTCCGCGCACGATAAAAATTGTCAGTATTTTTTTTTTTGATATTTACATGTTATAACAACTTCTACAAGTTTTTAGGTAATGAATGCTTTAATTATTTGTCTTTGGTCATATTAGTTACTTAGATTTAATTGCATTTCACTGCAATACAGATTAAACCGACGACACAGAAAGGCATTGCAGCGCTTCATCTTTGCTACTGGAAAATTTACGATGGGACTTGAGACTGTGCGATGCACAATGAATGTCCAAATATGAATAAAATCATCGTAGCATCTCATTAATTGTTGAGACTAGTTGCAAACCATACGATCATGGATCCATAAAATCAATTTTGTTAACTCTTTACCACACGAGAAAATTTCAGACTGGTCCAAACTGAAAGCATTTGCAGATGACAAAATAAAGGTGACCAAAAAATTAAAATTTGGTTTGAGAAGGGTAGAAAACACTGTTGGAAAAGGAGAAAATGCTGATTACCAGCATTTTCTCCTTTTCCCACAGTGTTTTCAAAAGGCTTCTTTCTCAGGGTCGTTAAAAGTTGGGTTTATGTGGTAAAGGCTTAGACTGAATCATGAGGAAGAATAGTGCGCTGACATGCGGTAAAATGTAAAAATACCTTGGTCCTTAGAGGTTGATAGTTTTTGCAGGGGCATGTAACCCCCTTCTCATAGAGTATAAATTCAAATACATGTATCCGAAGAAATACATGTATACCTACCTGAAAGTACGAGGAAACAAAGACAGCTGCCCCGACATACATGTAATAAATGGAATATTTGGTCATCTTGTTGTTGAAATCTTCCAACAAGGTGTCATTACTTGTAAGATTACCAGGCACTAAAAATGTAGGGTAAAAAATTAACCCTTTACCGAACGACAATATTCTAGGCTTGTCTAAATCGAAATCGTCTTAAGACGACAAAATAAAAACAACTCAAAATTTGAAATTTGTTTTGTAAAGGGTACAAAACATTGTGGGAAAAGGAGAAAATGCTGGTTTCCAGCATTTTCTCCTTTTCCCACAATGTTTCCTTAAGGCGTCTTTCTTAGAGTCGTCAAAAGTAGGGTTTGTGTGGTAATGGTATAACCAAAGGAAAAAAAGGAGCTCATAATTATGCTAGGATTTATCTTTGCAAGGAAAGGAAACAATGTCCACAAAAGATAATATCCTGATCTCCAGCATTTTCTTTTTTCTCTAAAACATTTTTATCATTATCTCCTGCTAGATGGCATTCTACAAATACTCATCTATCTAATTTGGGCATCCTGGCTACAGAACTGGACTATTTTTCTCTGCAACAACCGTTACTTTGAATTTCAAATCAAATTAAACATTTACTCAATAAAATGCAACTTGGCGTGATTCACTCAGCTATGAGATGTTTCCTCAAACATATTTGTCCATTGCTACTTTATAGCACATATTACTACAGACTCCCTGATATCGGGATGAATGATGCGTCATATGAGGTGGAATCTTCAAAGAATATGAAATGCGCAGACAACACATTTTTATAAGCATTCTTTTTTTCTCAGGGTCATTATTAATGTTAATGATATGCATTTCAAATAACAACCTAAATTGAGGAGGACAATGAGTCTGCTGCAGACAAATCATAAATTTTCTTCTTTTCCCCCAATGTTTTCAGAGGCTTTATTCTCCATTGTTGTCAAGACTCAGCATTGTGTGGTAATGAATAAGAATCATTGGCTAATCCTTTACCATACGAGAAATTGTTAGACCTGTCCGAAATGAAAACACTAATTTTGCAGATGACAGTTTCAATGTGGCTCAAATGAAATGATCTTTCTTTGATAGGGTAGAAAACATTGTGGGAAAAAGAGAAAATGCTGGTTACCAGCATTTTCTCTTTTTCACACAATGTTTTCAAAAGTCTTCTCTTTCAGGGGCGTGAAGGTCGTCGTTCTGTGATAAAGGGTTAATATATGTCCAGGATTCATTTAAATAGCTTTCCTTCTGCGCACCTCGTCTCATCAGGTAAAATGAGTGGCATAACATATTATTGAATAATACTCTGATTAGCTGATTCCTGAATACTCTTATCAATGTTACTGTTGTTTGCGAAATTGTCACACCAGTTTCTATTATTAAATTCCCATTTTTTAATTCATGTTCGAGGACAATTACATTTGAATTTTTGCACGAAAACACAATTTTAAACTTGTAGGCAAACTGAAAGCATTTGTGGTCAATAAATTTCTTTTATATCAGTCTGAGTATCAGAGCACTTCCAGTACCTTGATTATTTCGTTACCGTGTAGGATTTTCGCCCCACTGTATTCAACAAAAAATGATTCCGAACTAGGGCTAACTAGAGTGAATGTGACTTAATACCCCAACCAGCTCTTTGACAGAAACAGACAAGTAGTATTTTGTACACAGTCACATGGATGATTGAGAAGGAATAGTTATCTAAATAAATCATTGATGGCAGACTGCACATGCTTGGCGTAGGTCCGCACTCATCCTATAGGCTGCCTCCAGAAGTATTTTGTGCTCTGGGTCTGCATTTACCAACCATTCTTAAGAATGTTCTCGGTCTTATTCTTCAAGATTTCCTGACTGTGAAAGTAACAGAACTTCTGATTGGCTAAACCATTTGGTTTAGCCAATCAGAAGCTCTGTTACTTTCAAATTGAAAAAAATCTGAAGACTAAGACTAAGAATGTTCTTCAGAATGGTTGGTGCATAAGGACCCTGGTTACGTAAAAAGAGTATGTTCTACTCACCAGTGACAAAGGTATCTGTCATATCGCCAAAGAAAATAAACAAAACTGGCCAGCCTGCTCCATGAGCCACTGCAAACAGTGAGCCTGCTACCATCAGAAATACATCCAGACATGTTGCTGTTCTGAACTGTAAATAAATCTCTTTCTAGAGTTGACAAGTAACAGGATGAAAATGCTAAACAATGAAATTAACAGTTTTAGCAAACCTGAGGAAAAAGACCTTGTTGGGAAAGGGGAAAATTGTAGAAACCAGCATTTTCTCTTTTTTCCTGCAATGTTTTCTACCTCATTAGGAGTTAAAGCTGATTTGTGCCAACTGTGTGTTGTCAGATCTGCTGTTACTCTCAGATAAGAACAGTCCGAAATTTCTTGTGTGGGAAAGGGTGAACAAGATCTTTAAGTTTTTGCAACAAAAGTAAAGTCCCAAATGGGTTCATCTCCATGGGCGGATCCAGA
Source organism: Tridacna crocea (assembly GCA_943736015.1). Lineage (NCBI taxonomy): Eukaryota > Metazoa > Mollusca > Bivalvia > Cardiida > Cardiidae > Tridacna > Tridacna crocea. The sequence goes on along the minus strand of OX031057.1, from coordinate 33,363,288 downwards.
GGGGGGACGAGGGGTCTGGACCCCTCCCTGGAATTTTGGCAAAATGTGGTTATCGGATTCGTGAAATGGTACTGGTTTGATATTGCACAGCATTTATGTAAAATAGTCATAAATTTAAAAAAAAAGGTTCTAAATGTGAAGACCTCCTCATGTTTAGAACTAGAAACGTTGACTTTTCTTGTAAGCGGCTTACATCCACTGAAATCCGGAAATCAAAGTATCATTAATAAGACGAGTGTGTTTTCAGTGGGACCCCCCCCCCAAGAAAGATATCTGGATCCGTGCATGATCTCCATGCTGGTGACACAGAGAAAAACTTGAACAAAAAAAAATTCTAGAGAGAGAGACAGTGATAGAGAGAGAGAGAGAGAGAGAGAGAGAGAGGGTGGGAGGTAGGGAGGGAGGGAGAGGGAGAGAGAGAGTTATTGTAATATTTGATGTACCAGTTGGGCAAGTGATGCAGACTTCTTGGTCTCTTCTTCTTTTCTGAAAATATCAAACAAATGCTGTTATTATGAATTTCAAAGAAACAGACAAAACCAATACACAACTCAGGATGAAGGCTTTTGGAAAACATGGTGGGAAAAAAGAAGAAAATGCTGGTTACCAGTACAAACATGAACAAAGACTATCCATTAAACCTTTCATTATCTTAAGGCCTTTAGGAAGTTGTTTATAACATGTAAGTCTTGCAAAAGAACTGATGAAATCTTTTGTGTGTGGCTGCCATTTTGTGCGTTTTCAGCAATGTGAATTACTCAAGTAACAGATGAAATTAGCTGTTTTTTTCTAATGTTCTGCGTTTATATTGAAATTATTTGTATTTCAAACGAAGAATTATTGATTATGCAAGCAACAGGTATGCTCCAATCCTCATTTTGTGCTCTATTTGTGAAATTATGAGAGGTCAAAGTTGCGCACAAAATCTGTGCGGAGATTTCAACTGTTTTTGTCTTGATCATCTTCGAACCCAGAACATTACCTCGGGGACAGTTATCTATACTAAATCTATTGGGCCTATAGTCTTTATGAGTGTCATTACTAGCAATTTCTCTTCGTCCCACAGTCTTTTCCAAAGACTTGTACTGCAGACACGTAAAAACCAGGGCTTGTTTGGGAAAGAGTTAAATTCCCATTTCTTAATTCATGTTCGAGGACACTTATCTTTAAATTTTGGAAGTGTCTATTGGCACGACGGTCGTGCCAATAAGGTCCAGTATTCGCACAATGGTCGTGCCGATAAGGAATGTCTATCGGCACCATGGTCGTGCCGATAAGGTCCGATATTCGCACGACGGTCTTTGGCCTTCATGCAAGAGTGTGTAAATCATAGCTCTGGAGTCGAAATTATTGCCAAGGGTTTATATAGTGAAACCTTCTTGTAACTATTCATTTTAGCCCTATCTTAGGCCTAAGGGATCTTATGTTTTAAACCATTCCCAAGTATTGTAATGTTTGGTGCCAAGGGATCTTATGTAGGCCTATCAGCCAATGGAGCGATATGCACAGGAGTGTTGTGGAACAAATCCAGTAAAGGAAGAAACATTTGAGTATCATTGGAGAGGAGTTGGAGGATCTTGGAAAAAAAAAAAGATCCCGGCCCCAGTCAAAGTAGGGGGAAAAATTAGCCGGATCACCTTGTAGGGACCTCAGTGGTCACAACTATCCGCACAATCGGTGATATCTTTAGAATTTTGAGAAAAAAAAGTAACTGGATCAAAGGGCCGCCGAAAATAAAAAACAAAATCAAAGTACTGATAGTACTGAAGGCCAGGAAATTGAGAATACGAAACAGTACAAGAGGTCAATTTTAATCAATACAAACAGGTAGACGGACAGGGATACAAGTGGATTCCACTAAGCCCCTGGAATTCTTGGTTTTAACAGGAAATTTTGAACTGATACAAGAAAGCACCGGCCAGAAACTAATTAAGCCTGAGCTAGGCATGTGCTCACAGTTATGGGGTGCTTGATAATGGCTTAGAATACTTTGTAATTTTTCGTGCTTGTAAACAATCTCAAGTCAAAATTGACCTATTCAATCGGTGCATTACCATCTTTGGTAATCTAAATTTTCTGAAAACATGTGAAGTCCTGAATGACTTTATTTTTCACATTTATGAGTCGTCTATTAACAGTAGCATATTTTTCCCCAAAATTTATCCTAATCAAATAACAAGTTTCTTAATTGTCAGTTACGTCGCGCAGTAGATTGTATACATGTATTAAAAATGTTTTATCACTATTTTAATTGCCAAATCAACTACCTCTATTTAATTTCCATTGATGACCCACATGAAATTAGTAATCACTTAATGAGAGATTGTAGGACCAACATATAATTACAATTAAAAACTGAGACTTATAAATAACTTTTACAGATGATAAATTAAGGTGCTTCATCAGAGGCAAAATTTAACATGGTGTTAGCTGAAAGAGCCTCGAAAAATATTGTGGTTTTGTCTCAAAATCAGGATGCTCTGTGGACAACACGCTTTTTAAATCAGCCTTGCTGGTGTAACGTAATTTTGATAGAGAGAGAAAATAGGCCGTTTGAAAGATATTTGTAGCTTGCACTAGTCAGTATGCCTCCAATCCCCAGATTTCCAGAATTATCAATATTGAAAGTATCTTGCAGACAAATGAAGTGTTGCTAAAATGATGGTTTTATCAGTGGAATATAGTTTAGTTGGTAGCGAAGTACACTTTGAGAGTCCACAAGCTCGATCAATTTCCTATATTGAGGACTGATGATGGGTATTGTGATAGGGTACAGTTCTCTCTCATCACATACTAAACATACTAAACATACAGGTTTCTGAAATCTAAGTACTTTAAATGTCTGTAAATAAGTGTTTTTTTTTTTTTTTCAAAAATCTCGCTTAACCAAAAGACATTTTTTTTTCTGGAAAAAAAGTTGAAAGCAGTTGCAGAAGACAAATCAAATGCTAATAAAAAAATAACATTTGTCTTTCAAATGCTAGAAAATATTGTGGGAAAAGGAGAAAATGTTTTTGTGGAAAAGGGTTTCAATGCACAGTAACCAGAGATGGGATTCAATAAAACACACTTTATGGGATCGAACTGGTGACTTCACGATCGACAGCTGGACATGAATCTCGTATTGGGTGATAGAAAATGTACAAGTAGGAAAAGGCAGGAAAATATATGAGAGAGAGAGAGAGAGAGAGAGGGAATGAAAAAAAAATATTCATACAATTAATCAAAATAATGGGCATATATGAATATAAAGAAATACATTAAATGACAAGCGAACCACTACAGAGAAAAAATATAAGCATTTATTTGGTTTCAAATCAAAGTCAATCAAATACATATTTTAAGAATCACACAGGTGTAATCTATTTGTGACAGGTGTAAAAGGTGTAAAATATATCCTATCGGTGTGAAATAGGCAGTTATAAACAATGGCAAACTACCAAATAACTCTTGGATAAAGGTAACTAATACATTTATTGTACATACTAAAGACAACGAAGTTTCAAAAATAAATTTTATAGATAACTTGAATAACGATATGGATGAAATTTGATGTTGGGGTTGATTTCTCTAATATTTTATTTGGGGACGATTTCACCAGATTTCTCTGGAGAAATCGTCTCCAAGCAGTTTGGGGATGATTTTTCCAGAGGCCGATTTCTCCAGCAGTCGGAAATTGCTATCACAAACAGCGGGTGTTATGCAGAGAAGTGAACACACAAGTGGGAAATAGTTGATTTTTGTTGGTGTAGAAAGCACCACTGTCAAAGTACCCTAGATTTAGTCGATATACATAACAAAAAGTGATAAACGTAACACGGGCCAATATTCTATATGTACATGTAGTTTGCTTTACAATAGCATTTCAGCGGAGACGCGTTTTCTGACACATATGTTCAAATGTCAACACAACGTTATAGATATTAACCGTATAGCTTGTAGGAATACACAACTGCCAGATAAAGCTAAGTTTTTTAGGTTACCCCTGTATTAGGTCAATGTTAATGATGAAAACAGGGCAAAAAATACACACTCGTCAGTTATTGAAGGGTCGTAATACCCTTACAATTCCATGGCATTTTGCAGATGAAAGCTTTGAGGGAAACTACTTGTTTTGGCGGACACAGCAATATCGAGTGGACACACCGTTCAACATTTTGTCTGAAAGTAGTCCGGAAAAGGCAGCTTACGATCCCTATAGGCAAGGGAATCCGTTGAGAGGGATTCCCTGGCCTAAAAAGGCGGCTTTATAATATGGCAAACAAAATTTCAGGTACTCAAAACCCTATCCCCCTTTAAAAAAGTGAAGATTTTTTTCCCAAACGCAATAGTTAAATTACTGTTAGTAGTCCATTTTCTGTCGTGCGGACAGTGGTGCTTAACAGCACGACTGTCGTGCAAATAAGAATGGTACCGTTGTGCCAATATCCTCCATTATAGGCACGACCGTCGTGCGGATAGCCTCGGCCTTAAATTTTTGCAAGAAAACACAATCTTAGATTTGTTGGCAAATTGAAAGCATTTGTGATCAACAAATTTCTTCGATGTCCGTCTGATTCCAGTACCTTGATTATTTTGTAACCGTGTCAGTTCGCCCCACTGTTTTCAACAAAAGACGGTTTCGAACTTGGGCTAATTAGAACAGTAGATAATGTTTACCACCTATTTATGTTTAGTTTAGTTTAAACATATTTATTTTACATCGATTGAGAAACAAGTTCTTACAACTTATACTAATCTCTCTCGATTCTGCTTCCTGGGAACTACACCAGTACTTGCGCCGAATGTGTGGGCCAATGAAAAATCCCAAAGTTGACACTCGCTCCCGGGTATCGAACTCAGGACCTTTAGGTTATGAGGCCGACGCTCTACCTCACGACCACGGACACCACACCACACTATTTATGTTTGACTTGGCAGTCCGGCGAATGAAATAATTTTGTGATTCTGCAATATTCATACACTATTATCTACAACTATAAACGAGAAATCGTTCGCTATTTCGGTCAAAATTTATTTTTAGATAAGATTTATAATTTTACGATGTTCTCCTTTGAAGAGAGTACAAATGTTTTCCGACTTCTTCTTGCGCGAGAACCAAAATGGGACCCAGTATGACAAAAAGTTTAATTTTCGGGTTAGAAGAGAAATGTGCGACTGACAACTTGTTTATTTTGCAGCCTTGTAGTAGGACTAAATTTTACAGCGTTTCTCATCTACAAAATCGTTGTAAATTACAAATAGTTGAAATATCAGCAGTAAACTACATTACTGAAGGCGAATAATTGTGTATATTAACCATTTGCAGGTTACAAAAAAGATTTTTATCTCAGAACGGTTGAACATATTAACAGGAATATGATGCGGTCTTAAAGAATAACCACATCAGAAATCTGTAATTGATGTTATCAGCATCTTTTTCCTGATGATGATGATGATGATGATGATATCTCGTGATTAAACCAGTTTACAGATTCATGGAACTATGATGTGAAGTTATTTTTTTCATATGATGTTGCACAAATATGTAACTTCCTTTCCCAGAGCGCCGCCGAATTCTGTATTGTATCTTATTTACAGGATTGTAAGATGGAAGCAATAATGATCAAATCAGAGGGTGTTTGACCAAGATCAGACTGTCATTTCCCAAGCCACTGGGTGCTCTGAAAATCGCCGAGACAATGATCAGAGGCAAAAGTGAAATGAATCCCGTCGCAACGACTATCACCAACGCCCAGAAAGAAATCGGCAGAGCTGGAATTCGAATCAGAGACCCTCTAGTCTCAATGCCTACAGACTGTGCTATCGGGCTAGGCCAAACCCTCATCAGGGATCGTATAATAATATCGGTTTACTTCAAAAACTTCGTAAATACAGCTTGTTAGATAAAATGAAAGATAGAATTTTTGGATAGGTTTTTCGCGCCGCGTCAAATCATTATTTCTACAGTATTTCTATTGCATCATGGCAGACTGTCACGGCTTATTTCTCTCCTGATGTGTAACATAATATCTCAAGGAGGTAAAACAACCACAGATGGAGGTTCCACGGACCCCCCCCCCCCCCCCCTTTCCGCCCCATGTCCTGTAAGACCACGGTATCGAAGGTCTAGGGCTTAACACCCATTCCCCCCCCCCCAAAAAAAAAAAAAACTTCTTCCCGTCTCTCCCCGGCAAAACAGAATATGCACTTCTCGCGCTTAACTCTTTACCAAATCAATAGAATTTTGGACTGGTCCAAATTGAAAACATTTGCAAAAGACAAGAGAAATGTGACTCAAAAATTGCAACCTGACTTTGGAAAAGTGGAAAACATTGTGGGGAAAAAGGAGAAAATGTGATTACCAGCATTTTCTCCTTTCCCCACAGTGTTTTCAGAAGGCCTCTCCCTTGTGATCGTTATAACCCGGGAATTGTCTGGTAATGGGTTAATCACCCCCCTCCCAGTGAAATTACTCAGACGAGTTCTTAGTCACAGATAACATTGGTTTACATTACCGGTGATTCATCAGATGGAGTCATCAAAATAGGATGCTTTCTCGTAAAGGTCATGGTTTCGTGTTCGTGCCTCTGGGCAAGGAACGGTAGCGCCCCGGCGGAGCACTTGTGAGACCCTAGAAGGGCATCAATAAGAGTGTTGCATCAATCATATCGTTGGTTTTCTTCGTAAAGTGCCGTCTCGGATTAGCCTGCGTATATTGCGCAGGCTGATCCGAGACGACACTTTAAGCAAATGTCCGTATGCCCCTTTCCGCATTCTATAAGCCAATTAGGCGTAAGCAAGTGTGTAAGAAATGCGTATTGACTCGCGCTTTCCCTTTTCCAAGCAATCCAACGACTGGCGAAGACAGCTTCAGAAAATTTTGTGCGGAAGAAAGACAAAAAGTTTTCTACTTTTCAAATCACAATTTTGTCTATTCGCATTATTTTGTCCACTGCAATGGGGGTGGGGGTGGAGGTTCATTCCTGTCAATTAAATTATCTCCCTTGCCAGATAAAGACTGTGGGTAACCAAAATAACAGAGTGGTCCTTTTACCTGTGTTCCTTTGCATTTATCCTTGGTTCTTTTGGGGATGTTGCGATAGTTATAACAATGATTTTTGATGTATGATTAAGGTCCACATATAATTCAAATCAAAATTCTGTGTTTAATCACCGGGTACTCGGTACGTATCTATTTGTAAAACAATCTAACTAGATTTACTTGAAATATTGTCTCGGGAAAATAGCTGTTCAGTGCAAGATAATCAAGGATAAAATCCAAGTAATTCCCCCATGACAAATATAGTTCTGGAGAAGCATCAAGGGAAATAACTATAGAATGACCCTCATTGATTTTAATTTCAAACAAGCCCTAAAAATATCTTGTAAAGTCCAACGCCAAAAGAAGTTACTGTTTACTGTTACTGTCTCACAGTGCTTTCTACATTTTAAAGAGCAAAATCTGTCATTTCAACAGCATTTATTTTCTCATCTTAAATGCTTTCAGAAATGCTTTTGAGACTAATGGCGTCGGAACGATTCCAGATGTGCGCTATTTAAAACTCTGTCATTTAGAGAGCAAGCATTGGTGTTCTGACGTCATCACTGTAGGACAAACATATCGATTTGTACGAAATGTTGAATAAGATTACACTGACAACGTTTCTTTGCTATCAATAAGCCTTGCAAAGGTCCTGTTAACTTGGTCTTATACTGGACTGTAAATGTCTGTTGGGATTATACGGTAACTACAGCTGAGCTCGGTTGGCCTTGAGCTGATTGTACAAGACATGAAATCTGAGGGTCGCGTGTTCGAACTCCGGCTCTATCTCTTTCCGTGGACTGATGATATTTCACTACGAAAGGTTTATGTGTTCTTTTTCTCGCCAGTGATCATTGTTTCGACTATAGTTGTATCGGAGAGCAGCGAGTGGCCGAGAGCAATACTTTGCGCGAAGTACTTATGAAGAGCATGGATAGGTGCACTGGTTATACATCATAAAGGCAAAGGAACGACACTCTCGGGGTTAAATTAGAGGAACATCAGCTATTGCATTAGAAACAAAGTTCACAATGTGATCATGACTCTGTATGTGTATGTTTGTTATCACTCTGACCCTAACTTGACCCGCACATATGTCAATATAACTCTAAGGGTGTGCCGAAATATCTTTACAATTTAGACATAAAATCAAAATGTTGCAGTTTCAGGGTTGCCCTTGTCGAGAATGTCTACGTAAAGCGGACAATGCGGATCAAAGATCAGACTGCACGTTTTGAGCACGTTTTGTGCAGTCTGATCTTGATCTACATTGACTGCAAGAACATTAAAAGTTGTAAAAGCGCATGAAAGGTTAACCCTATCGTCGGTTTACTTCAAAAACCTCGTAACTACAGCTTGAAACAAGCTGTAGTTACGAGGTTTTTGAAGTAAACCGACGTTATGATTGTTATCATGAACCACCACCTCAAGATAACATTGTACAATATGGATAAATTGTTCAAGAAAGTGAAAGATGTACAGGGGGTGGGGAAAAGGATTTCTTAAGTAACCTATAAGCCTATATGTTTTAACGACCTTGGAGAAGAGCGTATTTGAAAACACGGTATGAAAAAGATAAAATGCTGATATGAAGCATTTTTCCTTACCTCACAATGTTTACTTCTCTTTCAAAGACACATATACCTTCATTCGAGTAGAATTAAATAATGCTCTACGACTGCTCGTATGGTAATGAGTGAGAAATAGCAACAGAGAGAGAGAGAGAGAGAGAGAGAGAGAGAGAGAGAGAGAGAGAGAGGGGGGGAATAGAACCATAGAACCAGAGTGCCAGAGTCCACAGGTAGAACCAGAGGGCCAGAGTGCCACAGGGCCAGAGATAGAACCATAGAACCAAAGGGCCAGAGTGCCACAGAGCCAGAGATACAACCAGGGGCCCAGAGTGCCACAGAGCCCGAGATAGCACCACAGAACCAGAGAACCATATAGAACCAGAGGGTGAGAGTGCCACAGAGCGAGCGATAGAACCATAGAACCAGAGGGCCAGAGTGCCACAGAGCCAGAAATAGAACCAGAGTGCCACAGAGCTAGAGATAGAACCATTAAACCAGAGAGCCAGAGTAATAGGGAGCCAGAAAAAGAACAATAAAACCAGAGAGAGAGAGAGAGAGAGAGAGAGAGAGAGAGAGAGACAGAGACAGAGACAGAGACAGACAGAGAGAGAGAGAGAGATAGAGAGAGAGAGTGACAGAGAGAGAGCGAGAGAGAGAGAGAGAGAGAGGTAGGTTTACTTTTTGTCTTCTTCCCCTTCCGCTGCATCTGTTTCCGCCTTTTTCATTTCTCCGTTTTGAGGAAGTGTATAGTTCTTGCTTTTCATATTCGAAACAGAATAGTTGCTCTTTTGAGATCAATGAGTAACGTTATAATACGGAAATAATCACGATAAACTGTACTCATACCAAATCAAAACGTCATGTAGAATATTTATTCTAGAGAATGCGAACTTTCAGTTGTAAGCACTTTTAAAGAAGCGAAATCCTATGATAATATTGACCAGTCCAAATTCTCTTATAGCTATATCGAACAAAACAAAAACGTTGATGCTGTGTCTCGATCGGTTCGTTATACGGAAGTACACAACTTATAATTTCACTTTCCCATATTGACAGTTCCCGCCACAATTCTGTCTGACATTGCACCACCCTGAACGTTAAAGTACGTTCGACTTGGCAACACAAACATCGAAGGAGGTCAAATTTTACTGATAAAATGTTGTTCTACCCTTAATCTTTTCTACTTCGGAAATTCTACATATAATGTTGAGGAAAATAAACCGAATTATCTTATAAGTTAACAACCAGCTTGTTCAGCAGTTAGTTTAACGTCATTTTCCTGCAGTAAACTTGTTTCGATTATTTCACGGCGCCAAGTGCATCTCTTCTTGTCTTCCCCAACTTACTTCATCTCTGTCTACACCGGATTATATTCACTGGACCTCTTTTGAAAGTTCACAATACAATCAATCCATTGTACTTAGAAAAAATTCTATCAAACAGATTTGGGTAAACAAGGTATAGATCCAAGATGACACTGCAAATTCTGTGCAGTTTGATCCTGAGCTATGTCAGTTGTCCGCAGAAGTCTACATGGTAGAGATTCCAAGGAGTAAAATTTTCTCAATACAACAGTATTTTCAAGCATCTAGCTGTTTGCTCTCATAGATAAAGTTAAAACTACGTATAGGCTTAGCATTAGCGACCGTTGAGGTAGAAACCTGTTGCAGTTGCTTCCCTCAGTCCTTTGGAATACTTTCCAGTGAGCCGGTGTGATGCAGAGAAATGGCCCTTCCCGACAAAATGACCCAGGTCATTATTCTACGTACAGAAATGACCCCAGAAGTCATTTCACTACGTAGACAAGTTACCCGGGTCATTATTCTAGGTAGAGAAATGATCCTCCGGGGTCATTTCTCTACGTAGAATGATGACCCGGTTCATTCCTCTACGTAGTGAAATGACTCATGGGCCATTTTGTAAAGGGTGGGGGTCATTTCTCTGCATTACACCGGGATTCAAAAGCGCAAAATTTTGCGTTCTACCACTTACAGTTCGGACCAATAGCGTTATGAGCATGGAACAGATAATGTTCATCGAGTTCACGGTTCCTTTGTTTCTATTTTTGAAAAGATATATAGGGCTTTTGATGCTGGGAAAAATACACACAATAGTAGTACAGTAGGACTGGCTGTCTTTATAAGAACGAAACAGAGGATGGGATGCTTAGAATACGAGAACAACCGAGTGAGAGAGGCATGAAGTACGATCAGGATCCGATATGAAAAGCATTAACTCTTTCCCAAACAGCCCTGGTTTTTACGTGTCTGCAGTACAAGTCTTTAGAAAACACTGTGGGAAAAGGAGAAATTGCTCGTAACGAGCAATTACTCCTTTTCCCACAGTGTTTTCTCGCCTATCGGAAAACTTTCTGCCATTCTCATCATGTTCAAAATTGTCATCTGCAAACACTTGAGTTTTGGACAGTCTAAGATTTGTCATTTGGGGGAGGTTTAAATATGGTAAGGGTCCCATCTGAGAAGCTTAAAATACGAGGTGCACAATAATAGAGAACCATCGCAGTTTCGTAGAACCCATCTACATGTATGAGCATCAAATAAGAGTATGATCCGATCTCAGGAACATTAAATATGACAAGGACCCGACCTGAAAAGCATCAAACATGGGTAGAACACAGTAGAATAGAACTTCAGAACCATCACGGTCGAGTAGGACCCGATCCAAGATTACTAGTTAAACTACAGACTGGAGCAAAAGGTGAAAGGGGCAGCCATCTTTGATTAACCAGTTCTAAATTGTATAGCCTCCCTTGGATTATAAATAGTATTTTGATTGAAAAAGAAACACTGACTGACAGGAAATGACATCATATTTAAATCATCAATATTACAAGAATTCAGCGTTTGTAAGCGTTTCATTTGTAAACACTGATATGGGTGGAAAAGGTGCCGAAATTTCACCTGAGGTAAGAAAACTGGCTGTGAATCTGCAACAGAATGGGCACAGACTTAGTGAAATTAGTAAATTGTTGCATCTGCCTTATATGACAGTTTCCAATATTATCAAAAGATTTTTCCAAAGTAGATCTGTAGAAAACAAGGCCAGAAGTGGCAGACCAAAAGTTGTCACAGACAGAGAATACTGCTAGCTTGAGAGGCTTGTAAAAGTCAATCGAAGAGATTCTTTGAGTGATATAACTTCAAATTTCAATAAAGCCAAGGACAGAAGAGTATCTAACAGAATTGTACAGTATCATTTGAACAAACATGGATTTAAGAGGAGCGTGTCAAGAAAGCATGTAGTGATTCGGGAGATAAACAACAACAACAAAAACAACAACAACAACAACAACAACAACAACAAAAAAAACGGTTGTAACGGTGTTTGGAAAAGCGTAGATGGCTTGTAAATAGTAATTAGGATAAGGTAATTTTCTCTGATGAGAGTCAAATAGTAACAGGAAACAATAGTATATACATTTGGCGAAAACAAGGGGAAGGATACAGACCGGACATGGCTCCCTCAAAGGCCAGTCGCAAGTTCAAGGTCATGATCTGGGGTTGCGTTTGTTGAAACGGTGTGGGATTTTTAGCAAAAGTGACAGGCAATATCAACTCATATCAAAACATACAGAAATACTTGAAAAAAATATTTGGCCAGTTATAGTTAGACATTTTCCAGATGAACAGTACTTCTTTCAGGATGACAATGCCCCAGTGCATAGATCAAGGGTGTTACAGAGATATAGAGCTAACACACAATAAAAAAGTCCTTTTCTTGGCCTGTTCAGTCACCGGATCTGAATAGCATTGAAAATATCTGAATGTATATTAACCATTTACTCCATAGATACTCATTTCTACTCATTGCTTGTAGGAGCCATTTGAAAACATTGAGGCAAAATGTGCAATTGCTTGTGACGAGCAATTTCACCTTTTGTCACAATGTTTTCTATGCTATCAAAAAGTATCATATACACATATAACATCCTTGCTGTTATTTAGGGTCAATGAGAGATACCATAGAAATGCGGATTAAAGTCCATTTCTTGGCCTGCTCAGTTACCAGATCTGAATATCATTGAAAATATCAGGCTGTATATTAAAAGAAAACTTGCTTACAGACCAACAGACACCATGTTAAAAACAGTGACAATGATTTGTTTGGAATAATTCAGAGAATTTGGATGGATATTCCCACCTCATACATTCAGTGTCTATATTTATCATTTCCCAGGAGAATAATGTCCGTGATTTGACTTAAAGGACACCTGACGAAGTATTAAGGTAAGACTGGTGTCATTGCGTTTTTGGTTTGCTTGATACAATTTGCCAATTTTGTCAGTTAAATCTCTATGACTGAAGTGAGCAAAATCCAAGATGGCCGTCATTTCAGCAATACTTTTGCACCTGACTGTATATCTGGAAGGTATCATGTCGCCTGCAACACGCGAAAAGGGTCATTCGGACATTTGCAAAAAGCATTGTCTCAGATCAACGTGCGCAGTCCGCCCTGGACACTTTCCGTTCTTACGTAATTATCTGTTTTGCGCAAGTCTACTGTAGCACAAAATCTAATATGGTCGTAAAGTGACGTCTTAGATTAGCCTGCGCGGACTGCGCAGGCTAATACGAGACGACACTTTATGCAAATGTCTGAATACATCTTTTCGCTTGTTGCAAGCCATGTATGAGTAGGACCAAATTTGAGAAGCATCAAATTTAAGTAGAGCTAAATTAAAAATCATGAAATTTCAGCATAACCCAATCTGGAAGCATCAAGTTAATGTAAGACCAGATCTGAAAAGCATTAAAAATGATTGGGACCCGATCTGGAAGCATAAGGTGAGAATACGTTCAATGATTGTATTCAGGGAGTTTTACTCCGCTTTAAGAGCATAGGTCAAATCACTGCATCAGAGCAACTCCACATGTGTTTCTTGGCTTTCTCACACAAGTACTGACACAACTTCCTAAGCCACTGACTACTTTGCTCACCTGCATCAGCCGTGAGAGGCGAAAAATCGAGTCTACAACTCTGATTCAAAAGGTTACGAGTCTGATACGATAACTGAGCTAACCGGCCGGGCTAAAATAAGAGGACCCGAACAGGGCAGTATTAATGTGAGTAAGACCCAATCTGAGGAGCATCAAATTTAAAAAAAAAGTCAGCTAGTAAAGGCAACAAATAAGAGTAGGGCCTTATCAAAGGGCATCAAATATGGTACAATCCGGTTTGACAGCATCAGCTTTTTTCGAGCAATTTCTCCATGTTTCACACTGTATTCGATTGCAGATGATGTGTCTAACAAGGGCCTGTACTCTGTTATTTTCCAGCCTCTATAGGATATGCATATTTGTAAGGCTCGTATAATCTTGGGTTGAGGACGGTGTGTGAAGCAGAAATGCGGTAATCAACGGTATGGCCATGGCCAGCCAGAATAGCTCAATAGGTAGAGCGTAGGACTCGTAAACGTGATGTTTCGATTCCCTTGAGGGTGTGGGCTCGATCCCCACGGCTAGCCATCTAAAATTACTTGCAGTCTTTCGGATGAGAGATTAAACCGAGGTCCCGTTTGACGGTGCTACACATCAAGCACGTACAAGAGGGCCAAGATGGCCTTGGATCCCTCACCTGAATTTTTTAGATGATCATAGCCTATTTTTTTTTCTTTTTAGGTATTTAAACATTGGAACCAAAATTATTATTTTGCAAATCAATTTTCAAAAGGTCATCTGTAAAAGTCATTTCAAAATCTGACCATCAGTTTCAGAAAGAAGAATTTTTAAGGATTCTTTATTTCCGTATAAGTGCAAGTAGCTCCCATTCACGAGAGCCATGTTTCTTGACGGATCAAAACTTTACGACCAAGTTTTGAAAAGGGTCACAACTTTCAAAATCTGACCAGGGTTTCAGAGAAAGAGAGTTCTCAAGAATTTCATCATGTCCGTATAGTGCAAGTGACCTCCATTCACAAGAGCCTTGTTTCTTCACGGATCAAAATTATGTAAACAAATTTTGAAAGGGGTCACCCAAGACACATTGCTGTGAAATTATCTTAAAATCTGACAAGGTGTTTCATAGAAGAGGAATTTTCAAAAATTTCTTCATTTCTGTATAGTGTAAGTAGCCCCCATTCACCAGAGCCATTTTTCTTGACAGATCAAAATTTCGCAATTTTTAAAAAGGGTCACCAAAGGAACATCTCTGTGCAATTATTTCAAAATCTGACCAGCTGTTTCAGAGAAGAAAAACTTTTAAGAATTTTTTCATTTCCATATAGTGCAAGTATCCCCCATTCACCAGAGCCGTGTTTCTTGACGGATCAAAATTTCTCAAACAAATTTTGAAAAGGGTCACCCAAGAAACAACTCTGTGAAATTATTTCAAAATCTGTCCAGCCGTTTCAGAGAAGAAGAATTTTCAAGAATTTCTCCATTTCCGTACAAAGCAATTAGCACCCATTTACCAGAGCCATGTTTCTTCACCTATCAAAATTTCGCGAACGACTTTTGAAAAGGGTCACCCAAAGAACATCCCTTAGAAATTATTTCAAAATCTGACCAGCGATTTCAGAGAAGAAGAATTTTTAAGATTTTCTTCATTTCTGTATAGTGCATACGTATAGCCCCCATTAACCAGAGCCATGCTTCTTGACGGATCAAAATTTCACGAACACTTTTTGAAAAGGGTCAGCCAAGGAACATCTCTGTGAAATTATTTTAAAATCTAGCCAGCGGTTTCAGAGAAGATTTTTAAAGAATTTCTTAAAAAACATTTAGTTGCCATGGCAACCAGAGTTTTTGACAGAATCAAATTCTGTGAACAGCTTTTAAAGAAGACCTCCCAAGGAACATTCCAGCCAAGTTTGGTCCAAATTGCCTCAGCGCTTTAGGAGGAGGTGATGTTTAAAGAATTGTTGACGACGCACGACGCACGACGGACGACGCATGACGGACGACGAACACCGGGTGATCCTAAAAGCTCCTCTTGAGCACGTTGTACTCAGGTGAGCTAAAAAGAAGCGTGGAGAGGTTAGAATCAGTGTTTTCAAATAGTTTATTTGCTTTTGGTTTCAATAAATTTTGGTACATGTAAACAAACAAGAGGACCATGATGGTCCTATATCGCTAACCTGAGTGCAAACCTGTAAAATCAAACTTGTGACCCCTGGGCTGGGCCACTTTTGACCCAAGGGGCATCCTAAGAAAACACTTGGTAGAGGTCCATTAGGAGATGCTTCTTACAAAATATCAAAGCTCTACGCTCTCTAGTTTCAGAGAAGTAGAATTTTAAATTTTTCCTTCTTTGTTCCTATGTTTCGAACTTGTGACCCATGGGGCAGGGCAAGTTTTGACCCCAGGGGCATAGTATGAAAAAACTTTGTAGAATTCCACCAAGAGATGCTACTTACCAAATATCAAAGCTCAACGCCTTCTAGTTTCAGAGAGTAAGAAATTTAAAGTTTTCCTTCTCGGTTCCTATGTTTCAAACTTGTGACCCACGGGGCGGGACCAGTTTTGACCCAAGGGGCATCATATGAACAATCTTCGTAGACGTCTACTAGGAGATGCTACATAGTAAATATCAAAGCTCTGCACCACCTAGTTTCAGACAAGAAGAATTTTGAAGTTTTCTTTCTGTGCTCCTATGATTCAAACTTGTGACCCCCGGGGCGGGGCCAGTTTTGACCCCAGGGACATCATAAGAATAATCTTGGCAGAGGTCCAATAGGAGATGCTACGTACCAAATATCAAAGCTCTGCACTTTCCGATTTCAGAGAAGAAGATTTTTAAAGTTTTCACACTTTGTTCCTCAGTTTCAAACTTGTGACCCCCAGGGAGGGGCCAGTTTTGACCCCAGGGACATCATATGAAGAATCTTGGTAGAGGTAACTAGCAGATGCTACATATTAAATATCAAAGCTCTGCACCGTCTAGTTTCAGAGAAGAAGATTTTTAAAGTTAACCTTCTTTGTTCCTAAGTTTCAAACTTGTGACCCCCGGGGCAGGGCCAGTTTTCACCCAAGGAGCATCATATGAACAATCTTGGTAGAAGTCTACTAGGAGATGCTACATACCACATAAAAGCTCTGCGCCTTCTAGTTTCATAGAAGAAGAATTTTGAAATTTTTCTTCTTTGTTCCTAAGTTTCAAACTTGTAACCCACGGGGCGGGGCCAGTTTTGACCCCAGGGGCATCATATGAAGAATCTTGGTAGAGGTCCACTTGGAGATGCTAGATAAGAAATATCAAAGCTCTGCACCTTCTAGTTTCAGAGAAGAAGAACTTTAAAATTTTCCTTCTTTGTTCCCATAATACAAACTTGTGACCCCCGGGTAGGGGCCAGTTTTGACCCCAGGGCCATCATATGAACACTCTTGGTAGACGTCCACTGGGAGATGCTAGATAACAAATATCAAAGCTCTGCGCCTACTAGTTTCAGAGAAGAAGAATTTTAAAGTTTTCCTTCTTTGTTCCAAAGTTTCAACTTGTGACCCCCGGGGCGGGCCCAGTTTTGACCCCAGGGGCATCATATGAACAATATGATTTGGTAGAGGTTTACTAGGAGATGCTACATACTAAATATCAAAGTGCTGCATTTTCTAGTTTCAGAGAACAAGAATTTTGAAATTTTCCTTCTTTGTTCCTATGTTTCAAACTTGTGACCCCCGGGGCGGGGCCAGTTTTGACCCCAGGGGCATCATATGTACAATTATGGTAGAGGCCCACTAGGAGATTCTTCATACCAAATATCAAAGCTCTACGCTTTCTAGTTTCAGAGAAGAATATTTTCAAAGATTTTGCTAATCTTTTCCTTTTGGTTGCTATGGCAACCAGAATTATGGCTGGAATTCAATCTCTTGAACACCTTTGATAGAGCTTTACCCAAGGAACATCCCTGCCAAGTTTCATCAAGATTGGCCCAGTGGTTTAGGAGGAGAAGATGTTTAAAGAAATTGTAGATGACGGACAACGCACGATGGACGACGGACATTGGGCTATCACAAAAGCTCAACATGAGCACTTCGTACTCAGGTCTGCTAAAAAGTAAAAAACCGCCGCGTAGAAACCTCATAATTATGCTTTATTATATACCTAGCAGTGAAATCCTGGAATTTCCCAGTGTAATAAATTTTGATATCATCACTGACGTTATCAACTTTCACTTTCACTTCATGACGTAAGTTGGGAACTACTTTTATTTTCGACTACATTTTTTTCGACTTTCAAACGCAAAATTACAAATAATGATGTTAATAAGGTATATAATAAATAGAATAATCAACTAGTTATTTTTGATATGAAAAATATCTCACTCGGACGCGTTGTAAGGCGTTAAAAAAAAACTCGTGCTGCGCACTCGTTTTTTCAACGCCTAACAACGCATCCTCGTGAGATATTTTTCATATCAAAAACAACCAGTTGATTATCCTCTATTTACATGACGTTCATTTGGCCTTCTTGTCGCTTTTTCAAGTCGCATGACCTTATCCAGCAGTCTTCTTTTTCTTTTTTAGCGAAATTCTTCTTTTTTTCTGCTGCTTTGATTTACACGTATTTGCTTATTGAAAAATTACAATTATTTAAGGGGTCATTTGCAGACATGGCAAATTGATTTAACAAATATATTTTTCTGATATTCGTCATGTAGAAATAAACCACGCCAATTTCCTGTTTCGGCTTTTTGATTTCGCTTTATTTACAAAACCATGACGAAACAGACTGTGTATCAGTACAATTTCGCAAGAAAAATGGATTTAGACAGCAAATTTTGTGACAGTCTGCCTTTTAAAATCACTACTGTTGGAGAGGTCTGATGACCTCTCCCAATTATGTCATTGTAAAACGGCCCAGTATCGAGGTGTCAAAAACAGTTAGATCTAGATTACTTCCCTTCATTTGTCCACTGTTCTCGTGTTTCGCAAAAATGTCTTATGAAGTGGTTGACAATAAGACTTTGATAAAAAATTGAAAAAAAGATAGCACATCGTTACTCAATTGTCAAAAAAAACGACTCTTCACTGATTGGCCTGCTATATGCGAAAAGGGGCATCTGGACATTTGCGTAAAGTGCCGTCTCGGATCAGCCTGCGCAGACGACACTCTCCGATCATGTGTAATCATGTGTGATTTACTGTTTCACGCAAGCATACTCTGAGACAAAATCTAGTATTGACGTAAAGTTCCATTTCGGATAAGCATTAACTCATTACCAAACGACAATATTTTACGCTTGTCAAAATCGAAAACATTCGTGGACGACAAAATGAAAGTGACTGGAAATTTGAAATTTGATTTGTGAGGGGTAGAAAATATTGTGGGAAAAGGAGAAAATGCCGTTTTCCAGCATTTTCTCCCTTTCCCACTATGTTTTCTATAGGCTTCCTTCTCAGGGTCGTCAAAAGTTGGGATTGTGTGGTAATGGGGTTAACGTAATTGTCCAAATGCCCCTTTTCCCGTCACGGTTGCAGACATTTTCGCGAGCCAAGGTTACGATCACTACGTGGATCTTACCTTGGCTGATTGAGACCGATTTCGAAATTCCTACGATGCACCTTCTGGTGCTGGTTATTACCCCCCCCCCTTTTACATCATATTTCTAAAAGGCAATGAAACATCTTTTTACAAACCGCTTACGAATACACATGAGGCACAAGTAAACAGTTTGCTTCGAATTGGCCATGTCAAAATTAGAAATAAGTGAGTAAGGTAGGTTTTTAATGCAATTTTGATAAGAAAAGTAGTTATTACACCCATGAATTGTGTTAGATTAAGGAAAAGAAGCATTTGGTTTGTATGTGAAACAGGTGGTCATGACCTTTCCTTCTTTGTTCTATAGTTTTGACCCCAAATGCGAAAGTGAGGGGTCATGGAGCAAGCAGCTGTTTTTAGCGGAGAAAACAAGGGTAGGGTCAGGGCACGAAAGATTGCGAAAAAACGGCATGGTAATGTGCTATTTTGGATTTTATCCCCAGATTGTGTGTTGTTTGGAGTTTCAATTCAGCTTGGCATTTTCAGGCTAGCTTCCTGGGTTTGGATATTGTGAATTTTGGAATATAGGCTAAAATGGAAATTGTTTTCAGGTTTTTCCGACCATGTCACTTGCTTATATTGATCACTGATATCACTATTTCACAAGTTGAACATGATTTATTGATAAAATCTAAAGAATTAGAATTGTGCTGTTGCATTTAAGTGCTCCTAATGATTTCAGGCTGACTATATAGACCTTTGTTTGAGGGGGTTCAGTTCGGCGTATGGCGGACCGAGTTTAGCCGACAACCATGTACTGCTACCTTAATCGATATGCAGACATCCACGTGGGTTTCCATGTTTACCTCCTATTCGAAAGGTAGGCGACCTTGCTCTATTGATGGTTTTCGACTACTGGGGTTTTATAAATGAAAATTATAAGGCTTTGGGAGTATAAGGATTATTTTTTTGTATTTTTTAATTGAAATAATGTACACGAGCTTTCGGCGGTACAACCACGTTCTTCTAGTGTGATCCTGTGATACAAAATTATATACACAATTCATAATATAATCATAATTGTTTTGTATGCAAAACTGGATTGTATCACAGGAGCACATTAGAAGAAGGCGGTTGTACCGCCGAAAGCTCGTGTACATTATTATAATTAAAAGTTACATTTCTCAAGAACAGAATATCATGTTTTTGTATTTTTGTAAATTTTTTGTCCCAAAATCTGAAGGGCCACCGTTAACCATGGGGTAGAATCATCCTTTGACATGCAGAAAATCAAAAGATAGCGAAAAGTTTTTGCCCATGTCAGCCTGACGTAGGTCGATACTTTTCGCAAATGCACTTAGCCCTCTTCTCATAGAGCATGTATGATACATAGATTGGACGAAACGTTGTGAATGTTTCTAGCAATCAACTATTTCTAAGAAGCCAATTTTTCTTTAAAGGTGGCCCTTCAGAATTTGGGACACAAATTTTACAAAAATACAGATAAATCATCCTAATACTCCCAAAGCCTTAAAATTTCCGTCCATAAAATCCCAGTAGTCGAAAACCATTCGCCAACATGAGAAATTAGAGATTTACTACAGCCTAGGTCGACAATGAAGGGAAACACCATCTATTTTTCATCAACAACTTGCTTATTTACATACTGGTTATACGAGTACAGACGAAGCTTCAAACATAGCGTCCGAAGTTCTAGACATAATGGAAAATAATTACATGTTTGTTAGGTTATGGAATCTAAGTCATTAGTCAAGTGTCCGTCACTTAACATTCCAACAATTCTTTTTTATTTTTGGTGGCAGATCTAAAAATAGCTTAAGAGGCTACGTAGCCTTTTAACGTAGTGGACCCGTAATTGAAAACAATTATTTCCACTATAATATTACCCTAGAAAATTTGCTAAGATTAAAAATGTACTACTTTAACCGAGCCACTTTTTCCTTTTTGTCCTTCCTAGAATTATCATTTATTAATATAAAAACCACTATATTTTCAATACAAATGGATATGATAATTATCTCCCTTTTCTGGAAACTAACAAAAGTATCAACAAATAATTTCAAGACAGACATCAAGGGAATTTCTTGTCGGTTAAAAATGTGCAAAAGTATTTTATTTGTACAAATCTGTCTTTATCAACCGTCAAAAAATTTTATGCCATGCTGCTTTAGGCCTATTACGGAATACCACCCACATGTGTAAGTTTATAATTCTTAATTATTGATGGTTTGTCTTATTTTTTCATATTAATTTCATAGAATCCATGTAGAATCCATAAATTAATGTTCAGTCTAATACTCATGAAACTTTGTCAGACTGCTAAGATTAGATATGGGCGAGTTGCAAAAGGGCATTTTTGGTCGAAAAGTATGTCACTAGATCCTTTAATTGTAAAGGGTTGTTGTCTGAGAGTAAAAAGCTTTGAACTTTTTAAAGCTGGTCCTGGAGCCTAAATTTTAATTTCCACCACATTTTTTAAATGTAAATTATAATACGGATATTTTGATGACAACTCAGAAATATGCTTGCATAAAATGCTGTTTTATGGTTGAGTTATTCTGTATCTTGAATGCTTTTAATAGATTTGAACAAAAAAGGGTCAAAACTTCTAACCCATTACCCTCCAGGCGACTCTCAGGACTATCAGTCCTTTGATTGTTTAAAGTTTTTCAATAAAATCGAGGAGAGTTTTGCATTTCTTTTGCAATGTGTACAAGACTGGTACCCTCAAAATTATCCCTTGGACTGTTAATCGCAACTTACTGACCTTTTGCGGACAGTGTAAATCAAGATCAGACTGCACAGAACGTGTAATCTGATATTTGATCTACACTACACTGTCCGATATGGGGATATATTTCTTCAAAAAAACATTCGAAATATTGTCGATGGTGTTTTTCCTGTGTGCCCGCCCGGGTGGCTCAGTGGTGAGCGTGTCGGACTCATGACCTGGTATTTGTGAGTTCGATACCCGGTTGAGGCGAACTTTCTTTCCGGCGTATTTTCGCCTCTCACCTCTGCTGAAGCATGTGAGAAAAGTAGTCGGTGGCTTTGGAAAGAAAGTTGTGTTAGTACCGGTGTGAGAAAGCCAGGAAACACATGTGCGTCACCGACCGCCATGATATGACCTTAGCTGTTAAAGTGGCGTTAAACCCCAATACAACCAACCAACCAACCAAGTTTTTCCTGTGGGTTTGAACATTTCAAAATAGCTCATTTAACAGACTCAAGCTAATGTTCTGCAGAATGGACCTGGATCAAAGTGCTACAAGTATTTTTTTACGTGCTACAATGATGTATTTTTGACTCATTGTTATTTCTCATAGCTGACAGTTTGTAATGTCTATTTTTAGATCGATTTATCTTACCAGACCCCTTTCGAAGATAGATTTAAAGCAAACGTATTTAAATTGGGATAGCCAACATCAATTAAGATAATAACTTTGCGTGTACGTCTTTACGTTGTTAAGTTGACAAAGTTGCGAGCAATTTCTCCTTTTATCTTTTACTGCAGCGTGTCCAAGTTTACCTGGCGCAAGAAGAAAGAACAACCCAATGCAGGTGTGAATCGGTTAACGAAAGTGTCAAGGAAGGAAAGTGTGGGTTTGTCAAAAACTGCACTAGAAAATGAACTTCTTTTTATCTAGACAAAGGTTGACTCGCCATATGACGGACGTGGAAAAAAGATCTGCATGATTTTTATCCTTAACCAAAGAAACTCGTATTGAACGATTCCAGATAGATAGCTACTGAAAACACTGTGGGAAAAGGAGAAAATGCTGGTAACCAGAATTTTCTCCTTTTCCCACAACGTTGTTTGTCCTCTTTGCTTCAATGCTTCCCCCCCTAGCTACGCATCTCAGAATCCAGGACAAAGTCTGCACTTCAGTATTGTACTATCATATACCCTTTGATAGTCACATTACCTTTTGCTCCGACCTCCACACTATTTTAACTCTTTACCACACGACAAAATTTTAGACTGGTTCAGATTGAAAGCATTTGCAGGCGACAAAATAAAGGTGACTGAAAAATTGAAATTTGCTCTGGGAAAGGTGGAAAACACTGTGGGAAAAGGAGAAAATGCTGGTCACCAGCATTTTCTCCTTTTCCTACGGTGTTTTAAAAAGGCTTCTTTCTCAGGGGCGTCAAGAGTACGGATTGTGTGGTAATGGGTTCAGCAATCTATTATCTTGTACAACCCTTTAGCAAAATTTTAGACTCATCTATATTGATTTCAAGCATTTGCAGACAACAATTTAGATGTGGCTCTAATGATGGAAGTGGTCTACATAAGGGTAGAAAACATTGTGGGAAAAGGAGAAAATGCTGGTTACCAGCATTTTCTTCTTTTCCCACAATGTTTTCAGAAGGCTTTTTCATTAGGGTCGTTAAAAGTCGTCATTGTGTGATAAAGGGTTAACGGTGTAGAGAGTGTGTATATATGCATATTTTTTTTCAGCTTAAAACTTTGATATATATGTAAATAAATCACGGATGTACTTTAACTTCAAGCATGACAACGATGATCGTCGAGAGGTGGCTCATTTTTTTGTAAAAAAAAAATTGGCTCCCATTTCCATAATGTTAAAAGCCAATATAGCTCAGTAGGTAGGACTCGTGAACACAATGTTTCGGGTCACTACAAGTTGTTGGTTCGAATCTCCGGCTGGCCAACCAAAACTTCTAATAGTCTTTCGGATGAGACATTAAACCGAGGTCCCGTGTGACGGTGCTATACGACAAGCACATTAAAGAACCAGGCAAAGCTCTCAGTAGTTTCGACCTGTATCCTTGCACTATCCCCCGTAACAACTAACCGTCTTCTGGGGGTGTCGCTCAGATGGGCAACCGGTAGCGACGATAAATAAACGAAAAAAAGCAACCTAAATGTTATTTATAATTCTGCTTTCAACCTAGACTGGTGTCAGTCCGTTAAACAGAGCCTTTTCATTAAAACAAAATCATCACGTAAAACTGCAAAACGAAACCTCTGTGTTCTCAATGTTCTGAATGTCTGATTTAACGCCTGTATTTCAGAAGAAGGGCAAGTAACAACACATATTTCTGTGACTTTGCTGTAGTTGTGTACCTTGCTTTTTAGAATGACTTAAATGAAGGGCCTGAATGACAGGCTACTTTCACCCCTAAATGGCTTGCAACACGCGAAAAAGGGAGTTCGGACATTTGCGTAAAGTGTCGTCTCGGATTAGCCTGCGCAGTCCGCGCAGGCTAATCCGAGACGGCACTTTCCGTTTTGAAGTAAATTTCTGTTTTGTGCAAGTCTACTGTAGCATAAAATCTAATGTAGTCGTAAATTGCCGTCTCGGATTAGCCTGCGTGGATTGCGCAGGTTGATCCGAGACGACGCTATACGCAAATGTCCGATTGCCCCTTTTAGAGTATTATAGGCCATACTGGAGACAGTGCCAAGGAATCAGGGTCATGTTTAACCCCGGTACCGAAAAATAATTAAGATAACACAGTAAGTGTGGATTAAAAAATCCTGAAATTTCTCTTCGGAAGTAGTATGTAGTAATAGCTTATATCAATACGTTTGGGGAGAAATGAGACCTGCATTAGCTCCAGATTTCCCTAAACTGCTGATCATAGCTGAGTGAATTGCACGAGGTAGCGTTTTATTGAGTAAACGTTTATTTTAGTTTGAAATTCAAAATAACGGTTGTCGCGTAGGAAAGTAGTTCGGTCCTGTACCCAGGATGCCCAAATGCGGGAGATAATGAGGTCGAATCTTCGAAGAGTATGACATACGCAGACCAAGCATTATCTCCCGCTAGATGGCATTCTATAAATACTCATTTATCTAATTTGGGCATCTTGGGTACAGAACCGAACCACTTTCCTACGCGACAACAGTTACTTTGAATTTCAAACTAAAATAAACGTTTACTCAATAAAACGCTACCTCGTGCAATTCACTAAGCTATGATCAGCAGTTTAGGGAAATTTGGAGCTAAAGCAGGTCTCATTTCTCCTCAAACGTATTCATAAAAGCTACATTTTTGTATTTTCTACACTGCTACTTAATAGCGCGTAATATTACAGTCTGCCCGCTTTCGGGGCTAGTGATGCGTCATATAAGACAGGTAGAATCTTCGAAGAATATGACATGCGCAGACAACGCAGACCAAGAACAAATACCACAATGACCGCGTTTGCATTGCATATATTCGATCCCTGGCTTAACCCATTACCACACAATCCCTACTTTTGACGCCCCTGAGAATGAAGCCTTTAGAAAACATTGTGGGAAAAGGACAAAATGCTGTTAACCAGCATTTTCTCCTTTTCCCACAATGTTTTCTACCCTTCACAAAGCAAATTTCAAATTTTCAGTCACTTTTATTTTGCCGTCTGCAATTGCTTTTAATTTGGACAAACCTAAAATTTTGTCATTTGGTAATGAGTTAAGCCTTTGGCTGCTGATCGCGACTCACTGACCTTTTGTGGACAGTGTAGATCAAAGATCAGACTGCAAAAAACGTGAAGTCTGATCTTTGATCTACACTGTCCGAGACGGATATTTCTCCCCCAGAAATTAACTTTGAAATTGCAACCCTTGAGTTTCTACTATGCAGTGTAAAGTATCGTTTAACCCATTACCACACGACAATAATTTAGACTGGTTCAAATTGAAAGCATTTGCAGACGACAAAATAAAGGTGAGTGAAAAATTGAAATTGTTCTGGGATGGGAAGAAAACACTGTGAGAAAGGGAGAAAATGCTGGTTACCTTTTCCTACAGTGTTTTCAAAAAGCTTCTTTCTCAGGGGCGTCAAAACTAGGGATTGTGTGGTAATGGGTTAACTTACACAGCAGGACAAGGGTTACTCTCCTGTTGATAAAACAAAGTAGAGCAATAAATCAAATCTTACTTTATTTCATGCTCATGAGTGAAAACGACAAAAAAGTCAAATCATTCTAAATTTCTGTGTATAAATACCAAAAACTCTGACTTACTTTTTCACCAATGGCTTCTTTTCCTCCGCATAACTTGTAGAATCCTGTCCGCTCTTTAACAATGGCTGTTTTTCATCCTCACTATCCATCATGATGTGTGTCTGTCTGTCTGTATGTTTTTATCTATAACACAAAGTAATCTAGATATAGTTCAGCCATTTACCTGTAAAAAGGGTGGGGTTTAATGCATATGCAAAATGTATCAACCCAGCGCCTAGGTTCATCTTGTTGTTGCTTTAGGCAAGTTTTTTGCATTTCCAAGGACCAGTTTACCCTATGATTCTATCGATTGTTAGACAAAACAGATTTTATGGATCCATGATGATGTCACGACTTGGTGGGTATAATGCATCGAGGAGACTTATTAAACCCCCACCCCCACCCCCCATCCCCAACCACCCCCTCACCCCCAACCCCACCCCCTTGCCAGGGTACGGCTCAGTTACAAATATGAAGGAGATACTGTGTAATTGGGGTATGGCAAAACATTATTTTTTTTCAGTAAAAATAATCCATAAGACAAAGAAAATCAAATATATATCATAAACGAAAGCTTATATTCTGAACTACACATGCACAAGTATTCCGAAATTCATTGTATATGTTATCTTTGTGTTGCTTTGGAATTTTCTGTATGTTTATATTGCAACTGACATTATAATATGTAGAAATTTAACCCTCAGGCTGTTAAGCGTGACTCACTGACCTTTTGCGGACGGTGTAGATCAAGGTCAGTCTGCACAGAACGTGCAGTCTGACCTTTGATCTACACTGTCCGATAAGGAGATATAATTTTCAAGAATAAAACATGTGAAATGGCATTTTATCACATAACTCCCCTTATCTTCAATGTAATACAACCATAATGAATTTTTCTTATCTCACACACGTGTGGGACAAGAATATAGTGCTGTATTTGGTCAACACTCTGTAATCATATGCTTCATTTCTAAAAACTTGCTGACTTAGGTTCCTGAAGGAAATTAGCGGTCAAAAGTCTTATCATGATAAAAGTGTTCATTTAATATCACTTTTAGACTCATACAAAAATCAATACATGCAAGTTTCTTCGTAACTATTTTCATTCGTAATGTACCTGTCAAAGTAAGCGCACAGGCTTCATGTAAATTTCACCACACATGATACATGTATACCTCTGGTTTAACACATGTCAGACAATAATTCTTGTTATACAGTAATGTTATAAAAAGAATCTGACACTCGTTGGCTTTTGCGGTAAACATTTATTAAACTCGTCCACAAAAAATGTTACTAAGCGAGCCAAAGGCTCGCACATTTTGTAGACTCGTTTAATATTTTTTGTCTCAGAAACCAACTCATGTCAGATCCTATATCTCTCTGCTTTTATTTTACTGGAGACTTAAAACTCTCATTCAAGATTTTTAAACAGGGTAAGAGTAAAAAAAAATTTTTTTTTTTCAAAACTTGCTGATCCGCGAAGGATTGGAAATACGATCCCTCTCCCAGTTCATAAAAGTCACATGTAATTTAAATGATATAACATGTACATATTGTAGGTTAAGGTCGGTCGGGTTGATTGATCTTGAAACATAAACTCTTCATTCATTGAGTCTGAAGTGTCTGCAATATTTACCTCTTTACAAAACGATCACGTATTTTTATGACCCTGATAAAATGGCCGGTGTAACGCAGAAAAATGACCCCCATTACAAAATGACCCCCGGGTCATTTCTCGACGTAGAGGAATGACCCATGGGTCATTTTTCGACGTAGAGGAATGACCCGGGTCATTTAAACAGCATTTTCTCCTTTTCACAGGGCAGAGTCCACATTACAATAGCCAAATTCAGCCATTTTCATTTTAGCTTCGTTCGAAGTTGTCCTCTGCAAAGGTTTTAAATTTGGATAAGCCTAACATTGAATCATGTTGTGTCTCATACTGCTTTTCCTGAAAGCGCAAATCGTTTAACCCTTTTCAGCTGACACATTATTGTTAGTATGTTATACCGTTGTTTCTATATTTGCATCCAAACATAACCCACTAATCTGTACCTTTAACCTGGATTATGCTAAATGATTTAACCCTTTACCAAACAATCCCTGGTTTTTACGACCTTGAGATAGAAGCCTTTTGAAAACATTGTGGGAAAAGGAGAAAATGCTGGTAAACAGCATTTTCTCCTTTCCCCACAACATTTTTCTACCCTGCAGGAAACAAATTTCAATTTTTGAGTTGGGTTCATATTGTCGTCTGCAATTGCATTCAATTCAGACCTGTCTAAAATTTTGTCCTTTAGTAAAGAGTTAAATAAAACTTTTAAGCCAATGGTATAAAGTCAAATAATCTTATTTCAAACTTGTTTTTTTTTTCCAGAAAAATATCCCATAATCGGACAGTGTAGAGCCAAGATCAGGCTGCGCGTTCTGTGTAGTCTGCTCTTGGCAGCCTTTCGGTTAATCCTTTCCCAAACGACAAACTTTTGGACTAGAACAAATTGAGAGCATTTGCAGACGACAATTCAACGCTAGCTGAAAAGATGATTTTTGTCTATGATAGGGTAGAAAACATTGTGGGAAACCAGCATTTTCTCCCTTTTCCCACAATGTTTTCAAAAGGCTACTATTCCAGACCCGTAAAAACCAGGGCTTGTTTGTGAAAGGTTTAATAGATCTATAAACTACATGTAGGCCTATATATACATGTAACTATGAGCCACAGCTATTTGGTAAATGTTCCTTTAATACTTTAGACTTCGAGGTGCAACTTGCCGACCTTTTGCGGACAATGTAGATCAAGATCAGACTGCACTGAAGGTGCAGTCTGATCTTAAATCTACACTGTCCGAGATGAAGATATTATTCCCCCAATACAAAACTTTAAACTAGCATTATTGGAGTTTTTTCTTTTACTGTCGAAATGAAAATTTTATTCCAGCTAATTAGCAGGATAAATGTTAACCCTTTACACCATAGACACTCATTTCTTCACATTGTTTGTAGGAGCCTTTGGAAAACATTTCGGCAAAAGATGAAATTGCTCGTCACGAGCAATTTCACCTTTTGCCACAATGTTTTCTATGCTATCAGACGGTGTCATATACACGTAAACGGCTTCATCCTTGCTGTTATTTAGTGTCAATTAGAGATACCATAGAAATGCCTTACAGGGAAAAGGATTAATAATACATGTATATTGATTTTAATTATTTCAAAGCTTACAAAATGTAAAGATTTAGGAAAAGGTTAATACATACAACAAAAAGGTAATTACCATATACAGTCCCGAGGTTGAATGTTGTATTTGCACAAAACTATATGACCTAGGTTTGAACTAGCATGTAAACGGTCCAGTGAATTTTATGTCCTCAAGCTAGTCTAAAAATAGTGATGATTTTTGATTAAGAAAAAAAAAAACCGCTGAGAGTGCCCTGTATGGTAATGTTTGAATGAATAAAAAACGTTCTCGTGCATTTATACTGCACATAATTCATTCTGATGAAATTGACATGAACAATTTCGAACGATAAAGTGATATCCTTTATTAAGATAAAACGATAACAACATAGAGTACTTTGATCCAACCTATTTCGAGCATGCAACTAGAAATAATCAATATTCACCCGACGTATACAATCTCCGAGCAGAGTTGTCGTTCGTTACTCTCACCACACATCTCTGCAATGGGCTAAATGACAAGATTCTTGTCAAACCGAGGAGAAGACGTTTTGTTACTGTTTAACTGTTTCATGTGTAACATTATGAAATAGACAAAGGAAATATGATTCTGGATACATTATAGGTGCATTCAAACTTATGAATTGATCTGTATACAATGGAACTATTTTTTTCGAGCTTCTTTACTGATCAGAATCTTACGCCAGTTTTAACAAAAATGGCAGCCCCCTTGAATGATGACAACAGTTTTGACACACCGATGGATCTTAGTTTATAAGATTACAAAACAAGTTATTTTCCTTTAAAAGACATTTAAGCTTTTCAGAAAATCCCTCTTTTTCATATTTCCTACCACTTAGTCTGATTGGCCGTGTGCTGTTTGAACAGCACACAAAGTAATCGATACTGGTCTTTCTTTCAACGGGGTTTGTGTTGCCATTTTGAATTCTGGTCATGTGACTAAAGTATCAGGTAATGACAGACTACTTTCTGAGCCCCGCTACAGAGGTGAATCTGAATGATCCGTAGTTAAAGAGAGAGGTTACATGGAAGTCTCAACTCAGCGAAATGCATTTTCTATCGACCGTAATCCTGGTTTTCACGACCCTGAGATAAAATCTTTCTGGAAAAAAAAACCTGTTGGGAAAAGGAGGAAATGCTCGTAACCAGTATTTTCTCATTTTTCCACAATGTTTTCTACCCGTCCAGAAACAATGTTCAATTTTTAGTTGCTTTCATTTTGTCGTCTGCAAGTGCTTTCAGTTTGGACCAGTCTAGAATTTTGTCGTTTGGTAAAGACTTAAACCCCATTTTCACAGAACGCAACTCACTTAGAATGTGAAGCAACTTTTGATTGGCTGAATTAAATGGTTTAGCTTATGGAATATTACCTTACCTTCAAATTCTAGGTGTTTTTTTTTTCCAAGAATTAGACCATTTAAAGTCATTAAAAGCGATGGATGAACTTCTACCCCGTCGATGTCGTTTAGTTCAAAGATATGATTAACGAGAGAAGACAGAATGTGGGTCTATTTTCATTAAGTGTAACTGTACATGATGTAAAACTGATATCTTGAGTAAATATTGCGAAACCAGCGCAGATAATTATCATTTTGTGTCATAATTTAGCCAAGATGACTGTGAATGCTGGAAACAGTGTATGATTCATGCCAGGGGAGTCAACATATTTTTCTAAAATTATCTCTGAACAAACAATTTGTTCATAAATGCCACCTTCGGTTGCATTCGTGCTGCTTTCTTACCACTTGCTGAACCCTTTATCAAACAATTCCGAATTCTATCGACCGTGCGTTATAAAAGCCTTTAAAAACATTTGAAGAGATATAAAAACAAATATTGCAAAACTAGCACAGATGTGTGTTTATCTGGTGTCATCTAGGGCTGACTTCGTTTGGAGCTATAGCCACAGCTAAAGTGACGTCAGAAAACTATAAATAAACGGGAAGCTGTCAAGTACGCATGTCATGAAGCGAACACACATAGCCTTTGCAACGGGTGTGACTAAAACGCGAACGCGATAAGCGGACCATATAGACAAAGAGGAAAAAAGCGGACGATATGAAATATAGAGGGAAAAAGCGGACGCCATCCTGCACCTAATTTGGTGCCTAATATTAGTTTTATAAGAGCAATTAACCTTTTTTTCCCAGATTAATCTACTTGAAAATTTGATAATTAATGATATATATATATATTTCAAGTTAGTTTGTTTTTTGTTTTTACACAAATAAACAGAAATGTTTGCATAGTTTATTTCACTTTCCTACATGCATTGATCGTTAGGGACATGTACATTTTGTCGTTGCTATCAGATAGAAAGATAATTTAAAAATTAGAGTCATAATTGAATTAATTAAAAAAAGCTGACTGTTTTGATTGGTCTCTTACTCAGACTCCGTGGACAGCATACTAGTATTCCGCGGGTGCAGGGTTATTCAGAGAATATAATTCCGCAGTTTATAGACTTTGACTTAACCCTTTCTCAAACAATCCCTGGTTTTTACGGGTCTTGAATAGTAGCCTTTTGAAAACATTGTGGAAAAAGGAGAAAATGCTGGTAACCAGCATTTTCTCCTTTTCCCACAATGTTTTCTACCCAATCATAGACAGAAATCTTTTTAGCAAGAGTTGAATTGTCGTCTGCAAATGCTTTCAATTTGGTCTAGTCCAAAAGTTTGTCGTTTGGGTAAGGGTTAAGGTACCATTTTCGAATTGATAAAGGGATGTGTGAGGAGGTTCTAAGGATTATCGGCCTTTTTCTTACAAGCCAGGACCATAGTGGTGGTATTGAGGACACAGATCTGTTTTTCTTCCGAAAAATCGCAAATTTCAATGAAAATTTTTGGTATTTTTCTTTCACCCCAAAGGTTTTCAAAACTTTTGGAGACAATTAGCTCTACCATAATTCCAGCTACATTTGATTTCTGCATATGCATTTAATTTCAACCTTTGAAAACACTGTTGGAAAAGGAGAAAATGCTGGTAACCAGAATGAAGTAACCAGCATTTTCTCCATTTTCCACAATGTTTTCTACCCTTTCCAAATCAATTTTCTATTTTTTATTCACATTCATTTTATCGTCTGCAAATGCTTTCAATTTGGACAAGTCCAAAATTTTGCTATTTGCTAAAGAGTTAAATACAAAGATTCCCAGGGCTATGACCAAGACTCATACAGTGTAGGCCTAGTTGAAGTCTTGATAAAAATCTTTTTTTGGTGTAAGGCAGATCAGGAATTGAATAACAATTTCTATCTGGCTAAAAATTGTTTAGCCAGATCCTGAATGAGTCCAGACCAATTAAGAATTTTTATCTGTCCTAGTCCTGATAAAATCGATTGCCTATCTGGTCTAGCCAGATTCTGAATCTAGCTGAATTCCTGTCTAGCCTACGACATTTATAACTGTAAAGCCAACTTTTACTATAAAGTAGGTCTTACAAAATTGATCATTTGAAGGGTACCGGTATATTTAAGTCATAAAAGCAGAAGTTTGGAAAATAAATGAGATATGCCAACAACAGTTAACATCATTTTAATAAAGTTTGAAAACTAACATGAAAATCAAAGTGTCAGATAAATCTAACAAGAGGCCCATTATGCCTCTGTACATTGCTCCACTGGCTTTTTAACCATACAAATTTGAAGTGATTGAGGTCCATAAGATAAAGCTAGATGCCAAATTTGGTAGCCCTGGGCCTTATGCTTTCAGACAAGAAGATTTTCAAAGACGATCAAAATTTTTCGGTTTTGTTGCTATGGCAACCAGCTTTTTAATTCTTTCAAGAATTTCTGGAGAAGACAATAGCAAGATCGTTTCTGTGAGGTTTCATCAAATGAATGGGTAGTTTCAGTGAAGAAGTTTGAAAAAAAAGTTAACACACAGACACACATGTACAACGGGCACCAGGCCATGACATAAGCCTGCTGGCCTTGGGCCAGTGGAGAAAAAAATGTCTAAGGTTGTTCATAAAAACTTGTGAAATCAAATGCAGCCACCAAAGTTTCTTTGTATGCTGCTTCAAGTTAAAGCAGAATTAGGGTAAAAGCCTTGTCCTGTTTTAAATTGAGGCAACAGGCATTAGACAATATAACATATAAATATCCCATCACTTCCTGTGGTAGAGTATAAAGAACTAGTGGCCCTTAAGAGCCTGAACTGCTCTACTTGCAGTGTATCTACTTATTTTCTTGCAAACTGTCAAAGTTAAAAAAAAAAACATAAAAACAAATGAAATTTTCATCAAGTAAACAAGAAATGGAAATTTTCAACTTGAAATGGCTACTTTTCCGATATTGTTTGTTTCATTTTTTTTTTTTTTTCAAAACCAATAGGGTTAAAG
This sequence comes from Tridacna crocea, assembly GCA_943736015.1. Classification (NCBI taxonomy): domain Eukaryota; kingdom Metazoa; phylum Mollusca; class Bivalvia; order Cardiida; family Cardiidae; genus Tridacna; species Tridacna crocea. The sequence goes on along the minus strand of OX031057.1, from coordinate 33,329,736 downwards.
CTATTGATAAAACAAACTTTGCAAGTACACAGAAATCTGACAGATAATGCATTCTTTATCAAGTAAACAAAAAATAGCTATTTTCAAATTAAAGTGGCTACTTTTCCCTTACTGTTTGTTTGTTTGTTTGTTTTGTTTTTTTTTCAAAATCAATCAGCTTGAAGCTGTTGATGAGATAAACAAATTGTGCAAGTATCACGAAAATCCAACCAAAAATGCTGACCAAATCATGTAAATACGAAATGGAAATTTTAAATTTTAACTCATTACCAAACAATAATATTTAATTTATAGACTTGTCCAAATTGAAAGCATTTGCAGACGACAGAATAAAAGTGACTGAAAATTTGAAATTTGTTTTGTGAAGGGTAGAAAACATTGTGGGAAAATGAGAAAATGCTGGTAACCAGCATTTTCTCCTTTTCCCACAATGTTTTCTAAAGGCTTCTTTCTCAGGGGCATCAAAAGTAGGAATTGTGTGGTAATGGGTTAACTGGCTACTTTTCCCATATTGTTAGGACATAAATGTGACAAATGTGCAGGTGAAAAATAAATGGAACAAACTTAAAAAAGATTATCGGAAAGCAGTCTTGAGAACAACAGTACAGGGAATAATCCAACTAAATTCAAGTACGTTGAAGATTTCAACATAATCTATTGAAACAGGGCTTCAACCAAACCTATGGTAGTGTATGACACTGGTAACAAATGGCCACTGACTTCTGACACATACAGCCACTCTGCCTTTTTAGAGTTATCAAAGAAACAGAAAAAATGATCCTCTGCAAAGAAGCACTCAAAAGTCCGAAAATGTTAAAATTATGGAAAAGTTGGACCAGTAAACCAGGACATCATGGCGTTGATTTTTATTAAACTCCTCATCAACCTCTCCTCTCACACTTATTAGAGCTTTCTCTTCACTTGATGTCCATAGGTGTATAAGCTATAAAAAATAAAAAAAAAAGGGATATATTTAACGACTGTTTTATGCCGCTTCAACATTATTTCAGTCATATCACTGCAGCAGCTGGTATATTCATGTATTTTCTGGGTTTTAGCAGTACTAGGTAAGGGCTTTGAAGTGTCTTGCCCAAGGGCACTCCAATGAAAACTCCAATGAATGCAGTGCAGCTTGAACCCAGAGCCTCCAGCTTATGAGACCCACACTTTACCACTGAGCCCTGCAGGACTCCTCCTGTGCTGTCAGGAAAAGATAGCCTATCCTAGTTCTTTTTCAACCACTAAAATCATTCAAAGCCACTGTATCTTGTGATGACAAACATTTCTGCCAAGGAACAGAATTTTGATTTGGCCTGAGCACTTACTTTCACGGCTCTAGAAAAGCAATGATCTTTCCAGTTCTGCTGAGGCCAAATTAAGTTTCAGTTTACTTGCCAATATAGAAGTCAATATATGATTTCATAAGATTACACAATTATCTCTTTGGAGAAGTGATATAACTCCCATGTTATTACTATTTTTGGTACAGGACAGGTAAGATTCTTTCTGAAGTAGGCAGATGCCAGTATCTGACTTAGTACTGGTTAACTGCCTATTCAGTAGAGTCTGGTTAGGATGAGTGTTGATATACATGTATAACTGAAAATTTGCTAATGTGGCATGAACCCCAATAAGCAATTATCAATCTTATTTCTCCATAATAGGAGTGTAAAGGGCACTGATAAAGCTTATGAAACTTCAAAAAACCTGCCTGCATGGTACTAATCTGACACAAGCTAGAAGACTGGTGTTTGATACCCCAACCTAGCAACATTTTTTTTTTAACATTTCTCCCAAATCATACATACCACATTCTGGTGAACTGATCATATCAAATAAAGATTGGCTAATTCTTGCCAAGTACATTGTGCCATTTTTGTTCACCTGCACCATAATCCTGAAAGAAGAAACAAGTGCAAATATCATATTGCTGCTCTTCTACAGTACAATAGTGATTTTGAATAGAAATAATTTTAGTTTTTTACTTAAAAAACGTTACGTTCTGCAAAACAATATCGTGGACGATTAAGATTACTCTAACGTTTAAGAATAATTAGTTCAATCAGGTAATTTTACTGGTACAAACAATATAATACAACTTGGGCCGAATCTTCTCACCCTCGGGGCCGAATCTTCTCACCTGCTGGGCCGAATCTTCTCGAAAATCGCTGGAAGGCCCTGGGCCGAATCTTCTTGGGTCCGAATCTTCTGACATCCTCTCCATCAATCATAATGAAAAATATCATCGGCTGAAGCCATCGGTTCGTTTGAAATAACACATATACTCCATTTCGATGCATAACTATTTGCTGGCATATAGGTCTGATCAAATAAATAATATGGAACGAATACGGTTTGTACTTCTACCTTTTCAACATAACTTACATTTCATTTCCTACCCCAGTCGCCATCTTGGAACTAAACCGACCGTGGGTGCAAGCGCGGTCCGACAATAGCCGAGGTTAAAGGTCAAATGACATCATTATAGTCCTGGCTTTTGATGTTCGATTGAAGCCATTGCTTCTGTAGCCGTGGCTATAGCCCCAAACGAAGTCAGCCTAGATGTATCGGGTATAACTTGCCCAGGATAACTGTGACCACAGGAAAGCATAGTATGATCGAAGCTATGGGAGTCAACGTATTTGTACTTAACTCATCTCAATTTAAATTTCACATTCAGCCGACTGCTTTCATTTGAAAACATATATGCTGACCTCTGCATGCTTCTTTTGTAAAGAAGCCAACTTGTACAAATAACGGTTATTCTGCTACATTAAGATACCAGCCGATCTTCGCAAGCCAAGGCTGACGATTCACTACGATACTCTGCCCTTGGCGGATCGAACTTGATTTTTACATTCCCCACGATACGCCTTTTCATTGGATGCAGCCAGTTATAACTGCAACGAATGAAATCGCTCGTACCATTTCATCTTTGATAAAAATAGAATAAGGTGCGACCTTTCCAATAGAAGGTAAACATGGAAACCCACGTGGATGTCTGCTTATCGCTTCATGTTGAATAATTGTATTCGTAAGCGGTTTGTAAAACAATATTTCATTTGCTTTCAGAAATATGATGTAAAGGGGGTAATAACCAGCATCCAATAGAGGGCGCATCGGAGGAATCTCGAAATCGGGCTCAATCAGCCAAGGTAAGATCTACGTAGTGGTCGTAACCTTGGCTAGCGAAGATGATACCAGCCATGCCCTGTGCAAACGGGGCTTGATTCACACATAATACCAAGTATGTCGTTACATAGTAATAGATCCCATAAAATCGGTTATGTCGAAAAAACGACGCTATTGGTAGATCCATTAATCTCCCTTTTCTGAAGGCATGACTTATATTTATGGATATATAACTAGCGTGCCTGGGAAATTGGGTGTCGTGCATTTCCGTGATTGAATGGTCCTCTTACATGCAGAAAATATGAAAATAGTAAAAAGTTTCCACCTAAGTCCGTGCAGGCTGACCTAGGTCGATACTCTTTGCAGATGCGTTTAACTATCTTTTGACGAGGCATGGGTTATTATTATTTTAACTCTTTACCACACGAGAAAATTTTAGACTGGTTCAAATTGAAAGCATTTGCAGACGACAAAATAAAGGTGACTGAAAAATTGAAATTTGTTCTGGGAAGGGTAGAAAACACTGTGGGAAAAGGAGAAAATGCTGGTTACCAGCATTTTCTCCTTTTCCCACAGTGTTTTCAAAAGACTTCTTTCTCAGGGGTGTCAAAAGTAGGGATTGTGTGGTAATGGGTTAAAAGACTAATAGTATTTGACCCAGAATAATGATGAGCGCGGGAAAACACAGTATGGTCCATAACAGGGAATTAACTAAAATCTGACTAGAAAGACCAAGTACATTCATGGTAATCCGTCGATTAGGTGCTGTTAACGGAACTTGCAGAGTCGTGACGAGTGTCTTGACCGTTGATCAACTATTATTAAACAGCAAAGAAATTCTGCACAATTATGCACCAAACTGCACGTTTTAGTGACGTCTGTTTCCAGTGACGTCCCTTTTTTATTGAATTTGGGCACTCGAAAGGGAATTTCTATTTCGTCAGCATACTCGATTCGCGAGATTATAATACAGGAAAATTTCGTTTAACGCGCCTTGAAAGCGTGAAACTTTGCAGTATAATAAATTCGTTGTACGGTCAGGTGGCAGGGAACTTGGAAACTTGTTCACGGCTGTGTCGAATAATGTCGCCACCTGCCCTTCAGCTCGGGGTGACATGGTTCACCACAGCCGTGAACAAGTTTGCAAGTCCCCTGCCACCTGACCGTACAATTGATAATGTCTATGCCAACCTTCATTTTAACGGTTTGAGTACCTTTACTATCGGTTTTTGGAAGGCGAGATTTTCATTCTCGCCTTCATTTGTCAACGCTCAGCAGCTTGCTGAAAATGCCTCTGAGCAGCATTATCAAAACGCCTTTCAAATAGTTCGATATTTCTCGAGTACATTAGAACAAATTAATGTCGAGACCATTGTAAATTTAATCAGAACAGCAAGAAGAATCTTCAAGTTTCTAGAAGGAATGAAATCGAATTCGTAAAAGGCATCGTTTTTGACAAATGCAAAATACTTTGGATCAGTTCATTGATACAATCAGGTTGCTACAGCAACAAATAAACCGTAGCTATATCATAAGCCAATCGAAAGCTACTAACATGACGTCATTCGCACCTACTTCAACTCCACAACGCATAAACAATTAACCAGTGTAATCGTATATGTAAATTTACGATCCCAGAACTAACCAATCAGACAGCTTCTTTGAATGACGAATCGCTGATAGACCCCTTTCCTCTGTTGACAACCTTATTCTGTCTTTGTGAGAAGTAAAATTTCAATGAAATAAATTCCTTTGAATCATCAAATGTTTAAAGAAAATGTTCTCTTTCAAAGAAATATAATTTTCTTTTATCAAAGTTGTGCTTGACTTTATGATCAATGACTTTATGACAATATTACGCGTCGGCGTGGCCGAGTTTTGATTCCGGAGACCCGTGAAAAGAAAAAGATAAATCAGTTGAAATCACAATTCTGATCAGTACAATGTACAGAAGTATAGCCTGGGTTCCAGTCTGGTCGCTTTTTTCCTTATATATGAGTATGATCGAATTTTACTGCGTCAAAAATGACAATAACATGATCTGTAACCGTTTTAACAAGCAAAAAGTTTTAACGTCTTCTTTTGGTCGTCACGTTGCTTAAAGTTCAGCAAGAATTCATAAATATTTAACCCTTTACCCATCACTTGAAACGACTCTGAAAATCAAGCTTTTAACAACATCGAGAGGAGAGGAGAAATTGCAACCGGAAACCGGCACTGTTTTCATTTTACCTCAATGTTTCTACCCTATCAAGAACAAATTTCGTCGCTAATTTGGGCCACCTTGAATTTGTCATCTGCATGAATCAGTGCTTTCAACTTAGTCTGGAATTTCTTTGTCAGGTAAAGAATAAACGCTTATCGCAATGAATTGTTATCATAATCACTAACCGACCATCTTTACGCTAAAATATCCCATTTATTTTCCTCGAAAGAATTTCCTTCAACTATACACTTTTTTCCAAAACTGAATAACACAATGATCTTGACACGGAGAATCCCACTGTCCTAGAGTGCATCGGACGTGTTCATGATTTTCTAAGAACACGGAATAAGGGCCTGTATCTGTGTAACTGTACACGATATATTTTTGTCGAACAAAGGAATTGGGTGCATCTCAATATTGACGAGTTGACAGTCATTTTGCTTTTATGTTTGCCGACATGCTGGACGTACATTTCGGTAACGCGGGATTAATCAAAGACAGGCGTTAATGTCGATGAACCCTTAATTCGCTTATTACGCCTTTCTCTTTTGAAGACAAGGCTGATGATTCTATAGTCTACACAGAATATGCAATCTTATGTCTGATTAGCTATATTTTAATCAATGAGACATGTAAAGGTAAAAAAAAAAAAAACGTGAGACATGTAGAAATTTGTTACCAGCATTTTTTTCCCTTTTCTTACAGTGTTATGAAAAGCCATTTTCAGAAGGACTGTTGATACTATAGATATTGTAATTAAATAGCAGAACAGAACAGAACAAAACATAATACAATCAAGTCGTAAACAACAATTCCCGAAAGTTTTTAAACAAAGAGCAATAGATTGTTTTATTCAAGATTGGCTGAGTACCGTACAAAATAGCGCAGCTTTAAAAGACTATTCATTAATTAAACACACATTTGGTTACGAACCATATTTAGATATTTTATCAAGAGATATGAGAATATATTTTACAAGACTTAGATTTTCATCACTCAACTTGCGAATTGAAACTGGGAGATACAGCAACCCCCCTGTACCCCGCTCTGAAAGATTTTGCCCTTGTTGTAACGCTACAGATATTGAAGACTCGTATCACTTTTTATTTTTATGCTCATGTTATAACGAAGTTAGACAGAGATTTTTTCCCTTTTGCCTGTATATTTTCGAAATCGCCCATCTGAAATTTACTGAACTGCTAAAACCCCAAGACAAAAACATTATTATAAAAACCGCGGTCTACGTCAATTATGCGATCGAAAAACGACTCGAAATATTATAACTCTTAGATCTTAAATGTTCACTCTCTACTGTTTGTTTATTATTTATTTCTAATCATGATACTTTTCAATTTACTTTTTTCATATGTGTCTTTTTTGTAATATAAAATTATGTCCTGTTCTGTAACAGCCCGGGGTGGAGTTGCGATAATTAAGCGTTTTTCCCGAGATGTAAAATGCCATTTTCATCAATCCAGCGCTCTAGTATAAGGGTTAACAGATCCACAGATTACAAGAATCGTATAAACGTAGAACACCTTCCGACGTTCCTTATAGGACCTAAGAAGTCAACCGTCAAATGGTGTTGGTTGGTTATCCTTAATAGGATGGTAAACATTGCATAAAACGGAGAAAATGTTCGTTGCCAGTATTTTCTCATGTTCCTGCATACTTTCAAAGTACCCTTCCCTTTCTAAAAAGCCCCATTCTTTAAGGTCATTAAAACTCAGCACTTGACTGTGTATTGTAATCTAAAAGTTAAATCTCCGTTTTGAACATTGAAAGTCGTTTGTTTTGAAACTCTTTTTCAGTCTTGATAAAATATACATGTATTTCAAATAAAATGGTAAACAAATAAAAGAAGCCTTTTAAATGAATGACAAAATTTTGACAACCTCAAGGGAAAAAAGTTTCAAAATACTTTTGGAAAAGGAGAAAACGCTAGTCGCCAGTATTTTCTCTTTTTACCACTATGTTTTGTACTTTTTCCCAGCCAAACGACACATTTTCAGCTGCTCTTAACTTATTGTTTGCTAATTGCTTTAATGTAGACGGCCCTAATTTTTCGTTATTTTCTGAAGGGTTTTGTAAAAGGTTACTAAGATGGAAAACATTGTGGGAAAGTCAAACAAAAAGTTGATTATTATTATTTGCTACTTTTCCAACAATGCTTTGAAAAGCCTCTTCTTCAACATTGTTGAAAGTCAGTGGTGTGATCTAAAAGGCTGGATCTCAGTTTCTGTACTCTAAAATGTACCTTTCTAGAAACTCTTTGCTCTCTCAATAAAATTGTCCATGGAATAAAATGTTAAAGACTTTCAAGAAATTAATCATCTCATTACAGAGTTACAGTTTTAGACCAAAATTGATTGCATTTTCAAGAAAAAACTATTCTTTAATCCTTTACCATACCCTATCAAGTACAGTTTTAACAATCTTGAGAAAGAGGCCATTTAAAGACTAAATTTTGAACAGGAGAAACTTTCTTGACTCTTTACACGCAAAAAAAAAAAAAAAAAAAAAAAAATCAGACTTTCCAAAATTGAATGCATTTTCGGGTAGCAACTTTTTGATCTGGCACCATTAATGGAACCTGTATGAAATAGGATGGAAGACATTTTAGGAAAAGGAAAAAATGTCAATTTGCATCGTATTCTCCTTTTCAGACCAAAAGTTCTCAAGCCTTCTTCCTAGACCTTTTAAACACATTATTTGGGGTAATAGAGGGTTACATCTAAGTTTCTATACAACGTAAAAACATACGGGTAACGGTAAATCAAAACTCTTTGCTATCACATAAAACTTTTCCTTCAAATGAAATGGAAAGGAGTTTCAGAAAAGTCCATTCGTTTTAATTTTTTTCAACTTATTTTCACAAGCCTTCTTCAAGTTCGTTAAAACTCAGGATGGTAAACTGGTCTTCATTGCACAGGAACATTGCACAACTCTATAGACTTTGCTGTATCAGGAGAGGCGATTAAAGTACAGGAAAATGTATTTCAATATGTTATGCCTGTATTCTAAACTCGCCTTCCAACAGTACTTTCAGTACTTTGATTTCGTTCGGCATAACAAGTTCGTCCCATAGCTTGTTCATACCATGGTTTTAGCGCTACTCCACTTGATTAGATATGAGTATTTATAGAAATAGATAATTGTTTTGATATTTGTCGAGACAATACCACTATGAGTTTTATATTGAATTTTGAAGACCGTCTATCGTATTTTGTGCTAGCCGAAGGAAATAGACCCAATTAAAATCAATTTTTCTCAGCCAAATGAATTTTTCGGAAGCAATCAGATACATGTATGTAATCGGAAATGGTATGTTGAAATACACTGAGTGAGATCATTTATCGTAGAAATACCAATATTTGATTGAAATTAGCTTCACTAGCTCATAGCTTTCTATTGGTGTAATGATACAAAATTTGCCTACCGATCCGTTTTCCATGGGCATTTTTATTCCAAAACCAGTTTGTCCCTGTTGTCCCAGTTTGGCGCTGTTAATCCCATGATTGTGCTAATCCATTTGATTCAGCATGCATATTTATAGATCGTAATAATTGATTGTAATGTTTGGAATTAAATGTTACGACCAAAGATGTTTCAAAATCATAGTTTTCAGGTGTATGCAAACTTCATTTTATTCGATATCTTCACATGGTTTCTCGCTCTATCCATCATGCATCCTACTGTCAAGGGGCAATACTCCCGACTACACCTTATGATCAAAGGGAGACCACCAATACACAAATAATACTAACTTTGTCATGTGTACTCTCCCTTCAACCAAAAAGGTATTTATTGCTTGGTAGGTTGACTTTCATGCCATTATTTCAATAATATTTCTCTTTATCTTTCAAATATTTAATTCAACGCAATAGCTTCCAGGACAAATACTACCTCAGTGTTCTCAACGCTTTGATTTGTTACACGATTATATGACAGTCTGTCCCTTTACCAAAAACAGTCCTGAGCTTTAACCACCCTTGGGATATAGGACTTTTGAAAACGTTCTTGTTAGCAAAGGAGAGAAGGCAGGTAACTATAATCATTTATCTTAATGCCTGTGTAATGCAGAGAATTGACCCTCCCCAACAAAATGACCAGGGTCATTTTCTACGTAGAGAAATGACCCCAGAAGTCATTTCAGTACGTAAAGAGATGACCCGGGTCATTATTCTACATAGAGAAATGACCCACTGGGTCATTTCTCTAAGTAGAATAATGACCCGGGTCTTTCGTCTGCGTAGAGAAATGACCTATGGGTCATTCCTGCACGTAGAAAAAATGCCCCATGGGTCATTTTTGTAGGGGAGGGTCATTTCTCTGCATTACACCTGCACATGATCTCAACTTGGAAAAGACTACAGGTTAGTCGTGTGGGTAAAGAGCTATACCATCCTTAACCCATTGGCTGCTAATCGCGACCCGCTGACCTTTTGCGGACAGTGTAGATCAAGATCAGACTGCACAGAACGTGCAGTCTGATCCTTGATCTACAATGTCCGATAAGGAGATTTCACTCTCCAAAATAGAACTTTGAAACAGCAATATTTGGGCTATTAGTATTAAATTGAAAATTTATTTTTAGTTTTTTATCAGGTAAAGGGTTAACCCATTACCACACAATCCCTCCTTTTGACGCCCCTGAGAAAGAGGCCTTTTGAAAACACTGTGGGAAAAGGAGAAAATGCTGGTAACCAGCATTTTCTCCTTTTCCAACAGTGTTTTCTACACTTCCAAGAACAAATTTCAATTTTTCAGTAATCTTAATTTTGTCGTCTGCAAATCCTTTCAATTTGGACCAGTCTAAAATTTTCTCGTATGGTAAAGAGTTAACGTATCAGAGACCATGTATCCAGATGAATAAAGGATCCTACATAACTAAGACGGTAAGGAGCAAGATTTATGATAGCGAAACCCTGAATCCATTCCTATTTGCACAGCTGGTCACGCGGGATTTTCCTTTAGCAAGATACTGCAAAGCCACAGCTACGTACATGTTAGGTATAACAATGCTTCGGGTAATTACAGATATGACTCTGTGGGTAGAAGAAATGCTGATAAAGACAATTTTGCCTTCATTCCACAATGTCTTACAATTACAGGCTTCAAAGAAAAAGAAAAACACCTTTAGAGACATACAAAATTTGTCCTATAAAAATACTTTGGGATTGGATAAGCTCAAAGCTTTGTCGTTTGATAAAAAGTTTATGGTTAAAAGTTAAAATTTTCAAGCTGGTAAAGTCAGAAAATTGCCAACAAATTTTACCCTTTACCATACAGTTCCTGGTTTATACGACCCTGAGATAGAAGCCTTTTGAAAACATTGTGGAAAAAAGGAGAAAATGCTGGTAACCAGCATTTTCTCCTTTTCCCACAATATTTTCTACCCTGGACAAAAACAATTCTCAAATTTTAGTCACTTTTATTTTGTCGTATTCAAACGCTTTCAATTTGGGGGAGTCTGGAATTTTGTCGTTTGGTAAAGGGTTAATATAATGCACTGTTTATTCAGATCTAAGATCAGGGTTTGTATTCTCTAACTATTCTTAAAGGTGGCCCTTCAGATTTGGGACGAAAATTTTACAGAATGAAAAAAGAAATCATGCTTATACTCCCAAAGCGTTATAATTTTCATTCATAAAACCCCAGTAATCGAAAACCATTCGAAAACAGGAGAAATTAGAGAAATACTACAGCCCAGGTCGACACCAACAGGAAACATGGTCTATTTTTACATGAGCAACTCGCTCATTTATACACCGGAAATATATAGATGAAGCTTCAAACATAGCATCCGAAGAAGACATTATGGAAAATAATTTTATGTTTGTTATGTTATGGAATTTCAGAGTCATTAGTCACGTGCATGTCACTTAACATTCCCACAATTTTTTTTTTATTTTTGGCGGGAAATCTAAAAATAGCTTAAGAGGCTACGTAGCCTTTTGAGGGAATACCATATTTTTTTTCTAATTTTATAATTCTTAAATATTGATGATTCGCATTGTTTTTTCATATAAATTTCAGTGATATATATATATATATACACGTACATGTATATATATTAATTTTGTGGGATATGAAAATTCTAGATACCCACCTGTAAGAAGGTTCTTGGTCTTATTCTCCACAATTTTCTACCTTTGTATGTAACACAACTTCAATCATTCGGTTTAGCCAATCAGAAGTCGTGTTACTTACAAATTTAGAAAACCTTGGAGAATAAGACAAAGAATATTCTCAAGAATGGTCGGTGAATACAGGCCCTGGATACATTTTTTGCAAATGTCCTTTGAAGTCTCGTCTAGTGCTATACTGAATACTACATACAAAAAGGCATGTCGTTCTCCCTGTTCTAAGTAGGTCAAAGTATGGGCTTGTTATCATGATTAAACCTTTGCCTGCTCATAAGCGCGACCAAAGAACCTTTTTCGGACAGTGTAGATCAAGATCAAACGGCCCAGAAGGTGTAGTCTGATTTTGAATCCACACTGTCCGATGAGGATATATTTTCCGCCAATTTCTTTTTATAATAGTAAATTCTAAGTTTTTTATTATAGGTTAGAAAGCTTCATTTAATTTATTAACTCTGCACCAAACAACACTTTCTTTTTTACCAGACCAAACTTGAAGCATTAAGAGATGACAATCTAATTGTTGCTACAAATATGGTTTCTCTGTTTGATACGGTAGAAAACATCGTGGGAGAAGGAGAAAATGCTGGTCATCAGCATTTTCTCCTTTTCCCACAATGTTTTCCAAAGCCTCCCCAATTTCAGGGTGGTTAAAACTTGGGATTGTGCGGTAAAGGGTTAAGCATGACAAGGGGGTAAAGCTATCTTATACTGCCTTAATTGATCGTGTATAACACAACGGTACTAACGTGTCACTTGGCAAGAATTAACTCATTACCAAACGACAAAAAATTTTGGCTTGTCCGAATCGAAAGCATTTGCAGATGACAAAATAAAAGTGACTGAAAATTTGTTTTGTGAAGGGTAGAAAACATTGTTGGAAAAGGAGAAAATGCTGGTAACCAGCATTTTCTCCTTTTCCCACAATGTTTTCTAAAGGTTTCTTTATGAAGGTCGGTAAAGGTAGGGATTGTGTGGTAATTGGGTTAAACAAATTTTCCCCGATTGAGATGTACAAATCTGTATTAACAAAAAAGCAATAATACAACAAAATGAAAATAAAGTATAAAATAAAATGATAAAAATACCAATATGATTTTGTGTGTGTGTGTGTGTGGGGGGGGGTGTTTACAAGTGACAGAATATATTTCACCTTTTTAAGTGATTTTGCTTCATTTACCTTGTTTTTTTGCCCTGTGTATGTGCCGAGCACCGGTGACGCTGTTGACAGCATATAGCACAGCGAGTAGCTGGCTCGAATCTCGACGGCTCAATCGGTAAATATTTCTTTTTAAAGATTTATGATAGTCATTGCGACATGATTCATTTCTCTCTCATTGATGATATTTCTCCACCCCCCCCACCCCCCACAGGATGGTTACGTGAGAAGGTGGCCCGTGCCTTTGGAAGAATACTGTAAAAGAGGTTGGGAAGCATGGATAGGTGAACTTGCCGACACATTACTACTGAAATGATTTTGAATATAGCGTTGAAAATCAATCAATCAATCGATCAATCCATCGATCCATCAATCAATCACTCAACCAACCAACCAACCAACCAATCACCGTCACTCACTCACTCACTTACTCACTCACTCACTCACTCACTCACTCACTCACTCACTCACTCACTCAATCACTCAACCGACCGACCAACCAACCAACCAATCACTCACTCACTCACTCACTCACTCACTCAATCACTCAACCGACCGACCAACCAACCAACCAATCACTCACTCACTCACTCACTCACTCACTCACTCAGTAATCAATCAAGAGCTCATTATAAGAGGTACAATTAAAAACAATCAGTCACTGAAGAATCTAATGAGGGGAAAAAGGGGGTTGGGGAAAGAAGAGAAAAGGTTCATAACGTTCGTGTAGTAATACATTATTTACATGTATAGCTATATATTTTGTGCGCTTTACCAGATATGGTCATAAACCCTATGATAACACCTTCAATCCGTATTTACTCTTTGAACCTAAAATCAGAAATGTGCAAACATGCATATTTATTTATCCAGACATGAAGACCGATCGATTCAAATTGCAAAGCTTTTTGTATGCCAGTATGAATCAGTTACAAATTATTAGGACATTTTACGAGCTCCAGATACAGGGAGTGGTTCTGATTTCACAGTGTTGGTAATATTAATAATCCTTCACCAAACCCTGTGTTGTGGGTACTCATTAGAATCGTCTCATTGAGACGATTCTAATGAGTACCCACAACATAGGGTTTGGAAGAGAAATAATGGAATTCGAATACCATCACTCCCTCTTATCTGGAGTTTTGGTTTTAGATTTTTAAAAAGATGCACATATCATGCACCCTGATCTTCATTTACAATCTCTGCTAAAGCAACTGAAATGTCATTTGTGTGCTGACAATGTTGATTCATCGCATCCTGACATAATATTTACAGCAAAGCACTTTGAATGGTACCGGATAAAAAAAAATAGACTGTCCCGAAATGAATTCAATTTTATGAAAAATCAAATGTGGCAAAAAAGGTAAGAAATAATCTCAGACAAAGTGCAAAGTATCGCATGATAGGGAAGAACCGCTGGTTAGAAGCATCTTCTCCTTTTTCCACAATGTTTTCTACCCTGCTGGAAACGAATTTTAATTTTTGATTTATGTTCATTCTGTCGTCTGCTAGTGCTTTCAATTTGGACCAGTCTACAATTTTGTCGTTTGGTAAAGGCTTAATATAAAGGTGAATGTAAAAAAAAAAACGACAACCGACAACCATAGAAATGACTAAATAGGGCAAATTCTACTTATGCTACAATATTTTTCAAAAAGTCATCAATTACAAGACAAAAAGGATGCCCATGTCAAATGACAGAATCACAAACTAGCCTAAACAGAAAATATTTGCTGTCAAAAAATCAATTGTGACTAAAATATCGGACTTTTTGTTGTCGTTGTTGTTCTTTTTGAATGTTAGAAAACATTGTGGAAAAAGGGAGAAATGCTGGTTACCAGCTGGTTACCAGCATTTTCACCTTTTTTTTTCACAAAGTTTTCAAAAGTCTTCCTCAATAAAGTAGTTGCAACAAGGAATTGTATGGTAAAGTGCTCAGCAAACAAAGCCTGTTATCTGTAGAAATTTATGACTCCTGATCCTTTAACAAATCATCTCATGTTCTTACGACTTTCATCCTCGCAAGCCAAGGGTGACTATCAACTACGCCACTCTACCCTTGGCGGATCAAGCTTGATTTCGACATTCCCCCGATACGCATTTTCATTGGTAGCAGCTAGCTCTACTGCATCAAATCGCTCGTAGCGTTTCATCTTTGATAAAAATAAAACAAGGTCGCAACCTAAATAAAAATAGAAGGTAAACATGGGTACCTTCGTAGATGTGTGCACAGTATGTAATGATTCATTGCCGAAAAAACATAGAACATTCGTAAGCGGTTTGTGAAACGATATTTTTTGGCTATCAGAAATGAGATGTAAAGGGAGATAATAACAAGCATCCAATAGGGGGCGTATTCCGGGAATATCAAAATTGGGCTCGATCTGCCAAGGTAAGACCCACGTAGTGATCGTAACCTTGGCTCGCGAAGATTTGCGACTTTGTGAAAGAAAGTTTTTGAGATGATTATGGAGAAATGAGAAAATGCTGGTGACCAACATTTTCTTCCTTTTCAACAATATTTCGAAAAGCCTTCCTTCTCACGCTCGTTAAAACTCAAAGAAATAGTATAAAACACTGTAGGTAAAGAAGAAAATGCTATCTACCAGGAATCTCCTTTTTTCCCACATAATTTCTATTATGTCTCCCCTTTTCCGGGTCCTTCAAACTCTAAGAAAAGGGAAATACATTGTTGGAAAGGGAGAAAATGATGGTTACACTTTCTTTCACCCTGTATTCAAAAGCATTTCTTCTCTCGTTCTCTAACACTCGAGATTGTGTAGAGAGTTCACTCCCCGAACAGATTTCGAACTGATGGCCTCAAAACTTATTCGTTTACAAGCCTTGGTGTATACGATGTGGACAAGTTGGATTTAAAAAAAAAAGAGGCCAGGAGAGGTCAGCATCAATGTTTTCAAATAGTTTATTGGCTTTCAATTTCAATATATTTTGGTATACATATAAACAAACGAGTAAAGAAAAGCACCACGATGGTCCTATATCGCTCACCTGAGTATATTAGTAATTTATATGGTTTATCAAGGGCAGGCTATTAATTCTTTTCAAATAAGGCATACCCTGGGGTTTGTCACAAGAAGATGTTTACAGATTTTCTTCTTTTCTTTGGCCAGTGAAGCTAAAAACTGCTGCTTATCATCAATTTTTTTTTTAACTGTGTCTTGTTCCCTTTTTGACTTGTGGTTTAACCCTTTCTCAAACGGCAAATTTTAGATCAGACCAAATTCAAAGCATTTTGCTGATGACAAATTAACAGTTGCTAACAAGATGATTTTTCTAAATGATAGGGTAGAAAACATTGTGGGAAAAGGAGAAAATGCTGGTTACCAGCATTTTCTCCTTTTCCCACAATGTTTTCAAAAGGCTTCCATTCCTGACAAGTAAAAACCAGGGATTATTTGGGAAAGGGTTAACCTATTACCAGATGACAAAATTTTAGGCTGGTCCAAATTAAAACAAATTGCAGACGACACATTAAAGTGCATTTAAAATGAAAAAAAAAAAAATGCCATATAGGGTAGAAAAAATTGTGAGAAAGGAGAAATTGCTTGTTACAAGCAATTGCTCCTTTTCTCAGACTGTTTTTCAGAGCTATATATCGTTAGTGCTTCAAAATGCAGCATTGTGTGGTAATGGGTTAGTAACATTAAATTTGTCGTCTGCAATATCTTTTAATTTTGACCGGTCTAGAATTCTGTGGTTTGTCAATGGATTAATATGGTATTCTTTATCTTATTGTATTTCAACGAATGGTCATGATAATTATGATTTCTAGACTTAACGTGATCCTATCTGTACATAGTGTTATATTTTACTTTGTTTGTTTGTATGGGGTTTTGAGATCACTTTCAACAGTAGTTCAGTTATATTCCTGAGGCTGGTGCACCTTATTATGGCTTCCTGTTGTTTCTCACACCAGTACAACTACAACATACTGTGACTTTGACCTAGAAGGTAGGTCACTAAATGTTGCACTCTGCGCATTGTTTAATTAAGTTGCAAAAATGTTTAACCCTTTCTAATACAAGCCCTTATTTTTACATGTCTGCAGTACAAGTCTTTTGAAAACACTGTGGGGAAAAGGAGAAATTGCACGTAACAAGCAATTTCTCGTCCTCCCACAGTGTTTTCAACCAATTTAGAGCACATAAAGGGTCACCAGATGATGCTACATGCCAAGTATCAATGCTCTAGCCCTTATGGTTTGTCACAAGAAGATTTTAAAAGATTTCCTTTTATGATTCTATGTCAAAAAGTGCGCGCCCGGGCAGAGCCCAAATATGACCCCGAGGGGATAATTTTAACATTTTTTATAAAGGGTCACTAAATAATGCTACATGAAAAATATGAATTCTCTAGCCCATATGGTTTGTCACAAGTAGATTTAAAAAAAAAAAAAACTTCTTTGCTTCTATGTAAAATAAGGTGCACCCGGGCAGAGCCCAAATATGACCGCAGAGGGATGATTTTAACAATTTTGGTAGAGGATCATCAGATAATGCTACATGCCAAATATGAATGCTCTAGCCATTATGGTTTGTCAGAAGAAGATTTGTTAAAGATTTCCTTCTTTGTTTCTATGGAAAATAGGGTGCACCCGGGCAAAGCCCAAATATAACCCCAGGGGAATAATTTTACCACTTTTGGTAAGGGGTCACCCAATGATGCTCCAAATAAAATATGAATGCTCTCAGCCTTATGGTTTGTCACAAGAATATTCTTAAAGATTTTTTTCATTTTCAGCCATTTTGTTGCCATGGCAACCAGAGTTTTTGATGGAATTAAATTCTGTTTACAGTCTTTGTAGAGCTTTATTCAAGGAACATTTCTGCCAAGTTTTATCAAGATTAGCCATCTGGTTTTGGAGGAGAAGATTTTTAAAGAAATTATTAACAGACGGACGGACGGACGACGGACGATGACCGATCACAATAGCTCACCCAGAGCACTTCGTGCTCGGGTGAGCTAAAAAGCCGCCGCGTAGAAACCTCACATGCTTCACATGACGGTAATTTGACAGTCTTGTCGCGTTTCAAATTGCATGTTCTTGTCCAGCGGTCTTCTTTCTCTCTTTTAACGAAATTTTTCTTATTGAGTCGCCTGTTTGCGTAGCAAACAGGCTCTCATTGTTATCGTCCTGATCTATGGGGTGACGTAAGCATACCTCCGGCCTTGTACTGCTTCCTGTCCCAAATTCCGGTTTACGAGATAAAACAGTTTTCTAATAATTCAGTGAACAACCCAGTTTTTCTTCTGTTGTAAATAATTTACAATTGTGCCTTTGTGATAATGAATATGTCCATAAAGACTGAGCTGTTTAACGGTTCAAACCTTTTATAACAATCATTTCGTCCACAAGGGTACGAATTAGCCTGATGTCTCTGTAAGACATCATCTCTAAAAATAGCGCATTACGTACAGTTATGTAAAAATAGCTGTCGCGAACTAAACAAGTCTGCGGACAGGCTGAGAAATCTTCAAATACAAGCATCTCTTCTGCTTCTATTTGTGGACAATTCTCAGTGAAAATTGTTTGATAATTACCTATTAGAAGTACACTCTAGCTCTTACAATCTTACAATCCTAACTGCAAGCCTTATTTCAATTCAACGCTCGACCTATGATCGGACAGAGAAAGGCGATGCCGAGTTACCATATTGCTTTTTTTCTCAACAGTAGGCTAATTTTTTTAACGAATTTATAACGACATGGAATGGTTGCATTGCCTTCTCAGACATTCTTACACGTTGCTTCTTCCCAGCTTTTTAATCTAGATTTTAGATACTTTGCACACCCATATTCTAGGTGCACCAGAGATCGTACATAGCGTATGCAATGTACACGGTTCTAGGCTGTACCAAGTTATCGCTTTGCAGGTGTTTTCTGGAATGTTGCTTTGCGACAAATATAGATCTTGTAATCACGTGACGTATAAACGTCATTTGCACCACGGAAATCTTTATGAATTTACATATTTATGAATCAGTCGCTGAACCGGCCTTTACTTTCAGCGTGCACTGACCTATGTAGAGAGAGTGCTTTGAAGTTTATTATATTTAATTGGTTTTCGCTCAGAAAGACTGCCAAATTTGTTAAAGTCTGCTGTTTTTTTTTTTCAGTGAGCGATTAACTTAGATCTAGTATTTATTAAACAACATATTATTAGTGCGGGTGTTAGAACGCAAGGTGCTTTTGTAACTGAAAAAAAAAATCTGAATTTACACTACACAGTTCTAACAACCAGCAATTGACTGAGAAATTGACTTTTTACTCCGCTATATATCAAATATAATAGAACAGATCAGTGTTTACCCGCTCGAACGACAAGTTCTTTATTGGAGGGTTTGTAATCTTGTGAAGGGTTTTTGTAAAGGGTAATAAAGCGAATCGCAAACATTCAATTTACACCAAAGCAACATACATGTAGGCAATTTTCGATTGGTGTGGAAGCACTATAATCCCTGGGACGTTATAAAATGCAGACAAATATTAAAGGCTGATGATCATGCTGTTGGGTTATAGATTTTATTGAGTTGTAGCAGCCACATTCATAGAGTCCATTGCTGGTCAAAACCTCAACCTGGACAACAACAAAAACAAATTATTTCCAAAGGACAGCTAGATCACTGAGTCAAATATTTGTTTGTGCTCCAAAGGCTACAGTTCAGTCCAATGATCATGAAATTGCCCGGCTGTTTGTCTCAATAATTTCTTTGACAAAACTGAATATAGGTCACCAGGGGATAAAAGAAAAAGCCTAAAGGTTGTCATTGGGTCAAATCGGACGAAACCGTAATAGAGCTGCAGAATCCATTTATGTTCAGTGTAATACTTATGAAACTTTGTCAGACTGCTAAGATTAGATATGATCGAGTTGCAAAAGGGCATTTTGTCTAATAGTATGTCACTAGATCCTATACTAGAAGATAATCTGGACCCGTATTCATCAACCATTCTTGAGAACGTTCTTGGTCTTATTCTTCAAGATTTTCTGGTCGTGAAAGTAACAGGACCTCTGATTAGCTAAACCATTTGGTTTAGCCAATCAGAAGTCCTGTTACTTTCACATTGACAAAATCCTGAAGAATAAGACTAAGAATATTCTCAAGAATGGTTGGTGAATACAGACCCAGGTCTTTATTTGTAAAGGGTTGTTGTCTGTGAGTAAAAAACGTTGGACTTATTAAAGCTGGTCCTGGTGCCTAAATTTTAATTTCCACCACATTTTTTTAAATGTAAATTTTAATACGGATATTTTGAATTTTAGGATGACAACTCAGAAATATGCTTGCATATCATACTGTCTTGTGGTTAAGTTATTTTGTATCTGGAATGCTTTTAATAGATTTCAACAAAAAAAGGTGAAAACTTCTAACCCATTACCCTACAGGCGACTCTCAGGACTATCAGTCCTTTGATTTTTTCTTCTGTTTGGAATATTTGCTTAATAAAAAAAACTACAATTATCAGAGAGGTTATTTGCAGCCATGACATATTACTAAATTGAATCTTTTCTGAATTTCGTCATTTATAAAAATAAACCTCGTCTATATCCTGTTTCGTTTTTTTTATTTCGCTTTATTTACAAAACCATGACGAAACAGACTGTGTATCAGAATAATTACGCTACAAGAAAATATTGATGCTGAACATCAATGGCGCCGCAAACTACTTATTTCTGTAACAGGGCACAATGCATTGGGCTGCGTTAAACCGTTTATGAAAATCACGTGATCGTTCAACTCATTATCAAACGACAAAATTTTAGGACTGTCCAAAGCGAAAGCATTTGCAGACGACAAAATAAAAGTGACTGAAAAATTGAAATTTGTCTTGTGAAGGATAGAAAACATTGTGGGAAAAGGAGAAAATGCTGGTTACCAGCATTTTCTCCTTTTTCCACAATGTTTTCTGAAGGCTTCTTTCTCAGAGGCGTCAAAAGCAGGAATTGTGTGGTAATGGGTTAACAGCTCAGTAGGAATCATACTGTTGATCACCTGACTCATTTTGTTACGTTTTACATCCAGTATAGTATATGTGGAGAAAATCGTCGCCCTTGTAAGATTTTGTCTACACAAACGGACATTTGTGGACAATGAATGAACAGTCACGCGAGTTTTTAGGTTTGTTGAACAATAGGGTCCAAATATTTCGTCATGTATCACAAATGGTTATATTTTCTTTCCAATTATAACTATCAAACTGTTTGTGAAATAGAAAATATACTTTTTAATGTCATACAAACACAGTATTGCCCAAACAAAACTTAGGTTCGGTAAGGTTAGGTAAGGTTCGGTAAGGTTCTGTGTTTTGGGGGACCGATCTGTCACCCGCTCAAACGTTGACCTAGTTACAGTTAGCTGGTCTTAAAACACGATCGCGATAGGAAAACAATATTTCTACAATCCTTAGTGATCGACCTAATTTTTTGTCCAACCAGAGAGGAGTATTTGTGGAAATTTTCTACCTCTTAAAAGTCCATAAAATTTTGTCTGCTTGAAATAAAGACAGCCGTTCCGCACGTATGAATTCTACTGGCTCCTCCCACATCTACATAAAATTAATTTATGCTCCTCCCAACCATCTAAAGCACGATTTGAAACTTGTTACAACACAACCTAAACCCTTTACCAAGTAATCCTATAGGTTATCGGTGAAAGTTTGAATTTAGAAAATATTGCAGAAAAAGGGGAAATTGCGATAAAGGAATTGAGAAATAAAACAAAATCTGATTTTTCTTCTCTATATCTTTACCCCAATAAATTTTACACCTAAATGGACGACCCAAGTAGCTTTTGCGTACTTTAACGATCAATCTGCAGAGAACGTGTAGTCTGATCATGAACTGAAACATTGTGCTAAACAGCGCAATGATAAAATTTATGGACTGATTGCACGTTGTCCGTTCTGTATCATGACAAAAATTTGACAACAAAGAAATGACATTTAAAAATCTCGAAAGTAAAAAAGATTATCTACAGCAAGAGCCAACTGATTAGTTTTTAGAAAAGGTCAACTTGTCCTTTTGTTTTCTTTTAAAAATAACCCTAAAAAAAGATAGTATTTAGCAAGTACAGGTTTAAAGGAAAGTCCGAAAATGCTTGCCATGCACTGTTTACAAGATGCCTAAACCTTAGGCTCTAGCATATTAAAAGCAGCCCAGCCACGTACAATGGTTAGTGTATCTGACTCGTAACCTGGAGGTCACGGGTTCGATACCTGGTTGCGGCGAACTCTCTTTACAGTAAACTTTTGCATCTCACCTCTGATGCATGTGAGAAAATTAGTCAGTGGCTTTGGAAAGAAAGTTGTGTCAGTACAGGTGGGAAAAAGCAAGGAAACAGAAGCGGTGTAAAATAACAATCATCAATAAATTAACCAATTATTCAATCTTTTAAAAGGTCGACCTCATGTCATAACAATTGATAACGAGGAATAACAACAATTGAGATGGTAGGTTGTTTACAAATGTCATACCTAGATTATCTTATATATCCAAGGACAACGCATTTATAAATGAAAAGTGGATACATTTGTTGTACCTAAAATGTTGACATTGAAAAATCAACATATACTAAAATTAATAGTGTTTTGCATGTACCCTAAAGAACGAAATTTACTGATAAACATGTGAACTTGTATTATTTGAAAAAAGAAAAGGACTGCAATCATAAATCATATCAGTTACCTGTTTTTACAAGTTCTTGTGTGGGCAATTGCAACAATTGCGTACATGATATATCCTTGAAAATTTCGTCTAAGTCATTTCCTAAGAAAAGGTGAAAGTTTGGTTTGGCTTCCGCCATTGTAAAGACAGCAATGCCATGCACTTTTCTTTCGCAAAATTTGGGCTTGGAGACACGCATAACATGAGGGTACTGTGCATGAGGAAATACACGTGATAGTGTTGTTTTCTCGTTTTTCGGGCGTGTCTTTACAATGAAACAAAACAATGAAATTTGATGAAAGTCATGTTTCTTGATATACTTATGTCATGTGGGTGTGTTTTTAGGGTCATGCGGTAATTAAGGCATGTCTTTGCATAATATCTAGGACAAACTTTATAGAGAATGCAGTTTCTATAAAATGATTTATATAAAAACCCAGTCGATCACTAAGTTGGTTAAAGCACAAAAAAGAGAATTCTTCGAGAAAATAAAAGCTACGGCGCAGAGCGCCTTCGCTTTTATTTTCTCGAAGAATTCTCTTTTTTGTGCTCTAACCATTACATACAACACTGGAACAAAAATATAACGGGGGTCACAAGTACCACATAGGGTGCTCTAGGGTCAAAGAGCTTGAAAATATCTCTTAACCTTTTTCCAGGGTAAGATATTTAAAATGGCAGCTTCGAAAATTTGTGACAGATAATTTTTTATCACGTGACTTATTTTTCGAAATGGATCTTTATTATTATTTTTCGAAAGGAAAATGTTGATATGTCTACAATCCGGGTTTTTTTTTTATCCTTCTAACGATGAAAGTCAATATAATTATTATATATTAAAAAAAATCCCACAAATAAATAAAAAAAGTTAATATGGACCCCGATCTGGTAATCAAAGTACAGTAGATATAGATGGATGTTTAAACAAAGCATGGAACCAGTTCAATATGGCTGCCTCCATAGGCACTTTACAAAACCGAATAAAAATATAGTGCCGCCGCTTCAGGCGGCGCCACAACAAGAAACAGATTTAGACTGCAAATTTTGTAGCAGTCTGCCTTTTAAACACACCACTGTTGGAGAGGTCTGATAACCTCTCCAATAACAGCATGCGAGAATTCTATGTAAAGTATTCCATGATGATCTGTTGGAGAGTGCAAAATGTATAGTCGGATAAAACGGGAGTTAGCTCCTTGAGAATGATCGTGTACATATCACCAGAATCGGCCAAATTCTGTTACACGAGTTACCTCCCTTGACATAGGAAAACTTCCGGGGATAGACAAAAACAAATGATTAGTGTTTATATCTTTTTTCCGCATTATTTTACTCGTAATAGAGCAAGCTTACAGTCTTTTAGTCATTTATGTGGTGGCTTTCACCTGTAGCAAAACCAGACTGGGGCTCAGAATTGTTTTATCAAAGAAAACTCTACGAAAAGCCAATGCCACATACCAGAACCGAATCCACGGCCTCTAGGTATCGAAACATGCACTTCACCACTGAGGAAGGCAATACCATATGCATAACGACAAAACTTAAGCGACACGCACGACAAACAACAAGGTCAAAACGCTTTTAACCCCTGGGCTGCCAAGAGCGACTCGCTGGTCTTTTGTGGACAGTGTAGATTAAGATCAGACTGCACAGACTGCAGTCTAATCTAAGATTCACACTGTCCGATGAATGGATATCTTTTCTCCAAGAATTCTTTTGAAATTTGGGGATCAAAGTTACTTTCACTTTGCAAGTTTCATTTAACGACGTATACTTACAATTTTTTCTAACGGACAGATTTTTTTTTATATAAAAGTGTACATCGTAGTAATATACATGAAGTTCCAAAATTCAGCCTGTGTTAGATTTAAAGCACTTCTCTTTAATAGTCATTTAAAATGAAAATCACATCAGTTATCAGAAAAATTACAAGAAAAATATAAAAATATATTTGAAGCAATTCTAATTTAAATATCACCAAGCCTTCTCAGCTCAATGAAACAGTGCAATAAAAGTGCTACTGCAAAAGTTCAGATGGGATTACTTTCGATATTTAGACAGAAAGCACTCCCGCAGTGGTGGGGCACCAGAATAAAATTCTCCGATATTACAAGGGTTAAGTAGTCAATCCAAATGCTTAGTCATAATAAATATAATCTTTTTATGTCATTTTTAAATGTGATAGGCTAGATATCTGTTGTTCAAAAATCCTTGAGTAAGGGTGAAATAAGAAGATTATTAGAGAGGTCATCAGACCTTTCCAACAGTAGTGAGTTTTAAAGGCAGACTGCCACAGAATTTACTGTCTAAATCCATTTTTCTTGCGAAATTGTTCTGATACAACAGTATGTTTCGTCATGGTTTTGTAAATGAATCGAAATCAAAAAGCCGAAACAGGAAATAGACGTGGTTTGTCTTTATATGACGAATTTCAGAAAAAAAAAAATTGTTACATTAATTTGCGATGTCTGCAAATGACCCCTAAAATAATTGCAATTTTTTATTAAGTAAATGAATCTAAGCTGAAGAAAAAATAAGAATAATTTCGTTAAAAAAGAGAAAGAACACTGCTGGACACGATCATGCGACTTCAAAACGCGACAAGAAGGCCAAATAACAAGTGCAAGGATACAGGTCGAAACTACTGAGAGCTTCGGCTGGTTCTTTAACGTGCTCGGCGTATAGCACCGTCACACCTGACCTTCGTTTAATATCTCATCCGAAAGACTATTAGTAATTTTAGTTGGCCAGTGGGGGATTCGAACCAACAACCTGTAGTGACCCGAAGCATTGTGTTCACGAGCCCTACGCTCTACCTAATGAGAAAGTGTCATATTTTTCGAGAATTCGACCTGTCTTATATGAAGCATCACTCTCCCCGATATCGGAAAAAAAAAAATCAGGCCTGTTCTAGCTCCAGATTTCTCTAAACTGCTGATCATAGCCGAGTAAATCGCACGAGGTAATGTTTTACTGAGTAAACGTTTCTTTTAGTTTGAAATTCAAAGTAACGGTTGTCGCATATGAAAGTGGTTCGGTTCTGTACTGAGATTATGCAGACAGCGATATCAAATAAGCTCTTTAGACTCACTATCCTTGGACTTATCGATATTCTCCGACTCTTTTGTGCCATCAACAGAATGAACAGCTCTTTTGGATGGTATCCTTTAACCCATTACCTACGTCATAGAATACGTCGTCGGGAACATTTTAAATCCGCCATTTTCGTTTAAAAAAGGTAAGTTTTTCAGCTTGTACATTACTGTTATTGAAGATATGTCCAAACAAAGCAGTGCATATGATATATCCGACAACTTTTTTCGTTGGTATACATTAATATTTTGTTCATTAGTTTCGTTGATTTTGCAATTACCTCCCATTGTCTGCGCATATCATATTCTTCCAAGATTCGACTGTCTTATATGACGCATCACTAGTCCCGAAAGCGGGTAGACTGTAATATTACGCTCTATAAAGTAGCAATGTAGAAAACTAGTAGCTTTTATCAATACGTTTGGGGAGAAAAGAGACCTGCTTTAGCTCCAGATTTCTCTAAACTGCTGATCATAGCTGAGTGAATTGTACGAGGTAGCGTTTTATTGAGTAAACGTTTATTTTGTTTGAAATTCAAAGTAACGGTTGTCGCGTAGGAAAGTGGTTCGGTTCTGTACCCAGGATGCCCAAATTAGATAGATGAGTATTTATAGAATGCCATCTAGCGGGAGATAATGAATTACCTCCGCACAATTTTCGAAGCCGGTGACACAT
Source organism: Tridacna crocea (assembly GCA_943736015.1). NCBI lineage: Eukaryota > Metazoa > Mollusca > Bivalvia > Cardiida > Cardiidae > Tridacna > Tridacna crocea. The sequence goes on along the minus strand of OX031057.1, from coordinate 33,303,643 downwards.
GTGCGATTTAAAAATAGATATCGTATACAATGCCGTTCAGAATAATTGTGTTGAACTGTTTAGAGTCTTACGAACGAAGTCCGTAACAAAGAACCAAATGAATAAATGCATGGCAGAAATAAGGGTCGGAGCGGGAGTCGAACTCCGGAACTCCCGGACACAAGACCAATACCCTAACCACTGAGCCAAAGAGATATCTCCCTGACGCAGTAGCCAGGTATTGTATTTAAATCGGGAGTATGCCATGCAGGAAGGAATGGTCTCCCATAACACACCCCCTCTTAAAGTCATCATTTATTGATGACTCAAAGCCTTATTAGGCAGGAAGTCCGATTTTGGACAACAAATGGGATTAATGGCTCAATGGCCAATCCCGTACGAGCCCTCATCTTACGAACGAAGTCCGTAACAAAGAAACAAATGAAGAAATGCATGGCAGAAATAAGGGTCCGAGCGGGATTCGAACCCCGGAACTCCCGGACACAAGACCAATACCCTAACCACTGAGCCAAAGAGATATCTCCCTGACGCAGTAGCCAGGTATTGTATTTAAATCGGGAGTATGCCATGCAGGAAGGAGTGGTCTCCCATAACAAGAGCTACAACATTGTTCCATGGTATTTCGATTTCACGAATTGGACAAATATATTTACCGTTACCAGATGAAGTAGGTACTCTATGTAAAATTTAGATACATATATCTTTTTAAAGCAATTAATCTGCACTTTTCACACAAAATGGCGGCTATTCCGACACCTCCGCTATGACATAGGTTTTCGCCCTTGATTATACATAGCAAGTCATCATATAAAGAGGTTCCACTAAATCCATCTTGTATCACAACAGACTAAATCAAGAGCTCGACTGGTTCTTTAACATGCAAAAACTTGACCAAACGGCAAACACTTCCACCCAGGTCAGCCTGTGCTGAATGGGCAGGTTGACCTGCGTTTCAGCCATCAAGAAAATCATTTATTTCATGCTTCCCGGTAAGTTATCGAGAAATATCGATAACATAGATTTCGATATTATATGGTAACCATCCGTGAAAATACCGATTTTTATATTCGAACTCTTTAAATGAAGGCGGAAGCAGTTGTTCCCGCGCACCCGTTACATGGTTAGAATAGGTCTGGCTCACAACCAGGTGGAAATATGACATAATTCACATAACATTTCTCGCGCTTGACGTAATGTTGTAATGCCTTGCTATGATGAAGGGGCACGCAACGGAGAATCACCGACAAGAAATGTATTGTATTTTTATGAAGTTCCCTCCAGGATGGCTTAAAAGCATGAAATAAATAGAATGTTTGTTTTTGACGGTGAAAGATAAAAATTTATTTCATCTCTTAAACATTATTGGTAATAATTTCAATCATGGCTGCGCCACTCGTAAAAATATTACCGATAATGTTCACTCGATTAAATTAATGTCGATCTTTCACCGTAAAAACAAATATCCTCTACTTATCAACAGTATTTGGCAACGTAAATACTAAAAGTCAAGTTTGTGATAAGTTTAATCAGGCAAAATTGGCCGTTATTTTCTGGCCTAAAAACCTGTTTACTGATTAAGCAGCGACAAAAAAAAAAACGTCAAGATTGCGATATGTCTAATCATGTAACATTTATCTTGTTTAACCCATTACCACACAATCCCTACTTTTGACCCCCCCCCACGAGAAAGAAGCCTTTTGAAAACACTATAGGAAAAGGAGAAAATGCTGGTAACCATCATTTTCTCCTTTTCCCACAGTGTTTTCTACCCTTCCCAGAGCAAATTTCAATTTTTCAGTCACCTTTATTTTGTCGTCTGCAAATGCTTTCAATTTGAACCAGTTTAAAATTTTGTCGTTTGGTAATGAGTTGAGCATGACATTGACCTTTTCGTCAATTAGTCAACTTTTTATCCAGTTACTCTTTTTTCTTTAACAAAAGCGGAAGCCTCACGGTTTGGGATCGAGTGCCTCGCAGATAAAGAAAAATAGACAAGAAAAATGATATTCAAGGGATCGGGAATAATTCATTTAATTTTGGCCAATGTAGAAAATTTTATTGACAGATGGCTATAATATTGAAGAGTAATTGTTGCGAATATTTGAATATTCGTTCACACGTTCACAACTGAAAATTCAAGGGAAAAAATAGAACCTTAATTGGAAAGGATATCATCGAATATTCAAAAAATACCGTTTATAGCCCAGGAAATCTATTGTCGGTTCAATAAGTGTTGTTAAGAGCTGTGTCATAATAAACTTCATATTAAGTTGCCCTGCGTCGAACAGTCGAATATTCCACCAGTTTTCGATAATTCCCAGGAAGATAGGAACCTTGTAAAATTGGAATAGCAGTGAATATTCTTCGGTATTTATTCATAACTAGAGAAAATGAATGGTAAACGAAATAGTTGACTTGTGCAATAACTGTTCTTTTTGCTGCCTATCGGCAAATATTCCAATTTACGTTTCATTAACCAATTCTCGTAGACATTTTCACATTCAGTTGCCCAGCAAAAAATATTCGAATATCCGATCGGGAAAGCAGTTTTGATTTAATGAATGAAATGAACCCATTTCTGGTAACACTGGCGCCCATTTCATAAACTTATGGACAAATAAGGCTGGACAAACATTCAATCCAGAGAGTACTCATATATTCGTTCATAACTCCGAATATTCGTACCTTTATGTGAACACATTTGATCAGTATAAGAGAGATCTATATATAGCAATTCTAAACTCGATAACTCTTTACCAGACGACAAAATATTAGATTTGTCCAAATTGAAAGCATTTGCAGACGACAAAATAAATATGACTCAAAAACTGAAACTTGACTTTAAAGGAGTAGAAGAAATTGTGTGAAACGGAGAAAAAGTTGGTTTCCATTTCCCACAATGTTTAAAGAAGGCTTCTTCCTCTGGGTTCTAAAAACCAGGGACTGTTTGGTAAAGAGTTAACAAGAAATATCCTGGTGACAGAATTTCGAACGGTATAGATGAAAGAAAGACAGCATTTCGAGTTTTTTTCTCCACATTTTCAAAGAGTATTTTGTGGCTATATTGTCTGCAAATGCTTTCAAATTAGATCAGTCTACTTGTGGTTAGGTAAGTAAAGAGTAATTGTTGACCCGTAGGCTGCTAAGCGCTGACCTTTTGCAGACAGTGTAGATCAAGACCAGACTGCACATAACGTGCGGTCTTATCCTTGATCAATACTCTCCTTTGAAAATGCTAATCTAAAATGCAAAATTTAAGTTTTCAGTTTATACACTCAGCAAAACTTCTGACCGGCCACTTTTGTTTCTCATGTAAATTTGACCAAGTAACATAGAGGTTTTGAAAACTGGAAAATACACTGTTGGCGCATGCGTGGTAGCTATCAGACAAACCAGAAAACGAGAAACTTACATTACTAAAATTTTGTCAGCAACAAGAAAAAACGTGAACATTATATTTTTTGTACAAAAATATAATTCTACAGAAGGAACGTGAAGTTTGAAAAAAAAAGTGATTTTTGTGGCATTTGTCGAAGACAATGCCACTATGAGATCGATAATAGATTTTCAATACTGAATATTGAAGAGCATGTATGGTATTTTTTGAAAAAACAAAGGAAATAAACCCAATTAAACCCAATTTTTATCGACAAATGAGTTTTTCCTCTAACACTCAGATAACGATTGGAAATGGCATATTGAAATAAACTGTAAAAGGACATCGATCGTGGAAATACTTCTTTTTGATTGAAAATAGCTTCATAGCATTCTATTGATATGCAAAAAATTATCTTCTGACTGCTTCCGGGGTTGTTCGTTCCAAAACCAGTTTGTAACAGGGCTTGTTCGTACCATGATTGCACACTACTCATTTGATTGCACATTAATATTTACAGGTAGAAAACTTTATTGTAATGTTGGGTATTAGATCTTGACGGCCAAAGATATCTCAAAATCATAGTATTCAAGTATAAACCTTATTGAATTGTTATATCTACATGGCTTCTCTCTCTACCCATCATGCACCATTCCATCAAGAGACGTCGCCCCTGACTCCTCTTGAAAGACCAAAGGGAGACCCCCATACAAAAATAACACAAATTTAGGCACCAGTAATTTCCCTTTAACCAAAGAAACGTATTAATTTGCTTTGGAAAACTTTAAAATTCTTCTTCTCTGAAACTGGAAGTATGGCGCTTTGACATTTGGCATCTAGCATCTCCTACTGGACCTCTACCAAGTTTGTACATATGAAGCCCCTGGGATCAGAAACTGGCTCCGTTCAGGGGCCATAAGTTCGAACATTGGAACACAGACTTTAGAATTATTCTTCTCTGAAACTTGAAGGCTCGGAGCTTTGATAGTGGGCATCAAGCATCTCCTAGTGGACCTCTACCAATTTCTTCATGCCATGCCCTTGGGGTCAAAACTGGCCCCGCCCCAGTTATCACGAGTTTGAACATAGGGACAACGAAAGAAAACTTAAAGATTCTTCTTTTCTTAAACTGGGAGGTGTAGAGCTTTGATATTTGGTATGTAGCAATTCCTAGTGGACCTATACCACGTTTGTTCAAATGATGCCGCTGGGGTCAAAACTGGCCCCGTCCCGGAAGTCACAAGTTCGAACAAAGGAACAAAGAATGAAAACTTAAAAATTCTTCTTTTCTAAAACTGAAAAGCATAGAGCTTTGTTATTCGGTATGTAGAGAACCTGTTCTAAGTTTGTTAGTCCATCTGCGCACAGCGTGTCCAGTCAGTTCAAAATTTGGTCACATTGGGTCATATACTAGGTCTCATTGCTCAATTAACTTGAAAACGAATTTTTTATGAATTCAAAATTGGGTCATGGTCATGGCCCTCTTGTTTTGAAATTAATAATTCCACACACTTGCTTCCTTGACAAATGCCACATCATCGTTCTCAACGCTTTGATTCAGTTTTCAGTGTTAAGTGAATGAATGTTTAACTCCATTTCAACGGAACAAATGGAAAAAATATTTTCAAACTTAGGCCGGAGTATGCTTTTACACTGATCATTTATTTTCTAAATCATACAAGGGGACCGTGATGGTCCTATATTGATCACCTGAGTACTAAGCAGTAACGGTCTACAATGAAGATTATCACCAAATATTGAGGTTCAAGGGCAAATGATAATGAAACAAGAGCGGCAAATTTTCGCAAGATATGTAATCCCACCAAAGGGCAGGCAATGCAACAAACATGTTCACCAAGTCTAAAGTCAATTTGACTTCAAAATTCCACTCTGGACAAGCAAAGAATACTGTAAAAATGAAGAGCAAAGTGGAATTACTCAAAATCCAAGCTAGGTAGAGTTATTGTTAGTTGCACACAGTACGCGGTAATATTGCAACTAACATGCATACCAGTTTTGAAGTCGTTCTGACTTGAGATGGCTAAGTTATTCCCAACAAGCATTAAATGCAGGCTCATGTGAAATTGTATCGAGACAAACATTCTAATCAATTTTCAATTCAGCTTAGCAAGAAATGTGGTCTCTAGAGTGCTCACAAGAAGATTTTTATATCTCCATTTGAAATCTGAGACCAACAACATAGGGCTAACTTTCTCACCAGGACCATAATTTGAAGTATTTAGGTAGAGTGCCACTAGATGATGCAAGATGCCAAATATGACAACTCTAGCCCTTACGGTTCGGGACTAGAAGATTTTCTAAGATTTCCTTCTTTATCACACTGTGAAATCAGAGAACCCACAACAAAGGGCCATTTTTAACACTAGGGCCATAATTTGAAGTAACTTGGTAGATGATGCTACATGCCAAATATGATAGCTCTGGCCATTACCGTTTGAGACAAGAAGGTTTTTAAAGATTTCCTTCCTTACCTCTATGTGAAATCAAAGACCCAACAACATAGGGATAATTTTCTCAACAGGTCCATAATTTGAAGTATTTTGATAGAGGGTCACTAGATGATGCTACATGCCAAATATGAAAGCTCTAGCCCTTACGATTAGGGACAAAAAGATTTTCAAAGATTTCCTTCTTTATCTCTTTGTGAAATCCGAGACCCCACAACATAGGGCCAATTTCCACAGAATGGCCATATTTTGAAGTATTTTAGTAGAGGGCCACTAGATGATGCTACATGCCATATATGAGAGCTCTAGCCCTACAGGTTTGTGACAAGAAGATTTTTAAAGATTTCCTTCTTAATCTTTATGTGAAATCTAAGAACCCACAACATAGGACAATTTTCAACAATAGGGCTATAATTTTGAAGTAATTTGGTAGAGGGCCACTAGATGATGCTACATGCCAAATATGAAAGCTCTAGCCCTTACAGTTTTGGATAAGAAGATTTTTTAAGTTTTTTTCGTTCGGTTGCCATGGCAACCTGAGTTCTTCATGGAATTCAAATCGTTGAAGTTTTGTGAAAGTGCATCACCTAAGGATAAGTTTTGTCAAGTTTCATTGAGATCTGATCGGCGGTTTCACAGGAGATACTTGTTCGTGATTGTTTACGGACAGACAGACAGAAGGACGGACGGTCTTACGAGACGGACCGTGTGAGGTCGCATTGCTCTTTATTCAATACACCCAAACGACCCCACTTTAACCCCACAAGCTAACCCTAACCCCACAAACCCTAACCCTACTACCCTAACCCAAACAACCCCACAAATCTAACCCCACAAGCTAACCCTAACCCCACAAACACTAATCCTAACTCCATTACTACCAGATGGACGGAATGAACCCAATAGAGACTTTATGTACAATGTTTAAAAACATTGACATGTTCTTCCTGGTCGAATCCAATGTGGATTTTGTGTCATTTTGTCCTTAGTGTTCTAACATTGATAAATGCCTCTTATTTAATTCTATAATCTATGTGCGGATAAACTTATCGGTCCTTGTAAAGACAAGACTTACATAATATTCTACACTTTACGAACGAAAAATGAAATTTTCTAATATTTACCACACTCATTATCTGTGGCTAATATTCAATTAGTAGACATCATCAATGGCTAATTTCCTTGGTTCAACTGGATAGATGTTTACATCGGGTGAAACCTTACATTAACACTCCTCTTGAATATATTTGCTGCTTATATCTTTCTGAAAACTCCTAACAAGGACAAAATTTTGATTTAACCCTTTACCCCATAAGGCATTTCTATGGTATCTCTAATTGACCCTAAATAACAGCAAGGATGAAGCCGTTTCTTATGTGTATCTGACACCTTTTAATAGCAAAGAAAACATTGTGACAATAGGTGAAATTGCTCGTGACGAGCAATTTCACCTTTTGCCACAATGTTTTCCAAAGGCTCCTAGAAACTATGCCTAGAAATGAGTATCTATGGAGTAAAGGGTTAAATGTTACAAGCGGAGAACAAGAAGAAACTGGTAACAGCAATCATGTTATCACGGTGGACGGAGGAAGAAAATGTATGATGTGACTCAACGCAAGGCTATGCTAAAAGTAATTTTCAAGGGGTACTGTATTAATCTATAGGCCGGGTGATAACTGACAGGAAGTGTAATTCAGTGCACCCCGGGCTGGTAGCCTATAAAAGCCATCCAGGAAAGTGTGCACAGGTCACACCACAGCAGTCCGTCTTTACTTCAATACTAACAATGAAGCTCATTCTGGTACTTACACTGCTCGGGTTGGTGTTTAACCAAGGCTATACAGCCGATCTGACGGTAACGCCGAACACGTACGGTGCAGAGGTCGTCGAAGCCGTTGTAAACATCATCAGAGAATCCTGTTTGTTTGCGGAGGACAAACGCTTCTTGCGTCGACTTGCCTACGTTGAATCCCATGACGGGACGGACCCGAAAACTTACAGATCCGGATACAATGGAGGGATTTGGCAGGTAATGTTTCTTTGCTTTTTTACATAGGTCACAGACGACACCAGAACCTTTATTAACAGTATAGATCAAGATAAGATTGCACAGAACCTGTAGTCTGATCTCTGTTTTGCTGTGTCCACTGATGTATAGGCTAGATTATTACCAAACAGTCCATTGATCTTATAGAGAAAAATGTTTTTTAGCCTTAGAGACAATGTAATTCTTTTTTAAACTTCAATGTCCACGTCAAAACGGTGTATGAGGGTCGTGGCCACCCTCAATGCACCTTACAATTTGATATTAGTAATCTGTGTTAGTAACTGAAAACATTAAACAAAAATGTAGATACAGATTCCAAATTCTCACACCTATTATTGCTCTCCTATTATGATGATATTTACAATGACATAAAGATTTGAACACTAGTATTAGACTAATCAGTAGGGATGGCAACGAGTATCGATTTTAATACTCGAGTACTCGGTCATTCTTCCGATCGAGTACTCGGTTACTCGAACGATTTTTACTAGTCTACAACTCTACATTTTATACTAGAATGTCAAAGCAAGATCATTTTTTTTTTGTCCTAAAGAATTGGGACAGTGAAAGTCTATTCAACAGAAAAAAATCTTCCAATCCGTTTGATACCATTTGTTTACAAGCATTTATTTCGCGTAGTTTCATTTCTTCACACATAACGTCATAAGCATGCTTCCCAACTCTCCCGATTTCAAAGGGGCTTTCCCGATTCAAGACCAAAATATCCGATCACCTGACAGACTATTCAAACCCCAATTCAAAAAAATTCGGATATAAGGGTATAAAGGGTGTGATAATCTTGTATCCAAAATACATAACATATACATGTACACCCGAACTTGCCATAGAGTTAATTTCACGGTCAATCTGGTTCGTTGTTTATAAATAGAAATCAAGGTACAGTAATCTAAGTCTAACAGAGATTTACCGAATACCGATGGAAGATCGACGAACCAATAAAATTTGAGAACGGGTCGAGCAGGTACTTGTCAGAGTGAAATTTACATCATTCACCTAACGTGGGCAAGTAAATTACATTGAGAATTTACCAAAAACGCTAAATAACGATCCTCATCGCGATCCCAGGGCACAGACAAAAATGAGTTACAAGTTAATCATCAACAAGAACAATGGGAAAAAGCGAAGTTTTTAACTGTTTAGTGCACAAATTGACCCATGGAATTCCAATCGACCCCGAAATAATTAAGTTTCATGGTCAACTATTTTCCACCTTCATTAGACCATATTAGGCGGCCTCTGATTAACCCAAATTACGAAAACTTTTATGATTAGCAATTAACGTAAGAGGCATAACGATATAAGTGACATACTATTGTTGTTTATCACATGTCAAACTGTGAATTGTCTAGCTACTTTCGCACCTTTGCAGCGATGCTTTGATGACATTTAATCGGCTGCAGCGTCTGTTTTGCAATGAAATTTTCCTCGGGAAGAAAAATGGTACATTTTTTTAAAAAAAATACAGAGTACTCGAGTACCAATTTCTGTAACCGATACTCGGACGTTCGATCGAGTACTCGGTTAACCGGTTACTCGTTGCCATCCCTACTAATCAGTGTTTACTTTTTCTTAAATGGTATTTTTCTCTATTATGTGGACAAAAAAGGCATACTTTTGCACAAAAATTGTGAAAAGAAAAGAAAAGAAAAAAAAAAACATATTGTGTGCGAATTGTGAGTGTGTAAGTGACTATGTTGATCAAGTTCAACTTTTGATCTTGGTTCAACGAACAGTGCTGAAGCGTCAAAAGGGAAACGTAACATAAAGTAGTATTCTTTTGAGGCTTCAGGACTGCATTACTGTCCCTGTGCATGTAAAAAAGAAATGCTTTTGGTTATGGGAGTCTCTGACTAATGTATTCTACAATTGTCGTAAGCCTTCGTTCATTTTCACAATTTTTTGAGCTTCTAACACGCACCTAACTACTCGTACAGCTGATCGATTGTTCGATTTTAGTCAATAGGTTTCCACTGGATATCGTTGTCAGTCAGTCGCGGACTAGTTCAACAATTCTTGATAATATGAGGTTATGTAACATGCTTGGGTACAATACTGAATTCTGTTAGATGAGTACACTGCAGAACCAGTCTATACTGTGGACGAGGCAACAGCCGAGTCCAAAATATAAACTGGTTCTGCAGTGTACGAATCCAACTGAATTCACTATTGTACCAAACATGTTAAATGACTTCTTTATTTCACATTTGCATATTGAATTTTAAAAAAAAGAACAACTAGAATAGGGCAATTTCAATTTAAATAAAGAATTCAACACATATCAAAGAGGTTTTGATATTGCTAGTTTGACCACGGACTCCAGCAGACTACTCTTCATGTCCAATTAGGGACTCTAGCCCCGTTTTGAAAAATCCAGATCGGACTCTTGCCTCGTTCTCAAAAATTCGATATTTTGTACTCACGTGGTAGTATTAGAGCTATTTCATTGGACGTTAAACGTATGTGTGAAATAATATGTAGTTATGTAACATGCTTGGGTATTCTATTGGATGATTACACTGCAGAACCAGTCTATATTTTGGATATGGCCATAGTCAAGTCAAAATATGGACTGGTATGAGTAGTGTAAGAAAAGGGCAATCAAAACTTTTGCTCGGAAAGAATTTGGCCGATATGGGAGTCGAATGTACGACATCTCGACCACAAGCTTGTTCTTTACCAACCTGCAAGACTGCTGTGCCTTCTTTACTTGCCGATGTAATACAGAAAAATGACTCTCCCTACAACATAATCCACGAGTCATTTCACTACGCACAGGAATGACCCGGGTCATTATTCTACGTAGAGAAATGACACCAGAGAGCCATTTCTCTACGTAGAATGATGACTCGGATCATTTCTCTCCGTAGTGAAATGATTCATGGGTTATTTTGTAGGGGAGGGTCATTTCTCTGCATAACACCTGACGTTTTCACATGTATGTGTGCCTCTAGTTGATACATTTGTAATTTAGAAGTCCGGCGTGTATGCCCAAAACTGTTTACTTTCAAAACGACTTAACTGATGTTTGACATAAAGAATTTTAGGATACTATAACAATGTAAAATGTAACAGTTGTATAGAGTCATGATAGGTTATGTTTTGTCCCAGAATTGCGCTCCCCACCCCAGACACACATAAACACGCACACAAAATAAACCAAAACTTTTTTTGACACGACTTCTCTAACTAGCTAACCTGCATGTGTATAATGATGTGTAGGGATGCTTTCAAATCGACATTTTTCGGGAACCGCTGTAGTTCCAGTCAGGGAAAAAATCAAGCAGTTATTAAGCAGATCCGATTCTTTATTTACATACACGTGTATATTGTCATATAACAAACTATTATTACAAATGTCATTAGTACGCTCTCTCTCTCTCTCTATAATGACTTTTCAACATTTAACAAGCACACTTAGAAAGTAAATTACCGCGATAATGTTTCAAGGTCATGAGTTAACTGTACCAAACGAATTTAACGACCCCCGTGAATAAAAAGCTTAATAAAACATCATGTCACCGGTAAACAACACCGGTAAACAACATTTCTTTTCATTTTCCCGCGATGTTTTCTTTCTACCAATTCAACAACATTTCACTTACTGTCTGCAGATGCTCTCAAGAAAGGGTTAAAGATATTGTCTTTTGATAAAATATGTTGACCCCTGGACTATTGTCCTGTTTGTACCTGTATTTTTGCTTATCAATTTTACTTAAATAAACAACTTCCGTTTTTTGACTCTGAGAAGACCTTTGAAAACATTTTGGTAAAAGGAGAAAATGCTGGTTACCAGCATTTTCTTTTACCATAATGTTTTCAGTTCTCCAAAAGACACCTGACATGATTCGAGCCACATTTACTTAGTTTTCTGCAAACACATTTTTAATAGGTATGCTGAAAACGTTTGGTAACGAGTTTTTTTTTCGGAATTAAACATAAAATGACAAGTCTAAACTCACCGTGTCTCAAAAATGATAACGACAAGATTAACTAGACGTACATCCTTTGCTCCCCGTGGTGCTATCTTTTGACGCCTCAAGCAAAGCCCCAGTATTAAAGCAGTTCGTAGAGGACAAGACTTGGGATAAGCAGGGGGGTGGGGGTGAGGGCTACGATCCCAAGCTCTGTGCAACTTTTTTCCAAGAATTGATGATATTCACGGCCACGGATTCATTCCTTTTTACTGCTGATCGTTACTTCGATGATGATTATAATAAAAAAGTGGCCAATGGCTTGAAGAGAATATACTGCGCAGCTCTAGCTAAACTCCAGGGAAGCATGGATAGGTGCTCTGTCCGCTGCAGTATAAATGAAGTTGATATCAATTTCACCCTTTACCACACAGCAAAATTTTAGCCTTGTCAAAATTGAAAGCATTTGAAGACAAATATTTCAATGTTGGTCAAATGGTGTAATTGTTCTTAGATAAAGTAGAAAATGTTGTGGGAAAAGGAGAAAATGCTGGTCACCAGCATTTTCTCCTTTTCCCACAATGGTTTCAAAAGGCTTCTTTCTCAGAGATGTTAAAACTCGTCGTTGTGCGGTAAAGGGTTAACGATGTAAAAACCGGCGGTCAATATCAATCAATCAATCAATCAATCAATCAATCAATCCCGATTAAAAAAAAAAGGTTAAAGAAATAGAGAATTTTAAAAATTTGTAATACATAGACAAGTAGAGTGTACGTTCCGCAAACTGTATCCATTTTCTCGAATTTCAAGTTCCTTTTTTTACGAGACTTTCTCTTTGCAGACTTTATCGAGTGTTCTCTAATCTGGTTTTCATACAGCAGAAAATACCCACATTTTGGATATGGAACCATGCTCGTAATAATGACACGTTTAACACTTAAACGACTTTTAACGGCCTTTGTGAAGACGGCTTAATTCTTTACCACACAATCCCGACTTTTTACGATCCTGAGAAATAAGCCTTTGGAAAACATTGTGAGAAAAGGAGAAAATGCTGGTAACCAGCATTTTCTCCTTTTCCCACAATGTTTTCTACCCTGCTTGAAACAAAACTGAATTTCTGAGTTCCGTTTATTTTGTCGTCTGCAAGTGTTTTCAATTTGGACCAGTCTAAAATGTTGTCGTTTGGTAAAGAGTTAAGAAAACACTGAAAAAAAGATAGATTGTGGTAACCAGCATTTACTCCTTTTCCAACAATGTTTTCTATACTTTCTAAGACAAATCCATGTCTTTTAGTGGCTAGGGAAGATGTTTGTGCAAAGTACCGGTAAAAGAAACTCCCTGAAAGCATGAATTGGTGCACTGGCAGTCGTGAAATAATTGGAAAAGGCAAACTATATAAAGAAAGCTGTCAAGAAGTAGACAATGTGCAACTGATACTACATTGCAAAGCACATTCCTGAATACAAGCGCGGATCCAGATATCTTTCTCAGGGGAGGTCCCACCGAAAACGCACTCGTCTTATTACAGTCCAACCTGCCCGATCGGCCACCTGTATAAGAGCGCCACCTGCTTAAGTGAGACACTTCCGTACATCCCCAATGCAATTTACTCTAAAATCCAGATATCTTTCTCAGGGGAGGTCCCACCGAAAACGCACTCGTCTTATTACGTGTATATGATACTTTGGTTTCCGGATTTCAGTGGATGTAAGCCGTTTAAAAGAAAAGTCAGCGTTTTCAGTTCTAACCATGAGGAAGTCTCCACATTTACAACCTTTTTTTTTTAAATTTATGGCTGTATTTTACATAAATGCTGTGCAATATCAAACCAGTACCATTTCATTATTCCGGTACCCGCTTTTTTGCCAAAATTCCAGGGGGGGGGGTCTGGACCCCCGGTCCCCCCCTCTGGATTCGCCCTTGTGAACAGGGAGACAAGTTAGGAAAAGGGGGCAGGGTAGAAGACCTAGTTTGCTACAAGTAACTACTCAGTTTTCCATAATGTTTCCAACATAGCTGTTCAAAGAATGTACACAGCTGTCCAAAGAACGTAAAAGAAATCTTTTCTTGGGGAGTAACGACTTATATTATCTCTGTCAACCGACAAATTTTGAACATGGCCATTTTGATAGCATTTGCAGAGCACAATTGAATCTGTTTCAGATAAACAGTTGCGCTATAATTGGGTAGAATAAAAAAAAAAAAAAAACAGTCAGAACAGAAGAAAATGCTGATTGCCAACATTTTCTTCTTTTCGTGAATATTTTCTGAAGCCCTCTTCTTTCGGCACTGTTAAAATTCAGGGTTGTTTTGTAAGGGGGTTAGTTAAGCCAATAACTGGTATTAAATAATTCAGAGCCCGAATTAGGTGTTTATGAATACTCACATAAAACGATACATATAGGTCAAAGCCTCAAGTACATTTCAGTGCCAAGAGAAACAGAAATGAAGAACTGGCGTATAGCATCTAGTATTCAAGGTTTTTGTGACCAGCATTTTCTCCTTTCTCCACAATGTTTTATATCCCCTTAGAATAGATAAAGAACCATTTGAGACGTATATGATTTGCCATCTGCAACTGCTCTCATTCTCGAAAAACCGGAAATTTACAGACTGGCATAAAGACTTAACCCTTTACCCAATGAGGCATTTCTATGGTATCTCTAATTGACCCTAAACAACAGCAAGGATGAACCTGTTTCTTATGTGTATATGAACACCTTTTGATAGCATAGAAAACATTGTTGCAAAAGATGAAATTGCTCGTCACGAGCAATTTTATCTTTTGCCACAATGTTTTCCAAAGGCTCCTTCAAGCAATACAAGCATATGAGTATCTATGGAGTAAACGGTTAAAAACGGCTAGCTTTTTTACATGAATAAATTTCAATAAAGTTTGCAAAAACGGACATTCGGACATTTGCGTAAGGTGTCATCTCGGATCAGCCTGAACTCCGCAATCCGCGCAGGCTAATCCGAAACCACGCTTTCTGTTTTTACGCAATTTTCTGTTTAGTGCTTGTCTATTGAAAGACGAAATCTAATAATATAGTCGTAAGGTGTCGTTTCGGATTAGTCTGTGCGAAGTGTGCAGGCTGATCCGAGACGACAGTTTACGCAAATGTCTGAATGCTCCTTTTTGCGTGTTGCAAGACATATTATGATGACCTAACTTCTATCTGAGTGTGTCTTTTATCTACGCACTTGATGTTATCATGCACTACATAGTTCTTTGTCGTACAATCAGTTTGTTCCACAGAGTGTTGTTTGCATAACTTGATAGAGAACTTGCACTTGACTGAAGTGTTCCAATTTGACACAAGCTATCTCTTTGGAAAGACAGAACAAATCCCTACAGATTGTAAATAAAGCCAATAACAGCTTAAGCTGGCTTAAGAGTAAAATCAAAGTGCTGTCAGCACTGTAATCGGTCAACACTGAATAACTACAATGGTTTGGAATCACAAATCAAAGGGCAGTTGTCAGTACTATGTATGGGATAGAAATCCTATATCTTGTAACAGAGCCACATAGGAACACCATTCTTAAACTGTCCTTCACAAGTTAGTAGTTAACTCATTACCAAACGACAATATTATAGACTTGTCCAAATTGAAAGCATTTGCAGACGACAAAATAAAAGTGACTCAAAACTTGAAATTTGTTTTGTGAAGGGTAGAAAACATTGTGGGAAAAGGAGAAAATACTGGTTACCAGCATTTTCTCCTTTACCTACAGTGTTTTTTAAAGGCTTCTTTAGGTTGGATGCAGCCAGCTCTAGCTGCAACGAATGAAATCGCTCGTAGCATTTCATCTTTGATAAGAATAGAACAAGGTCGCTACCTTTCGAACAGAAGGTAAACGTGGAAACTCACGTGGATGTCTGCTTATCGCTTCAAGTGTATTCGTAAGGGGTTTGTAAAACGATATTTCATTTGCTTTTAGAAATATGATGTAAAGGGGGTAATAACCTGCATCCAATATTGGGCGCATAGCAGGAATCTCGAAATCGGGCTCAATCAGCCAAGGTAAGATCCACGTAGTGATCATAAACTTGGCTCGCGAAGATGTGAATAACAGTACCTATTAATCTGTAACAATATGGTTTAACAATATACCAATATTCTTGTTTTTAATTTTTGCACATTTGACACTTGTAGGGTAATACACTGTCAGATATAATCAGTAATATCCATACTTTAAAATGGTATGTAAAAATTGTATAAAATATGCATGTATTAAAAGACAAATTATGTACTTTTTGCAGCAAGTAGGCATTTAACTTTTTTTCTATTTTTAAAAAGCAATCGTGTTTATCTGGACGAATTGTCCTTTTTTTTTTGACTGGCTAAATTGATCTGGACAAGATCGTTTTGTACAACACACTGGCTGGCCAATTTCTTCCACATTTGTCTCAAAGGATGTAATATATTCTAAACCCTCACCCCTTTTCCAAATGATGTAATTTTAGACTTGTTCAAGTCGAAAGTATTTGCATAATTATACGAATCAAATGTAGACCAAATGCAGCCCCACTGATGATCTGAATCGTCGAAAGAAAAAAAGAAAACCTCATGGGAAAAGGAGAAAACGATGGCTATCTACATCTTTTTTCAAAAAATCTTTTAAAAGCCGTCTTCCTCTGGGTTATCTAAGAAGACTGACAAGATGGCCCTGGATCGCCCACCTGAATCTTTGAAAGGACCATAACCTATTTTTTTTAAGGTATTGAAACATCGGAAACAAATCGTTATTTTGTCAAACAATTTTCAAAAGGTCACATGTAAAAGTCATTTCAAAATCTGACCATCAGTTTCAGAAAAGAAGAATTTTTAAGAATTTCTAAATTTCCATATAGTGCAAGTAGTCCCCATTCACCAGAGCCATTTTTCATGATGATTCGAAATTTCGCTAACAGTTTTTGAAAAGCTTCATTCAAGGAACATTTCTATGAAATTATTTTAAAATCTGACCAGCCGCTTCAGAGAAGAAAAATTTTCAAGAATTTCTTCATTTCCGTATAGTGCAAGTAGACCCGATTCACCAGAGGCATGTTTCTTGACGGATAGAAATATCGCGAACAATTTTTGCAAAGGGTCACCCAAGGAACATTGCTGTGAAATTATTTTAAAATCTGACCAGCGGTTTTAGAGTAGAAGAATTTTCAAGAATTTCTTCATTTCCATATAGTGCAAGTAGCCCCCATTTACCAGAGCCATGCTTCTTGACGGATCCAAACTTCGCGAACAGTTTTTGAAAAGGGTCGCCCAAGGAATATTTCTGTGAAATTATTTTAAAATCTGACCTGCCGTTTCAGAGAGGAAGAATTTTCAAACATTTCTTCATGTCCGTAGAGTGCAAGTAGCCCCCATTCACAAGAGCCATATTTTCTGACGGATCAAAATTTCTTGAACATTTTTGAAAGGGGTCACCAAAAGAACATCCTTGAGAAATTATTACAAAATCTGACCAGCGGTTTCAGAGAAGTATAATTTTCAAGAATTTATTCATTGCCAAAGCTTCTCTCAAGGAACATCTCTGAAATTGTTTTAAAATCTGACAAGAGAAGAAGATTTGAACGAATTTTTAAGAAAATTCCACCTGGTTGCCATGGCAAACAGAGTTTTTGACGGAATCAAATTCTGTGAACGATTTTTAAAGAAGAACTCCCGAGGAACATCCCGCCAAGTTTGGTCCAAATTGGTCCAGTGGTTTAGGAGGAGTTGGTGTATAAAGAATTGTTGACGACGCACGACGCACGGCGCACGACGGACAACGGGTCCCTTTGAGCACGTTGTGCTTAGGTGAGCTAAAAATGGGATAGCTCGTTAAGAGTTAAAGCGCCTAGTTATGGCAGGAAAAAACAATATCCAAACATTGCAATTTCATAGTTGGGTTTTGTTTTCTTTTTTTAATATATCGTATCTTACATAAAGAGATAATTAAGATCTTAGGTACATAAGTACGTTTGCTGATCTGTATTGCATTCAAAGGGCAGTCTGAAGTTGATCTTTCATTGTCTGCAAAAGTGACTTTACTTTACAACACAGTTCATTGTATTTGAGTCATTGTAATGAGCAAGAACATCGCTACAGTGAACCTTGGTCTCTTAATCTGAAATATGGAGGATGAGAATCGGCTAATATGGACTAGCTAATGAGACAAACATCTGAGTTTTATACTTAAAGTACTGAACCAATGAACTAGATACATGTATGTGAATTGTGGAAAAGTAGCGTAACTATTACATAGCTGTTTTGATTAGAATATTTTAGAATACTGGCCTAACAAACCCAAGATCTGATTGCATGTTCTACGCTCTCTTGTCTGAATCTGGGATCTCCGCAAAAGCCTTTTTACCTGATCAGCTGTTTCAGACATGGGGATTATGAAGTTAAGTGAGCTTATTTGTTTTGCACTTTCACTTTTTTCCTCTATTAAAATGCTCTCTTCAACTCTACCCGTGAAACGACGATGTGTTAAAATTCTTCCAAATGATGAAAAACGCAGTGAGGAAAAAGAGAACATCCTGAATACGTGCATTTTTCTCACTACATTTTAAAGAGCAACAGAATTGTTCAGTCAATATCTGACTGACTGACTTCAGTCTTTAGAATATCATTAGGAAGAAACATGGATGGAAGGACAGGAAGGGGGCTACGAAAACGATTTAAACCTTAATCTACTACGTGAACAATACCCAATTTCCAACCTACAGTAATAATCTAAAGATTTCTGCATGGATACAAAGAGGGCACAGAATTAGGTTAAATTCATATCGCTCAAAGGTACGTAATATGCTAGGTAATTTCAAACACATCCTTATTAGTACTCTAATGATTACCCAAATGCTTATAATGAATCGGCTGTTCAGAATTTCCTCGAAGAAAAAACGATCCCTACAAACACTTTGGCATGTTGCGTTTTTTGCAAGAAAGTATTAGTACCACCAAGAATGAAAGAACGCAACTCTTCCGGTGTATATACTACTGGCAATTTATCGTAAACAAGAGCACAGCAAACGGGTGTCAACGCTCGACTGTCATGTGCTGGATAGCTGATAAAAAAACAAAGTCCAAAAAGGGGCATATTTCTGACAAAAATGCATTTACAGTTATCTCTCTTAAAAGAATGGATTGCTCTTATGATAGCGACCATATATTCCAAGTTTGAACAAAATATCGTCAATAATAACCGAGATATGACCAAGGTTAAAGTTTGTCACGCCGCCAACGCCAACAACACCAACAACGCCAACACCAACAACGCCGACACCGACGACGACAGGGTAGTGACAATAACTCGACTTTTTGTCCCAACTCAATCGAACTAAAGACGACAATCAAACGTATACATTGACTAGTGTGTGTCGGACTTATAATTCGAGAGATGTCAAGGGTTGCGGGTTCGAATCCCGGCCGCGCCGCTGGTCACATGGGTATGTCCTTGGGCAAGACATGTCAGAGCCCCAGCCTGGTACTGATGATACCCAGGAAGCACATGATTAACTATATATATTCCTCGAAATCTTTTCGGGTGACATAAAACTATGGAAATGCTAAATTACAGTTACACATACCTCTGGAGCTAGTAAGGAACTGGGAAGAATACAGTTACAAGCCACTTTTTAATCGGTGAAAGAGAACTGACGGAATATGAAAAGCAAGCGACATACAATGTTACTTGGAAGGACTCAAAAATATAATAACCAGTGCATAAATTGACATTGATAATCATAAATCTCGGCAATACGAAATACAGTAAAACCTGTCATGATGGCCACCTGTATTATGCAAGCAACCTGTATAAACAAGCATACATACAGTTTCCGACAAATAGCAATGCACAAACATTCATCTGTATCAAGCAAGCACCTGCCTCTGGCAATCTCGCTTGACCGTCCTTTTGGTAATTGACTAATATATGTTGAACTGTAACTAGTCTGAGCACTAATGCTGCATTTCTAAGAATTGTGCTTTATGCATGTTAGTTTGTAACAATAAAGGTTAATATCTCATATATCAAGATCACTCATGCAGCATATTAGATAAAATGAAACATTATCAGTGATCATCTTTGTTATGAAATACATGTACATACATGTATTATCAATGAATTGAAAGAGCTGCAAGTACTTCCGCTTTATGATACAAATAAGCCCCACCAACAAAAGCGATGTTTTTCATCAGATCAAAATTTATTGAAGGAATATGATAGAAGGCTACCCAATGACAATCTCGTGATTGAGTTCTTTTGAGAGGACAAATTTTACAATTTTCACAACGCGATGTACATGGAAAATAAGCTCCTTTCACATATGCCATGTTTTTCAACGTATCGAATTATCTCGAAAGAAATTTATGGAATCATTCACGTTGATTTTTGTTGATTTCCACTTGGTGGTTTCTGAGGAGAAGTCAATTAAATAAAAAGTTTAGAAATAGACGCATGGATGAACAAACGCACGCATATAAATGTACGAAGAATACAACGCCATTGTAACAGCCAGCTGGCAGTTGGCCAAGCGGATTTGAAAATTGCTTAACCCATTATCACACGAGAAAGTTTTAGACTTGTCCAAATTGAAAGCATTTGCAGACGACAAAAAAAGGTGACTGACAAATAGAAATTTGTTCTGGGAAGGGTAGAAAACACTGTGGGAAAAGGAGAAAATGCTGGTTACCAGCATTTTCTCCTTTTCCTACAGTGTTTTCAATAGGCTTCTTTCTCAGGGGGCGTCAAAAGTAGGGATTGTGTGGTAATGGGTTAAACTAAGAATCCAGCCAAATGTTGTAAATAATGCACACTTTGAATTAGATAACTGGGTTTTTTCTTTATGGTAAATGTTTTTCTAAGCCATCTTTCACAGGGGCATTAAAGTTCGTGATTGTGTGGTAATGGTTAATACGCCGTTCACAAAACTGAAACGCTGAAAGAACATGTCTTGCACTAACATTGAAGGGAACGACTGGTCAATCGTGATCAGGCATCGTAGGCCTACTTCGTAAATTGCCGTAATATTGCAAATATTTCAAGAATAATCGTAAAATGGACCATTGACTATCAGCCATAATCAGAAAGCAAGTGCTAGAAGTTACGAACTTGGTTTGGACATGCTCTTTATCAGGTAATGGACTGTAGAGACCTAGTGTTTACAGAAACAGTCTTCGTATACAGCCAATGCATTGAGTTTCAGGCAGAAATATTGATGATTTAAAAGTTGGTGTCCATTTACCGCAAGCTTTTTCTGATCTGGTGTCCATGTGCATACACTGAAAATGAAATTGGTGTCTTTTTGGCATATTTTCCTCTACCCAGGTCCATTAAAAAACGTATATCTTAGCTTTGGATAGACATTGCTAAGTGAAATTTTGTTATCATTTAGGGGATGCATTTATCTTATTATACAAAATTTTTAAAAAGAACAATGGTAAGGGGATTTTGTCCTAAAATCGGCAACAAACTTAAAAAAGATAAAATCCCAGTTGCTCATAAAGCCACAGCTCGCTTATATGATGGTATTTTTATTCCCTAGTATGTGTGTAAACAGATCAAACATTCGCCTTGACATTGCTGTAAATCAACATGTCTATCTAGGTTAATTAGGTCCATAAAAGATGAAAATATTTACACCACCTCCGATTCTTCCATGGAAAATCCAATCTGTTGTATTAAGAACATATGTTATCCGCGGCTCACGTTGATCAGTGTGCTGATCGACATTGTCCAGTAATTAGTATTTTTTCCCAAATATAGATATCTTTTAACCCTTTCCCAAACGGCAAATTTTGGACCAGACCAAATTGAAAGCATTTTGCAGATTACAAATTAACAGTTGCTAAAAAGATGATTTTTCTATATGATAGGTTAGAAAACATTGTGGGAAAAGGAGAAAATGCTGGTTACCAGCATTTTCTCCTTTTCACACAATGTTTTCAAAAGGCTTCTATTCCTGACCCGTAAAAAACAGGAATTGTTTGGGAAAGGGTTAAGTACGAAAACTTAGGTTACTAGCATTTTCTCCTTTTCTCACAATGTTTTCAAAAGACGTCTAAGTCTGGGTTGTAAAACCCAGGGATTGTTTCGTAAAGGGTTAAGAATAATTCAGCCGTTCTCTGTCAAAAGGAGGTTTACTGTATTTCCGTGATGGATTATACCAAGACAATCCCACATTTACGGATCCATAAAGTTCATTTTGTCTTACGACATACTAGAGCACATGGAAGAATGGTCATGTGACATGCAGAAAATTCACAAATATCAAAAAATTCCACGTAGGCTGTCACTGTGCGAATTTTTTTTATTCATTAACCCTATCCCAAATGACAAATTTTAGACTGTCCCAAACTCAAAGTGTTTGCAGATGCCAATTTTGAATTTGATGAGAATGGCAGAAAGTTTTCCAATAGGCTAGAAAACACTGTTAGAAAAGGAAAAATTGCTCGTTACGAGCATTTTTTCCTTTTCCCACAGTGTTGTCTAAAGACTTGTACTGCAGATACGTAAAAGCCAGGACTTCTTTGAGAAAGAGTTAAACACCCCTTTCACATGATATAGCTCGCAGTTTTGTTGACTTGTTCTATATGATAGATAAAGGTTAAAGTTCACATAACATCTTCCATCCAAGCGAGAACCAGCCTGAGAAATGGTACACATGTAATTCTACTTCCGTTTTAAGAGATTTTCTTCCTTCCTCAGAGTACATGGCATATAACACTTGTTGATCGGTATTTACAAGACGTCTGGATAAGAAATGAGCCACACTTCTTTGAAATTGGTTTGCAAACATTATGAGACGATTTCTTTCACCGAAAAATAACCCGCCTCCCAACCAAACTCTGTTGCTGAAAAAAATATCTATTACTCGTTCTTTCATGTTTCTTTTAACAACTTCGTTCATTGCCACCCGCGATTCGTTAAAACCCTTCAACTGCACGAGTTTGAATCTTTTTGTAGAATGCCTTTCACGAAAATAACCAACATCCAACCATGCCAAATATTTTGTGTTGAAGTAATCAGCGCGCGCAGCTCGTTCTATGACATCATACTTTGCATGCTGGGAACATGAATAACCGGAAATGACTGTGTTGGGATAATATTTAGGATACCCCGGTCTCGAAATTATCGTTTTGATTTTCTGTTCGTTTTGGAAGGCCCAAGACGAGTTTCTTGATATGTGAAAAATTAAGGTACTGTTTTTCTTCTCTTGACGTATTGACGTCATAAGCTTGTAGAACTCCGCCGAATCTGTGTAAACAACGAGGGGATTTTCAATAAATTGAAAGGTTTGGGCCCATTGTATATACATGTTTTTAGTGAAATTGGTCCGATGTGGCCCTTTTCTGAACGTTCCAAGATCAAAATAAGCTGTTACTATCGTCATATCCTCGGAATGAAGACTCTCTCTCGTTGCTTCGGTCTTTGTCTGGAATACATATCAGAATTCATTCTTAACCCCTATCTCTTTACAAGAATACAAAGTTTTAGACTTTTTTCTTAACTCTTTACCACACGGCAAAATATTAGACTGGTCCAAATTGAAATCATTTGCAGACGACAAAATAAAGGTGACTGAAAAATTGAAATTTGTTCCGGGAAGGGTAGAAAACACTGTGGGAAAAGGAGAAAATGCTGGTTACCAGCATTTTCTCCTTTTCCTACAGTGTTTTCATAAGGCTTCTTTCTCAGGGGCGTCAAAAGTAGGGATTGAGTGGTAATGGGTTAAATCAAACGCATCTACATACGACAGGGTAAACGTGTGGGTTGGAAAACATGTACCAAGAAGACGAAAAGGCTCGTCACCAGCATTTTCTCCTTTTCCAATATAATTATTCGCTGACCTCTTTTTCTAGGTTTATTAAAGCGGGGAGGAGTTTGGAAAAGCGTTTAACTGTTAGCTTAACAGATAAATCTAAAAGTCTAGCGTAAATTCTTTATTTGTCTGATCTTGGTCAATTCCGTCTGCCAAAAATATTCATGACGGTGCTCACTTTGAAAATTTAATACGTATTAATACGCCTCATTTCTAAAGCATTACTGACCCAAATTCCTCTGTGGACTGTAAGTTTAAGATGGCGATCGTGACAAAGCTGTAAGTTTTGTCCTGTTCGGATTCAAAACAAAATCATTATGTGCAAGGTTGGGCTTTATTTATCTGTTTTTCGTTCATGATGCAAACATCTATACATTAATTAAATATCAAAAGGCCCCATGAAAACTTTACTGTCATGTAAATGTCGGCTGATGTTTTAAAGCGTCAGGCAAACTCATATCAGATCCAATACATGTTTTCATCGGACGCAAGGCCGTCGAAAGCGGTCCAGCCGAATATGACATGCGCAGAAAACGTGAAATAGGTAAAAAATAGTCTTACCTTGGTGGTTTTATGTTTTGCCAATAACTGTAGCTGTCTTACTGAACTTGTTCGTTTGTTGTCTCTTAGGATAAGGAACAAATACATTGTTACAGCCAAAGTCATTGACATACAGCACAAAACTGTCCCTTTGTAAGGGTATTTTCTACGAAACAATGCTAGAAACATTTTTCACTTTCTTCCTTTCACATCCTTGCCTTCTGAACCAAGCTTGCAGCTCACAGCCCTAAAATTGTTCTTTAAAAAAACAGAACACAAACATTAAGATATAAAACTGTTCCGAACAATCTCGAGTTTGAACGAACCCAAACAGAGGGTTTGGAAAACACTATGGAAAAAGAACTTATCATCCTGTATTTATAGACCGAGTTTTAACGACCCTTGGAAATAGGACTTCTGGAAATATTGTGAGAAAAGGAAAAATGCTAGTAGCCAGCATTTTCTCCTTTTCCCACAATGTTTTGCCTCCCCCCCCCCCCTAAAAAAAGCGGGTCACATTTATTTCGCTTTTTATTTTGACAAGCTGAGAATTTTGTTGTTTGGGAAATAGTTTACTCTCAGGCTACCAAAGCACGAACCATGGACCTTTTGCGGACACTGTAAATCCAAGATCAGACTGCACAGAACGTGTAGTCGGATTTACACTGTCCAATAAGGATTCCCCAAAACATAACTTTGAAATGGCAATAATTTAGTTTTGATTATCGTGTTAAATTTTCATTTTAGTTATATAGCAGGATAAGGTTTATTGCTGTAAATATGGACAAATCCAAATTATTATCATCTAGAAAAGATATTTCATGAGCGTAAAAATATTGTTGCAATTAAGACTTTCTAGCAACATCCCCTGTATCACAAGGTCTGCATTAAATTTATTTGCATTTTGATTCTTGAATGTTTTTCCTTTTAGCTGCCAGTGGCCAATTAATACAATTTGTTAAATCTGGTGATTCTATTGTAAACTATACAAGATATAAATACCTGTCCTTTAGAAAGTATAACTCCAGTGTAGGCCTACAAAACACATGCGATAATTCTGAAAAGTGTCTGTACTGGAACAGGTGAAAATATCACAACTGCCGTTGGTGGCTGTACCGATTTCTGTGCATGTGTGAGTAAGTGACAGATCTGGGCCCGTATTCACCAACCATTCTTAAGAACGTTCTTTGTCTTATTCTCCAGAATTTTCTACATTTGTAAGTAACACAATTTCTGATTGGCTAAACCGAATGGTTTAGCCAATCAGAAGTTGTGTTACTTATAAATGTAGAAAATCTTGGAGAATAAAACTAAGAATATTCTCAAGAATGGTTGGTGAATACAGGCCCTGGATTGCGAGGCGTATGAATACAAAGTTTTTATCTCATATGGCACTTTTTGCTTATCTAAAACGCAAGATAAGAAAATTTCGTATTGACTGTATCACTGACCGAAAACAAGTAACATTGTGTGATAAATACCATGTTTGCTATAGAAAAGAAAAACAATATTTCTAGCACTCAAAGAATAAATCAAATTATATTCCGACCTAGTTACTGGGGCTTTATTAATTTCATTATCCAACTCCTTCATGGAAACTGACCAGCCCGCATAGCTCAATAGGTAGAGCGTAGGACTCATGAACGTGATATTTCAAGTTTCTTTAAGCTGTTCCTTCGATCCGAACGGCTGGTCATCTAAAATTACTGATAGTCTTTCGGATGAAGCGTTAAACCGAGTTCCCGCGTGACGGTGCTGCACACCAAGCACGTAAAAGAACCAGGCGTAGCTTAAGATTGGTTTCGTTCTGTATCTGCACTATCCTCCGTAACAATATTAACAGCCGTCAGGGGGAGTCGCCCATATGGGCAACCGGTGGCGACGATAAATAAAAGCAAATTCAATCCACCTTCATGGATACCAGCCGATAAAGCTCAGTAAGTAGAACATAGGACTCGTGAATACAATGTTTCGGGTCACTACAGGTTGTGGGTTCGAATCCTCGGCTGGCCAAATAAAATTACGAATGGTTTTTCGGATGAGACATTCAACCGAGGTCCCGTGTGACGGTGCTATAAGCCAAGCAAGTTAAAGAACCAGAGGAAGCTCTCAGTAGTTTCGACCTGAATCCTTGCACTATCCCCCGTAACAATTAACTAACCGTCTTCTGGGTCCGTTGCTCAGATGTGCAACCGGTAGCGTAGATATATAAACGGAAATAGCCAACCTTCATGGACGAACAAAGAGGGCTTTCCAATACAAATTCGTGGCAGTCTACATAAAAAATATGTTTAAAAAAAATGAATGAATGAATGAATGGAGTAAAGGTTCAATTTATGCATTGTTATGTTTCAAAAAAAATGTTGGGAAAAGAAACATTTCTCGCTAGCCATTGTCAAAACTTTTTTCTATCCGTCAATTTTCTGCATGTCCTAGGACCGTTCTACTTCATGATTCAGACGATTGTCAAAGAAAATATAGTTTATGGATCCATAATCATATGTATATATGAATGCATGACTCTCTTACCAGTAGTGCGTCCGGAGAAAAATTAAAACTCTTGACAGAACGCTGCTTAACCCTTTACCCCGTAAGGCATCATAAGGCATTTCTATGGTGTCAATTTTGGATGTGTTGTAAAGAATTAAACCAGCACAACACAGCGTCAGACCGCCCCCCCCCCCATACCCATAAGAAATGACACAATTCAGAAAGCATTCCAACATCCTCATTGATGCCTTAACTGATTCTGAACATTAAAAGTCCATATCAAAAACACGAAATCTCTGCCTCGCCCAAAATGAAAGCATTATACGATAGTATAAATATTACTCTAAAATTGACACCTTTTGGTAGCATAGAAAACATTGTGACAAAAGGTGAAATTGCTCGTAACGAGCAATTTCACCTTTTGCCACAATGTTTTCCAAAGACTCCTACAAGAAAAGCGTAGAAATGAGTATCTATGGAGTAAAGGGGTTAAATAAGACCTGTAACACGCGAAAAGGGACATTTGAACATTTACTTTAAGTACTGTGTCGGATCAGCCTGCGCATCCCGGGTAGGCTAATTCGAAACGACACTCCGCTTTATGTAATTTTCTGTATAATGTAGTCGTAATGTGATTAGTCTGACTGGGCTGCGCAGGCTGATCCGAGACGTCACTTTTACACAAATGTATGAATGTCCTTTTTTACCGTGCTACAAGCTATATATGATTACAAGGAATAATGATTTTGACTCTAGTTTCTTTTTTGGAGAATTATAACTTTAAGCAAATAATAATAATAATATTAATAATAATTATGATAATGATAAACATGTTTACGAGCTCGTAAATGTCAGAGACTGTAATGTGGAGATAGATCCCCGACTCTCCTACATCAGTATATTTTCAGGAACAATAAATATTGGACATAATAATAATAATAGAAATAATAATAGAAATAATAATAATAATAATAATAATAATAATTATTATTATTATTATGATATTAAATCGTTTAACCCTTTACCAAACGACAAAATTTTAGACTTAAAAGCACTTGCAGACGACAAAATGTACATAACTGAAAAATTGAAATTTATTTCCAGCAGGGTAGAAAACATTGTAGGAAAAGGAGAAAATAAATGCTGGTTATTAGCATTTTCTTCTTACCCCACAATCTTTTCAAATGGCTTTTATCTCAGAGTCGTAAAAACCAGGGATTGTTTGGTAAATGGTTAAAAAGACAGTAAATGTAGGTAAATAGTTACTAATTAACCATATCTTATATATTAATAGGTGGACCAGAACGCGTTTCGATTGACCCAGAATGATGCCTCCTTGTCCAACGAGTATGCTATTATACAAAGGGTGACTGGTATCAACTGGAACAGGGTGTCTTGGCTGGACCTACGAAAGCCGCTGTATTCCGGCATTGCTGCGGCTTTATATACCAAACTTAAACTGTCCAGAAGCAATACCGAGATGAACTGGAAAGCCGAAGCACAGGGGAACTTTTGGCAACAGAATTTTCATAGCGGGAATTCAGCCTACAACTTCTCGCAGTTGGCTAGCGTTCTGGATCTTGGTAAAATGATTTTTGAACTTTAATCCATTACCACACAATCCCTACTTTTGACGCCCCTGAGAAAGAAACCTTTAGAAAACATTGTGGGAAAAGGAGAAAATGCTGGTAACCAGCATTTTCTCCTTTTCCCACAATGTTTTCTACCCTTCACAAAACAAATTTCAAATTTACTGTCACTTTTATTTTGTCGTCTGCAAATGCTTTCAATTTGGACAAGTCTAAAATTTTGTCGTTTGGTATGATTTAACTCGATGCCTGTTTGACTCCTTGTGCATTTGTGTATATTGTAGATCGAGATAAGACTGTATGTACGCATTATGATCTCCTATCTTCACCATCCAATACAGCGAGACTTATTTGGTGTTTTAGGGCCTTTTTAAAACAAAGTTTGGCCTTCAGTTGTTTACGGAAGCGTCTATTACGCTCATTTTGGCAGTGTACCCTGATCCTGCTGTTAGCGGTCATAAACGACTTCTGCAGAGTGTATACAGCAAGATCATCCTGCACATATAAGCGGTCCGATCTTGTTGTACACCCTCCACTGCTTGACGATGCTCTTTGAGAAGAGAGAATGAGGAAACATGAGAAAATGGGAAAGAAGAAAAAGAAGGTAAAGAATGCAATTTTGTATCATACGCGCGTTCTACAGTATTACAATAAAAGCACCTTAACCCTTCCCGAAACGGCAAATTTTGGACCAGGCCAAATTGAAAACATTTTGCAGATGACAAATTAACAATTGCTAAAAAAAGATGAGTTTTCTATATGATAGGGTAGAAAACATTGTGGGAAAAGGAGAAAATGCTGGTTACCAGCATTTTCTCCTTTTCCAACGATGTTTTCAAAAGGCTTCTCTTCCTGACCCGTAAAAACCAGGGATTGTTTGGGAAAGGGTTAAACTGCATCATACATTCTGAATTACAATCTAGATAACTTTACTATGAAAATCCTAGTTGAGAGAAGTCGGTACATTTTATTTAATGACGTATATAACAAATGTTCGCGCGCATCCTACTGCGCATGCACTTTTGTCGTTAATATTAAATGGTTTGCAACACGAGAAAAGGGCCATTCAGACATTTGCGTAAAGTGTTGTCTCGGATGAGCCTGCGCAGTCCGCGCAGGCTCATCCGAGACGGCACTTTACGACTACATTAGATTTTGTGCTACAGTAGACTTGCGCAAAACACAGTATGACATGAAAATAGAAGATGCCGTCTCGTATCAGCGTGCGCAGTCCGCGCAGTCTAATCCGAGACGGTACTTTACGCAAATGTCCGAATGCCCCTTTTTGCGTGTTGCAGGCCAAATCGAAATGGCACTTACGTATTTCTGCACATAATGGTATTACTATTGGTGCACTAAAACAAGTAATACTTTCCCAGAGTAGTATTGGTCATCATGAAATATTCAAAATGCTGCTGACACGGCGTCACACACCAAATAAGGAAACAAAGGCAGGAAATTTAAAGCTGTACAAGTATAGCTGTTTCAAATTTGAAAATTATTGCTGAAAAGGAGAAATCGCTTCTATTGAGCAATTTCTCCTGTACGACAATGTCTGCTGAGCGTTTATCCTATTTTTCTTCCTTGAAAAAAATCACCTTTTACAGTGACCCGCAACCTTTTTTCTGACGTAATAAGCATGGATAAATCATTTTAATTTTTTTTCCAATTGTTAAGAATTATGAAAATACTTTGAGGGTGGAAAATTCTAAGAAAAATCTGTCCGTCAGAAAGGGTGTACAGTACTGTATTTATTTCAGATATACCCTTGATTTGGTCAAATTATCTACCTTTTTTAGTCAATGATGCTTGTATAACATGCATATTTGTCCATTTACCATGCTCAAACCCAGGCCTGCCCCTCACTCTCTCTCTCTCTCTCTCCCTCTCTCTCTCTGTCTCTCTCTGTGCTATAATTTGAGCAAAACTATAGATGCATTTTCATTACAATAATGTTTATCTGTATATTTTTTCCAGTAATTTTCCTTCAAAAGGCACTATTAAAGAAATGCGCTTTAAATCCGATAAAAGCTGAATTTTGTATATACCTTTATCAAATGTAAAATCCTCAGAAACTAGCACCACGGCTGTCCTCATCTGTTTTCACTGTAATCTCCTAGAGATATGCTGAGCTTCGTATGTGCAAAGTTTGGAAGAAAAAAAAACTATCGGTTTTCAAAGAATTGTAATATACATCGTTAACATTTCTAACAAGCTAAGTATACTACACAAAATTTACAAGGGGTCACCATGTTTCACTCCCTTTTAATTTCAGAAAATCTGTTTTGATATAAAGAATAAGTCGATATATTCAAAATCCGCCGTGTTTAGATACTTGAATATTTCATTGTAACACTGATGGAACAGACTGCCTGTGGAGAAGCATGCTTTTTTGTAAATGCGAAACTAAACTTGTGTAATTTTTTTCGAAGTATCCAAATGATCCCTATCAAAATGTGAGTAGTAAATGATCGTCGGTTTACTTCAAAAACCCCGTAACTACAGCTTGAAACAAGCTGTAGTTACGAGGTTTTTGAAGTAAGCTGACGTTGAAATAGTACCAAATCCTCAAACAGCTCCTACTTAGTATAAGATCTACCCGAAAGATCCATAAAAAGTTAAAGCCCTTTTGGACTTCGTAAAGTCAATCCTATTAGCTCTGTAGGTCGACGAGTACTAGGTTGGGGTATTTTGCAGGCTGTCGCCCGAACCAACAAGTGGATATGGTGATCGTGCTCGACACCTCCTCTAGTCTTAGCACAGATGATTTTGAAAGGGCCAAAGACTTCATGAAAAGGGTACGCTTTAGAAATTTCCATCTAACAGTATTGATCTAATCTTTTTTTTCTGTGTTTAATTTTTAGCTTTGCACAACTTTACATGCCTTGGTGGCCAGTGTAGATTAAGATCAAATTGCACAAAAACGTGCAGTCCAGTCTTAGATCTACATTGCCCGCTCGGCTTAGACATTCTTGACAAAAGAAACCATGCTTGAGGCATTGTACCTGTGATCAGGACAGCTTGGTTCAGACACTTCCCCATGGAGCTATACTTTCTAAATTGGAATGCCCTTTGTTAAAGTAGTGCAGAGCCCAGACCTAGTACAGGTTAGGCTGATGACATGCAATAAAAAAAGATCAGTGAACTGAGCAGTTTTATGAATAAAATACGACTGGAAATGACTTGAAACCTTAAATAAAAAAAAACTTAGGACCGATTCTAACTTTCCCAATTTCAGACAGATTTTTGGGACATGCTGCAGACCACTTTTGAAAAAATATGGTGGTTCGATTAAGAATGAGGAAAAAAGGAAAAATGTATTAGTATTTCATGATCTATTTTCAGGTCGTACAAGGATTTCCTATTGGGCCCTTACAGACTCAAGTAGGGGTCGTGTCATACTCTACGAACAGTACAATAGAATTCGACTTGAACGATCATAGGTAAGTTATTGCATTTATAACTTTTGTATCTATTAAGTCTAAATGTATCAATGGTTTCATTATGAAATATCACGGGAGCTAAATTAAGTTTGAAAAACAAAAAATGTCCAGACGAAACTGAACAGACTGATATTTGATCTACAATTTTTAATCTTTTTTCGATATAGTTACGAACTTTTTAACACACAGTAAACATTAACGATCGCACATCTCCAACGTTTACAGTAGTAATGTTGGGAGCCGAAATAGGGTTCAGCATGACTCCTATCGGACCCCCCCCCCCCCCCCCCCCCCAAAAAAAAAAGGTGTGACGACCTGATTGGTCAAATATTGAATACCATGGACCAATGTACTATTGAAGGCAAACTCATTAAGCGACAGCTGCATATCAGTCATTGATTCCTGTATCTGATCAAAATGACAAACGATATTTCTAAGTACCAGCTGCCTGTCGGACATTGCGGGAGCGTGGTCAACCACATTGCTTCCTTTTAAAAAAAGAATTTTGAGGGTCGTACTGTAAAAGAAAATCAACGTGAAACATGACAGGGCAGTCTTTCCCTTTTTTAAAACTGTTTATGATTGTTTATTTTCATTGAAGCAATGAAAATTACAACGTCAAAATAATAGGAATGTCAAAATTTGATGCAATTGGTTTTAGAAATGCTAATTAGGACAGATCAATTTCTCCTTTTTTCATCCTTTTTTAGTTATCTTTTTTAAAAAGTAGACAACACTCTTGCCCATTTTTCATTGAAAACTTACTTTGAGGGTCGTCTTAAAAAGAAAAGTGTGGAAAAAAAAAAAAGATTTTGTAACTAATGCACAGCGGGCTTTCCTTTTTTCCACACTTTTTTTTTAAAGCTGTTGTCTGTTTTATTTGAAACAATTGTTTCAACTTCAAAATAACAGGAATGTCAAAATTTTGTCCTAATTATTTGTTGGAATAATTATCAGGACAGAGAAATTTCTCCGTTTTCACTACATTTTTTCAATTGTCGTTTTCAAATAGTTGACAGTATCCCTTGTCCATCCTTTAATTGAAAACTTATTTTAAAGGGGAGGGGGGTTAAAAAGGTTAAAAAGGCGAAAAAAATGTAGATTTGTTTTTTACTATGACACAGCAGTCTTTCCTTTTTCACACTAAATTAAAGTAATTATTTGAAGTTTAATATAATAGAACTTTCCAACTTTGACTCATTTTTTTGTAGAAATGGTTACTAGGACAGAGCAATCTTTCCTTTCTTCTTACTTTTTGTTCTCTTTTTCAAAAAGTAGACAACACTCCTTGCTCATTCGTTCATGGAAAACTTATATTTAAGATTTGTCTTTTACACTCATACTTCGTCACTATGGTTCGTTTTTAGGTCTCAATCCAGTGTTCTTACGGCCATTGATAATATCGTGTATCGTCCTGGAAGTACAAAAACATCTGATGCCATTGACCAGGCTGTTTACAATGTGTTTAGCACAAACGGAGGTTCCCGGCCTGGTGTCGTTAAGGTCATGGTCGTTATCACTGATGGCGACTCAGATGATAGAATCGACACGAGGCATGCTGCCGAGTTGGCTCATTCCAGAGGCATTATTACGTTTTCGTTAGGAGTAGGCCGTGCTATTCATGAGAATGAGTTACAGACAATTGCCACAAATCCGTCCTGCACGCATGTCTATAAGGCAACAAGCTACGCAGAAATTAAGTTCATGGTGGAAGAAATACAGAAAGCCACATGTATTGGTAAGTACTTATGTCAGACTTTTTTTCTTTTTACTTATTTACCGGAAATTTGAATCCAACATGTTAACTGTTCAACAAAATTGCGGAAAAACAGTGAAATATGTCCGTGCCGTCGATTTTACATGTACTTTACGTCCAAAAGTATAAATGTTTATTATTTTTTCAGCCCCCGTGTTACTACAAGTCAATAAGCCCTACACTTGCCAACTTCGTGATTGTCCTCCGTTTGTGGGTCCTACAGGAAACGGTGTCACACTTCAGGTAGAAAATGTTTATTTTTGTTTTATTTGAAAGTTTTCTGTGACATCTTACTCACTGTTCACGAAGTCAATCAAAGTTTACTTCGCACCAAAGTTTCTTAAAGGTTGTATCCCATAGATATGGACGGAGTTACTGGTTGCATAGCAACCAACCCGCTATATGAATGTCAAATTTATATAAGCGTCCTTTTCTAATGTATGTATAGAATATTGTTTAAATTTATAAGTATTTTTCAAAGGTTTTGTACTCGCACTGAAATATCTTTAACTATTTACCGCACAATGCCGATTTCAAACGACCCTAAGGAAAAAGCCTTAGGAAAACATTGTGGGATAAGGAGAAAATGCTGGTAACCATCATTTTCTCCTTTTCCCACAGTGTTATCTCCTCTATCAAAGACAAACTTTTTCATTTGAGTCATATCTGAAGTGTCATCTACAAAAGCTTTCAACCTGGACAAAGTAACATGCGTCTCGTGTGGTTGAGAGGTAAGAGAGCTGCACGTTACCGGGTAGGTAAATCGTTAATTTGGGACAGTACAGTATGAAGGAAAATCTAATCTCTCCTAGGTATATTCAAATCCCCTGCAAATATCTTTCACACGTACAGAAGTCCTTGCAGGCAAAGTAGATCAAAGATCAGACCGCACAAATCCTGCAGTCCGACCTCTAATCTTCGCCGCTTTTCTGAGACAATCTGAACAAAAAGAACCTTAAAAATTAACAATCTGGATTTTTTTCTAGTCTGAGACTGGTTTCTTGGTTTGCTCGGCGCTAGAAAGGCTGACCTTTTACCATACACCTGCGAAGGAGGGCTTTCGAAAACATTGTGGGCAAAGAGGAACAAGGCCTGCGCAGGCTGACATGGGTCGATACTTTTCGCAGATGCATTAAGCCCCCTTTTTATCAGAGCATGGATCGTTTATGTATTTTCCTTTCAGACCAGTATATCGTGCGGGGGAATGAAGGTATTTTCGTCGTTCAACAACCCGTATCCAAGTTCGGCCCAGTATCAATACGTTCAAAATACCCTGGCATCCAGCAAGGTTAATGTGTCAGAAACTTTCTTCAATAATTCAGGTATGAAAAGAGATATTTAAGATGTTTTATAGTGTTCCAAAACACAGCCAGAAATACTCTTTTAAAGTAAAAGAAATTCATCGTGGCAAAAAGCTAAGGAGCAGATCACGTTGTAGGAAACTGGAACCTGCTGATGAATTGATAGGTATGTAAAAATTACTACCGCCCAGTTATCTTTTTGGACAAAACTGGAGAACTTCGCTGGTATATCAATTGATATACCGGTATGTGGGCAGCCAGAATTGTTACTGTATTGGTTTTCATTGGGGGGGAGTCAGAAATGACACTACAATCATTGCAATATGAACAGTCGTCAGAAATACCATGTGGACAGTCAATATAAACAGTCACCAGGAATGCCATGTAGACAGTCAATATAAACAGTCGCCAGAAATGCCATGTGGAGGGTAAATATATTCAGTCGTCAGAAATACAATGTGGACGGTCAATATAAAAAGTTTCCAGAAATGCTATGTGGACGGTCAATATAAACAGTCGCAAGGAATGCCATTTGGAGGGTCAATATATTCAGTGGCCAGAAATGCCATGCATAAGGTCAATATAAACAGTCGAGAGAAATGCAATGTGAACGGTCAATATAAACAGTCGCGAGAAATGCCATGTGGACGGTCAATATAAACATTAGTGAGAAATGCCATGTGGACGGTCAATGTTAATGTAGCAATAAAAACCATGTGGACAGTCAATATAAACAGTCGATAGAAATGCCATGCGGACAGTTAATATAAACAGTCACCAGAAACGCCATGCATACAGTCAAAATAAACAGTGGCCAGAAATGCCATGCAGACAGTCAATATAAACATTCACTAGAAACGCCATACGGACAGCCAGTATAAACAGTCGCAAGAAACACCATGCGGACAGTCAATATAACAACCAATCGCAAGAAACGCCATGCGGACGGTCAGTATAAACACTCACCAGGAATGCCAAATGATCGGTCAATACATTCAGTCGCCAGACATGCCATGCCAACAGTCAATATAAACAGTCGCGAGAAATGCCATGCGAATAGTCAATAAAAACATTCGCCATAAATACCATGCGGAGGGTCAATATAAACAGTCGCAAGAAACGCCATGTAGACGGTCAATATAAATAGTCGCCAGAAACGCCATGTAGACAGTCAATATAAACAGTTGCCAGAAATGCCATGTGGACGGTCTACATAAACAGTTGCCAGAAATGCCATGTGGATAGTCAATATAAACAGTCGCCATGCGGACGGTCAATATAAACAGTCGTGAGAAACGCCATGTAGACAGTCAATATAAACAGTCACCAGAAATGCTATGCAGACGGTCAATATAAACAGTCGCCAGAAATGCCATGTGGACAGTTAATATAAACAGTAGCCAGAAATGCCATGTGGACAGTTAGAAATGCAAGTGCACTAGCTGCTACGTGGTCTATTTTTAATGTTTATCATACTTCCTAGTTTTTACTGATTTCCAAAATGATACAGTTACATATATCTATATAAACTCAAACTTAAAAATAGGATCTCATCCTATCCGATTTAGTAGCGAGTCACATTTCTATTTTAGGTCAAAATTTGTACATCAACCTTAAAGACAACCAAGGGGTCTACAGGAATGGCAGTTCCTATTGCACTGCGTCCATACAGTTGTGTGGCGGGGATTGTACAGACCACAGTAAGTGAGGTTTGATCCACAGCGGTTCATCTAACCTTAGTTTTTAGGGTTTTTTTGTACAGCCGTATATCGATCATGCAAATACGAACGAAGGCAAGTTCGTCTGATCTAGACACACACCCATATATAAAGACATGTGAACCATGCTTTGGCCAAAGAGGAATTAATACTCATCTTCACGAGCCAAGGGTACGATCACTACTTGGATCTTATCTTGACTGATTGAGCCAGATTTCGAGATTCCTGCGATGCGCCCTCTATTGGATGCTGGTTTTACCCCCTTTACATTATATTTCTGAAAGGCTATGAAATATCGTTTTACAAACCGCTTACGAATACAATTATTCAACATAAAGCGATAAGCAGACATCTACGTGAGTTTCCATGTTTACCTTCTACTCGAAAGGTCGCGATCTTATTCTATTTTTATCAAAGATGAAATGCTACTAGCGATTTCATTCGTTGCAGTTAAAGCTGGCTGCATCTAATGAAAAAGCGAAAAGCATATCGGGGGAATGTAAAAATCAAGCTCGATCCGCCAAGGGTAGAGTAGCGTTGTGAATCATCAGCCTTGGCTTGCGAAGATGATTAATACCAAGCAATTACATGGGCGTGCATCCATAACATTCATTTTATATACATGTATTTGGCTTGCAAGACACGAAAAGGGGCATGCGGACATTTGGGTAAAGTATCGTCTCGGATCAGCCTGAGCAGCT
The DNA here is from genome assembly GCA_943736015.1 of Tridacna crocea. Lineage (NCBI taxonomy): Eukaryota > Metazoa > Mollusca > Bivalvia > Cardiida > Cardiidae > Tridacna > Tridacna crocea. The sequence continues at coordinate 33,266,467 of OX031057.1, read as the reverse complement.
CGCGCAGGCTGATCTGAGACGAACCGTTACGACTACATTAGATTTTGTGGTACAGTGGACTTGTACAAAACAGAAAATCAAATAAAAACTGAAAGTGCCGTCTCAGGTTAGCCTGCAAGGACTGCACAGGCTGATCCGAGAAGACATTTTACGCAAATGTACGAATGTCCCTTTTCGCATGTTGCAAGCTGTTATATGTATACAAAGAATAATGACTTTGATTCTAGTTTCTTTTTTTTCTGAGAATTATAACTGTCCTTTGAACTGCAGAAAAGTTTCAACACGGGTCAGCCTGCGAGGTGTGCGCAGGCTGACCTGGGTTTTCACTTGTTGTACACGCATTAAGCCCTATCTAACAAAGCATTGGAAACCAGCATTTTCTCCTTTTTTATCAAAATGTTTTCTATCCTTCCAAAACCACAACTTCAAATTTTAAGTCACGGTAGTTTGTCTACTCCAAAACTTTCAAGGTTTTGTCGTTTGATTAGGGTTATAATGATAAGACGATTAAGGCTCATGATGCAGCTTTTGGTTTTATATAAATCTATTCGTGAAAAATACAATCATTCGATGATTTGCAACTTGATGTGTCTTACAAATGTCGAATTGGCAAATGTCTCTTGAAACCATCTGCAGATAACAAAATTAGCATGACTCAAAAATGGAAGTTTGTTTGGGGTTAGGCTAGAAAACATCGTGGGAAAGGGATACCAGCATTTTCTCCTTTTCCCATAATGTTTTGAAAAGGTTTTTTTCCCGGGGTCATGAAAACCAGGAATTGTTTGGTTGAAATGTTGCTTGGTTTGTTATCCTTAATATCCTTGCACTTTTTAGGAGTTTTCCGGAGTCTCCTGCAAAATTGATTAAACTACAAATTTGATCTTTTTGTTGCATTTACATAGTAAAAGTGAGTGAAGTTCGATTTGCAGATGAATTACATATACATTATAAGTCAAATTATAATCGCAGCATTTTATAGTAGAGCAAAGATAAAAACAACGACATTCAAATAAAAGGACCGAGTTGCCGTTTGGATACCTTGGTTTTTATCTTACATGGGAGATCATTTGAATTTATTCTTTGTTTCTATTAATGGTGTACCAAGGTTCTGTCTTATGATGTAATTTTGTCTATTGTTACATAATTTTGTCTACTGTCTACTTATGATGTTACATTATTTCATCATCTTCGTTTTGCAGCGATTACCGTGAAGTGTTTCCAAGACAACAACGAGATACCCTGTGACTCATCATACTTTAACTGTACAGGTATACGCAAAATAAAAGGGCTAATTTTGTAGCCGGTAGTGCAATTTTAAAGTGCTGGACTATCAATTCTGAGGCCCGAGGTTCGATACCTGGCCAAAACAGGACCTTTCTGAAACACCTCGTGTTTCCCACCCAACTAGAGGTGAGCTGGTTAGGAACCCAGAGGCAGCCCAAGGTGTATCGGTGCTTTACACTGGGCACATTAAAGAATCAAGGGTGTTTATTCGAAGAAGAGCTAGGGGCTTGTACCCGGACTTCCTTGTATCAAATTCTTTCTCTCTAATGGTGCATTAGAGAGAAAGGAGGGGAATTAATCATTCAAAGTCATCATCATCATCAGCCCGTCTGCTGCTCAGTGGGAGTCCATGCTATTAGTGCAGACTAAGGGGATAGTGGAGATCAAGATCAGACGGCACAGAATATGCAGTCTGATCTTGATTCTACGCTATCCGATACTTGGAATTTTTTCAGGAAACAAAAAACTTGTAATCGCAATGTTTCGGTATTTACTATTGGATTGAAACCTTTATTCTATTTATAGATAGCAGTTTAAGAGCAATGCTAGGAATGTTCCCAATTTATGTATATATGCAGTATCATAAGGTATCCGTGATGACACTCAGTTTTGGAGAATAGTTCTCCATGGAAACAAACTACTGTTTAACCCATTACCACACAATTCCTACTTTTGAGGACCCCGAGAAAGAAGCCTTTAGAAAACATTGTGGGAAAAGGAGAAAATGCTGGTAACCAGCATTTTCTCCTTTTCCCACAATGTTTTCTACCCTTTACAAAACAATCTTCAAATGTTCAGTCACTTTTATTTTGTGATCTGCAAAAGCTTTCGGTTTGGACAAGCCTAAAATATTGTTGTGTGTTAATGAGTTAAAAGTATCACTCAAATATGAATCTTTTTTTCTGCGCCATTGTCTAAATAACTGATTGCGTTGTCTGCGCATGTCATATTCTTCGAAGATTCGACTGTCCTATATGACGCATCACTAGCCCCAAAAGCGGACTGACTGTAATATTACGCTCTATAAAGTAGCAATGTAGAAAATAGCTTTGATCAATACGTTTGAGGAGAAATGAGACCTGCTTTAGCTCCAGATTTCTCTAAACTGCTGATCATAGCTGAGTGAATTGCACGAGGTAGCGTTTTATTAAGTAAACGTTTATTTTAGTTTGAAATTCAAAGTAACGGTTGTCGCGTAGGAAAGTGATTCGGTTCTATACCCAGGATGCCCAAATTAGATAGATGAGTAGTTATAGAATGCCATCTAGCGGGAGATAATGTAACTGATTGGATAACGCTCTAATTTTCTGATGTAATCTGGATGAATTCAGAGATTGCTTTGTATAGTTTACGGAACTAGATTTTCGATAGATTTAACCCTTTCCCAAACAATCCCTGGTTTTTACGGGTCTGGAATAGTAGCTTTTCGAAAACATTGTGGGAAAAAGAGAAAATGCTGGTAACCAGCATTTTCTCCTTTTCCCACAATGTTTTCTACCCTGTCATAGACAGAAATCATCTTTTCAGCAATAGTTGAATTGTCGTCTGCAAATGCTTGCAATTTGGTCTAGTCCAAAAATTTGTCGTTTGGGAAAGGGTTAAAGTGACTAGATTTGATATTACAAAATTTCAATTTTGCACACTTTTTCAGAGAAATGGAACTTTGCAAATCCTTGCACGAATGCTTCTGTTTTGGCGGGAAAATTGAGATTTCCACATCCGTATGAGAGCAACAAGTTTCTGATGTGTGACTTATCGGGCAAGCTTTACGTCGTCATCTGTCCTCCTGGTGAGGTAAGGTGCTATCTCTTACTCTATTAGTTGTACGGTCAGGTGGCAGGGGACTTGGAAACTTGTTCACAGCTGTGGTTATTCATGTTCACCGCAGCCGTGAACAAGTTTCCAAGTCCCCTGCTACCTGACCTTACAACTAATTTATTATACCGCAAAGTTTTACCCTTTCAAAGCGCGTTCAGGGAAATTTTCCTATTTTATAATTTGACATATCTAGTATGCTGACGAAATAGAAATCCCCTTCAATTCAACGAAAACTGACGTCAGTGGAAACTGGCGTCACTAAAACGTGCAGTTTGGTGCAAAAATGTGCAGTCTGGTGATCGATCGACGCCGCCATTTTGGACGTTGTGTTGCCAGTGTAGTGATGTTTACAGGGCACTCAAAAAGGAAACTGGCTTTACGTGGTTTTTGCCAGGGTACATGATATATGTTTCGGGCATGTTAACCAATCAGATCACGAGATATTTCTTTGCAGTATAATTAAAGTTTCTTTTCTTTTTTGTGGTGCCGCATGAGCGGCGGCGCTTTATTTTTATTAGCTTTTGAAAAGTACCTATGGTGGCAGCCATATTGTTTACTCGGGTTCAAGTCATTTCGTGACTAGGCCATTTCGTACAATTTTAGTCTTTTCATATCCACGTATTGTTTGTATTTTAATCATTTTGTACTAACTTCCATCAATTCGTACCCACTTTGGTCATTTCATAATTATCAAGTTTCTCATATCGATTCGGTACTTTATAACCTAGTTTGAATACTATTTTCTTGGATTCTTTCTCGAATGACAACTGCCTTTGTACATAGCCCAAATTCAAATTATGTAAAATTTCGCCGAAGAATGGCTATGACTATGATTGTGTCTTTCCAATTTTGAATCTTTTTTTTTTTAATTTAAGTTGCATTCTAAGGATTGTTTAGGACTTCTCAGCTCATCTCTCGCCTAGTTTGCATAAATTTACTTTAGTTGATTTGTAAAGTTGTAATTTGCCTTATTCCAGAAACAACTGATTTGCGGCGCCATTGATGCTATGCATCAGTATTTTCTTGTTGCAAACTTTTCTCGGATTTTCCACCCAATCGATAATCAACAGTTTGTAGAAAACATTCAAAATGGGCAAGTTATAATGGGCCTAAGCCATGTCTGGAAAACTGAAGTATATAGTCTACAACACGCAAAAAGGGGCATTCGGACCGTTGCGTAAATTGTCGTCTCGGATCAGCCTGCGCAGTCCGCGCAGGCTTATCCGAAACAACACTATCAGAAACAATACTTTCTGTTTTTATGTACATTTCTGATTTGCTAAAGTCTACTGTAGCACAAAATCTAATATAGACGTAAAGAACTGTCTCGGATTAGCCTGCACGGACTTATCCTAGACGACACTTTACGCAAATGTCTGAATGTCTCATTTCATGTATTGCAAGCCATATAGTCTGAAGCCTGGATCCGCATGCACCATCCATTTTCTCTTTAAGTCTATAATGTCTAGCTTTAGACAGTAACACGACGTCTGATTGGCTTATCCATTTGTTTTAGCCAATGAGAAGTTGCGTGACTTTCAAATTAAAAAGAAAAAAAAGCCTTGAAAGTAAGACTGAAAATGTTTGACTGTTTTTTGGTTATGAAAAACATTTAAGATAGATTACATGTAGTAGTTATTGCCCTCCATCATTTTCGAAAAAAAAATTGAAGTATTTTGATTAAACTGTAAGTCGGTATTTAACAGCCATGTTAGTGAATCAAATCGAACTATATTCTAGATTCTATGATGCAGGCACTCTGGTGCTTTTGACTTGTAAATAAACTGCCAACGTATTCATGTATTTCCTATATTTCACCACTCAGGCTATAGGAATGAAGTGTCTTGTCCAAGAACGGTCCCTCCAAAACCCCAGTGCTTCCAGTGAAGCTCGAACTTTGGACCTCCAGGTTGCGCGTTCTACAGTTTACCACTGAGCCACGCAGGACCCGTCTGTAGTACAAATAACTGTCCCCAAAGGCGATGTTACTTTTTGACTGGTCGCCTCTAGTACAGAGACGATCAAGACAAAATTAGTTGAAAGCTCCGCACAGATTATTGACGAAACAGAAAGTCAGTATAGCGCTCTATCTTTGCTACCGAAAAGTTTACTATGGACTTGAGACGGTACGGTGTACAGTAAATGTCCAAATATGAAAGAAAATCACCGGAGCCGTCTCATTATTGAGACTAGACCCGTCTAATGACATTAATCTGTTAAGAAAAAACTTAAAAAATCACCAATATTGCACTCTCAAGATAAAGAGGATATTTGTTTTTTTCGGTGAAAGATCGAAATTTATTTCATCGAGTGGACACCATCGGTAATATTTTCACGAGTGGCGCAGCCACGAGTGAAAATATTACCGATGGTGTTCACGAGATGAAATGAATTTCGATCTTTCACCGAAAAAAACAAATGTTCTATTTATTTCATGCTTTTTACTCTTTCTGGGAGGAGCTTTATCAAAATTCAGTGCAGTTATTTTCCCTTATTCCCTGTGGCGTACCCCTCTCGCATAGCAACGTTACGTCAAGCGCAAGAAATGTTAGGTATATGACGTCATATTTCCCATCTAGTTGTGAGGCACGCGCACTTTACCTAGGCAACAAGAACGTGAAAATCGGTATTTTCACTGGTGGTACCAGTGTAAGATCGAAAAATATTTTCACTGCTATTTCTCGATATCCTACCGGAAAGCATGAAATAAAAGATTGATACCTTGGTTTATTTCAGGTTTTCAATGCAGACTGCAGTCAGTGTATTGGAGCAGGCACTCTGGTGACATCAAACTGTAAAACACCGGCACCTGTGAACATCACCAATCCTTGTACTAGACAGAATATTCTCGCAGGTTTGTAGATTTAACCCTTTACTAAATGATTGAGGTCTTTCTAAAACGTTGTGGGAAAAGGAGAAAATTCTGGTGACCAGCATTTTCTCCTTTTCCAACATTGTTTTCAACCTTGCTGGAAACGAATTTCAATTTTTGTCTTATGTTTATTCTGTCGTCTGCAAGTGCTTTCAATTTGCACCAGTCTAAAATTTTGTCGTTTTGTAAAGGGTTAATTTTGCTGTTTTACCTCCCCGGTTGTTTGTTTCGTATTAGACCTGCACACGTAAATCCCCGGAAGTTTCTACATCATTTATGTACGAAGATTTATCTATAACTTTGCCCAGGTTTTGGATATGAGGTTCGTTCGAATCAAGAAAATTCTTCAAAATATTCAATAGATCTATCAAGAGTTAGCTTTAACCCTTTCCAAAACAATCTCTGGTTTTTACGGGTCAGGAATAGAAGCCTTTTGAAAAAATTGTGGGAAAAGGAGAAAATGCTGGTAACCAGCATTTTCTCCTTTTCCCACAATGTTTTCTACCCTATCATATAGAAAAATCATCTTTTTAGCAACTGTTAATTTGTCATCTGCAAAATGGTTTCAATTTGGCCTGGTCCAAAATTTGCCGTTTGGGAAAGGGTTAAACCAAATACTCCGTCCTTATAACGGTCATAAAAAAACGGTCGTAAAAAAAAGCTTTTGAAAAAAAATAAGGAGAAAATGCTAGTAAATAGCTATCCTTTTCGCACCATATTTTGTACAAAACCAAGAAGATATTCCAATTTTTGAGATTTAGTGAGAATTCATGTATTATGACGTCTTCAAAAGCTTAACAGTCGAATGATCTCAGGATATTTTCTCGTTTGAAAAAGAATTAAACCGATAAATAGAGGGAAATTTAGAGCCAATAGCAAGAACTCAATTATCATGATTTTAAATCTCACAATACGAAAGAAAAAAAACAACATAATGTTTCGGACAGTGTAGATCAGAGATAGATCTAGATCTGTATAGATCTAGGATCTGACATGAATTGGTTTTTGAGATAAAGATTTATTAAAAGAGTCTACAAAAAAGTTATTAAATTATTTGTCAGATTCCTTTTAGACCTATCACATAACGATAACCATATTTCACAAAATATAGATCAGATGATGCAAAAACATTCATAAATGCACCCGCGTTTTTTTCCATGAGACCCATTCACTTGTATGAAATGCGTACAAAATGACGTCAAAAATGACGCCACACAAATGTGATATCAAACTTGTGTAAGATAAGAAAATTCCTATTGGGTATATTACACCGAAAACAAGGGAGGTTATGTGATAAATTCTGGTTTAGTTCGCGCTTGTGGCGTTAATTATGTAATGTATTTGACTAGCGTTTTTTGGCAATGCACTGAGAGTCCAAGTCTAATTCTAGCGCAACCCAGGACATACAGCTGTCAGGGTACCGTAAATGAACGGTGTGAAAGCGAAGGGGTAAACAATTTCATGCATACGCGAAAAAGATCGACTTACGTCAGCCTTGGTGTGAAATGCCTTGAACACATTCTTATAATTTACTACTTTATATCAAGAATTCAGAAATAGATAGATAACTTCTTATGAAAAAAATGCGGGCAAAGGAAAAATCGCTCATTTTTTGAGCGATTTCTTGTTTGGCTACAAAGATTTCAAAAAATGGTATGCTGCAAAACTAACGTTTTAAGATGTGCATCAGAATTGTACAGAGTACAGAGAGTACAAGCTTGAAATAGTAAATCAACCTATACCTATATTCAGCATTATACATGAAAGTTACTCTATTTTTTTCACACACGAGCTGTTTTCTGTGAATCGGGGGCCTTATGTATCTGAAAAAAGTATTCACCCAGGTCAGATTCTTTTTATCACATTACTGTATAACAAGAATTATAGTCCAAAATGTGTTAAACCACTTGCATACATGTATTAAAAAAGAGTATCATGTGTAGTGATATTTACATGAAGGTCCATTGCACTAGCTTTGACAGGTACATTACGAACGAAAAATAGTTCCAAAGAAATTTGCATATATTGATTTTGTTTTGATTCTACGATTGATTAAATCAACAGCTTAATCACGATTAAGAATCTTGACCACTAATTTCCACCAGGAACCTAGGTCAGTAATGTTTTAGAAATGAAGCGTATAATTACAGAGTGTTGACCAAAATACAGCACTAAATTCATGCATGTGAGATAAGAAAATAGTGCTGTATTTGGTCAACACTGTAATTATACGCTTCATTTCTAAAACATTGTTGACCTAGGTTCCTGACTTAGCTGTCAAAAGTTATATCATGATAAAGGTATTAATTTAATATCACTTTTAGACTCAAGCAAAAACCAATATTATGCAAGTTTCTTCGGAACTATTTGCGTTCGTAATGTACCTGTCAAAGTAAGTGTACAGGCTACATGTAACTTTCGCTATAGATGATACATGTATGCCTGTGGTTTAACACATTTTTGGATTTTTGGACTATAATTCTTGTTAATCAGTAATGTGATAAAAAGAATCTGATACTTGTTGGTTTTTAGGTAAAAATTATATACTGTCCACAAAAAATATTATAAAGCTCGCCAAAGGCTCGCCTAATAACATTTTTTGTAGACTAGTTTAATAATTTTTATCTCAAAAACTAACTCATGTCAGATCCTATATATAACCCATTTTTGCCAAAGCGCTGCACTAAAATTGAGCCATGCTCTGACAAAAGGGGGCTTAGTGCATCTCTGTGATCCATGGTACCAATAAATGAATGAATGAATGAATAGCGTTTTAAGACCCGTCGACAACTTGAGTCATATTTGGCGCGCTTACTTAGTAAACAATAATCCGAGATGAAAATAACATACATGTGCAACATAAGACAGACATGATAAATGAGGAATGGACGAAACACAAAACGATGCCCCTTTTGTCGCCTTTTACAAAATGCATGCTGTCACTTTTGTTCCGCCAGATGAAATGGCAGATGTGACGATCGTGGGACTGCATTGGTTATTCTTGTACCCCCGATTAAACAACACGGGGTCCCACAGGCCAATTGATTCCTATTCCAAACCCTATTTACATCGAGAAAAAAATATAGGATTTGGAATAAGAACTACCCAGCCTGCTGCAATCCTACGAATTACGAGGAAAGCAGCCGTTTGTCTCTAATTTTAGTCGCCTTCTACGACATACGATAGAGAAAGGCCGAGGTCCTATTCTATACAGTAAAAAAAAAAAAAACCCTGGACCCCACGGGGACCATGGTACCACACTTATGGATCTATAATGTATACTTTCTTTTATTACAACCAAGTTTATCAGAAGATAGACTGGTCCTTGGTAATACAGAAAATTGACAAATAGCAAAAAGTTTCGCCCCAGGTCTGTTTGCGCGGATTGCGCAGGCTGCATTAAGCCACATTTTCATAGAGCACTGCTCATATGTTTTCTTTTGTTTAAACGATCATATTCACAATAATTTTCAGGGCATCTCTTCTTCCCTTACCCCGGTGACGCCACAAAGTACATTCACTGCGACATTTGGGGTCATCCATGGGAGCGGGTTTGTCAGCCCGGTATGGAGTGGGAGCAAGCTCTTCTCACGTGCAAACGTATATCTAACGACCCCTGTGAACACCACCAGCCGGGCCAGCCCTATTTGTACCCGCACCCCTGTGACCCACACAAATACATCCACTGCGACACGAACCACCAGTCCTTTATCCAAGACTGCCAGTTTGACTATGTGTACCTGGCCGCGTCTCAAACCTGCGTCCCTATAGGATCATATCCGGGCACGTCTAACCTTGTCAACACGTGTAATGGCGGAAATACGGTCATCGTCAACAAGGCCTCAACTGCCTACCCAGGAACCACTTCCTCCAACTTGGTGGGGTACGTCTACTCCACTCAAATACACGTAGCACCCTGCACCCTTGCCAACATCGCTGCAAACAACCTCTACTTCCCTGTCTACGGAAACAACCACGAGTACATACAGTGTGACACGTTCGGTCGACAATGGTTGAGGGACTGTCAGGGCACCGGAAGGAATTTCTTTGACCCCTACAGCCACACTTGTGTGGATGGTCCGGTCTTTGTGGACAACATATTGGGATAAATCCGCCCAACTTGATTTTTTTTTACAATAGTTGATCGCAGTAACTGTCACTAAACTTTTTCTTTCGCTTGTTTGTAAAGTTTATGATCAACCGTAGGTGTTTATGCGGACGGATTAACTCATTACCAAACGACAATATTTTAGGAATTTCCAAATTGAAAGCACTTGCAGACTACGAAATAAAAGAGACTGAAAATTTGAAATTTGTTTTGTGAAGAGTAGAAAACATTGTGGGGAAAGGAGAAAATGCTGGTTACCAGCATTTTCTCCTTTTCCACAATGTTTTCTAAAGGCTTCTTTCTAAGGGTCGTTAAAAGTAGGGATTGTGTGGTAATTGGTTAGATCAAGATTAGACCGCAGTTTGATCTTTCTTTTTATAGACCTGTATATCCATGTTCTCTGTTCAGTAATTCATGGAAACATGTTAAATAAAAACACTCAAATAGATTTAAATGGTGTTTATCAGTGTATAATATTATTTGAAACAAGTTGGCTTCTTTAAAAAAGAAGCCAGCAGAGGTCAGCATCAATGTTTTCAGATAGATCATTGGCTTTTAAGGCAAGACCTGTGTAATGCACTTCCGGTGAAAATTCTAATTGGTTGAGAAATAAGGATAAATAAGGATTTATGCAGAAATAATACTTTTGCACATTTCTAACGGATCAGAAATTCCGTTTATGTCTATCTTGAAATTATTTTTTTGATATGTTTGTTAGTTTTCTGAAAAGGGAGGTAACTATTATCTCTTTTTGAATTGAAAATATAGTGGTTTTAGATTTATAAATGATAATTCAAAGAAGGAAAAAATGGAAAAAAAATGAATCGGTGAAAGTAGTTCAATAATACTCATTTTTAATTATAGCTAATTTTGCAGGATGATATTTTAGTGGAAATAGCTGTTTTCCATTACACAGGTCTTACCTTAATTTCAATACATTTTGGTACATGTAAACAAACAAGTGGAAAAGCCGCCACCATAGAAACGTCACATGCTTTACGTGACGGTTATTTGACCTTCTTGTCGCGTTTTCAAGTCGCATGATCTTGTCAAGCAGTTTCTTTATCTTTTTTAACGAAATTATTCATATTTTTCCTTCTGCTTAGATTTATTTACTTAATGAAAAATTACAATTATTTCAGGGGTCATTTGCAGCCATGTTAGAAATATTTTTTCTGAAATTCATCATATAAAAATAAACCACGTTTATTTTCCTTTTTTTTTTTATTTCGCTTTATTTACAAAACCATGACGAAACAGACTGTGTATCAGAACAATTTCACAAGAAAAATGGATTAAGACAGCAAACTCTGTGACAGTCTGCCTTTTAAACTCATCAATGTTGGAGAGGTCTGATACGCCGTGACAATCTTGAAAGTCAGATATTTGAGTTTCCCCATAGACCGGTATGTCTCGCCATCTCTCGCATGGGAGTTGATAGAATGATGATAGAAACACGCTTATAATTCATGTTTACACTATTTTCCAGCTACATATGGCCTGCAACACGCGAAAAGGGACATTAGGACATCTGCGTAAAGTGTCGTCTCGGATCAGCCTGCGCAGTCCGCGCAGGCTAATCCGAGACGACACTTTCCGTTTACATGCCATGCAATTTTCTGTTTTGCGCATGTCTACTGTATCACAAAATCTAAAGTAGTCGTTAAGTGCCGTCTCGGATTAGCCTGCGTGGACTGCGCAGGCTAATCCGGGACGACATTTTACGCAAATGTCCGAATGCACCTTTTCGCGTGTTGCACTCCAATTATGTAAATAAGTAAATGAAACTCTCAAGCCTATTGTCAAAACCCAAGTTTTGCTATTTCAAAAGTATTTCGGGGGGGGAGGGAGGGGGGGGGGGCAAGATATTTCCTTTGGTGACAGTGTAAATCTAAGATCAGACCGCACACTCTGTGCAATCCGATCGTGATTCGCGCCTGGCGGCCGAAGGGTTAATCATTTCGGGGATCAAACCTCTGTCGATGGCTCAAAATGCAACTCGCTGAAACTCTTAACGTATATTGTGCACAAAGGTATCTAGCTTCAAGGGGAGGTCAATCGTTTAGGCTTAACTCATTATCAAACGACAATATTTTAGGTGTGTCCAAATCGAAAGCATTTGCAGACATCAAAATAAAAGTAACTGAAAATTTGAAAATTATTTTGTGAAGGGTAGAAAACATTATGGGAAAAGGAGAAAATGCTGGTTACCAGCATTTTCTCCTTTTCCCACAATGTTTTCTAAAGGCTTCTTTCATAGGGTCGTCAAAAGTAGGGATTGTGTGGTAAAGGGTTAAACGCTGAATATCCAAAATGGCGTATTCCTTGTTTATACAAGTATGATGTAAAACGCCGTTTAAAAGATTATTCGAATCTATCGCGGCGTCTTCACCTCGAGTTGTCTTACACTAGCACTGAATACAAACTGAAAAGAACAAAGCAGATCTACATGTGCTTGTTATCAAGATTTTCTCTATTTTCCACAATACTTTCTTTCTGTTTACAGTAAGAAATGCCCGGATTGTAAACGATTATCATGTTACAAACTGCTTTCTGCACAGGGTAGTGTACAAGACACGGACTTTTTCTTTTAACTCTTCATCTTCACGAGCCAAGGTTACGATCACTACGTGGATCTTACCTTGGCGGATGGAGCCCAATTTCGAGATTCCCGCGATACGCCCCCTATTGGATGCTGCTTATTATCTCCCTTTACATCATATTTCTTATAGCCAATGAAAAGTCTTTTTACAAACAGCTTACGAATACAATAATTCAACATGAAGCAATAACCACAAAGGTATTTCGATATTCCATGGTCAGGTGCTGGGATATAGCCTAAAACCTCTTATAATTGATTGGTCACATTGAAAGTTTCAGTAAATATTGTTTGCCTATGTTTTTTTTCAGCAATAAATCATTACAGATCCTGCACACATCCACGGAGGTATTCATATTTACCTTCTATTTTTATCCATTAAGTCGCGACCTTGTTCTATTTTTATCAAAGATGACATGCTACGAGCGATTTGATTCGTGCATTTAGAGCTAGCTACAAACAATGAAAATGCGTATCGTGGGATTGTCCAAATCAAGCTCGATCCGCCAAGGGTAGCGTAGCGTAGTGGATCGTCACCCTTGGCTTGCGAAGATGTTAAGTCTTGGGCTGCTAATCACACCCAATGACCTATTGCAGAGAGTGTAGGCCAAGATCAGACTGCACAGAGTTTGAAGTATAATCTTGATCTACAGTATCCGATAAATAGATAATTTTCCCCCTGAATAATTTTAAAAGAGCCAAATTCAGGTTTTTACTGTAATAAAGCAGTTAGAAATAAAACAGTGATTACATAATTCTATATACGATAGTTGGCTGCAACACGGGGAAATGGACTTTTCCGACATTTGCGCAAAGTGTCGTCTCGGCTCAGCCTGCGCAGTCCGCGCAGGCTGATCCGAGACGGCACTTTACGACTACCTTAGATCTTGACCTACATAAGACTTGCGTAAAACAGAAAATCACATTAGAACAGAAAGTGTCGTCTCGGATCAGCCTGCACGGAATGAGCAAGCTTATCCGGGAGGACAGTTAACGCAAACGCCCGAATGTTTCTTTTCACGTGTTAAAGGCCATATATGATACACACAACGCTTTGTGTCCTTTCATAATGACTTGTCAGATGAAAGTGCAACCGATCCGTATTCACCAACCATTCAAAGTTTTATCCTTGATCTTATTAGAGACAAGTTGGCTCCTTTAAAAAAGAAGCCAAGAGAGGTCAGCATCAATGTTTTCAAATAGTTTATTGGCTTTCAATTTCTATATATTTTAGTATATCTAAACAAACGAGTGAAAAAGCCGCTGCGTAGAAACCTCCTATGCTTTACATGACGGTAATTTGACCTTCTTGTCGCGTTTTTATTACCTGAATTTTAACGACCCTGAGAGAGAATAGCTTTTGAAAATATACGTGGGAAAGGAAAACATGCTGGAAACCAAATTTTTCTGCACCCGGTAAATACCGATATTTTTGCGCCTATCCACTGCTACTCGTATTTTAACAACCGTTTTAGTGTTTCCAGTAATTCATTTCATTTGCCGTTCGAAGATTTTATGATGGTTCGTGCACATAGGCGTGTTACAACCCGTTTTGTAATAAAAACCCGTTTTGTAATAATTTATTACAAAACGGGTTCGGAGAACATTATTACAATTCGGGTAGACAGTTACAACCCGTTTTGTAACAAAACCCCGTTATGTAACAATTCATTACAAAACGGGTTGCGAGAATATTATTAGCATTCGGGTAGACTGTTACAACCCATTTTGTAATAAAAATCCAAATTGTTATTAAACAGTAAGTTCGCAATGATAAGAGAAAATGTATCATTCTCTGTGGAATTGGGAAAGTTATATACTTATACATTGTATTTTACCATTATGAAATTGATCTAAATACATCAGTCTTCAAGACACTGATAGATAGGAGTATATTTTTCAACAGAATTTATCAAATTATTAAAAAAAATTTGAACAGAATTTATCAAATTATTATATTCCAACAAAATGACTAACATGGTGCTGATACAATTATTACAAAACGGGTTGGGAGAACATTATAACAATTCAGGTAGACAGTTACAACCTGTTTTGTAACATAACCCTGTTTTGTTACAATTTATTACAAAAAGGGTTGCGAGAACATTATTACAATTCGGGTAGACAGTTACAACCCGTTTTGTAACAAAACCCCGTTTGTAACAATTTATTACAAAACGGGTTGGGAGAACATTATTACAATTCGGGTAGACAATTACAACCCATTTTGTAACAAAAATACGAATTATGAAATTTATCTGAACACAACGGTTTTCAAGACATTATTGATGGGAGTGTATTTTTTTCATTAGAATCAAATTAATATAATGCTATAAAATTACTAACATAATGGTGATACGATTATTACAAAATGGGTTGGGAGAACATTTTTACAATTCGGGTAGACAATTACAACCCATTTTGTAACAAAAATACGAATTCTAATAAAACAGTTCGTAATAAAAAGAGAAAATATATCATTCTCAATAGAATAGAAGTTTTACACTTGTGCATTTTATTTCACGATTATAAAATTGATCTTAACAAATAAGACACTATAGAATGGAGTGTATCTCTTTTTGAACAGAATTTATCAAATGATTGTATTCCAACAAAATGACTAACATGGTGCTGATACAATTATTACAAAACGGGTTGGGAGAACATTATACCAATTCAGGTCGACAGTTACAACCCATTTTGTAACATAACCCTGTTTTGTTACAATTTATTACAAAACGGCTTGCAAGAACATTATTACAATTCGGGTAGATAGTTACAACCCGTTTTGTAACAAACCCCTGTTTTGTAACAATTTATTACAAAACGGGTTTTTATTCTAAAATGTTTTTTGTATTACAAAACGGGTTGTAACTGTCTACTCGAATTGTAACGATATTCTTCCAACCCGTTTTATAATAATTTTGCCACCATCATGTTTGTCAACTTTTTCCATTACAATAATTTGATAAATTCTGCTAACAAAATACACTCCCATCTATCAGTGTCTTGAAGGCTGATGTATTTAGATCTATTTCATAATTGTAAAATACAATGTATAAATGCATAACTTGCCCAATTCTATTGAGAATGTTAGATTTTCGCTTATCATTGCAATCTTACTGTTTTATTACAATATGGGTTTTTATTACAAAACGGGTTATCACTGTCAACCCGAATTGTAATAACGTTCTCGCAACCCGTTTTGTAATAAATTATAACAAAACGGGGTTTTGTACCAAAACAGGTTGTAACTGTCTACCCGAATTGTAATAATGTTCTTGCAATCCGTTAAGTAATAAATTGTTACAAAAGCAATTTGTTTCAAAACGGAGTTTTGTTACAAAATGGGTTGTAATTTTCTATCCGATGTGTTATAATGTTCTATCAACCCGTTTTGTAATAATTGTATCAGCACCATGTTAGTCATTTTGTTGGAATACAATAATTTGATAAATTCTGTTCAAAAAGAAATACACTCCATTCTATAGTGTCTTAAAGCCTGTTGTGTTTAGATCAATTTCATAATCATAAAATATGATGCACAAGTGTATAACTTGACCAATTCTATTGAGAATGATATATTTTCTCTTTTCATTGCGAACTTAATGTTTAATTACAATTCCAGGGTTTTTTTTACAAAACGGGTTGGAACTGTCAAACCGAATAGAAATAATGTTCTCTCAACCTGCTTTGCAATAATTGTATCTCCATCATGTTTGTCAACTTTTTCTATTAAATAATTTGATAAATTCTGTTGAAAAAATATGCTCCAATCTATCGGTGTCTTGAAGACTGATGTATTTAGATCAATTTCATAATGGTAAAATACAATGTATAAGTTTATAACTTGCCCAATTCCACAAAGAATGATAGATTTTCTCTTATCATTGCGAACTTACTGTTTAATTACAATTTGGATTTTTATTACAAAACGGGTTGTAACAGTTTACCCGCATTGGAATAATATTCTCGCAACCCGTTTTGTAATAAATTGTTACATAACGGGGTTTTGTCACAAAATGGGTTGTAACTGTCTACCCGAATTGTAATAATGTTCTCGCAACAGGTTTTGTAATAAATTGTTACAAAACAGGGTTATGTTACAAAACAGGTTGTAACTGTCTACCTGAATTGTTGTAATGTTCTCCAAACCCGTTTTGTAATTGTATCAGCACCATGTTAGTCATTTTGTTGGAATACAATAATTTGATAAATTATGTTAAAAAAGAAATACACTCCATTCTATAGGGTCTTAAAGCCTGTTGTTTTTAGATCAATTTCATAATCATAAAATAAGATGCACAAGTGTATAACTTGATGAATACTATTGAGAATAATATATTTTCTCTTTTCATTGCGAACTTAATGTTTTATTACAATTCAGTGTTTTTTTACAAAACGGGTTGTAACTGTCTACCCGAATTGTAATAATGTTCTTGCAACCCCTTTTGTAATAAATTGTAACAAAACAGGGTTATGTTACAAAATGGGTTGTAACTGTCGACCTGAATTGTTATAATGTTCTCCCAACCCGTTTTGTAATAATTGTATCAACACCATGTTAGTCATTTTGTTGGAATACAATCATTTGATAAATTCTGTTCAAAAAGAAATGCACTCCATTCTATAGTGTCTTAAAGCCTGTTGTGTTAAGATCAATTTTATAATCGTAAAATAAAATGCACAAGTGTAAAGCTTCTATTCTATTGAGTATGATATATTTTCCCTTTTCATTACGAACTGTTTTATTAGAATTCATGTTCTTGTTACAAAATGGGTTGTAAATGTCTACCCGAATTGTAAAAATGTTCTCCCAACCCATTTTGTAATAATCGTATCACCATTATGTTAGTAATTTTGTAGCATTATATTAATTTGATTCTGATGAAACCAAAAATACACTCCCACCAATAATGTCTTGAAAACCGTTGTGTTTAGATAAATTTCATAATGGTAAAATACAATGTATAAGTTTATAACTTGCCCAATTCTATTGAGAAAGATAGATTTTCTCTTTTCATTGCAAACTTAATGTTTTATTACAATTCGGGGTTTTATTACAAAACGGGTTGTAACTGTCTACCCGAATCGTAATAATGTTCTCCCAACCTGTTTTGTAATAAAATGTTACAAAACGGGTTGTAACTGTCTGTAGACCCGAATTATTACAATGTTCTTCCAACCGGTTTTGTAATAATTGTATCAACATCATGTAAGTCATTTTGTTGGAATACAATCATTTGATAAATTCTTTTCAAAAAGAAATACACTCCATTCTATAGTGTCTTAAAGCCTGTTGTCTTTAGATCAATTTCATAATCATAAAATAAGATGCACAAGTGTATAACTTCACTAATTCTATTGAGAATGATATATTTTCTCTTTTCATTGCGAAATTAATGTTTTATTACAATTCGGGGTTTTTACCCAAATTGTAATAATGTTCTCGCAACCCTTTTTGTAATAAATTGTTACAAAACAGGGTTATGTTACAAAATGGGTTGTAACTGTCTACCCGAATTGTAATAATGTTCTCTAACATTCTCAGTAGAATTGGGCAAGTTATGCATTTATACATTGTATTTTACAATTATGAAATAGATCTAAATACATCAGCCTTCAAGACACTGATAGATGGGAGTGTATTTTGTTAGCAGAATTTATCAAATTATTGTAATGGAAAAAGTTGACAAACATGATGGTGGCAAAATTATTATAAAACGGGTTGGAAGAACATCGTTACAATTCGAGTAGACAGTTACAACCCGTTTTGCAATACAAAAAACATTTTAGAATAAAAACCCGTTTTGTAATAAATTGTTACAAAACAGGGTTTTGTTACAAAACGGGTTGTAATTATCTACCCGAATTGTAATAATGTTCTTGCAACCCGTTTTGTAATAAATTGTAACAAAACAGGGTTATGTTACAAAATGGGTTGTAACTGTCGACCTGAATTGGTTTAATGTTCTCCCAACCCGTTTTGTAATAATTGTATCAGCACCATGTTAGTCATTTTGTTGGAATACAATCATTTGATAAATTCTGTTCAAAAAGAGATACACTCCATTCTATAGTGTCTTAAAGCCTGTTGTGTTAAGATCAATTTTATAATCGTGAAATAAAATGCACAAGTGTAAAACTTCTATTCTATTGAGAATGATATATTTTCTCTTTTCATTACGAACTGTTTTATTAACATTCGTATTTTTGTTACAAAATGGGTTGTAATGGTCTATCCGATTTGTAAAAATGTTCTCCCAACCCATTTTGTAATAATCGTATCACCATTATGTTAGTAATTTTATAGCATTATATTAATTTGATTCTGATGAAACCAAAAATACACTCCCATCAATAATGTCTTGAAAACCGTTGTGTTTAGATAAATTTCATAATGGTAAAATACAATGTATAAGTTTATAACTTGCCCAATTCTATTGAGAAAGATAGATTTTCTCTTTTCATTGCAAACTTAATGTTTTATTACAATTTGGGGTTTTATTACAAAACGGGTTGTAACTGTCTACCCGAATTGTAATAATGTTCTCCCAACCCGTTTTGTTATAAATTATTACAAAACGGGTTTTTATTACAAAACGGGTTGTAACATAGGCGGGGTTCGATGTAAGGTACATATTTGACACTATTTTTTCTAGATTTTGTGGATGTATTACCAAGTTCTGATTTGTTAAGGCTACAGGACAACTGGCCCGAATGACAACTCGCCCCAAGGCAACTCCCCGCAGTAAGCTCGCCCACCTTCAGAAGAGAACTCGCCCAAATTCTTCGACAACTCGCTCTACTTTTATTACAATTGGAAAATGAGCTAGAAGTCTACAAATGTTATGACTTTATTCAGTTTCTGTTTTCAAATGTGTGATGGACAAAAATCCAAAGTTAAAATTTACAAAGGGCAATAACTCAAAAATAGTTCGTATAAAGTAATGGTTCTTGTACACTGCACTTTTCCTCAATGTAATATAGCTGTGTGTGAAATTTGAAGTTACTACCTTTAATACTTTGGAAGTTATGCTCCGGACAAAAATCAAGAGTTAAACTTTTCAAAAGGCAATAACCCAAAAAATTGTTGGAATAGAGTTATAGTTCTTGTACACTGCACTCCTTAATGTGATGTAACTGTGTGTGAAGTTTGAAGTACCTAGCTTCAATACTTTGGAAGTTATGCTCCGGACAAAAATCCAAAGTTAAAATTTGCAAAGGGCAAACAGTTCAAGGGGAGATAATTCTGCAACCAATGGCAGCAAAAATTGCACATGCACAATTTCATATGTACCCAAACATTATGTGTAAATTTCAGTGCAGTACTTGAAAAACTGTAGGACAAAATTGTGTCTACAGACGGACGGACGGACGTTCTTAGGAGAGGAACTTGTGGGGTCGAATTGCTCTTTATTCAATGCAACCCCACAAGTTCATTTTTTAAACCCACTTAGTTCTTACCCTAACCCAATACCTACCAGATGCACGGAATGCAACCCCATAGAGCCTAAATGTACACTTACCCTAACCTCACAATGTCGGCCTCATAAGGGCGGACGGACGGACAGCCATGGCGATTCCAGTATACCCCCTCTACTTCGTTTTATTTGGGGGGGGGGGGGTTAATAAGGCATGCCCGGAAGATTGATATGATGGATGCTATGGTAAAAAGTGGTTTAATTGCATCTACATGACACACTTTACCAAACAATTCATCAAAATACTATGAATTCATAACAAACAACTGAATCTGAGGTATTCTGGTCTTTTTATAGTCAAACTATTGGCCAAAGATAAAGACTTTCAGCCCAGCTCAGCATGATGTGCTAGCTAAGCTGTGATACATTTTGCAGATGCATTCAGCCGCCTTTTGACAGAGCATGGCTCATATAGCCAGTACTTTATGTAGTTTAACCTTTTATTATCTAATGAAATAACGGACTTGTCAAATCAAAATTTTTATAGACAACACATTAAATTTGGCGCTCAAATGGTGCCATTTGTGAGTGACAGGGCAGAAAATTTTTATGTAAGGAGAAAATGCTGTTTACCAGCATTTTTCTCATTTTCAAACAATACTGCACTAAGCCGTCTCTCTCAGTGTACTTAAAAGTATTGGTTGTGTGATAAGATTTGAAAATTCAGTTTTATATTTCGCAATATTTACAATTAGAATTTTGTTGATCATGGAGTTTACCATTCTCTCTTCCTTAGTAAATAATGAATTTTTGATATACACTACAGTAGGCAATCGAATGTGACATGCTTGATGTTCTTGCCAGGATAGAACCTGAACTGAGTCAGTGTTCATCGAACCTGTATGGACTATCGAAGTTACCTTGCCTACCTTGATGACGATGGCTTTGTAGGATTAAGGTCACTCCATGCCCTAGGAATATATGGTATGGACCATTAGAGAGAGAATTAGATACAAGAAAATCTGGTTTCAAGCCCCTAGCTCATCTTCGATTAGACCTCCTTGGGTCTTTAACGTGCCTGGTGTAAAGCACCGTTACACGCGAGGCTAGCGATGGGTTCTAAACCAGTCCACCTCTAGCTGGGTGGGAAACACAAGGTTTCAGATAGGTCCTGGTTTGGCAGTGTATCAAACCTGGGGTCCCAGGATTGATAGCCCAGGTTTTACCACTGCACTATGTGTCCACCCATCTTGCCTGTCTTGATTGATTGAATATGCGTTTATTTATCGTCCCCACCTGCTGTCCATATGGGCCACACACCCTAGAGGGCTGTTGGTATTCTTATGGGGGATAGTGCAGATACAGGACGAAACCCACCTTAAGTTACACCTGGTTCTTTTACGTTCCCGATGTATAGCACCTTGATTTAATGTTTCATCCACACTGTTAGTAATTTTAGATGTCCAGCCGTGGGGATCAATCCACATCTTCAAAGGACTCGAAACAACATGTTTACGAGTCCTACCTTCTATCTATTGGGCTATGCGGGCTGGTTGAATTTGAGAAGGCTGTTAGTATTGTTACGGAGAATAGTACAGATATAGGACGAAACCCATCCTAAGTTTCGCATGATTCTTTAACGTGCTCGGTGTATAGCATTGTCACAGGGGACTTCGATTTACAGTCTAGAATCCACAATTATTAACCATCCTCGGATACCCCGGGTTCCCTATTTGCTGCGCTACATCGACCCCTGGGACAATTAGTTGAATTTCCTTCGCTTTACCGCTGGCCGAATGCTGGCTTTTCATTGGTTCCATCATCATTTTGTGATGGGCGAGTGTACTGTACGCTATGACGTTTCGTATCGATTTTCGGCGGCTCGCTTTACTGCTGGCCGAATGCTGGCTTTTCATTGGTTCTATCATCATTTTGTGATGGGCGAGTGTACTGTACGGTATGACGTTTAGTATCGATTTTCGGCGGCTGATTCAAAGTTTTATTAGTCAGTTGTCCCAGGGTCGATGTAGCGTAGCCAATAGGGAGACCCTGGGGTATCCGAGGATGATTATTAACCAATCAGCACCAAACTACGTAAAAATATATATTATGACCATAAGATCTCAGATGACTTGATAATGGGTCCAATCGGACCAGAAGGAATGGAGTTGTTTACAATAGAATTAGAAAGAATGCGACATTTCACTTTATTCACACTCTAGCATCTACTATCATTAACCAATCAGCACTAAACTTTGTCAAAATATATATGACCATAAGATCTCGGATGAGTTTGATCATGGGTCTTATCAGACTGAAACAACTGAGTTATTTACCCTTGAAGTAGAAAAATTGCAATATTTGACTTTGTTTACACACTAGCATCTACAATTTTTACCCAGTCAGTACCTAACTTGGTCAAAATATATATGATAACAAGATCTCAAATGAGTTTGATTATGCGTCAAATCTGACCAGAACAATTAGAATTATTTTCTCTTGAGAACGTTTTTTTTTTTAATAATATTTCTTTGTACCAAGTATAACTTTTTCATGTCCAGTCCGATTGACTTGAAACTTGGCATTTGTGTTTGTTGCAATAATACTGAGTGCAGTGCGAAAGAACCATAATTCTACCGTGTACTGTGTATGAGTCATATCCCTCTGAGTGTCGTTTTTACAGCATTTTCTGCTTGTCCGGAATATAACGTCATCTTTTGTCTGAACAGTTTCAAATTTGACATGCATGATTGTTGAAAAATTAGGAAGTGCAGAGCACAAGTACCATAATTCTGCCTAGCACAACGAGTTATTCACCCTTCGATATTCACTTCTGTATAATTTCTTGCTTGTCTGGAGCAACATTTTGTCATCTTAACCCTTTACCCCATAAGGCATTCCTATGGCATCTCTTATTGACCCTAAACAACAGCACGGATGAAGCCGTTTCTTATGTGTATTTGAAACCTTTTGATAGCATAGAAAACATTGTGACAAAAGTTGAAATTGCTCGTCACAATGTTTTCCAGAGGCTCCTGCAAGCAATGTGTAGAAATGAGTATCAATGGAGTAAAGGGTTAAAGGTGGGTATTTAGTTTTTTCACATCTCACCAAATTAAAAAAAAAAAACAAACAAAAACATATATATCACTGAAATTTATATATATACAAATTATCAACAATAAGAATAATAAAATCACAAAAAAGAATTGTTTCGATGTTGTTCCTTTAAAAGGTTACGTAGCCTCTTAACCTCTTAAGGTATTTCTAGATTCCCCGCCAGAAATAAAAAAAAAAAAAAATCATGGTGGGAATGTCAAGTGACTGGCATGTGACTAATGATGCTTAAATTCCATAATATAATAAACATGTAATTATTTTCCATAATGTCTTCTTCGGAAGCTTTGTCTGTGTATTTCCGCTATGTAAATGAGCGAGTTGCTGATGTAAAATTATAACGTGTTTCCCGTTGGTGTCAACCTTGGCCGTAGTAAATGTCTAATTTCTCTTGTTTTCGGGTCTTTTGCGGCCACAGGGGTTTTTTAATGAAAATTAAAAGGCTTTGGGAGTATAAGGATGAATTTTTTGTATTTTTGTAAAATTTTCGTCCAAAAATCTGAAGGGCCACCTTTAAGTAGGAATAACTGGAAATATGGTTTGCTTATTTGCCTTTGGAAGTGTAGTGTGCAAAAATTGTAACTCTACGTCATGCTGTCTTTGAGTTATTTCCATGTTATTGTCATTTTAACAGCATTTAGTGCCTGTCTGTAATATAACTTTGTCATCTCCAGCCAGAACGACTTCAAGCTCGGTATGCATGTTTGTTGAATATTACGGAGTGCATAAGAACGAAAAACTCTTCCTTGTGCGGATTATGAGTAATTCCACTCTGATCTTCATTTGGACAGTGTTTCTTTCTTTCCGGAACGGAGCTTTGTCACCTTAAGTCAAATTGACTTGAGACTTGGTAAACATGTTCATGGCATTACCTGCCCTTTGCAATTACAAAGAATCTGACAATCAGCATGGGAAAGGTAGCTATTTGAAGTTAAAAATTTCCATTTTTTAGTGTACTAGATAAAGTCTGTATTTGTGGTCAAATTTTCGTGAAGCTTGCACAGTTGCTTTGTATCACCAAGAGCTTTATTGATCTTGAAAAATCTCCAATAATGGACCTGTCGAAATTGGTAAAAAAAGAAGCAGACGAAAAACTTATATGGCTAAAAAATAGGTTAGGTTTGATGAGAAGGAATATATTATAAGAAAAGGAAAAGATGCTGGTTACCAACTCTTTCTCTTCCACCTTGTTTTTTTTTTAATCCTGGCAAGCCATCGCGTATGTTTCTAATGAAGAAATATTCTGAAGAAAGTCTTTTTGAATAAATTGCTCTATCCTTGTGTTTTTTTCTGCAGGAGGGCAGATAGGCCATGAAATCCTAACTTAAGATTCTGCAGTTGTCACTATGCTTATGACCTAAGAGGAGATAGACCAAGTTTGTTATTTTTCAGCAAAGGGAAATTTCCAGATAAAGCTACAGCAATGAGGTTACTATATTGCAGTACATGTTAATGTACATGTATTTTAATTATCTAGAATTATCTAGAATTCTGAAATATTTAGCAAAAATGATTTATTAAGAGGATCTAAGACTTTTGTAGTTTTAATGTTTTAATATTAGTCAAAGTGGTTAACGAGACACATATTACAATACTGTTTTAATTGATATTACAAATGAAATTAATGTCAACCTGATATTGATAGTGAAGTATGTTGTGAAAAAATTGCCTTCATAATGCATGATTGCCGTTGCAAGGAGAATCATATAATGATGAAACATAGGACATGTCGCTTTAAAGTCACTCTCTAGAGTTTCATTTTTTTAACGCGTGTAACTCTTTTACAAGTCATTAATTTTTAGACTTGATCAAATTTACAAATACTATTTGCAGAGGGAAAAACAAAATTTGGCTCTAAAGATAGGCCTTTTCAAGGAAAAGGTAGAAAACATTATTGTAGGAAAAAATGCTGATAACCAGGAATTCCTTGTAGAATAATTTTCTTATTCAACAATTTTCTAAATACCTTTAACCTCAGGGTACTCCTATAAACACTGGAAAAAGAACAAACTTTGCAAAAACTGACATGCTATGTTTCCCAATCAAATCAAATCCAATGTAGCACATGAGTTAGCAAAATGTGCAGGAAGACACTCAGGCTTTGATAGAATTCTGTTAGAAATGGGTATCCTGAATGACTGCACTCGTATTTCAAGTTGTAATGTCTATAATTTCATATCAGATGCTATTGCTCATTTCTAATATGTTACACAGGATATCACTTTAAAGCATCTGGTTCGATGGTCACATATTTGAAGATCAGAAACTGACAACTTTATTCAAGCAATACAAAATTCCGTGGACGTTGGCTCTACAGTGAGAATCAACAGCTTCAGAACAATCACAGTAATACATCAAAGTGCAAAATTAATTCATGACAGTCCAACTGACAGCAGATGCAACAGGATGTACCACAAGATACGATTTGCAAGGCATTTTCCTGTACTTGGAAGAGTAGGCATCCTGTTGGATCTCAAATGAGCCTGTGTTAAAACAACCAGGGAGAAGGAAGCTGCAACAATTGTGAAAAAAAGAAACAACTATTGGGAACCTTTTTTCCTGCTCTGTGAGTTAACCCTTTACCAAACAATTCTGTGCTTAAATACTGTCTTGCTGAAGGCATTTGACAACATTGAAGAAAGAGGGGGGACCAGCTTTTTATACTTTCCTCACATTGTTTCCTTTCAGATATAAACATAATCATTTGGGCTACAATTGTTTCATCCTCCAACTTTGCTTTCAAAATAGACATGAAGAAAATTTTGTTAAATGTTAAAAGGTTAAAATGGTCGCATGTCTACTTCTTATACAGCC
Source organism: Tridacna crocea (assembly GCA_943736015.1). Taxonomy (NCBI): domain Eukaryota; kingdom Metazoa; phylum Mollusca; class Bivalvia; order Cardiida; family Cardiidae; genus Tridacna; species Tridacna crocea. The sequence goes on along the minus strand of OX031057.1, from coordinate 33,240,431 downwards.
TTTGTTTAATTCAGCCTTGCAAGTTGTTTGACCAGAGACAGCCAAGTGATATTATACAAACAGATAAAGGGGTCAGTGGGTTGTCTCCTGTAGATAACCTTTTTGTGTCTTGCAGCAGACCAATTTAAAAAAAAAACGAACATTTTCATCTAAGGACAAACTGGTCACAATAAAAGTAATGCCTGCTTTTGATATGATACTTTACTCCTTGTTTAATTTTTTTCACATTTACAAAGATGCCTCTGCAGTTTTATGCTGCAAATATGTTTCAGAAGCTATTAAGATAACGACTTACAAGTAAGTCTTTTCCAAAAAAATCCTGAGTTTTAACAACCCTGCAGAAAAATGTTTCAGGAAACATTGTGGGAAAAGACAAGAAATATTTTTGCCTTTCAACACTATGTTTCCTACCCTTTAGGTAGGTAAATTGTAGAATGTGAGCCAAAATCAATGAGTCATCTGCAAATGCTTTGAATTTGAAGAAGTCCAGAGTTTAATAAGTTGGAAAAGATTTAAAGAAATAAACGTGAGAAGTCTTGAAAATCTTTACAACATTCAAAGTAACATAACACTTTTGTATTATTCTGATGTTATTTGAATCTCTTGATTTAGCAAATTTTTGTTTTAGAAAAATATTGTTAAAAATCGGAAATTGTTTATCAATTTGCCATTTCTCACAATGTTTTCAAAGGACTATTAATTTTGTGCAGCCAATAAGGCTTCTATGTAACGGAATTTACTTTTTCCACACAATGTCAATGACTGAATTTTACTACAAGTATATTCCTTTCACTCATAAAGGGGCATTAAGGATTTATGTACTTTTGTAGTAAACATAAACAAGAATATATGTTGCTTTTGCTTTTTTTAAACAAAGTCTTGAAACGTAACTTTAATTATCCCCCGCCGTAGGGGGAGGGATATAGTTTTAGCGTTGTCCGTCCGTCCCGGCAAATATCTCCAATACCATAGGACGGAATTTTGTGAAACTTTATACACATGTACAATGACCCATTCCCCCGAGAATTTTTTTTTTTTTTTTTATTCGATGCAAAATGGCCGACTGAGAGCGATTTTAAGTTTCACTTAAGTTACACTTAAGTACACTTTTGATGTTTGGAGTCTTGTCTTCAAAACTATACAAAGTTTTTACCTTGAACTTGTCACATCTGTCAACCTCCATTAGGAAATGCAGGGAAAAAAGTTTCACCTACATTGAACGTGCAACACCATAGTTATTTGCCCTTGTTTTTATAACAAGGTGTCATGGAAAAAGGGGGTTTCATGTTATATTTCATTCCATTTATTGTGAAGGCAACTCCTTCCACATTTCTTGACGGAATTGAATAGAATTTTGACAGAATATTTCTTGTCATGTGACCTATCGCATATTCTCAACATTTTGCGATTTGTAGCTGCGTCATGAAAAAAGGGGGCTTCATGTTTTCTTTTATTTTATTTCTTGTGAAGGCAACTCGTCCCATATTTCTTTACAGAATTGAAAAAAAAAATCACAGAATGTTTCTCATCATCTGACCTATCGCATATTCTCAAGGTTTTGCGATTTGTAGCTGCGTCATGAAAAAAGTGGGCTTCATGTTTTATTTCATTCTATTTCTTGTGAAGGCAACTCCTTCCACATTTCTTTGCAGTTTTGAATGGAATTTTCACATTATCATGTGACCTAACACAATGCCTCCCACATTTCTTGGCAGATTTGGATTTAATTTTCACACGATCATGTGACCTACGGCATATTGTCAAGGTTTTGGGATTTGTAGCTGTATCATGGAATAAGGGGGCTTTATGTTATAATTTCATTTTTCACCAGATTCTCTTCAATTACTGGACATATCTCAATAGATTTGGATGAGATTTTCACAGATCATGCGACCTAGCACATGTTGTCAGGGTTTTGCAATTTATCACTGTATCATGGAAAAAGCGGACTTCATGTCAAATTTAAATTTTTTATCAGTGTATCTCCAACTTTTGCACATATTTTCATAGAACTTCATATTTTCATTGCTTGATCAAAGCCAGTGACCAATGAGTCAATTGTGCATTCGTCTCTCCTTGTATCAGTCTGTTCTTAAACCTTTTAGATCACAAATTGAGTAATACCATATACCCATTCAGCTACCCAGGCAGGTGCTACAAATTTCAACACTTTAGTCTCTAGCTACCTGCTTGAAATGGCAGCAGGCTTATATTGTGAGAGGGATATCTTCTAAAGTCCTTGACAAAAATTGATGAAACTTCATGCATGTTTACCATTGGATAGTCCGTTGATACATTTCTTTTCCCCCACATATATGAAATCCTGAAATGGGTACTTAATGTATAATCCTGTTATGGACCTCTTTTTTATTTGTATTTTTTTATGTAATGAAATCCTGTGCCATGGAACAAGGGAGCTTAATGTATAATTTCATCATGGACAAATAACAAAAAGGCCACATGTACATACAAAACACAATACCTCTTATACGTTTGTATCAAAAAAGGTCTTTTTCGGCGGGGGATATCATTTCAACGAAATTGCTTGTTTAACCTAAAATCGGAGAGAAAAATAATTGAAAGATTTAGATGAAAACATTGTGGCAAATAGATATTTCTGACTGTGAACAATATCATGTATGGTCACAATATTTTCAGAAGCAGTCTGCTGCAATGCTGGTTTAATTTAGTGTCATTTCATGGTAAGGACTTAAATATCCTTTTAACTATTACTTTTTTTGAAAAGTACCGGTAAATATTAGCATAAGCTTCTTTACAGTGCAAAGGTGGAAAACATAGAACATTAACACTGCAGCATAATTTTCTTTAATTTAATGTTTAATTGAATGTTTTTAAGTGAGGTTAGGACTTAAATATCCATTTAACTAAATTACCTTTTTTGAAAAGTACCGGTAAATATTAGCATAAGCTTCTTTACAGTGCGAAAGGGGTAAACATAGAACATTAATACTGCAGCATAATTTTCTTTAATTAGATGTTTTAGTGAATGTATTTAAGTGAAAACATTGCAGTAAAAAGAGGAAAGACTGGTTGAACACTGTGGGAAAGGAAGAGAATTCTGGTAACCAGCTTTTTTCTCCTCTTCTCACAATTTCAACGTTCATCATTTACACCACATTTAAATTGTTGCCTGAAACGCTTTCAATATGGAGTAATAGCTAATTTTGTTGTCTACTTCTTAATAGCTATAAAGTTATACATGTATATAAACATATGAGTTATCAGTCGTTTAGATTCAGTTAAATGTATATCTTACATGTATTACAATGTTTTTTATTTCTGCTTGTATATGTATGCTTGAAATCTTTTGTAATAAACTTATGTAAAAAAAAATGACTACAAGTCCAATGATATATGAGACCATCATTGCACAAATCATAAAATGTGGTCCTTGTGAGGTGTAGTTGTTTTCCAGTCACGGTTCCTTTTTAGTGTCATTCTTCTAACAGGAGAAAGCTCTGAAAGTATACAAGTAAGAGATGTTTGTAAATATAGTATCTCAACAAATACAAGGTTTTGGCTCACCAGAGAAAACGGTGGTTAACTCTTTACCGCAGGACACATCCTAGACTTGTCCAATCGAAGACATTTGGAAACAACAATTTAAATGTGGCTGGAAGGATGGAATTAGTCTTGAATGAGTAGAAAACCCATAATGTTATCAAAAAGCTTCTTCCTCAGGATCATAAGACTCGGGATTGTGTGGTAAAGGGTTAAAGACAGTAGTTTTTTTTGGTCTTATTCATGAACATGACTGTGTCTACGTGTATCTGTTTGTAAATTTGTCTATTGTTGACGGTTTCTTCGAAACCATCTTGGACTGAGTTTGAAACTGCTTTCAACATAATTTCTATCAAATCACAGATGCCAAAGTTAATGCTGAAAGCAGCCAAAAACTTGATAAAATCAACAATTAACCACATCTGTAAGTTCACCTTCCCAGAAGTTTCTTAATTCTCCCATGTAAGTATCCCTCACAGGATTCCTCCTCAGCAACAGGCTGTTTCTTAGCCAACAGATTTCTTTACCAAACTAACTGAAATTGCATTGTCTTACGAACGAAGTCCGTAACAAAGAAACAAATGAATAAATGCATGGCAGAAATAAGGATCGGAGCGGGATTCGAACTCCGAACTCCCGGGCGCAAAGCCAATACCCTAACCACTGAGCCAAAGAGATATCTCCCTGACGCAGTAGCCAGGTATTGTATTTAAATCGGGAGTATGCCATGCAGGAAGGAGTGGTCTCCCGTAACACACCCCCTCTTAAAGTCATCATTTATTGATGACTCAAAGCCTTATTAGGCAGGAAGTCCGATTTTGGACAACAAATGGGATTAATGGCTCAATGCCCAATCCCGGACGAGCCCCCATCTTACGAACGAAGTCCGTAACAAAGAAACAAATGAATAAATGCATGGCAGAAATAAGGATCGGAGCGGGATTCGAACTCCGAACTCCCAGATGCAAAGCCAATATCCTAACCACTGAGCCAAAGAGATATCTCCCTGACGCAGTAGCCAGGTATTGTATTTAAATCGGGAGTATGCCATGCAGGAAGGAGTGGTCTCCCGTAACACACCCCCTCTTAAAGTCATCATTTATTGATGACTCAAAGCCTTATTAGGCAGGAAGTCCGATTTTGGACAACAAAATTTAATGGGATTAATGGCTCAATGGCCAATCCCGGAAAAAGTTTCCGCAACAGCAATCGGTTGCTTCTGAATTTTATGTTTTTGCACAGCAGTTAAACATACCATTGACTTTTGACTCGCAAGGTCACCAAAATTGACCCTGGTAAGAAAACAGGGAAACATTCGGTTTACCTTTCTTTGATTTGTGCAACAGGTATCAGTTGCCTCCGAAAGTGTCCAAGTTGATTTTACAATTTTACGCGCAGCACGTAACCATCACATATGGGTGAGATAGTCAACGTAACCAAATCAATGGCCCTAGTGAAAGAAAACAAAAAAGAAAAACCCCTATAATCGATTTAAGCGACAGGTGTCGTCTGCTACCAAATGTTCCACAAGTCCATTTTTCATGTTTTCGCGGATACCTAAGTGGCACATATGAGACGGCTAGTCAACGTAAACGGTTTGTTGTCATGGTATAAAGGCAATGGAGAAAAAAATATATATCGGAAATTTAGTTCCCTCCATTTGACTTAATAAACATGTGTCGTCTGCTATGTTCCGTAAGTCGTTTTTTCATGTTTTCGCGAATACCTAAGTGGCACCTATGGGAGACAGTAGTCTATGTAAATGGGTATGTCGTCACGGTATAAAGAGATTGGAGAGAAAAAATATATCAGAAATTTAGTTCTCTTTGTTTGACTTATGCAACAGGAAGCAGTTGCTACTGAAAGAGTCTTCAGTCTTTTTTTAGCCACTTGTCATATTATTTCCTGGTGTTTTTGCATGTGCGTAACTGGCACATATGAAACGGTAGTCAATGTAACTGGGTTTCTTGTTGCGGTTTGAAGAGATTAGAAAAATTACACTTCAATTCCCTTTGTTTGATTCATGCATTAGGAATCAATTACTACTGAAAGAGTATTCAGTCTTTTTTTAGCCACTTGTCACATTCATTTCTGGGTTTTTTACGCTGAACATTGATCATTTTGGCTTATTCCATGTGCAGAATTTAATGTAGTCTGAGTCAGAAAAACTAATTAAGGGGTAGAGGGGCATCAAGGGTTTATTTCAGGGGAAGTAACTTTTGCAATGGGGCTTGAAAAGACCACAACAAGGTCTTCTGCCACCCTGTTCTCTTAATGTTGGCCCTTTTTCAGTGAAATCTGGCATATGTGAATGGTGCATGCCTGGCAGTTTGCCAAGGACTGCACAGCAGCCTTCAAAGAAGACTTTAAATCCACTTTTATGCCGTTTTTTGTTCACTGTTTTCTATCGATATATTAAGGCGCCATTTTGAAGTAATTTTGAAGCTCTCTGATTGGCTGACTGGGCCCAGCCTAACTTTGAATATCTCGAAGCCTCTGATTGGCTGACTGGGCCCAATTTTGAATTTCTCGAAGCCTCTGATTGGCTGATTGGGAAGGGGGGGTATCTGTTTATCCTTATTAACCTTTTACCACACAATGACGCCTTTTTACACACCCGAAAGAGAAAGCTTTAGAAAATGATCTGAGAAAAGGAGACAATGCAGGTTACCAGCATTTTCTCCTTTTCCCACAATGTTTTCTACCCTATCAAAGAAAAAAATGATTATTACTTATTCTTACATCTTAGTGTATCTTTATGGCCTATTTTTAAATTCTTCAAACTAGAACAAGATTTTTTTTTTTAACCGGAAAAAGTTTCCGCAACACCAATCGGTTGCTTCTGAATTTTATGTTTTTGCACAGCAGTTAAACATACCATTAACATTTGACTCGCAAGGTCACCAAAATTGACCCTGGTAAGAAAACAGGGAAACATTCGGTTTACCTTTCTTTGATTTGTGCAACAGGTATCAGTTGCCTCTGAAAGTGTCCAAGTTGATTTTACAATTTTACGCGCAGCACGTAACCATCACGTATGGGTGAGATAGTCATCGTATCCAAATCAATGGCCCTAGTGAGAGAAAACGAAAAAGAGAAACCCCTATAATTGACTTAAGCGACAGGTGTCGTCTGCTACGAAATGTTCCACAAGCCTATTTTTCATATTTTCGCGGATACTTAACTGGCACCTATGAGACGGCTAGTCATCGTAAACGGTTTGTTGTCATGGTATAAAGGCAATGGAGAAAAAAAAATATATCGGAAATTTAGTATCTCCATTTGACTTAATAAACATGTGTCGTCTGCTATGTTCTGTAAGTCGTTTTTTCATGTTTTCGCGAATACCTAAGTGGCACCTATGGGAGATGGTAGTCTACGTAAATGGGTACGTCGTCACGGTATAAAGAGATTGGAGAGAAAAATATATCAGAAATTTAGTTCTCTTTGTTTGACTTATGCAACAGGAAGCAGTTGCTACTGAAAGAGTCTTCAGTTTTTTTTTAGCCACTTGTCACATTATTTCCTGGTGTTTTTGCATGTGCGTAACTGGCACGTATGAAATGGTAGTCAATGTAACTGGGTTTCTTGTTGCGGTTTGAAGAGATTAGAAAAATTACACTTCAATTCCCTTTGTTTGATTAATGCAATAGGAATCAATTGCTACTGAAAGAGTATTCAGTCTTTTTTTAGCCACTTGTCACATCCATTTCTGGGTTTTTTACGCTGAACATTGATCATTTTGGCTTATTCAATGTGCAGAATTTAATGTGGTCTGAGTCAGAAAATCTAATTAAGGGGTAGAGGGGCATCAAGGGTTTATTTCAGGGGAAGTAACAAGGTCTTCTGCCACCCTGTTCTCTTAAATTTTGGCCCTTTTTCAGTGAAATCTGGCATGTGTGGATGGTGCATGCCTGGCAGTTTGACAAGGACTGCACAGCAGCCTTCAAAGAAGACTTTAAATCCACTTTTATGCCGTTTTATGTTCACTGTTTTCTATCGATATATTAAGGCGCCATTGTGAAGTAATCTTGAAGCTCTCTGATTGGCTGACTGGGCCCAGCCTAACTTTGAATATCTCAAAGCCTCTGATTGGCTGACTGGGCCCAATTTTGAATTTCTCGAAGCCTCTGATTGGCTGATTGGGAAGGGGGGGTATCTGTTTATCCTTATTAACCTTTTACCACACAATGACGCCTTTTTACACACCCGAAAGAGAAAGCTTTAGAAAATGATCTGAGAAAAGGAGACAATGCAGGTTACCAGCATTTTCTCCTTTTCCCACAATGTTTTCTACCCTATCAAAGAAAAAAATGATTATTACTTATTCTTACATCTTATTGTATCTTTATGGCCTATTTTTAAATTCTTCAAACTAGAACAAGATTTTTTTTTTTAACCGGAAAAAGTTTCCGCAACAGCAATCGGTTGCTTCTGAATTTTATGTTTTTGCGCAGCAGTTAAACATACCATTGACGTTTTACTCGCAAGGTCACCAAAATTGACCCTGGTAAGAAAACAGGGAAACATTTGGTTTACCTTTCTTTGATTTGTGCAACAGGTATCAGTTGCCTTCGAAAGTGTCTAAGTTGATTTTACAATTTTACGTGCAGCACGTAACCATCACGTATGGGTGAGATAGTCATCGTAACCAAATCAATGGCCCTAGTGAGAGAAAACGAAAAAGAAAAACCCCTATAATTGACTTAAGCGACAGGTGTTGTCTGCTACGAAATGTTCCACAAATCCATTTTTCATGTTTTCGCGGATACTTAACTGGCACCTATGAGACGGCTAGTCAACGTAAACGGTTTGTTGTCATGGTATAAAGGCAATGGAGAAAAAAAAATATAAAAAAATATATCAGAAATGTAGTTCCCTCCATTCGACTTAATAAACATGTGTCATCTGCTATGTTCCGTAAGTCGTTTTTTCATGTTTTCACGAATACCTAAGTGGCACCTATGGGAGACGGTAGTCTACATAAATGGGTATGTCGTCACGGTATAAAGAGATTGGAGAGAAAAAATATATCAGAAATTTAGTTCTCTTTGTTTGACTTATGCAACAGGAAGCAGTTGCTACTGAAAGAGTCTTCAGTCTTGTTTTAGCCACTTGTCACATTATTTCCTGGTGTTTTTGCATGTGCGTAACTGGCACATATGAAACGGTAGTCAATGTAACTGGGTTTCTTGTTGCGGTTTGAAGAGATTAGAAAAATTACACTTGAATTCCCTTTGTTGGATTCATGCAATAGGAATCAATAGACCATCTGCCAATTACCGTTACTGACGTGTCACCACGAGTTACTTCCCTTTCTACCGGACAATCTTTCCCAATCTTGTATATACACGAATAGTGAAAGGGTCATGGAATACACCCTAAACGCGATAAATAAGACTAAAAACCTAAAACGGCCGTGCCGGTAGTTTTATCAATTATCTTTTTCGAAGACACACACACAAAAGAACTGTTGTTTTATCAATTTTTCGGTAGATTCAGAGAGTAAAGCTGAATCATAAGCGTTGTCTCTTGCCGGGTCTGTTGATAGAACTTTTTGTATGCAGACTGCATTAACCCATAGGCTGCCAAGCGTGACTCGATTACCTTTTGCAGACAATATAGATTCAGATCAGACTACGAAGAACGTGCAGTCTGATCCTAGATCTACACTATCCGATACGGAGATGTTTTTCCTCGAGATTTACCCTCCGTAACAGATTTTAACAATTCCAAACCTTTTCAAGTGATCAACCTAAGACTAAACGGGATAAAAACTAAATTGTGACACTTACGTGTTAGTCGGTGCCTCAAAAGAACATCACAGCTTTTCATGTAGATCACCTACTTTGACGGTGAAATACCGAGATCAAACGAACACCCAGCTAACCCTTTACTAGCTTTGCAATGAAAACAAGCATAGCACGTATTCGTTTCCTGAAAATGAATCTCTAACATCTTTTTTTTTCTAGAGGGAATGGAAGGTTTGAAATTTGAATTAAACTTTGTTATTACCATAGTCAACTTATCAGGTAGTTCAAACAGTAATATGACAAAAATGCAACCATAAAGATTTTTAAAAATGTTAATTATGTCAAAGACAGGACTTTCGCTGTAAATTCAAAATGTATAACTCATTAACAAACGACGAAGTTTTTGGTTTGCCCGAATCGAAAGCATTTGCAGACGACAAAATAAAAGTGACTGAAAACAATTTTTTTGAAGGGTAGAAAACATTGTAGGAAAAGGATAAAATGCTGGTTACCAGCATTTTCTCCTTTTCCTACAATGTGTTCTAGAAGCTTCTTTCTTAGGGGCGTCAAAATTAGGGATAATGGGATAATGTCCCAGTTTTTTGTTAGTAGACTGTCTCTGTCTTTTAGCAGATACTGGAACGATTTTTTTGTGGGGGAGGGGGGGAAGGATTATAACATTACTAATCATAATAAAGCACAGATTTCTGGACTTCGAGCCTGTGCGTTACAAACTTATGTACGGAATTCGGCAAAAATTGCTTGAATAATCACACATAAAAATAGGAAAAGTCTAATGCAAGCATATTGGTGTTAACCCCCCCCCCTTTCCCATTTTTTACAACACTGAAATTTTCATTAACTCTTTACGAAACAGAAATTTTGGACTTGCCCAAATTGTAGGCTTATGCAGATAACAATTTGAATGTTTATTAAAAATGAAATTTTCTGTATGAAGGATAGCAAAGGAAATGGAGAAAAGGTTGGTTACTAGAACTTTATCCCTTTTCAACAACATTTTTAAAACCTATATTTCTAAGGGTCATAAAAAGCTTGGGATATGGGTTTTAAATGGTTACCGTGAATGTTTTCACCCCACGGCAAGACTTTGGACTCGTCCAGATATTTAGCATATGGAAACGATCGAATAAACGTGGGTCAAATGGTTGTAATTGTCTTTGAAAAAGTAAAAAAAAAAAACTATTGTTGAAACAGGAGAAAATGCTTGTTGCAAGCCCTTCCTTTTTTCCTCAAATAATTTCGTTCACACTTTAAAAAAATATTTTTCACAGATATTTTTTGAACTACATATTAATTTTTTTGTTAGAGGGGTGGGGTGTTAAGGTTGAGGAAGTGAGACAAGTAACAGACAGTGAGACAAATCAGCACGTCTGCCCCCCTTTTTTTTCCCGGGTCGCTCGAAATACTTTGGCAAAAAGGTTAAATAGCTGTCCACGGACAGTCCATTTACTGATATTAAAGCTCTATTATCAAACACCCTTGTTGCACTTTCAGGTATGTACCTATTGACGAATAAATTCATATGATAGATATGAAACAAAAGAAACGTGGCTTCAGATCAAATTTCAGACCATCCATAACTTCTTCACAAAATATTTATTCAAGCTTCATTTTGAGTATTTAAAAAAAATCTAATGAAATATTACGAAAAAAAATGGGTGAAGGGTTAACTCGGTGTTCGTTTGATCTCGGTATCGCACTGCAGGGTGGGAGACCTTTAGAACAGCTATAATGTACTTGCTTCTTGCAGATTAACACACACGTGTCACATTAAATTGACTCTTCTTATCGTTTGTTTCATATTAATTTACCCCTTTGGTTACCATTAATGGACAGGATTATGAATTTTAAACAGGTTTCAGAGGGTAAGTTCGTTCTTAGTCTCTACATGCTCTTTATTTCAATACGATCTCATAAAGTGCATATTTTGTCTGTTTATGATTATTTTTTTCAAAAGCAATATCACGAAATATGTTTGAATTGTATTAGAATTGATTTCCTCTAGATTTCTTGCCATGCCATTTTCTTTTTAGTTATGAATTTGTCCAAATTTAAAGGAATTGTGAACGGGACATACGGCATTTGTTATTGAAATAATGCTTTGTTTGTCCGGTGTCACGTGATATTTCTGGTGCGCCGCTTACGATAAAATGGAAATATCGCTTATATCAAATCTAATTGGCAAATCGTCTATTGCTACTGAAAGAGTATTCAGTCTTTTTTTAGCCACTTGTCACATTCATTTCTGGTTTTTTTACGCTGAACATTGATCATTTTGGCTTATTCAATGTGCAGAATTTAATGTGGTCTGAGTCAGAAAATCTAATTAAGGGGTAGAGGGGCATCAAGGGTTTATTTCAGGGGAAGTAACTTTTGCAATGGGGCTTGAAAAGACCAGAACAAGGTCTTCTGCCACCCTGTTCTCTTAAACATTGGCCCTTTTTCAGTGAAATCTGGCATATGTGAATGGTGCATGCCTGGCAGTTTGCCAAGGACTGCACAGCAGCCTTCAAAGAAGACTTTAAATCCACTTTTATGCCGTTTTTTGTTCACTGTTTTCCATCGATATATTAAGGCGCCATTTTGAAGTAATTTTGAAGCTCTCTGATTGGCTGACTGGGCCCAGCCTAACTTTGAATATCTCGAAGCCTCTGATTGGCTGACTGGGCCCAATTTTGAATTTCTTGAAGCCTCTGATTGGCTGATTGGGAAGGTGGGTATCTGTTTATCCTTATTAACCTTTTACCACATAATGACGCCTTTTTACACACCCGAAAGAGAAAGCTTTAGAAAATGATCTGAGAAAAGGAGACAATGCAGATTACCAGCATTTTCTCCTTTTCCCACAATGTTTTCTACCCTATCAAAGAAAAAAATGATTATTACTTATTCTTACATCTTATTGTATCTTTATGGCCTATTTTTAAATTCTTCAAACTAGAACAAGATTTTTAACTTTTTAACCGGAAAAAGTTTCCGCAACAGCAATCGGTTGCTTCTGAATTTTATGTTTTTGCGCAGCAGTTAAACATACCATTGACTTTTGACTCGCAAGGTCACCAAAATTGACCCTGGTAAGAAAACAGGGAAACATTCAGTTTACCTTTCTTTGATTTGTGCAACAGGTATCAGTTGCCTCCGAAAGTGTCCAAGTTGATTTTACAATTTTACGCGCAGCACGTAACCATCACGTAAGGGTGAGATAGTCATCGTATCCAAATCAATGGCCCTAGTGAGAGAAAACGAAAAAGAAAAACCCCTATAATTGACTTAAGCGACAGGTGTCGTCTGCTACGAAATGTTCCACAAGTCCATTTTTCATGTTTTCGCGGATACCTAACTGGCACCTATGAGACGGCTAGTCAACGTAAACGGTTTGTTGTCATGGTATAAAGGCAATGGAGAAAAAAAAATATAAAAAAATATATCAGAAATGTAGTTCCCTCCATTCGACTTAATAAACATGTGTCATCTGCTATGTTCCGTAAGTCGTTTTTTCATGTTTTCACGAATACCTAAGTGGCACCTATGGGAGATGGTAGTCTACATAAATGGGTATGTCGTCACGGTATAAAGAGATTGGAGAGAAAAAATATATCAGAAATTTAGTTCTCTTTGTTTGACTTATGCAACAGGAAGCAGTTGCTACTGAAAGAGTCTTCAGTCTTTTTTTAGCCTATTGTCACATTATTTCCTGGTGTTTTTGCATGTGCGTAACTGGCACATATGAAACGGTAGTCAATGTAACTGGGTTTCTTGTTGCGGTTTGAAGAGATTAGAAAAATTACACTTGAATTCCCTTTGTTTGATTAATGCAATAGGAATCAATTGCTACTGAAAGAGTATTCAGTCTTTTTTTAGCCACTTGTCACATTCATTTCTGGGTTTTTTACGCTGAACATTGATCATTTTGGCTTATTCAATGTGCAGAATTTAATGTGGTCTGAGTCAGAAAATCTAATTAAGGGGTAGAGGGGCATCAAGGGTTTATTTCAGGGGAAGTAACTTTTGCAATGGGGCTTGAAAAGACCAGAACAAGGTCTTCTGCCACCCTGTTCTCTTAAACATTGGCCCTTTTTCAGTGAAATCTGGCATATGTGAATGGTGCATGCCTGGCAGTTTGCCAAGGACTGCACAGCAGCCTTCAAAGAAGACTTTAAATCCACTTTTATGCCGTTTTTTGTTCACTGTTTTCCATCGATATATTAAGGCGCCATTTTGAAGTAATTTTGAAGCTCTCTGATTGGCTGACTGGGCCCAGCCTAACTTTGAATATCTCGAAGCCTCTGATTGGCTGACTGGGCCCAATTTTGAATTTCTTGAAGCCTCTGATTGGCTGATTGGGAAGGTGGGTATCTGTTTATCCTTATTAACCTTTTACCACATAATGACGCCTTTTTACACACCCGAAAGAGAAAGCTTTAGAAAATGATCTGAGAAAAGGAGACAATGCAGATTACCAGCATTTTCTCCTTTTCCCACAATGTTTTCTACCCTATCAAAGAAAAAAATGATTATTACTTATTCTTACATCTTATTGTATCTTTATGGCCTATTTTTAAATTCTTCAAACTAGAACAAGATTTTTAACTTTTTAACCGGAAAAAGTTTCCGCAACAGCAATCGGTTGCTTCTGAATTTTATGTTTTTGCGCAGCAGTTAAACATACCATTGACTTTTGACTCGCAAGGTCACCAAAATTGACCCTGGTAAGAAAACAGGGAAACATTCAGTTTACCTTTCTTTGATTTGTGCAACAGGTATCAGTTGCCTCCGAAAGTGTCCAAGTTGATTTTACAATTTTACGCGCAGCACGTAACCATCACGTAAGGGTGAGATAGTCATCGTATCCAAATCAATGGCCCTAGTGAGAGAAAACGAAAAAGAAAAACCCCTATAATTGACTTAAGCGACAGGTGTCGTCTGCTACGAAATGTTCCACAAGTCCATTTTTCATGTTTTCGCGGATACCTAACTGGCACCTATGAGACGGCTAGTCAACGTAAACGGTTTGTTGTCATGGTATAAAGGCAATGGAGAAAAAAAAATATAAAAAAATATATCAGAAATGTAGTTCCCTCCATTCGACTTAATAAACATGTGTCATCTGCTATGTTCCGTAAGTCGTTTTTTCATGTTTTCACGAATACCTAAGTGGCACCTATGGGAGATGGTAGTCTACATAAATGGGTATGTCGTCACGGTATAAAGAGATTGGAGAGAAAAAATATATCAGAAATTTAGTTCTCTTTGTTTGACTTATGCAACAGGAAGCAGTTGCTACTGAAAGAGTCTTCAGTCTTTTTTTAGCCTATTGTCACATTATTTCCTGGTGTTTTTGCATGTGCGTAACTGGCACATATGAAACGGTAGTCAATGTAACTGGGTTTCTTGTTGCGGTTTGAAGAGATTAGAAAAATTACACTTGAATTCCCTTTGTTTGATTAATGCAATAGGAATCAATTGCTACTGAAAGAGTATTCAGTCTTTTTTTAGCCACTTGTCACATTCATTTCTGGGTTTTTTACGCTGAACATTGATCATTTTGGCTTATTCAATGTGCAGAATTTAATGTGGTCTGAGTCAGAAAATCTAATTAAGGGGTAGAGGGGCATCAAGGGTTTATTTCAGGGGAAGTAACAAGGTCTTCTGCCACCCTGTTCTCTTAAATTTTGGCCCATTTTCAGTGAAATCCGGCATGTGTGGATTGTGCATGCCTGGCAGTTTGCCAAGGACTGCACAGCAGCCTTCAAAGAAGACTTTAAATCCACTTTTATGCCGTTTTTTGTTCACTGTTTTCTATCAATATATTAAGGCGCCATTTCGAAGTAATTTTGAAGCTCTCTGATTGGCTGACTGGGCCCAGCCTAACTTTGAATATCTCAAAGCCTCTGATTGGCTGACTGGGCCCAATTTTGAATTTCTTGAAGCCTCTGATTGGCTGATTGGGAAGGGGGGTATCTGTTTATCCTTATTAACCTTTTACCACACAATGACGCCTTTTTACACACCCGAAAGAGAAAGCTTTAGAAAATGATCTGAGAAAAGGAGACAATGCAGGTTACCAGCATTTTCTCCTTTTCCCACAATATTTTCTACCCTATCAAAGAAAAAAATGATTATTACTTATTCTTACATCTTATTGTATCTTTATGGCCTATTTTTAAATTCTTCAAACTAGAACAAGTTTTTTTTTTTTTCTTAACCGGAAAAAGTTTCCGCAACAGCAATCGGTTGCTTCTGAATTTTATGTTTTTGCGCAGCAGTTAAACATACCATTGACTTTTGACTCACAAGGTCACCAAAATTGACCCTGGTAAGAAAACAGGGAAACATTCAGTTTACCTTTCTTTGATTTGTGCAACAGGTATCAGTTGCCTCCGAAAGTGTCCAAGTTGATTTTACAATTTTACGCGCAGCACGTAACCATCACGTATGGGTGAGATAGTCATCGTAACCAAATCAATGGCCCTAGTGAGAGAAAACGAAAAAGGAAAACCCCTATAATTGACTTAAGCGACAGGTGTCGTCTGCTACGAAATGTTCCACAAGTCCATTTTTCATGTTTTCGCGGATACCTAACTGGCACCTATGAGACGGCTAGTTAACGTAAACGGTTTGTTGTCATGGTATAAAGGCAATGGTGAAAAAAAAATATATCAGAAATTTAGTTCCCTCCATTTGACTTAATAAACATGTGTCGTCTGCTATGTTCCGTAAGTCGGAGTTTTTTCATGTTTTCGCGAATTCAAGTACAAAATTATTATAATTACTGATTAGTAAAAATGTAGGGAAAAATTTTCATTAAGTGAAAACTAGACTGTCTGTAAGAAATTTTGACTAACAGGGTGTATTAGATTTTATTCAAATTGTAAAAAGCAAACATCTATGTCTTATTTTCCAATCGATCGTTAATCCCAAAAGGAAAACGAATGCGTTAGTCTATTTTCCAATCCCGGACGAGCCCCCAATTTCTGTTACGAGCCAAGCGTAACTAGAAAGAAGAAGCCAGCAACAAACGCTAACAATTAACAGAATTTATTAACAAAAATATCAAATAATCAGTGACAATATTACAATAGTACAAAACAATACCTTAAACGTGAAATACAGAAGACAAACTATTCCAATCTTAATTCCAGTCTGATCCTGATCCAAACTGAATGTAATCCAAGCACACGAAATAATCCTCACTTTAGTCTAGTCTGATCCGAATCCAAACTGAATGTAATCCAAGCACTAATTATGACACAAACACAAAATAATCCCCACTGTAGTCTGGCAGTCATGTATTAACTAATGAACGCCGAGATGTAAAAAGCTTTTCCTTTTATAATAACAGAGAAACTTCCAGAAAATTCATGTTAAAATTAGTTGCATAATTTCTAGTAATCAGTTTGTAAAAAGGCCCGGAAACTTCCAGAACAATATTCCACAAAAGAGAATCCAGTTCTAAAAATAGCAACAGGGGAAAACCATTCAAAATAAATTCACACATGAACAAAGCTAGGAATAACTGCATGTCTGTCTATACGACTGTCAATCTGTATTTTTGTATGTATCATGTAGTCTTTTGTAGTGTTTCTCTCTCTGCCCATCTTTTGTTATTCCGTGTTCTTCCCAGTTTGTGTGATTCTCATTTGTACAAGTGTGCCAGTTTTTCTGTCCTGATGTCTGCTTCATAATATCCCCTCCTGTCTCTCTACTCTCTCAGTCGGTCCGTATCCGTTTGTCTGTCTTTAATGATGTATGTATGTATGTATGTATGTATGTATTTCTCTCTCTCTCTCTCTCTCTTTCTGTCCCTGTCTCTCTCATCTTTGTACCTCTGCATGCCCCTAACAGCTAAAAAGTCTTTCCTATCACTAGTACACTAGTCATTGAAATGAAGAGTTTGAGTATTATTTAACATCATGGAGAACCTAAACCTGTTTACTGATTTTTTTACAAACACTTATCCTCCATTTCGACAAGCATGTAAATGTAAAACATTTCATGATTTTGATTCTTGTGATTTAGACTTGCATCCCAATGAATTTCTGGGTGATGATAATGGGCGCTTGAAGCTTTTATTTCTTACAGAGGGTGTAGCAACTGTGTACATTCCTCTTTTCGCACAGGGCGATGGATGTGGAGACATCTCAACAGACTTTCTTTTCTACAGGTATGCAGTATGCTTCACTCGTGACACCGTTTAGTCCTTTGATTTTTTGCCTTTGAAATATTTCACCCTTTCTGTAAAATCGGAGACAATATCTATTAATAATTTTCTATGACTTATGAAAACTCGTAAATGCCAGTTATTCATCCTACATAAGAAGCCCATTAGGGGCTGGAACACTCTATTGGCTCAAAGCCTCTTGGTTTTGTTTTTGTTTTTAGAAACGGTACCCATTCAAAAAAAAAAAGGGAACTTAACTGACAAAAAAGTTTCAAGGTCCCTTTTCCCGTGTTTTCCAACATCATCTTCCTATTTTCAATAATGTTTGATCTTGTCACCTAACAATCACTTTGATTAAAGTCTCACAAGAAGTGGCTGAAAATTGTGCATGTCATCGCGTTAAGAAAAATAATATGACAGAACTTTCATAAGGACCCCTTTCCCCTGTTTTCCAATAGTTACCCCGATAGCCTTCGTCCTTATGACCCAACAATCACCCAGAGAACTTGTCAAAATAATTTGATAAAATTGTATGTTTCATCTCATAAACAAGAAATCGGTGACGGAATGACAAGACAGACTTGAGGACGGCAGAGGCAAATACGAACAAGAACCGTGACTCTTGATGAATGTCTTTTCTAAAATGTCATTAAGACGTTTAGTATTATAAAACTGAGTCAAAAAATGAACTTCAAGAATTACATATTTCATGTATTCCTCAATGCTTGACCTTTGATGTGTATGAAAATGTCATGTTAGGTTAAAGTTAACATCATTATATCAATGAATATTCCTTAAAGGTGGGTATATAGAATTTTCAGATCACACCAAATTAAAAAAAATATATATATTATTGAAATTTATATGAAAAAACAATACAAATCATCAATAATTAAGAATCATAAAATTACACAAATTTTTTTTTTCATGGTGTTCCCTTAAAAGGCTACGTATCCTCTTAAGCTATTTTTAGATTTCGTGCCAAAAATCAATAAAGCATTGTGGGAATGTCAAGTGACTGACACGTGACTAATAACGCTTAAATTCCATTACATAACAAACATGTAATAATTATTTTCCATAATGTCTTCTTCGGACGGATGTTTGAGACTTTGTCTGGTGTTTTCCTGTATTTAAATGAGACAATTGACAATCTAAAAATAGAACGTGTCTCCCGTTGGTGTCAACCTGGTCCGTAATAAATCTCTAATTTCTCGTGTTATCGGATGGTTTTCGACTACTGGGGTTTTATGAACGCAAATTAAAAGACTATGGGAGTATAAGGATGAGTTTTTTTGCATTTTTGTAAAATTTTCGTCCCAAAATCTGAAGGGCCACCTTTAAAATCCTCAGAAGGAAGAATGACGGACGTACGAGAGACACACAAGGAACAATAGAAAGTACAATCAAAGCTCACAATGAGTACCTTGTGCCCAAATGAACTAATGCAAAATACGATTTAGTGGATTCGAAGTTTTCAAATTGATCTCCGCGATTCTTCGCGGTAAAATATCATAGAGGTCGAACAGCATTCCGCTTTTCTTGATAGTACCAGTCAGAGAACAGAAAAATACAAAAATGTCCAGCACTTATACCGTTTGTTCGTTTTTTAAAAAATGGTGGATGTTTACAGGCTACGATTTCAGAACCGGGACCCGGTTTCACGAAACAACTTAAGTCCGTTATTTTGCTCAAATCTGCTAACGGACTCAGTTTCTGATTTAAATTGAGTTCGTTATTTAAGTTGCGTTTCAAGAACATTTATAACAGACTCAGTAACGATCTCAAAGCCTTGAGTTGAGTCTGTTAATTTAAGTCTACTCTACCCTGGCTTAAGCTGCTTGTTGTCGACTCAAAAATGGCGGACACGTCTACGCTAGAGCGATATAAACCGACACAACTTGTAGTAGACATTTATGAATGGACATGGATGTGGAGATGGACAGCGGAATACAGATTTCAGTAAGGGGTTTTCTCAAAGTTACTATGACATTATGTATATAGGCCAAAGAAAAAGACATCATCGTTTAAGGTCTACAGCCCCCATACTTAAAGAAGGATGTTGCCGAGATTGGCCTAATAGCCTTTATGAAACGTTGATCTTATGCGATATAATTATGCCGATGAGTTAGGGATCGTAATCTTTTTTTTTTTAATTCAGTGCTTCTGATACAACTCAATGATCAAACTTTTAAATTGGCATAAACAATTTCAAAACTGCTACTTATGCCTAGTTCCCACATTGTTTTTGGCCTCCTCATTTTCCACACAGCATTGCAGCAATATTGCTCTGACGAAACATAGTGCCGCTGTTGTTCATGTGGTTGGCATCATTTTCCACCTTGTTTCTTTATCTGTGTTGTTTGATGTTAGTATCTCAACAGAAGGAAATGTGATAAATGCATTGATGTCTGGTCTTTACGACACTTTCCAACGTTATTTAGGCTTGTCTGTGATTACATAATGGTCGACCCGATGGGAAAACTATAAAATTGGGATGGTTGTCGGTGCAATGGTTGGAACAAGTCAAAAAATATATAGACCTGTTAAAATTCAATCAAAATTAGCTTACTTCGGATATCTATTTTACCTCTGTACATGTAGGGCCATTCGTCACAACTCGGCCGATTCCGTACCTACATCCAATTTGATGGCTCCTATCACCCGAGGTATGCCGAATGCATGTAGACCTGTACCAGGGATCCTATATACAGTCCTTGTCTATACCCAGGCTGTCATAAACAATACCGAAATGGTTTGGTAGACGGAAACTGGATTAAGGGTCATCAGAATGATACCCAACAATTCATACTGATGCACAGATTTGACAACAGTTACCATTTCCGGTTGGTTGCGTATTGCTCGTGGATAAAATGCGATATATCTAAACAGATTTCCAGTCATGACCTTCTATAATGCACATTTCAGTCGGAGAGTGGGAGATAAACGTCAACATGCATGTTAATTGAAGCAATATATTTCATGTTACAGGATTAAGGTTGAAGACATAAACACAGAACTTAAAAGTTATCAGTGCATTAATTAACTTTGGCGACGCCAGAGACCATTCCTATCACAAATTTTTCGAATCATAGCAAAAATAGTATATCGTTGTAAATCAGTAGGCCTATGATCGATTCTATGAAAAGTAATGTTTCTAATAAAGCCATTCAGCTTGATTATCATGTTTTCTTGGCTTGGCTTTGATTACCATGTTTTCTTGGCTTGGCTACAGTCGCTTGACTTTCAGTGGAAATTCAATGTCGAAAAAGTGGTATAACTATGTCAAAATACTTTCACGGTTATCTGCGCTTGTTGTATCGGTGTCCCATTTGATAATGAACAATCTGTTCAAGTTTCAGATAAACTACTTCCGGAATTATGAAATGTCAGTTTTTGATAATGTCAAAGTTTTTACCCAATGACAACACAGACGATGGCGCAGATACGTTGACGTTTTCTTAAAAAACAACGGAGCTAAACTAGTCACTCTAAAAGAGTTCAATAAGAATTTATATACGGCCTTAACGATCATTTTGATACATGTGACCCGTCACGCATAATGGTTTTGATACATGTGACCCGTCACGCAAAAAGGGCCCATCATTGAATGCGTAAATCAAACAAATGATGAGGAGATTGAAGCCAGTTCAGGTTGATCCGGGTAGATATGTTTAAACAACTATTTAGTAAGGTTGAATGGTCTTTTGACATATAGAACATCTTCCAAAAGCGTTAAGTATTGAACCTGGTCAGACTGCAGTCGGCATTGTCTGATCAGGGTCAATATTTTTTGCAGTTCCCAGATGGTTGCTTTATGCGTGACGTGTCGCAAATGAATGTGTTGAGACAATCCCCGAGTTTTCTCTGCTTTCTGTTGTCCATCTCCATATGCGTGTCCGCCCGCAAATGTCTATTTAGAGACAGAACTTGTCTATTCCGAGCCGCATGGAGGAATTTTTTCAAGGATCGTCTCTGTTCGACGTACGTGACAGATCTATGTTCTGTGTAGGAGCTTCTAAGCTGCTGGAGAAATCGTCCCCTGGAGAATCGAACCTAAACTCGGACATCGTTCCTAGCTTGAAAGACAGTTACGATGTGTTTGTCTTTGAAATTCACGGGGAGTAAAAAGTTCGAATATTGATAAGGGTTACGAGCAGAAATACCGCGTGAAGTCATCAAATTATGTGCTTTGAACGAGATGTACACAACCATCACCGGCTCAAGGACAGTCACGGAATGAGGACACTCGACGATATAAAGATCTACCGAGTCCGATGATAATTCAGGTAATGGCAACAATCTTAAATTTTGAAACAGAAAAAGCAAAATCTGTATACATGTATGTGAGCTGGCCTAGATCTATATTTTTGTTTAAGGTCTATAGAGAAACTGGTCTCTATAAGAAAGTATAAATACAGTTTAGCCGGCAACTTACGGTTATCTGGATGTAGTATTCAGAAGTTCTGGCCGGCTGGTCTGTTAAACGCGATGTAAGCTTACGTGTCCTCGTGGGGAGCTGTTCAGCTAAAGTGGTATGTCTATTCAGTTCAAAGGTATATCGTCAAGTGCGCCGAATCTCGTTTGGTTCAAGCCCAGTAAAACGCCTGCGCATGCACAGGATGGGCTGCTGAATCCTCATTGGTTGTTGCCTGGCATGTTATTGTCAACAACTCTTCGTCAAGACTCGGGCAATGTCCGGAACCCGAACTTTAACGATATCTAACAATTCTACACTCCTCCCTGTTTTATTTAAAAGAACCTTTGCCCATTTTCATTATATATCTAAAACTCCTATTAAACTCAAAACTTAAAATAATAAGTCCCTGTAAGGCATCATCACCGTTTGACCCAATGTTCCTCCACCATTTTGATGGTATGGGTGTTACAATTGGACATGTTTGATGGTGTCCATTTTGTGAAGCTAATGCCATCAGGGTTACTAAAATTCACAAAACAGTATCTACAATTCGGTAATTATTTCTAAAACTTTTAAAAGTAGCATCATAAATTAGAATTCATAAATAGTACCTAAAAACTGGTACCTATTTCGAAGACTTTAAAAGTAGATCTAGCACTTAAAATTAAATGATTATAAAACCCAGCTGGCTGATGATACATAGCAAAACGTATATACACATACAGCCCGTTTTTAAAATAAAATGTACTATCACAGCATGTAAGGACTGGTCTGATAAAAGATATTAAATACTTTGTGGTGCTTCCACAACTTTTAGCGTTTCTTGATAATATGCATTCTCAAAGGGTAACTACTGTAATTCATGGCCCAATATATAACTTTCTGCTTATCACTAAGGGATTCGAGAGATATAGAGCATTGATCAGCATTGTGATACTTGCTCAAAACCAAGCGCTTGATAGTCATATCGAGGCAATTCATCCAACCAACTTGCCAGTTGACCTTATCGGATTTTTAAAACTGCTGTGGTTAAACGGATTCTGAATTGGCCCCGCGAAATGCTGCCCGAGTTGACGAGTAACGTGCACCGCTGTAAGAAGCTCCTTACGAGTGGTGCGATACCTCCTCCTTTCAGACAGCGAGGATTAGACACAAATAAGCAATGATATTATACTCTCCTGTCCTCCCTGCATCTGTGATAGCTTGGCTCTACTATTGCTTTTTGGGATACATCAGTATCAAGAAAGAATAAATAAACCAGTCCCATCAGGTTAACTTTACACTGGAGCTGATGTTAGAGCTACCTCTTATGACATTGTCATTCACCCCCATTTAGTCATTCTTTCTGATTAGTGTATATGATGGAGAGGCTGGATTCCAAAAGTCCCTTATAATTTCTCTTATCTGTGGTATTTGGCCAACCCCAGTGAACGTTCCATATCTATGGAACCTTGGGGCACCGGCCAGTTTTCCACATACCTAACACTTCACATATTTCTAACCCTTTTCCCCAAGACCAATCCTACTGAAAGTTTCACTTTCCATTGGAAAATGACATTTTTGGGCGCCGATTGTGCCCAGTATCCCAATGTCTTCCAGGAAAGCGGAAACTTCTAAATATCCAGATATGCCTTCTGCACACAGGTTTAATGTTCCTGCAAGAAGATTTGGTATAATACCAAAAGTTAACCATCTTGCAGTCTGGAACAAACCATATTTCTTACTGTGGGTCGCCTCGTGCCTGGTCACCTACCGCAATGGTTATCTACCAGTTGGCGGGATTGGCAACCATTCCCAAAACGACCCATCACTAGAAGGGTATCCAAGCACTCTTATCAGGGCACAGGTTAGAAATCCCTTTTCACAGCAATCTTAAGGGTGCTGAAATCCATTATACCATCGCACACTTTCCCTTCCCATATCAAAATTGTCAGAGAAGTTTATTCTGAAATTAAGGAGTTACCTCCCTGCATTACGCATCTATTCAGAATAAGCTTTTCTCATAGACACACTCCTTTCTCCTTTAATGGGTCGTGCGACACAAGTAACAAGGTTTGGTGCTCTAACAAAATTGAAGTTACCCAAATTATAGGCTTCCTGATATTTGATTTAAAAGAAATGTATTGATTGCTCCAGTGTTTAGTTACTTTCAGTACTTTGAATGACCAGGCAGTTATTTTCTACTCATATTTCCCCTTATTTTGGGCAAATACTGCTTTCGTCAGAATTACCCAATGGATGGGCATGAGAGAATTCATGGGCAGATCTTATCCCAAATATATATATATATATTTTTTTTTAAGTTTGGCAATTTTCAGATTCCGTGCCATATTAACGGTTGCCCTGATTTAGGCCATGATGATTTTACTTTTCATTAAGTTCTTGATATTAGTAGGTCGCGTGTGAAATTGACCTACCTTTGACTTACAATAGCAACTCACCAACTGCACAGAATTTGGAGGAATTACTGTCTTTATTGTACAGCTACATCCCCCAAAGACTTGTCTGGTGTTTACGTGTTGCTGATCCTATTCTAATGTAACCAAATAGAAAATTATCACTGGAAGATGATTTAAGATCTTTACAACCCTTTCTCTAACATGACTGCCTGAACATTCAAACTTAAGGCCTCAAAATAATTCTTTCAGGATCGGAAGGCCTTATTGTCCGATCCTGACCCATTTAAAAAAGTATTTTACTCTTCTGCATAAAAAAAGTACAGACTTGGATAGTAATCTTTCATGTGACTGGCACTTTTATTGACAAAGTGCCGTAGTTACACTGCCCCACTTTGCAATTAATTATAAAACAATTATAAATTTCCAATTTAAATGGGGGGTGTTAAACTTTATTTTGTATAATAAGTGTTAAATGATAAGAACCAGACCTCTAGCCACAAGTTTGGCCGTGAGGTGTTCACGTCACATATATTATTGTTGTAATAATTTTTTCCTCATAAGTTTTTTACATCTATTGTAAGTGAGATCATACATGTCAGTTTTTGTTATAATATTGATTTTATTAATTTTGAATCTTAGGTCTTTTTGAATCTTAACCTTTTTGCAAAACTATTTGATTCTATCCAAGTCTCATGAAGGGCTAGGTGGTTTGATCTTTTGTTGGCAAAGTGGTAACAATCACGACAGAATGTTTATGTAAACATGTCTGTGCACGTATTGCCCAATTTACCCTTTCTCTGACTCCAAGCTTTGTAAATCAATTACCGCCATTTTGTTGCTGAAACCCCATTTTCCTGGGATAGAGGTTGTTGGTTCTCCCAGATAACCCAATTACCCGCTTCCCTATGGGTGCAACCCCGGCAGAATAGATACTGCCATTTTGTTGCTGAAAACCCATTTTCCCGGGAATTAGGTTGTTGGTTCCGAGATAATCCTATACCCTGCTTCCCTATGGGCACAACCGCAGCAGAATAGTGTGAATGACAAGGCCATTTCTTTCTACATAGGAATATCTGGGCATTATTGCGCCCAGGTCACCAATTCCTATATGCTCATTCCCCAAAACTTTCATTGGGCTGTTGGGTTTAAGTCATAGGCTGAGCCATGAGGTTTTCAGGAATATCGTTCCATTAAAATCTCAGTGTTAGCCTATCAACTTATCAGACCTAAGCTATGGGTTGTGGGTACCTATAAATCTCTTATTGAAGAGAAGTACCCCATAGCTTTCCCTGCTAAAACCCATAATACACCCATCCATTCTTGGCTTCACCAAGAATCTTTGCTCTTTTCTTTAACAATAATTATTCCAAACGAGCCTAGTCAATTCAGCCATTATTCTATAATGATGTCCAAAAGC
The DNA here is from genome assembly GCA_943736015.1 of Tridacna crocea. NCBI lineage: Eukaryota > Metazoa > Mollusca > Bivalvia > Cardiida > Cardiidae > Tridacna > Tridacna crocea. Next base: position 33,214,738 of record OX031057.1, on the reverse strand, counting down.
TAATGTAGAAAAAGACTTGTCTCTTTCTTCCACCTTTTTATTCTATCTTCCCTCTAGTATGACTAACAAAAACCAAGAGTGAAGGCTGTTTTGCTTTTGTTTTGCCCTTCTGCAGATAGAGTATCAAAAATTAATTTGTCTTCTTTCTCCTCAGTTTTCCTACAGGCTGTCAAGTTCTACAGTAAAGTAAGGGTAAGACGCAAAAATGGCAATCTTTCCCCAAGTAATTTGTTTCTATTACTAAAAAAGATACTGGAGTACTGCTTATAAATTAACAAAAGAATAAATAAGCTAGAGATAATGCTATTTAGATTAGAAAATAAAAAAAAAAACATGTGTCAGTACCGATTATGAATTAAGAATCATGTCATAGTCATAGGGAAAATTAAGGAATAATAAATGTTTGAAATGGATTTAAGTTCCACTTATCCCTAAATTTACTCTATCATTGATCTATTAAGTTTAAAGAACTATCATGGATAAGGGAAAAATACATGTTCCACAATATTGGTGTAAATCTTCATTAAATATTAAATAAAGGGAGTCGAGCATAAAGCCATACAGGAAATGAGGATTATAAGTTATTTTTCAATACCACTATTGCTTTCATGTTGAATATTATTTATCAATACCACCAGTATTAATATAAGTTAAATAAAGAGGAAATTTCTAACAAGATAGGATAAAAAATATATGAACTACAAATAGCATTAAAAAGAATAATATTTTTTAAGTTCAATTTACTACTATCTTTTCTGGCGTACTATCAAGCAATTTTCAATGAAGTACCAATAGGTAACATGGGAGTATTTGTAAATGTTACCAATTTCTAATGTAGAAAAATAGGAGTATGGTGACAGCCTGTAAATAACATCCCTGTGAGAAAAGAAAATTCCCAATCCCTTTGGAATTCTGGTCTAGTTCCCCAAATTCCTGGTTTCAGATGGATGAACAGAAAAAGAAATCAAGCCTGCATAAAACATCCAATCCCAAAACCGTATGGGCAACCGACCAATGTTCTCCCAAATGTGGAATGGTCTAGTCCCCCAAATTCCTGGTTTCAGATGGATGAACATACATAAGAAATCTATTCTGTTTAAATCATCCACTCCTAAAACCGTATGGGCAACCGACCAATGTTCTCCAAAAAGTAAATGGGGACAGAGATGATGAATTAAACTTTAGTAGTCTGACTCTCCCCCCTAAAATGTTTTTTTTTGCCTTATGTAGGTTGGAGTAAAAAAAAAAATATATTGTCAGACAAAACAGAGGAGAAATAACACTAATTAATGAAAAAATGATTTTTTTTTTTTCGTAAAAATTTTACAATGTAGCTGCTGATAACTGAAACCGGAAACGGAAGTGAAATCAGCAAGCTAATGTAAAATACTGCTGTGGGAGTAGCAAAACCGTGAGGAAAATGGGCAACTTAATGTCATCTGTACAATAAATCCCCCATATATCCCTTTCCTCACGGGGCACTGCTTGAACAAAACACTTTTTCAGCGAAAAAGAGTCTCGCTAGTGGAGGTTATCTCTTGAACTATGCCCGATTATGGATATTTTCAATTTGGACGCTGCCGGGAAATTGCGAATAAAACCCGCACTCTGAAATCCCAGTTGGTCGCCTCAAAAAATCATTTATTTTGAAAATCGCCGTTTGGGATATTTTTCAGAGTCTCCCACGGAGTTACCTATTGCAATCCCTAACGCCTCCAATATACATTGAATCCAACACGCGGCTAAACGTTCATCACGAGATTTTTACCGCTAATTGCATGTACAATTTTATATGCCGATGTGTTCACGAGGTTCAATTGCTCGCAGCGCCAATTATAGAGAAACTGGTCTCTATAAGAAAGTATAAATACAGTTTAGCCGGCAACTTACGGTTATCTGGATGTAGTATTCAGAAGTTCTGGCCGGCTGGTCTGTTAAACGCGATGTAAGCTTACGTGTCCTCGTGGGGAGCTGTTCAGCTAAAGTGGTATGTCTATTCAGTTCAAAGGTATATCGTCAAGTGCGCCGAATCTCGTTTGGTTCAAGCCCAGTAAAACGCCTGCGCATGCACAGGATGGGCTGCTGAATCCTCATTGGTTGTTGCCTGGCATGTTATTGTCAACAACTCTTCGTCAAGACTCGGGCAATGTCCGGAACCCGAACTTTAACGATATCTAACAATTCTACAGGTCCAAGGTTTTGGTTAAACAATGGCAAATATTGAAGTGAAATTGTGTTTTGCATCACTTGACTTGTTCTCTTGACTAAAACTTGAATCTAATAGGATGAACATGTTAGATGTTGAAAGTTATCACTATTTGCCTATTTATCAATTATCACCCGGCTTCAGTTATGCTTCAAATTAACTGTGGCTTGGAGCTCGATGGCAAACAATTAGGCATAAAGGACGTAATAATCATGTTCAATTAAATTGACAGAGGATCAGATAACTGGTTGATTTCAGATGGTGATTGGAATTTTTAAACCTGTATGGTAGATATAGATAGGTAATTCCAATGAGCACCTACAACATAGGTTTCATCTTGTTTTTATTTTGTTTTTTAGTGTTTTTTTTTTTTTAATACAAAACTTTAATTTTCAGTTACTCTCATCTTAGGTAAATAAACACATATTAGAGTGATGACAATGAAGTGATTAGTAATGGGATGGTGTAGTTAGCATTGCACATCATTTCTGATGCAGGATCTAGAGGTCAACATAGAAGAAAACGACAGGTATGTCTTGTTAAAAAGTCTGGCAAATTAAATGTTTCTTTGAACTCTTTTGAAATAAATAATATCAACTTATTTCAAAGTCTGAAAGTGAATAACTAGTGTACTGTATGATAGTAAATTTTGGTAAAATATTAGCATCGGGTAGCAGACTACACTCTCTGATCATGATCTGTAGTTTCCAAAAGCTATTTCAGTCCCCACTAGCAGAGAGAGAGGTAAAAGAAATTGGGTATACTGGAAAAGTATCTGTCATCTATGGAGTAATGGAGTTACTCATAGATCATCTTCAAATACAAACATGTATATACATTGAAAGGCACCCTTTTGTCCCACATTTAACATGTTCAGATGACTTTTTCAAGTAACATATGATTTATGATTAGGCTCTATCTTTCACATACATATTTTTGCACCAAATTCTGTACACGATTGCAAGTGATGGAGAAACAGCTATTTTACAGACCTAAAGCAATTTTCCAACTATACTGCTACATTACTTATATTATTTCTCATTTACAAACATGAGCTTATAGCCTATGAAAATAGTGCTGCATAAAAACATAATGTGATTTTTTTTAAATACACTGTGGTGAACAGATCTACTGTTAGCAGAAAAAAGAAAATAAAATACACTGTGGTAAATGGATCTACTGTTAGCAGAAAAAAAAATAAAATGTACTTCATTGTGGAGAGTTTTAATAGGTTTTAGTAATGTCTCGTCCAAGATATACAGCTATAGTATTCCTTGTTGAAATGAAAAGGTGAACATTGTGAGAAAAACATGGTTGTTGTTTGTTCATTTCCAGTAGGTATCAGACTTAGTAAACATCACAAGTTACTGCATAATTAAGTTAAAAACAGAAATCTGTGGAAGTCATAATACACTTTAAAAGGGTATTCCAATGCATTATCCATAACCTTGACTGCCATATCTATACAGTTTTCTGTATCATTTTCAATTTATAACTTTCAGTAGACTTTTTCTTTGATAAATTTCTCAAACGAGTAAAAGTTTGAAACTAAAACTTGACAGATTAGAGAAGGATTGCATGAGCATACAGACTGATTTTGGTGTACAAAGGCAAAATTTCACACATGGTAGAAAGCATCTAGGTTACTCTTTAAAGTGAGCTGGATAGATCTCTGCAATTGCCATTTAGAGATAACATCCATCACTCAACTCTATACCAAATAAAAATCTTAGGACTGGTTCAGATTGAAAGGATTTTCAGACAGCACATTAAAGTGGGGCTCAAATGATAAAAACAATCTAAGAAGGAATTGAATATTGTGGGCTATGGAGAAAATGTTGGTTACCAGCAGTTTCCTCTTTTCTCACAATGTTTAGAAAGTCCCTCCTAGGATTGCTATAACAGAGTTGTTTGGTAACAATGATTTTTCACCCTTTAATGGTTTATTTTCTTGTTTTAAATAGGTAAAAACAAAGGCAGTACAGTACAGTACAGTATGATGATATCTGGTCAGTGCAAGACCAATTTTTCTTCAGACTGGTCCTTTGGTGCCATGAGGAGTTCAAATGGACAGCCATTGCAGAATTTACATTCAATCAATTGAACTTTTGTGTATTAGTCAATATTGCCTGTCATATGTGGTAAAAGATCCTTGAATAATTATATCATTTGTGCCATAAATGCTCTTTTTTGAATCCAAGCTATATAAACCACTTAAATATAGGAAAACATATTCTATCAAATAATCTGCAAGTGAAAAAGTAATTAAAGTGCAAATGTCCATTCAACTACATATTCCTTTTTTAAAGGACCATAAGCTCAAGCCAGACTCCCATTGACAGTGTAGATCAAGATCAGATTGCAAAGAATATACTGTCTGATCTTTGATCTATACTAGTGTTCCTTTGTCTTTTTGCAGAGACCTTGGAAATGATATTGCTATTGTCCTTTTTATTCCAGACTGTCAAAATCCATTTAACATTTTACCAAAGGACAAAACTTTAGATGGGAACTCAGTGAAAAAATTAGCATACAACAAATTAACTAGTGATAAAATGATGATTACTCTTTTTAAAAGATATTGTTGGAAAAGAAGAAAATGCTAATTATGATTTTTTTTCCTTTTCCAACACTGTTTTCTTTTTGTGAGAGTGTCCTTGGGCAAGACACTCCAAACCTCTAGCGCAGAACTGGTAAAACACAGGAAATGCACAAATATGTGAGCTGTTGCTGTGATATGACTGAAGTAATATTGATAGTGGCGTTAAACACCATTCAATCCTTATATCAATCAACAGTGTTTCCAAGATAAAAGTTTAAATTGTATCTAGGGGTAGGCCTACCATTAAAAATATTTGTAAATTTCAGTGAATGCAATTTTGACAATTTGGATATTTGCTCAGTTTATTACAAACATTGGTAATGACTTGTTACAGAAAAATAAACTTAATAATATTGTTTTTGACACTGACTCACAACAAATTTATATTGTCAGTCCTCCTCAACTGCAATTTTTATGCCCATTAGGCTGTTAGCTTCAAAAAGAGATTGTGCTTCTAAATGATTTTTTGCGTGTGATCATATTATTTTTTGATGCTGGTCAAAAATCATACTTTGCTCTGCTATAAGTAGATATGCCGTATTTGAGTAAGTTACTTGCATTTGTCCAGTCACCTAGATCTCCAGTTTTATGGACAATTAACTGAGGATCAAACTACCTTTTACAGATAGTGTGGATCAAGTTCAGACTGCATAGAATATACAGACTGATCTTATACCTGTAGTCTACTGTTGTTCTGTGTAAACAATATTATTAGATGCTTTAAAAATTATATTAATAGACTATTTTCCTTTTTCTCAAGACTGAAAAAAAAAAAATCCATTTTACTCTTCACCAAACAAAAAAATCCTAGCCGGACCTTGCTGAGAGCATAAAAAAAAAACTGCAGATAACAAAATATATGTTGATAAAATGATAATTTCTCTTTTTGATTACGTAGAAAACATTTAGAGAAAAAGAGAAAATACTGCTTGTCAGCATTTTCTACTTTTCCAACCGTGATTTTAGTAGCTTTTTTACCAGGGTCGTTAAAACTGTGGATTGATCGATGAAGGCTTAAAATTGTTCTCACATGCGTTAGAGGCGAAAATTCGGCGGGAAGAAAGTTTGCCTCAACCTGATATCGAACTCGCAACCATCAGGTCAGAAACGCTAACCACTGAGCTACCTGGGCAGCGAACCTCACTGGCACTTTGACATCCCGCCTATGTATTTAGTGCATTGTGGTCAGTTTAACAAGATACTATTAATTCTTGTGGAATAGTCCCCAATATCATAAAGTGAATCGGTGCGAATCCTGCATGTATAGCCTCGAGTGCTCGTTTTCCGTGATGATAAGGAAACAACATAATGCAATGAAAAATTTAGAAAGGAACATGAGCTAGAAATTACTTGCCCTCATAAAAAATAATTTCTGATGACTTTCACGAAAAAAAAAAACTTGGATAGCAATTTCCCAGTTCAATGTGCATAAATAAACAAATAGACATGCCGTCGGCCTTCTTGAGCAAACCTGGCGTGACCAAATCCGTTAATTCTGTAGTATTTATAGCATAAAGTCGTAGATCTTGGCAATTATTTGGATGTATATATATGAAAAATGATGCCAATGTCTTTTAAATCAGATAATTGATTGGTTTTTTAAAAGTATTTGTCTGAAATTAAAGGGTTATAAAACATTCGATTATCGGTAAGGGTTACGAGCACAAATACCGTGTGACGTCATCAAACCATGTGCTTTACGAAATGTAATGTAAACAAAAAAAAATCATCGGTTCAAGGACACGAGTTCCTGGAGTAAGAGCACTCAACGATATCCCTTTTTAGTCTTTGTCCTACTTTTCTATCCAATCAGAACGCTCATATTTGAAAATTTTTTACCGTCTATCTTCCATAAACTACCCAACGCAGGTTTATTTTGATCATTTATCCATTTAAACGTCGGAGTTTATCTGGAGTTTATCTGGATTTACTGCGCATGCGTACCTAAACCCTACCCCCCTCATTAATATTCAACAATTACTTAACCCTCTCCCAAGCAAGCACAGGCGTTCGTTTTGTGACGAACTTTGCCAACTATATGATGTAATATATAAGACAAGGTGTCCAACTCTATTCCGTACCGAACACCACCAGTCCTCATTTATCGGTAATTTTCACATTTTCTGCCACCGGAATGAAAATGACGATGGTTTTGTCGTATTCTACGGTGATTTATCTTTCCACTGGTATATAGGACGTTAGAAATAGGTACGTATGAGAAGAGTTACAGAGGTCTGAACTTGGAAGACGGACAATTTTTCTCTCTTACAACTGAGCGACAGCAAATTTCATCGGGGTGAAAGCGAATCTCGTTCTTGATTGGCCATTGGGTAAGGGACGAAGAATGCTATTTAGAATACATAAAATACGGTAACTCAATTATTTTTATTTCCCAATTGTTTAAACTTTATATAAAGTAACATAATTGAAAATTTCATTTGTATTTCATTTAATTTTCAATAAATCTACCAGGTCAGGCTTATTTTTAGAACAGCAAAAAATCCAAGTCTTTGCGCTATATTTAGAACTGAAAATAAAACGTCTGTATTCCGCCGGCGGTTGCTTTACGAAAAAAAAGAATGATTGAGTACCCGAAAATTTTAACACAATGGAGACAACGTTGTGTTCCTGGTACAGTATTAGAAATATAATCAGTATTTAGAAAATAGCTTTATTCTGATTGAAATGGCATAAGAATATACGGGTCATCATGAACCCGGGTAAGTTCGGCCCAAAATACGTTCGACCGTGGTTATTGCGCATCCTTGTGTTTTATTTTCAAATATGTAAAAGAATTCATATTAAACTTTTTACATGGAAGCATTTGTCAAATTTAATCGCAGCTATTTAAAAAACAAGTTAACCCTCTAAAACAATGCCAGGTGTTTACCATCCTGAAGGACTTGTGAAAGCGTTGAGGCAAAAGAAAAATCAATCTGGTCCCCGTTTCCTTCGGTGTTTCCTATCAATTAATCCTTTACAATATGACCAAATTTTAAGACTTGTACAAATGTTAACATAGCAGACCAAAAAGTAAATATGACTAAATAATTTCTATTTATTGTTAGAAAAGTAAAAACATTATGGAAATGGTAAAAATGTTGGTCATTAGCATTTATTTATTTTCAAAAGTTTTCTACTTTAAAGCACTTTAGGACGGTAAAGAATTAAGATTTGCTTAGTAAAGGGTTAACAGGCAAATCATTATCTTGCCATTTAGCAGTTATTGTCCACATAGTTATGCACTATTGTTAACACTGAAAGGGCTGAATTAATGATTTGGACTTTTTAATTAGGGAAAACTGTCCTAAATATTGCTACTTCAAGGTTGTTTCTGTTAGAATATGTAACATAGTGGCAGGAACTGCAGATCAAAGATCAGACTGTACATTCTCTGCAGTCTGATCTTGATTGACACTTCAATCCCAACGTAAGTTGGTTCCAGGGCTTTAAGGGTTAAGGTGTTTGGGACTAAGAACAGACCTGTACGATGTAGCCTTATCCCAAGCCAAACCACTAAATTTGAGATGCCGGGAGGGTGGGGAGTCAAGAGTCTGAAAAGTAATAAAATAAATTTCAGAACCAATGCTGCACTAAAATTGAAAAGATAAAGATTGAATTGTGCTGATCTAAGATAAGACTATGGATATGCTATGTTAAGGACATGTAAATATCAAATTGTCATTATCTAAGATAGGAATGTACATTCTGATATTGATCCAAATTATAATTTTGGTTCAGAGAAGATGATGACAAATGCTGTTGGGAGTTAGATACACTTTAAATTTCCAGACTAATACAAATTGTAGCGCCACCTTTGCAAGGACTTGTAAATATTGGTGCATGTTGATCTGAGACCAGTCCATAAGTTCTGAACTGTCTGATCATGATCCACACCTCTGCATCATTTTGGTTGTAAGAAGGAAAGGACAAGAGTGTTGATAGAATAGATAGCAATCTTTTTTACATTATTCTAAATCTGGATCATGTGACCTGCTACTGATCATCACCCTTGCCTGCCTTTTATCTTATATTTCTTATTTCAATCAGCCAAGCCCCCATAGCTCAGTCGGTAGAATACAGGACTTGAGAACAGGAGGTCGCTGGTTCGATCCCTGGCTTGGCCAATTTCTCTCCAAGGACTAATGATAAGTCATCGCAACAGGATTCATTTCTCTCTCACCGCTGATCAACAATTTTCAACGATGGTTATGTGGGAAAGCAGCCAGTGGCTTGGAAAGAATATTGTGCAGAGTACTGGTAAAAGAAACTCCAGGAAAGCATGGATAGGTGCACTGGCCGCTGTGATATAACTGAAATAGTGTTGAAAACGACAATAAACACCATACAATCAATCAATACAATCAATCTTATTTCACTCAGAGCAATGGAAACTTATGCCACTTGCATACTTACAACTTACCATCCTTGTTTGTATTTGAAATGCAATCATTTTGCCCAAATTTAGGTTTTTCAGGAAAAAATGTACATTCACACATCCTCAGGTAATCGTCAATATCTCATCTGGAATTGGGTTGTTTTTGTACAGATTTAAAACAGAAAAGGTGAAATGTCGAAAGCATCAGAAGTTTAATGTTTTGGGTCAAAACATTTTCATGAATATCAGTGATACATGTCGATAATTGTTATGCTTTGTGTACCGTATAAAGATTTTTTCTGCTGTCTATCTTCTGTCAGTTTTTAATATGATAGCAGTTATGATCTTTACCAGAAGTATGTAATAAAGCAACACTCTACAGGTTTAGCATTTCAAATTACACAGTAAAAGGGTGTTGACATATACTATAATAGGAATAAAAACAGTTTGGAAAACCTTGCGTAAAAAGCATCAAACTGCTTTTAACAAGCCATTGCTCCCTTCTCCCACAATGTTCCTCAAAGCTGTTATGTATAAAATCCCATGGAAAAGTTGAGTTGAAATCTTATGGGTTAACTCTTTACACACGACAAAATCTTGGTCTTGTCCAAACTGAAAGCATTTGTAAAGGTGAAGGTCTGTTGATAAATCTATTTTTAGAGACACACGGTTATTTTAAGAACCGGGTGTAATGCTTCGTTAACCAATCAAATTCGTTAGATATATTCACAGCGGATTCGTAATTGCTGTCGCTCAGTTGTAAGAGAGAAAAATTGTCCGTCTTCCAAGTTCAGACCTCTGTAACTCTTCTCATATGTACCTATTTCTAACGTCCTATATACCAGTGGAAAGATAAATCACCGTAGAATACGACAAAACCATCGTCATTTTCATTCCGGTGGCAGAAAATGTGAAAATTACCGATAAATGAGGACTGGTGGTGTTCGGTACGGGATAGAGTTGGACACCTTGTCTTATATATTACATTATATAGTTGGCAAAGTTCGTCACAAAACGAACGCCTGTGCAAGCAAGCCCTTGTTTTTACGTGTCTGCAGTACAAGTCTTTTGAAAACATTGTGGGAAAAGGAGAAATTACTTGTAACGAGCAATTTCTCCTTTTCCCACAGTGTTTTCTGTCCGTTCGGATAATTTTCTGCCATTGTTATGAAAGTTAAAATTGTCCTCTGCAAACTCTTTCAGTTTGGAAGAGTTTTTCGTTTGGGAAAGGATTAAATTAGGTCTAGCACATGCCAAGTAGATCTACAAGTTACGCCTTTGAAAAAAAAGGTAAAACACAGATACAATTTATGTAATAAAAGCCGATCAATCTAGATCTATATGGTCGGTTGTCCTCTGAAACATACCACCTGAAGCTTGAAACAAGCTGTTGTTTCAGGGTTTAAGAAGTAAATCGACGATAATTATGTTGAAATTTTAAGAGAAAATAATGCTGTAGTAGATCTAAATCTGTAGAAATTTTGATAGGCCGAGTCTAGTCGTTACTTCCTAAAATTCTTGGTCAAATTCAGCCATATTTGACATTGTTTAACACTGGCGATAGTCAAGCGTGAACTGGAAATGAAGCTGACAATAAAGGTTCTTTAGCCTTTCCCATATGGCAAATTTTAGACCATTCCAAATTGAAAGCCTGGGCAGATGTCAAATTTTGAAAGTGGAACAAATGAAGTTGAGTTTTTTGACAGGGTAGAAAATATTGTAGGAAACGGAGAAAATGCCAATAACCAGAATTTTCTCCTTTTTCAAAAATAACCTCCCTTCCCAATTGATTGTTTGGTAAAGGGTTAAATACCACATGGTCGTGTACACGAGGTTTAGCCCCGATATTCACTTGGAAATTACGTCATTTTTAGCGATGATGCAATGATGACGTTTCTTTAGCGAATCAGCCGACTCCATATATGGGTGAAAGGGCGTGTCTTTGTGAATAGTGGATTCCGTATATGGAACATTATTTTAGCAATTATGTAATGTGGGCGGAAAAAGACTAAGTCAGTTAAACGCTAAGAAGTTCAAAATTAAACGATTTAAACAGCCACAGTCGGTCGCTACGCTCCCTCCTTTTGGCTGTTTAAATCGTTTAATTTTGACTTCTTAGCGTTTAACTATTACTTATTTCATGCTTTCCGGTAGGATATCGAGAAATAGCAGAGAAAATATTTTTCGATCTTACACTGGTATCACCAGTGAAAATACCGATTTTCACGTTCTTGTCGCCTAGGTAGATTGCGTATGCCTGACAACCAGATGGGAAATATGACCTCATTTACCTTAGATTTCTCGCGCATGACGTAATATTGCAATGCGTTGCTATGCGGGAGGGGTACGCCACAGGGAATAACGGAAAAGAACTGTACTGGTATTTTTATAACACTCCTCTCAAAAAGGATTAAAGGCATGAAATAAATAGAATATTTGTTTTTTCGGTGAAAAATCGAAATTTATTTCATCTCGTGAACACATCGGTAATATTTTCACTCGTACCCGTGGCTGCGCCACTCCTGAAAATATTACCGATGGTGTCCACTCGGTGAAATAAATTTCGATCTTTCACCGAAAAAAAAAAACAAATATCCTCTATTTATTTCCTCGTTTTTTGGCCTCAAACATGAAACAATTTCAATAAATTTTGACTAGAACTACAGCGATACAGTCGTTTACGACACTGAAGTGCATACCGATGCATGAATACACGGATTGAATATTCCGTAAAATAGCTTTTTAAAAGTGCATCTACGTTTTTCATACGAAAATATTTGTTTATTTTATTTCAGACAACTGCGATATTGACAGTTGTTCCCGAACTTTTACAGTTTATTACCTCGACTATCGGAGAGTAGCAAAAATACCGCTTAAGACGTTTAAAAAGTCATCGAAATAAGCGACCCAGCTGAGAACGCGTTCGTGAAACGCACTGAACGTTTCAGACTCAACTCAGCAAATTAACGAACTTAAGCCTGTAAACTCAGTTGAGTTGAGTACGGACTTAAGTTTTTTCGTGAAACCGGGCCCAGACCTGTTCCGGAAGTTCTACACAAGATTTAGAATGCGGAACCAACGGTTCTGTTCATGCCGTTACCAGTCAAACTTTCTGTCTCGTGGTAAAATAGATAAAAAAAACAAAGTATCGGTCGAGATCAGACTGCACTGAACATGCAGTCTAATCTTGAATCTGAACTGTATTATACGGTTTGATCTTTGAAAACATAATACAAGAGTGGTTGTCTTTAAATTACTTGAATATTATCAAAGGCTGAATTTAACAGCGGAAATGTAGAGATCGTCTTTGAGATCGTCCTCGGCAAATTGAGGATAACAAGTATAAATATCTGCTTTAAAACGTCTTGTTTCATACTTATAATGCTTGAAATCATTTTATCCCCTCACACAGCTGCTGTTTTGTGAAAGAAACGTGATTCACCTATTTTGAATTAACTCCGTCAACAAAAACATGATTCTATTGAATACGAAACCGAAAGTAGATTCAACCATCAACTTGTTTACCTGCGCTAAATACCATCTAATCCTATAACCGAAATCCGGTAGAATTTAGGTCAAAAAGGAGGTGAGTAAATATTTACAGTATAAAACACGCTTTGTTTCACCGCAAAGATCAGGTGTGGCTCTCAGGGTCTTTAAATAAGAAGCCCTTTTAACTCGAACCTTTACTCTAATTTTGGAAGCAATGAACAGACAAATGTAAGTTTTATCAATTTTATTACACTTAAATCTACATTCACAAGATATCGTCCGAAATAATCTAAAATGGATTTAATGGACGAATGGTTGAATAATTAAACAAACAAAATGTGAAATAAGAATCTCTCTCTCTCTCTCTCTCTCTCTGGTGGGGCTGACATGGCGTTGGTGGGGGTGGGGGTTGGACTACAACAAGAGACGAGGAACATCATCTGCAAAGGAGCTAAATTCCTTACATTTGTTCGAAAAGAACAAGTTTTTAGATAAGCAGGTTGAAATTACATGTATAAATAGTCTCTATACTTTCTGATTGGTTTTCTAAATCGCAGTCCCGTGTTTCTTAAAAAGTCTTTCTGTTTTTGAGCTAACGTCTGTACTTTGTTTTTATTAAAACATATATGACTTGCATCACGTGAAAAGGGGCATTCGGACATTTGCGTAAAGTGTCGTCTCGGATCAGCCTGCGCACTCCGCGCAGGCTGATCCGAGACGGCGCTTTACGATTACATTTGATTTCGTACCGCGGTAGACTGGCATAAAACAGAAAAAAGTACATAAAAATGGAAAGTGTCGTTTCGGATTAGCCTGCGCGGACTGCTGTGCAGCCTGATCCGAGATGACTCAGTCTCACGAAGATTTTCCGATTAACGTCGTCGTGATTTAAAATTCTTTAGAATGTTTAACGTTTTTCTGTTTGCCTTAGGAACATGTTCGGATATAAGTGTAGTTTCAAGGATATTTCAATTTTAGATTGTTCACCTTGGATCGAAAAACAATTCGATTCTGTCTACCTCAGTGTATGAAAATGTGATGCCGGTACGAAATCTCATTTTAAAGGCCGGTGATTTTTACAAAAAGAAAGAAACCTATGAAAAGTCAATAATTTACAAGATATGGGCTCATATCACATATTAAAGTAAGATATAGTGACTAGGAGTTTCTCTGTGATTTTTTATGTTGCTTTATGAAGTGTCTCCAAATCGGACATTATATACAAATCCATATTTTATACAATGATTGATGTCACAAAATATCATTATACATGTAATTTAGTAATACGAAGGTCGTTCGAATATTATGTGGATTAAGTCTATAGATTTTTCATGAGTCATCGTAATGTGACAAAAATCTCGGTCCGTATTCTCCAACCATTCTCAAGAACATTCTCAGTCTTATTCTTCAAAATTCTGTCAGTGTGAAAGTAACGGAACTTCTGATTGGCTAAACCATATGGTTTAGCCAATCAGAAGTACTGTTGCTATCACTGTCAGAAAATCTTGAAGAATAAGACATGAGAATGGTTGGTGAATACGGACCCTAGGCATCGTAAAACGGCATTCATTATGTACAAAAGTGTAAAATATTTCAACAATCGAACGATACATTTTGATTTTACACGCAATCAAACATGTACAGGTACAAGGAACCGGCGCACGAAACGCTGCAATATACGACGTCATCGACGTATTAGGCAAAATATTAAACAAGAGGGCCAAGATAGCCCTGGATCGCTCACCTGAATTTTTGAAGGGACCATAGCCATTTTTTGAGGTATTAAACCACTAGAATTTTTAAAAGGTCATCACCCAAAGAACATTGCTCTGAGATTATTTTAAAATCTGACAATGGGTTTCAGAGAAGAAGAATTTTCAAGAAAATTTCTTCATTTCCCTATAGTGCAAGTAGCCCCCATTCACCAGAGCCATGTTTCTTGACGAATCAAAATTTCACGACCACTTTTTAAAAAAGAGTCACACAAGCAACATCTCTGTGAAATTATTTCAAAATCTGACAAGCGGTTCAGTCAGAGAAGAAGAATTTTTAAGAATTTCTTCATTTCTTTGTTCCTACGTTCCAACCTTTGCAAAAGGGTTAGAGAGGCACAAGGTCATAAAATAGAGTATACAGCAAACTGACACCATTCTCCCTATGATATACACAGCTAAATATTTTAATTCATAACCTCATATTTCGCTCATGAAAAAATAATTTCAATGCATCAGAACTCCAGATAGAGGGAGTAATTATGATTTCAAAATTTAAAAAAACCATTACTTATTCTCCATCAAACCCAATGTTGTGGGTACTTATTAGAAGAGACTATTCTAATCAGTACCCACAACATAGGGTTTTGAAAAGAAAGAATGGATTTAGAATACCATTGCTCCTTCTTATCTGGAGGTCTGGTGCATCTTTAGTTATGATATGCAGAAAGCGTATGACCTTAAACAAGCGCTGCTATCATGTTCAGTTTCTCCGATACTAGTAGCTACAACGACTGTTTTGCTTCTCTCTGCTTCTGCTTATTATAACGTTCTCTGCTTTTTTTGTTCTCGTTTTGTATATTTTTTTTTTGTTTCCATTATAAGTTGGGACATACCTAGAGCCCCATTATTCAATGACCTTGACGGACTAGGCATTTGAAAATATGGCCTTAACCCATTACCACACAATCCCTACTTTTGACGCCCCTGAGAAAGAGGCGTTTTGAAAACACTATGGGAAAAGGAGAAAATGCTGGTAACCAGCATTTTCTCCTTTTCCCACAGTGTTTTCTACCCTTCCCAGAACAAATTTCTATTTTTTAGTCACCTTTATTTGGTTGTCTGCAAATGCTTTCAATTTGGACCAGTCTAAAATGTTCTCGTGTGGTAAAGAGTTAATTCATAAGCAAATATTGTGTAACATCGACATTTTTCGTAAAGGCTGTTCGGCCTTTCTCGGCAGCTTCCATCTTTTAATGAGAGTTAGGGACTAAAGACCCTATGTGCTTAACAAATTACAAAATTTCAGACAAGTCCAAATTGAAAGCATTTACAGATGGCAAAATAAATGCAAATCATCTGACAATATCTGTCTTTGATAAAGTAGAAAACATTGTGGACAAACGAGCATTTTCTCCTTTTCCCACAATGTTTTCAATCTTCAGGGCCATTAAACTCTTTACCACGCAATCCTGACTTTTAACGACCCTGAAAAAGAAAGCCTTTGAAAACATTGTGGGAAAAGGAGAAAATGCTGGTTCTACCAGCATTTTCTCCTTTTCCAACAATGTTTTCTACCTTTACCAAATAAATTTTAGATTCACATTTTTTGTCATCTGCAAATGTTTTCAATTTGGACTGGTCCAAAATTTTGTCGTTTGGTAAAGATTTAAAGAAGGGATTGTGTGGTGTTAGGGTAAAGCTACATTTTAGTGTTGTCTGAAAAAGTTTTGAAGGACAAAATCTAAGATTTTGTTGTCTCGTACAGAGTTAAACAGAGAGAAAGGTTTTTGAAACATTGAAACAAAAGGAGAACATAGGGGCAACAGTTTTAGTCGTGCAGAAATTCAACTCTTTACCAAAAGACACAATTCTGCACTTGTCCAAAGTGAAAGCATTAGCAGAAGACAACTTCAAGGTGGCTCCAGTGATGAAAGAGTTCTGGATAGGGTAGAAAACATTGTTGGAAAAAAAGAAAAAATTCTGTTTCCAGCAATGTTTTCAAAGGCGTTCTTTCTCTAGGTCGTTAAAAGTCATGATTGTTTGGTTAAAGTACTTTCAGATAACAAATTGGTAATAGAGATGTACAAGCCGACACCGAGTAAGGAATATTCGCACGGAATACGGAATATCAGAGCGGGGGTCATCTCAGAAGCTAGGAGATTATCGATGAATGTAATCCGCTAATTACTCTATCCGCTTCTACCGTTTTTCTGTCGTACCTGTATGGTTTTTACTCGCCCAGGATTTCAATCCGATCATTTTTCCCATCTTTACATTTGGACGTAAATTTGTCAAAAAATGACACTGTATTACTGACAGAGTAAAGTCCGAATATAAAAGAGAAAACAAAAAAATGACCGGGCTGGAACACAGGCTAGGTTTTTTTTACAATTAAATCTTTACTAAATTGCTTTTTTTTTTACCAGACCAAATAAAATCAATTGCAGAACTAAATGTAGCTTAAGTGGAGGTTTCTGTCTTTGATTAGGTACATGTAGAAAACATTGTGGGAAAAGGTGAAAAATGTTTGTCACTAGCATTTAGTCCTTTTCCCGCAATGTTTTCAAAAGCCATTCATGATCTATGCCTTCGAGCATCCGAGGGATAAATATCAACCAATAAATATTATCCTTTTTTGGACTGCATAGCGTAACCTGAGTTGAAACTTTAAGCCTTTCGTAGGTTTTCTGAGTGCTAAAATGCCATCTAATCATTCTAAAACCGTTGGCATGTATCTCACTGCTCAGGCGTCGACGACTCGTGTAATGGGTAAATAAGATTTTATATCGTTAAATTTCGCATAAATTGAAAAAAAAAATAGTTTAGAAGACTTTCGTCAATTTTCCCACTGGCTTTTGATTTACTTCTTGGCATTAATTTGGTATAAATAAAGAGTGATTTACGATTGCTCCAAAATGTGGCCATGTTCATGCGGCGGCTCCCTGAAAGCCGTTTTCCTGGTACATTTGTGACAAGAGTATGCAAGCTCCTGCATATGAAACCAAAATATCATTTAGGGATGTTCTAGCAAAAGGGGGCTTAGTGCATCTGCGAAAAGTATCAGGCTGATCTTGGCAGAAAATTTTGGCAATTGATCAGTTTTGTATGTCAAAGGACCAGTCAACCTCATTATTAAGTAGGTTGTTAAAAAAGGTAGATGTCATGTACCCATAACTATATGATGACTTATTTGGTACCATGGATAACGGAAATGCATTAACCTCCCCCCCCCTCCCCTTTTTCCAGATAATTGCGGGTTGGATACTTAGATGAAGCAAACCTTTCTCCGGCTTTTTTCACCGCTCTGGTGCATGTGAGAAAAGTAGTCAGTTACATGCAAAGATATATGCAAAGAGAGTTGTGTGAGAAAGCCAGGAAAATATGAGTACCTTTAATTTGTTTCCGTGGAATATATGAAAGGGATCTACTCGCATTTGCGAAAAACAAAAAGTCAACATCAAACGATTTCATGTGCGCTGGCCAACCTCTGTCATTTTTTTTAAGAAATTAGTCATTTTAACATGTTTATTTTACAGTCGTTCAACAAATATTTATTTTGCTCGCAAATTAATGTAGATGTCAAATTTTATACTTATGTCAAAAAAATATAACAAACCCATGGTAAAGTGAATACCGATTTTTATGCACTGGTTTGGGGCCAAAAAATCATGAATTTAAATCATGAAGTAGCACGATCCTCTGAGAGACTTTAATGACTTTAATCAAAGTAGCATGTACAATTGACATGATAAAAAACGAAAGCAAATGAAAACACAGCATCATTTAAAACCTTACCACACCACAAAATTTTGGACTCGACCAAATCGAAAGCACTTGAATACAGCAAATTAAGTGTTGCTAAATTTATGTTTCCTGCCTTTGATTGGAAAGAAAATATTATGTGGAAGGGATAAAAAGCTAGTTGCAACATTTTCTCTTTTTCCTCCACTTTGTCGATGTATAGGCCTATACAATGGTCCTCTATTGCAGAAAGGAGAGAACTGAAGGAAAATTGGCATGAAATACATTCTGCTGTTGGGGCGATAGATGGAACAAGACATGAAATATACCGACCAGTTCAAAACCAACAACAGTTTTATTCTGGCCATAGAAATTATCACTGCCTTCATACCCAAATTATCGTTGACAATGAAGGTATGATTAGATATGCTGAGCCTGGTTTTCTTGGCCATCAGAATGATGCACCAACTTTAAGAATTAAGCGTCAATAGATGCGCAAGATCTAGGTATACCTTTTCCTGTCGATTGTGTTTTTCTTGCGGGCCAAATTTACCCAAATGGACAGCCAATCATAACGCCGTATAGTACATCTCCGCAGAATACAGGGTCAAGACAGGGTACTGTGTGAGAGGTACAACAGATACCACAGAAGGTAGAGAGTGTCTGTTGAACATGCAATCGCTCAGGTAAAGGGGTACAAAAGCTTGAGTTCAGTTTGGCATCACCTCCGATAGTTTCTCGGTGTGACCGTAAGGGTATGCTCTGCTTTGGTATGCCGAAAAAGACGCATCAGTCTCATAATGTAAAAAGGGGGAAGTTTAAAATGTTTTAAGTGAAAACTCAATATACAAGAATTCTATGACTTATTGAGAAATGCATTATTGGAATAAAGTTTTCTTCGAGTTTTTTGCTATTGATGCCTCTTTCGCTTATACCGCCGTATGAATACCGGTTTTAGGGGTGTTTTATTACCCTAAAAATGAGGTGTGCGATGCACAATCGTTTTTTTTTTTTTATGTAAATACTTATTTAGCTAAGATCTGTTGAGAGGATGTTAAGATCAGGGCAGAATGTTGTGGTACCATCATACTGGAGTGATTAGATCTAGAATGGAGGAACAATTGACTTAACCCTTTCCCAAACGACAAATTTTTGGACTAGACCAAATTGAAAGCATTTGCTGACGACAATTCAACTCCTGCTGAAAAGATGATTTCTGTCCATGATAGGGTAGAAAACATTGTGGGAAAAGGAGAAAATGCTGGTTACCAGCATTTTCTCCTTTTCCCACAATTTTTTCAAAAGGCTAATATTTCAGACCCGTAAAAACCAGGGATTGTTTGGGAAAGGGTTAAGAAACCGTGAAGGGTTTTACCAAAGGAACTGGTTCATGTTTTTAGTTCATGTTTAGGTAGTTTGGGTAGTTTACTTGTATTGCAATAGACCAAAGAGTAGTAAACTAAAATCCACAATACGATCCAAAGAAGAGTTACGGCCAAACGTAACTCAGTGTGTTACATATGTTAAAATTCCTCATAGAAATATTACAGACATCGTTTTGATTCTCTGAGAAGTAAAATTTTAGCTCGGTCTATTTAAAAGTACCTTGCAAAGGCAGACGATCGACAGCGAGCATCTCTTATTTAAATAGCGAATTACCTTTATCGATAGTCTCGTAGATTTTGAGACGAATCCCTTGTCTAAACTCCCTATTCCTTGTCATATATCCGTATTCGATGTCGGCTTGTACATCTCTATTAGTCTTTCTTTCACCGGCGTTTGTGTCGCCATTTTGAGTTATGGTCATGTGACAAAAATATGACGTAATGACGGACTACTTTCTGAGCCCACTGCAGAGGTGAATGTGAATGATCCGGAGTGCAAGAGAGTGACACATACACATATGTCTGGTATCATACAATCCCTCTTTATAGATATATAATAAAGACTTGAATGAAGTTCTTATTATATCTATATAGACTAGAGGAGTGGTATGATACCAGTCATGCCAGGCGCTCCAACGATTTACGGATGTTTTGGTCACAGACGAGTTCGGTAACATAGACTTATAGAGTAAATCAATTGGATGTTTCGGTAACAAAGCAATTATATAGTGTTTATATCGTGACGTTCTTTACACCCAACGCATGAATTTATTTTATTCAAACCTTCGTTTTTAAAACCTTAATTTGTAATTTCCACTATGTTTAATAAATATTTTTTTGTTATGAACCTCATTCCATGCTGTATGTATTGGCTATGTGGATTACCTATCTATCAAGCGAAAAGGGTGGAAAGTGAAAAAAATAAAGGATTTGAACCTATCTATTCAAGGGATAAATTGTTGAAAAGTGCAAAAGTAAAAGGTTTGAACAAAACAAAGCCATACATTCTAGGCGTAAAGAACGTCACAGAACAAAAACATAATATAATTGTTTTGTTTCCGAAACATCCAATCGATTTCCTGTATAAGTCAATGTTACCGAACTCGTTTGTTACCGAAACATCTCTCACCCGCTCCAACATTGGCCTAGTTACAGTTAGATGGTCTTAAAAACACGATCGCGATAGGAAAACAATATTTCTACAATCCATACAACACTAGAACAAAAATATAACGGGGGTCACAAGTACCACATAGGGTGCTCTAGGATCAAAGAGCTTGAAAATACCTCTTAACCTTTTTCCAACGTAAGATATTTAAAATGGCTTCGAAAATTTGTGACAGATAATTTTTTATCACGTGACTTATTTTTCGAAATGGATCTTTATTTATTATTATTTTTCGAAAGGAAAATGTTGATATGGCTACGATCCGGGTTTTTTTCCATCCAACAATGAAAGTACAATATATTATATATTAAAAAAATCCGACAAATAAATAAAAAAAAGTTAATATGGACCCCGATCTGGTAATCAAAGTACAGTAGATACAGATGGATGTCAAAACAAAGCATGGAACCAGTTCAATATGGCTGCCTCCATAGGCACTTTACAAAACCGAATAAAAATATAGTGCCGTCGCTCAAGCGGCGCCACAATGAGACACATATTACAATACTATTTTAATAGAATTAATTATAAATGAAATTAACGTAAGTCCGATATTGATTGTGCAATATTTATTGCGCGTAACTGTTTTACAAGTAATTCAATTTTGGACTTGACCAAATTTACAATAGAATTTGTAAAGGGAAAATAAAATTGACTCTAAAAATGAGTCTTGCCAAAGAAAAGGGTAGAAAACAATGTTGTGGGACAAAATGCTGGTAACCAGGAATTTCTTATCCAACAATTTCTCAATACCTTTTACCTCAGGGTACTCCCATAAACAATGGAAAATGGCAAAACTTTGTAAAAACTGACATGCTATGTAACCTGTTGTTTATTTCTAATATGTTACAAAGGATGTCGCCTTTAAATGACTGGATGGTTGGTCACATATTTGAAATTCCGAAACTGACTACTCTTTTTTAGCCAATACATAATTCCATAGATGTTGACTCAACAGTGAGATTCAACAGTTCCAAAACAATCACCATAACTGTCCAAAACACCTGTACATTGCCGAATGAAATATCACCTACTTTAGAACCTTTTGCAATGCCAAACCACTAAAGTACAAGATTAATTCATGACAATGAAAATGACAGCAGATGCAACAGGATGTAGAACAAGACAATTTTCTCTATTTAGAACAGTAGGCATCTTGTTAGCTCTTTATAATATGAGGTTGTGTTAAAACAGCCAGGGTGAGGAAAGCTGTAACAATTGTGCGAAAAAGAGGATATATTGGAAATCATATTTCCATAGTATTTTGTACTCATTCAAAGACAAATTTAACCAGACCGACTTCATATCACCTGGTAATCCTCTCAACTTGAACCAGCCAAAACTTTGTCATGTGAGTTAACCCTTTATCAGACAATTCTGGTTTTAAATACCCTGATCCACAGGGCTTTTGACAACATTGAAGAAAGACGACAAAAGAGCTGGTGACCAGCTTTTTATACTTTTTTCTCAATGTTCCCTTTCAGAAATAAACTTAAACATTTGGGCTACAATTGTTTCATCCTCCAACTCTGCTTACAAAATAGCCATGACGAATATTTTGTCAAATTCCAAAAAGTTAAAATAGTTGCATGCCTACTTCTTATACAGCCCTTTTTTAATTCAAACCTTGCAAGTTGTTGGAACAGAGACAGCTCGGTGATATGTTACCAGCGGATAAAGGGGTCAGTTGGCTGACTCCTATAGATATCTTTCTATTTCTTGCAGCATAATAATATATTTGATGACTTGTAAGTATTCACCAAAAGAATCGAGAGTTTTAACAACCCTGCAGAAAAATGCTTTAAGGAAACATTGAAAAAAAAAATTTACAATAATATGCTTTTTCCTTTATTTACCAAAGTCTTGAAATCTACCTTTACATTTAAACTGAATAAAATTCAAGGCAAATGGAGGGAAATAATTGAAAGATTGAGATGAAAACATTGTCACAAATAGATATTGCTGGCTGTAAGCAGTATCATATTTGGTCACAATATTTCCGAAAGCAGTCTTCTTCAATGCTGTTTTAATTTAGTGGTGTTTCGTGGTTAGGATTTCAATACCCTTTTAACTATAACCTTTTTTTGAAAAGTACCGGTAAATATTAGCATGAACTTCTTTGCAGAGTAAAGATGGTAAACATATAACATTAATACTAAGGCACTATTTTTCTTTAACTAAATGTTTTAATGACTGCATGTCCAATAATATATGACACCACTATTGCACAGCTCATAACATGTGGTCCCTGTGATTTGTAGTTGTCTTGCAGTCATGGTTCTTTGTTAGTGTCAATCTTCTAGCAGAAGAAAGCTCTTAGAGTATATTAGTAAGAGATGTTTGTAAATAGAGTAAATCAAGATACATAAGTTTCAGCTCACAAGAGCAAAAAGTGCTTCACTGTTTATCTCAGGACAGATCCTAGACTTGTCTAATCGAAAACATTTGGAAACAACAATTTAAATGTGGCTAGAAGGATGGAATCTGTTTCTGAATGAAAAAAGAGAAAATGCTGGTTACCAGCAATATCTCCAAAACGTTATCAAAATGCTTCTTCCTCAGGATTTTAAAACTTGGGATTTTGTGGTAAAGCTTTTTTGTCCCATTCATTTACATGTATCTGTTTGTGAATTTTTCTGTTGTTGACAGTTTCTTTGAAACCATCTTGAGTTGAGTTTGAAGCTGCTTTCAATAGAATGTATATCAAATCACAGCTGCCAAAATTTAATGCTGAAAGCAGCCAAAAACTAGATTCATTCAACATTTAAAATCACACATGTAAGCTCACCTTCCCAGGAGTTTCTTAACTCTACCTTGTAGGTAACCTTCAACGTTGACCCTTTTCAACGTTGCAGACGAAAACAGTGGGGAAGGGTGGGGGATGGGGAGATTTTTGCCGAAATGACAAAGGATTTGTGGGAAAACTAATTTATATACGTGAACATCTCTTTACTTGATGCTTGGGAATTTTAACCCTTTACTCCATAGATACTCATTTCTACGCAATGCTTGTAGAAGCCTTTAGAAAACATTGTGACAAAAGGGGACATTGCTCGTGACGAGCAATGTCACCTTTTGTCACAATGTTTTCTATGCTATCAAAAGGTGTCATATACACATAAGAAAGGGTTTCATCCTTGCTGTTATTAAGGGTCAATTAGAGATACCATAGAAATGCCTTATGGGGTAAAGGGTTAATGTTGACCCTTTTCAACGTTGTAGACGAAAACAGTGGGGAAGGGGGTGCTTTGGCGGACGGCATAAAACCAAGATCAGACTGCACAGAATGCCGCCCGCTTGTTTCATCAAGCCAAGAGATACTTGAAGTCTCTCTGGGTTTTGGCGGATTAAATTTTCAGCCGTCAAGAAAAATAAAATTTATATGACCAATGCTCTTTGAAAAGGGAGATTTATGCATCTGCGCAGGCTGGTGTGGGCCGAAACGTTTTGCAAATAGTCTATTTTCTGTATGTCCAAGGACCAGTCTACCTTATGATTAAGTCGGTTGTTGCTATCATGTATTCATAACTATCTAATGGATTGATTTATAAAATGCATCACAGAAATACATTAAGCTCCCTTTTGCTAGAAAATGGCTCATATTTATTTCTTTCTGAAAGAGTTTATACTATTACGGATACAACGCGTAACTCTCAGATGATAATCTAAACCTTTGTTTGGAAACAAAACAAACATATAAAGGGTAAGACAGGTAAAATGCATGTCTTCATTACATAGACCATCTTCGCAAGCCAAGGCTGACGATTCACTACGCTACTCTACCTTTGGCGGATCGAGCTTGATTTTTACCTTCCCCCGATACGCTTTTTCATTGGATGCAGCCAGCTCTAACTGCAACGAATGAAATCGCTCTTAGCTTTTCTTCTTTGTTAAAGATAGAATAAGGTCGCTACCATTCCAATAGACAATAAATATGGAAACCCACGTCGATGCTTAGCGCTTCATGTGTATTCGTAAGCGGTTTGTAAAACGGTATTTCATTGGCTTTTAGAAATATAATGTAAAGGGGGGTAATAACCAGCATCCAATAGAGGGCTCATCGCAGGAATCTCGAAATCGGGCTCCATCAGCCAAGGTAAGATCCACGCATTGATCGTAACCTTGGCTCGCGAAGATGTACATAGTATAACGGACATTTCAGCAAAAAGGAATACCTGTTTACCCTATTATTATGAGGTCAGTCGACCGAGAAAAGACATTGATACCGTCTGAGAGTAATACGTTTTGCAGACAATAGCAAGATATCATTCCTGTTACAATAGCAAGATATCTTCCCTATTACAATAGGAAGATATTGTCCCTGTTACAATAGCGAGATATTGTCCCTGTTACAATAGCGAGATATTGTCCCTGTTACAATAGCGAGATATTGTCCCTGTTGCAATAGGAAGATTTTGTCCCTGTTATTTTGGTTTGCAGTCAAATCGTTCGATGTTTTACTCAGTACCGTATACAAGCAACAATTAAGCTACTAGGAGCGACTCTAAGCGCAATTGAGGACATTGAAGATCAAGATCAGACTGCACTAAACATGCAGTCTTATCTTTGATCTTCAATACCCGATGCGGTATTTTCTTCCCGTGAAATCAACTTTGAAATTGTAATATTTGCATGGGGTGTTTTGCTATTGATTGGAATGTTTTCTTTTCATTTATTTAGCTGCATAAGAAATAAAGGGGCATGAAACTAGATTTTGACCAGGTTGTGTGTGGATGGAGGGGAAAAATTGGTGGCCCGTGGGGAGAAAGTTGATATTTTGTTAGGAAAAAAAAACACGAGGATTTATATCTGTTTATCCTTTTGTTATGGGAAAAATATGAACAATTCTTATAAAAAAAAAAAGCCACCGGCTGAACCCACAATCTTTAAGTTCCACATATTCGGCGAATCTGCCGAGATTAAAACACACATACACACACACACACACCCACCCACCCACCCACACACACCCATACCCACACACACACACACACACACACGAGCTATGTTCTGGTAAAAGGGGGCTTAATGCATCTGCAAAAAGTATCGACTAAAACTGGCCTGGGCCAAAACTTTTCTGTACGTCCAAGGACTTGTCTATTTCATGAGTTATCTGGCTGTTGAAAAAGTGAATATAATGGACCCATAAGTATGTGATGGTTTGGTTGGTACTATGGATCACAGAGATGCACTAAGCCCGGTTTTACCAGAGTATGGCTAATATTTCTTGATAGAAGCCATACACGAGTGTAGTAAAGCACTTATGACAAGGAACTAGAGGTCAGAAGGGCAACTTGATTCAAGAATTCGTAGTTATCTAAGTTACTTTAACATAAAGAGGGTTATTTCGTCCATTGTTTGATCACGAATAGACATGACCTCATTCTCAAGATGGTCCTATTTTCAGGATATATACTAGCAAAAAGATCTGTCTTTGTTTCTTGTCAAGAAGAACTGGGTATTTTAAAACATTGTGGGAATGATGTTTTTAACCAAAAATGAAGAACTGTACCTTTGAGAGCAATGTGGGAAAAGAACCATTCAGGCTAATAATTCAGCGGCTTTATAGATAAGCAAAGTACTGACAATACTGAAAAAACAGCAAGTGGGCAATTAATTATTTGGTGACAGGTTTCAAAACAAGCGATAATGTTTCCAGGAAAGATTGTCTTAAACAATTCATCATAAAATTTCATATTCCTCTTGCACAAGGGAGACAGCCTAAAAAGGAAACATGCAGGAAAGGAGGAAATGCTGATAATTCATATATTCTAGTATTGTTCTTAAGGTATTCCTATCACAACGCTTCTAGTGCAACATGGAATAAGATTTCATATTAGTTGATAAATAAGGATTTCTACTGATATCATATTTTTGCATCTTTTTAACCAACCAAAAATTCCTTTTGATTGCTATATGAGCCATGCTCTGTCAAAAGGGGACTGCATGTAACTGCAAAAAGTATTACAGCATAGCTGGCGCATGCTGACCTGGGCTGAAACTTTTCATCTTTGTTCAATTTTCTGACCATCAAAATACAAGAATACCTCAGGATTCAATAGTTTGTTTTGAGCCCATAATAATTGGATGAATTGCTTGGTAAGGCGTGTCATGTAGAAGGCAGTTAATCATTTTTCACCTGATCATCCATCAAAACAGTGTCCTGCGCATGTCATATTCTTCGAAGATTCGACCTGTTTGCCATGACGCATCATCCAACCCATATACATGTTACAAAGGAAAAGTAGGGTTTATATTGAAGTTATTACCCAAGCTTGTAGGGGCTTTTTTAATTGGCGGCCTGTACATAGGTTACATGCTTGCTGATCAAAGCTGAATAAATAGCACTAATAAACTTTTATTTTATTCTGAATTCAAAGTTGTCATTTGAAAAGCAGTCCGGTTCTGTACCCACAATGCTAAATTAGATAGGTGTGTATTTTAAGAATGCCATCTAGCAGACGATAATGTAATACCAATTTCGAAGCAAGGAAGGTAAGAGTTTGTAGACAAATAAGTAAGTCACTGATCTATTTTTGGTAACTTTCAATTAATTTACTTCATTTTCCAGTGTCAAATTCACAGAGTTCCAAGGCATTTGCAGGCAATAATTTGAATGTGATTCGATTGATTGAAGTTTGTCTTTTTACAAATTGGAAACATTGTGGGGAAAATATGAAAAACATTGCGGGATACCAGCATTTTCTCCTATTCTCATATTGTTTTCGAAAGGACTTTTTCTTATTGTCATAAAAATTTGGAATTGTGTGATAAAAGGTTAGGTTTTTGCACTGACTGTGAACTTTAAAGAGTTAAGTTTGTGTCAAAATTTCTAATTCTAATTTAATGGCCACAAGCCAGTCTGGAATTGTTTGTAGTAAATCTAGGCACACACAACACTTTATCAATCCTTTGCTTTGTGGAATACAGCTACTCATAATGAGTTCCATATTACCAATTAATTGTCAGTCTAAAATGTGATGTGCTAAAACATAGCTCAGCCCTGCCAGATCAAATTTTACAGCCTATACTTTTAGCGAGTTATGAACAATTTTTATGATTAAATTCCACTGTTAGTCACCATATTATGATTCAGATAATCTTTACTATTTATCTATAGAAATTTACATCTTGGACCTTTCAAATTCAATACCCTGTCGTAAATTGAACTTAACTTGTAAATGGTTTTCATGAAATCTTTTATGACTAGGCTAGCATACAAATCTTAATTTCGAAGAGGAAATGGTTTGAAGGATCGGAATCTGTTTCACTGTACTTCGATAATAATTGTAAACATTAAAAGGAGTTTTCACTGGGAGGCATTTTCGGAGGATTCGACGGTTATGTGGGTCTAGAATTTTTCTGTTGATCCTGTTTTATAGAAATAATTTGTCGCATAATGGATGAATTGAGGAGAAAGATTGTATCAAAATTCCTTATGTGCCATGATCATTAAACCGAACAAAAAAATCGAAACACTGTTCAAAACCGATATCATTATTTAAAATGCAAAAGCGATTATATAATCGCTGTTGTATAATCGCTGTTTTAATCAAAGTACTGATAGTACTGAAGGCCAGGAAATTGAGGATACGAAACAATACAAGAGGTCAATTTTAATTAATACAAACAGGTAGACGGACAGGGATACAAGCGGATTCCACAAAGCCCCTGGAATTCTTGGTTTTAACAGGAAATTTTGAACTGATACAAGAAAGCACCAGCCAGAACTAATTAAGCCAGAGCTAGGCACGTGCTCACACTTATGGGGTGCTTGATAATGGCTTAGAATACTTAGTAATTTGTCGTGCTTGTAAACAATCTCAAGTCAAAATTGAACTATTCAATCGGTGCAATACCAACTTTGGTTATCTAAATTTTCTGGAAACATGTGAAGTCCTGAATGACGTTATTTTTCACATTTATGAGTAGTCTATTAACAGTAGCATATTTTTCCCCAAAATTTATCCTAATCAAATGACAAGTTTCTTTATTGTCAATTACGTCACACAGTAGATTGTATACATGTATTAAAAATGTTTTATCACTATTTTAATTGCCAAATCAACTACCTCTATTTAATTTCCATTGATGACCCACATGAAATTAGTAATCACTTCATGAGAGATTAGAGATTATAGGACCAACATATAATTACAATTAAAAACTGAGATTTATAAGCAACTTTTACAGATGATAAGTTAAGGTGCTTCATCAGAAGCAAAATTTAACATGGTGTTAGCCGAAAGAGCCTTGAAGAACATTGTGGTTTTGTCTCAAAATCAGAATGCTCTGTGGACAACACGTTTTTTAAATCAGCCTGACTGGTGTAACGTAATTTTGAGAGAGAGAGAAAATAGGCTGTTTGAAAGATATTTGTAGCTTGCACTAGTTAGTTTGCCTCCAATCCCCACATTTTCAGAATTATCAACATTGAAAGTATCTTGCAGACAACTGAAGTGTTGCTAAAATGATGGTTTTATCAGTGGAATATAGTTCAGTTGGTAGCGAAGTACACTTTAAGAGTCAACAAGCTCGGTCAATTTCCTATTCAGGATTGATGATAGGTATTGTGATAGGGTACAATTCTCTCTCATCAAATACTAAACAT
This sequence comes from Tridacna crocea, assembly GCA_943736015.1. Classification (NCBI taxonomy): domain Eukaryota; kingdom Metazoa; phylum Mollusca; class Bivalvia; order Cardiida; family Cardiidae; genus Tridacna; species Tridacna crocea. Next base: position 33,185,440 of record OX031057.1, on the reverse strand, counting down.
ACAGGTGTCTGAAATCTAAGTCCTTTGAATCTCTGTTAATAAGTGTTTTTTATGTTTGTTTTTTTCAAAATCTCCCTTAACCAAAAGACTTTTTTTTCCTGGAAAAAAAGTTGAAAGCAGTTGCAGAAGACAAATCAAATGTATATAAAAAAAGTAACATTCATCTTTCAAATGCTAGAAAATATTGTGGGAAAAGGAGGAAATACTTTTGTGGAAAAGGGTTTCAGCATACAGTAACCAGAGATATGATTCAATAAAACACACTTTATGGGATCGAACTGGTGACTTCACGATCGACGGCTGGACATGAATCTCGTATTGGGTGAAGGAAAATGTACAAGTAGGAAAGGGCAGGAAAATATACGAGAGAGAGGGCCGACACTTACCGCGTCGTGAGGACAAATCAACGCTCTCAGACCCTCGTCGTGAGGACACTATGGGAAAGTGAGGACACAATTTTTGTCCTCACTATTACTATGTCGATTTACATTCCGCATAGTTCAAAATGGATTTTTAAAACTTTTTTTTGCTGTGAGGACACAAGTCCTCATAGTCATTTCTCTCACTCTCTTGACCGTGAGGTGAATTTTCAATTCTAATGTTGAGTAGAATTGGACGGATACCAGTCACTTACTCCGTGGATCAAAGGATGGGTACCAGACGGAACCGGATGTGCTTATGCTTTGATGGCGGGATGAAATTGAAGCGAAATACTGAAATAAAGGTAATTATTTCCATAATTTACTTTTATATTTGCACAGGATATCGATTTTATCCATGAATTGTTGATTTTTTATTGAATTTCTACCAGTTTCGACGAGTACAAGCCAGATTAATTCAGTATGAGTGGAAAATGTGAAGAATGTTTCTTGCTTCGTTGTGTCATCGTATACTTACGTAGTGTTCCAAAATTCAATCGATGCTCTCATGATAGCCTTGAGTGTTCGAATTCCGTGATGATAAGGAAACATCAAAATAGAACAAAGAGTTTCGAGAGGAATAGTAAGAAGAAAGTGCTTGTCTGCATAAAATAATCCTTTCTGATCGTTTTCATGTAAAAAAATTGATGTTAATTTCAACAGTCAGCCGCTTAAAAACGAACATGCCGTTGGCCTCCTTGAGCCAAAATGGCGTGACCTAATATCTGGCAGCTCGGCAGTAATACTTTAATTTCTTTTTGAAATGGCATGATAAAAATTTAAGGCATAGACAAAACAACACACATTTTTCGTTAAAATGATTCTTTTGACCACTTGTTAGCTCATACTGTTAATTTATCAATGGGTATACCCTATTACCCTACAGAATCTACGTGCGGACAGGAAGAGTTATACCATTACCACACGAGAAAAATTAAGACTGGTCCAAATTGAAAGCATTTGCAGACGACAAAATAAAGGTGACTGAAAAATTGAAATTTGTTTTGGGAAGGGTAGAAAACACTGTGGGAAAAGAAGAAAATGCTGGTTACCAGCATTTTCTCCTTTTCCCACAGTGTTTTCAAAAGGCTTCTTTCTCAGGGGCGTCAAAAGTAGGGATTGAGTGGTAATGGGTTAAATCAACGGACTGAAGTACTAAACTGTATTACGCTCAGTACAATGCAAATGACAAAATTTTAGACTTGTCCAAACTGAAAGCATTTGTAGATGAGAAGATAAAAGTTACTCAAAAATTGAAAGTTGACTTCAGAAGAGTAGAAAACATTGTGGGAAAAGGAGAAAATTCTGATTACCAGCATTTTCTCCTTTTCCCAAAATGTTTTCAGAAGGTTTCTTCCTATGGGTTGTAAAAACCAGGGATTGTTTGGTAAAGGGTTAAGTCTTTTCCAAATGAAAGAAATTTGGACCAGTCCAAATTGAAAGGATTTGAAAATTACAAGAAGTACCGGACTCAAAAACAGAATTTTGTTTCAAGTTGTAATTACCATGAACAGGCCCGTAGGAACAGGGGGGGCTAGGGGGGGCTCAGCCCCCCCAATAATTTTGAAAATTATAGTAACTAAAATACGAGTTCTTAGCGCAATGAAACTACCACGCAAAAAACCTCAGTATTTCGAAGTTAGCCCCCCCAATCTTGAAATCCTTCCTACGTCGCTGATGAATTATTTGGTAAAAGGTTAAATAGTCGAATCATACTGCAAGGATACTTTCTGGCCATAAATGATGAGTCATCACAAAAGAGAATTAGATTGTAATGCTTGCTAATCAAATCTAAATTATATAATAAGCAATCAAATCTAAATTATATAATAAGCAATCATCTTTCGGTAACTCTAGGCTGTGTTACTCTTTACCAGACAATCTCGAGTTTTCTTGACGGTGAGAAAAAAGCCACTGAAAACACTGTGGGAAAAGCTGAAATGATGGTAACCAGCATTTTCCCTTTTCCTACAATGTGTTTTGCCCTCCAATAGCAAGTTTTAATCTTAGAACCAAGTTAATTTTTTTGTCTGCAAATCCTTCAGTTTGGACCAGTCTAAGATAATTACCGTATAAGTACTTTTTTCTGCGGGGTCCAAATTCTACGGATTTTCAAAAAAACAGGGGGTTTAAAATTCTGCGTACCTTTTTTCTGCGGTAATGAACCTGATTAAAAAAAGGATTAAATTATTGCGCTTTATTTTGATGAAGTACCGGTACCAGCGTCCATTTTGGACAGGTATACTCCATAAAATGTATTTCGGTTTTTATCGTCTTCAATGAAAAGGATGATATTGATGTATTTAAAACACACACACATTTTTTAAATGTAAATTAATAACTATTTCATTCATTGCAATGCCATATCTATTTCTGTATCAGATCCAGAGAACATGTTCTTCCAGTGCTTCCAAGATCCGTGCCGATCTGAATCCATTAGTGTTTAACCCATTTTAATTCGATACTTCTTGGTGCATTTTGACCCGCCATTTTGAGACAAGCTCTTTCAAAATAGTTATGGATAAGTGAACTGGATCAATTGGTACCTCATCGGACCCATTTTTCTTAATCTGCGCCACAATCTGTTCCGAATATCAATTATCAAAGGAAGATTTCAGCTTGGCTTTAACTGTCTCAAAATAATATTGGGGGAAAGGGTATAAATGGTTCGATGTGTGAAACTAACAATGGTATAACCTTTGTTTTGTACCCGTAGGCGATGTCATAACGGCATGCATATACCGTAAAGCGCGAATAATAGATCGCACCTACCAAACTGTAGAGTAACTGTACAGTTAACATTAAGACTCGTTTTAAAATGTATGCAGAAGAGTTCTAGTATTTTGAAAACATTGTGGGAAGGCAGAAAATTTATTGCGATAATCATGTTGTCTAAATACAGTGCAAGTAGTGAAAGCCATTAAATATAGAGAGTAGGAAACAGTAAAAAGACGATGATAATATACCGAGTTTGATAATACACATGTAATTTACACATGTCCCAACAAAATAACAACAACAAGTAAAAGAACGACGCCGACGATAGAATCCTTTTTATTTGGACTAAATTTTTGCGTCTTTTAAATCTGCGCTCCTGCATGGTCCCGCAGATAAAGCAGAAATAAAGTCACCGCAGAAAAAAGTGCTTATACGGTATGTTGTTTGGAAAAGTGTTAAATAAAGTCTGCTGTAACCTGCACTAATTTATCGATTGCTGTCCTGGATAGTTTAACCTCATTATCTCCCACTAGATGGCATTCTATAAATATTCATTTATCTAATATGGGCATCCTGGGTACTGAACCGAATCACTTTCCTACGAGACAACCGTTACTTTGAATTTAAAACTTGAATAAAGGTTAATCAATAAAACCCTACCTCATGCAATTTACTCAGCTATTATCAGCAGTTTAGAGAAATCTGAAGCTAAAGCAGGTCTCATTTCTCCTCAAATGTATTGATAAAAATTATTTTCAACATTGCTACTTTAAGCGTAATATTACAGTCAGCCCACTTTCTGGGATAGTGATGCGTCATATAAGACAGTCGAATCTTCAAAAAATATGACATGCGCAGACAACAAGTTTAATCTGTAAAAGTTTAACATCTTGCTGTAAATCATTTAAAAGTGGGTGTGTACTGTGTTGGAAAATACACACTGCAGTCACAACCCTTACCTCGACTATCAACTAATAAATGCTTTATAATTTCTTTTTAGATCTGAATTGCCAGTGCTGAAGAAAAAGCGCTGGTCCGAGGTCCGGGACCTACTGTAGGGCTCTGTACCGGTACTTGATATATATCGAAAACCGGTATTTTACATTCAATAGATATATCGGATCGAACGTTTCTGTATCGAACAAAATATCGATCATCAAAAGAAAATAAAAGTAAAGCATATAAATACCCAATTTAGTTGTTTTTAACGGCGAAATTCAGTACGAGTTTACTTTAGGTAATCTCTAAAGTCGAGTAGTAGAGGTAGGTGTGGCTACCTTGGAAACTTAAAACCAATCGAAATGCGTCATTCTTTATTACTCGCCCTGTACCCATTACACAATGGATGACAATTAGCTAATACCCCTATTCTTGTTCCCCCGTCATGTTGTTTGAAATCTGCAAATTATGCATCAATCAGCAGATTGCAGACAGATTTATGCTGATAATTGGTCAATATATTTGATTAAAGAAAGGTAATGAACATCTCGTGATGTGATCGAGAGGTAGCGATGGAAATAATTGAAGCCGTGACCTTTCAACCTTCCTAAGATTTTATTTGGTCGATCTTTTAATATTGCCGAAAAATGTGGTTCGAAAATCAAATCTCTTTTTACGTTAGTTTATCTGAAATCAGTGTTCCGACTCGCGTAAATTATTGTGTAAATCATTTTATATACTTGAAATTTGCATTACAAATGTTAATCACACGCGAGACCTCACGTAAGAAAAAACATGGACAAAAAAGGCCATTATCTGTTTATCGTGAGTAAAATAACAGGTTTTGATGCTACATGTAGTTCTAATCCTTATTGAGAAATCTATGTCGAATCATGCGAACATACCTATCCAGAAATTAACACGCGTGAAAAATTGTTCGGTGAAAAAAAAAAACACGGAAACCCATGACACAACAAAATGTCTCCTTGACATTGTCTGATCAGAGTCCTCTTAGACTGTCTTTTCAGCTTTTTAATGAGTAGTAAATGTAGATCTAGTTAGAATTCATATTAATTTAGGCCTAAATAATTATGAAATTTCAATGCAATCTAGAAGTGTTAAGTTTGCGGTATTTTGTTTTTCAGGTATGCTGAAAAAAGAACAAACAGAATTTTCGCATTTTTTTCTTTCTTTTATTGAAAATTGAAATATCATATGATATATCGAATATCCATCATTTTGTATCGATACAAATATTGTATCGATCAAACTGACCGATATGGAGCCCTAACCTACTGAAATGGAGATCGGACCGGGGGAAAAAAACAAGGCGAGGGTCCAATGGACCTGTCAAAATGGAGGTCAGACCTGCCCAGTCTTCATGGTAAAAAGTCTGATGCCCAGAAATAAATTCAGAATGACTAATTGGGTTGAATTAAGAGTAATAATTCTAATGAAAATTTGAGTCTGTTTGTTTAGGATTATCTTTGTGTGAAAGTGAACTACTTCGAGATTTTTCGGTACACCGGTCGTGTGAGAACGCTATGACATTGACTTATTTAAGTCATTGTAATATCAACAGTTTTCCCTGGTTCCCAGTTTACCTGACATCAGTAATAGTTGCCAGTGGTGAAGCCAGTTAAAATCTATGAATATAACGTCTGCACTTTTTGCTAAAAGCTTACGAAAAATGCATATTTAAACCTTGGTCGTCATCAAATTTGAAACAGAAAACACTGTGAGAAAATAGAACAGAGCTACATAATTAGAGGTAGATAGAAAGTATAAGAACAAAGATAGGGTTGGTTCGTTGAACATCAAATTGAAAGTTGGTCGTGGGTTTCGTCCCACAATGCAACTGTTCAACTCTGACTTACACACACAAAAGAAATATGTGAAATTGCAAATTTTGTTTTGGTCATCATAACAGTGCTAATTGTAAATGCTTCCTATGTGCCTGACGTATATTTGTCTTCAACTGAAGGCACTAAGAGCAAAAGTAAATTGAAATGGTACTCAGTAAGGGATTTTTTGGGGGTGTGTGTGGGGTGGGACAGTGGTCAATTTGGACATGCCCAAGTATACTTCGTACCCTCCTGTTGTAAGGGCCCAGCTATTTCTATCACTATTTTTCAGCCCTGATTGCGCTTTGGAAATCTTTACCCCAGTTTGGTTACTTGTCTTTTTACATCATTCTAAGTCGTCACAATGCCAAAACTGATCAATTTTCTGAATGCATTTGATTTTGAAAAGTGTACTGATTCATCTTTGAATTTTAGAATTGTAAAAAGGGTCAATCAGTAGACCATACGGTTATCTATATTACAGTGAACTAGTGGGCCGTATTTAGATTGACTAAAACTGAAACAGTAAGAGTAATGAATTAGAGTCAAATACCTGTCCTTTCAATCTAAACTTACAAGTAAAGAACAAAAACTGAGTGTTCTAAACTTTTATTTCTTCACAATAGGTGATAATAACAACTTTTACTTAGTCACTTATGGCTTTACATCAGCGTTACTCATTCTTGAGGGTTTTTTTTTCATTCCTACTGATTGGCTGGTTAGTACATTCTTCAGATGGAATTTCACATTTCACAAAGTCCTTTGATTATGCACTTATAAGAAGCTCCCCTAGGTATTTCAAGCTGAAAATTCTAGGGAAAAAATGTGTCTTATTGTCGTGCATATATGGTAATTGGCCACAATATTTTTGGATTTAGGACGCTATTTGGAAATAAGAAAAACGACCTCCGTTTCCAGTAACCCTGGCAACTTGTTATTTTTTTAAGCTTGAGTTGTGGTGATATTCAGTTGCAAAAACACATTTAAATATTTGGCAAGCATCACAACCTGAAATACCGTGTGACCAGTTCAAGGATACTCACAGAATTTGAACACTCAATGATACTTGATTAAAGACAAAATTCATAAAAACTGGATTCATTTTAATTGAATTTATAAATTATCTCATCAAAGTAGAAAGTATTGAACAAGATCTACGCACCCTTGTATCGACCCTTTGACACTTTTTTCGTTTGATCTTATATCTAATAATTATGAGAGGCTTTTTCATGAAACAAATGTTCCCAGTCTGATATGATGTTCCCAGTCTATGAATGCTTTCAGCCAATCAAATGTGTTGTAAATGGTTAAAACTCAGTGTGCAAGCGCCCAATGGATGAAAACAACATAGAAATTAACCAAGTTCAGATAGAATCTACAAATACTGGTGTTATTATTATTATGTGAGATACTTAGATAACATTTGAGAGCATTTACACATAAATTACTCGATTTTCCTAGTAGATAAGGTAACCGTTAAAATGCTTATGTGCATGGAAATCGGGTGGACCAGATTGTTAAACAAAATGTTTAATGCACTGAAGACATATAAATACTTCAAACAACAGAAACAAAAATAGTTTTAAAAACGACACAGACATATGAACTTGTAAGGCCATGGTATGATGTCCAGCTTTTAAAAGTGTAGAAGAGGTTCTGTCGGGTGCCTTTTGCATGCCATTTATGATTGTTAGCTTTTTAAAAGGATTTTGAGGAATTATTAATAATTTGAATGCCTCCTTGTCAATTAAGTACTCTACTGAGTATGATTTATGTTAAAATTTGTGCCTGCAGGGAAGTGTAAATGGACCAGTCCATTTTAACTCACTTGAGCATGAAGTGCAGAGTTATGTGCAAGGTGAGCTATTGTGATCAGTCATCGTCTGTTGTCTGTCCATCTGTCTGTCTATGTTTTCTTTCAAAATTTTCTCCTTCTTAACCAGTGAGCAAATCAAGCTGAAATTTGACAGGGATGTTCGTTTGGTGAAGCTTCAGCAAAGTTATAAAAAAACAATACATGTAATGAAAATAAAAAATTCTAAATACTGTCAAAATCTCTGGTTGTCATGGTAACAGAAAGGCTGAAATAAAGGTAATATCTTCAAACAACCTATGACAAATAAAGGCCTAGAGATTTACACTTTTGCATATTGCACCACATCTTCGCGAGCCAAGTTTACGATCACTACCTTGGCTGATTGAGCCCGATTTCAAGATTCCTGCGATCATGCGCCCTCTATTGGATGCTGGTTATGACTCCCCTAAGAGCTACATCATGTTTCTAAAAACAAAATCGTTTTACAAACCGCTTACGAATACACATGAAGCGATAAGTAGACATCCACATGGGTTTCCATGTTTTACCTTTTATTCGAAAGGTAGATACCTTGTTCTATTTTTGTCAAAGATTAAATGCTACAAGCGGTTTCATTCGTTGCAGCTAGAGCTGGCTGCATCCAATGAAAAAGTGTATCGGGTGAACGTAAAAATCAAGCTCGAGCCACCAAGGGTAGAGTAACTTAGTGAATCATCGGCCTTAGTTTGCGAAGATGATTGCACCTCCAAGTTTCATATTTGAATGTTGCATGTTGCATCACCTTATGACCGCTTATAACAGTTGTTAGAATAATGCCTCTTGGGTCCTATTTGGTGCTTTTATGCACAAGGAGATTCAGGTTGGTTTGATTGATTGTATGGGGTTAAATGCAGCTTTCAACATGATTTAAGTCATATGGGCTACAGCACCTAACCATGGATTCCTGGTATTTCTCAAACCAGTACTACCACAACATCCTATCCGAGCCTCCTGCTCATCCCAGTTGGGCAATTATTCACCCATTGGTGAGAGACAAATGACTATGTCAAATGTTGGAAAGAATGTTGGAAAGAATGTTGGCCTGGCTAGGGGATCAAACCCGTGACCCCATGATTCGCAGTCCACTGCCCTGCCAACTGCACTACGACCTCAGCCAACTAAGATGGGAGATTATGGACAATAACAGTCCTCTTTTTATTTGAGATATTAATGATCAGACTAATAGAATAACCTCAAATTCAGGGGTTTAGGTGAAGTATCAAACATTATATACTAAGTAAGTATACTCTCATATCCTACAAAAAATCAAGATTAATTTTTTACATGCACAACGATTGGGATCTTAAATTCAATGTTGACAAATGTCAAGTCATATATTACAAACCTAAAAACCTAAAAAACTAAATTTCATTAATGATAAAGAGCTTAGGAAACAGAAGAGTTTTGTTTGAAGGGATCTTAAATTTAGTAAAAATATATTTCAACAAAGATAAATAAGGCCAGCAGCATGTTGTCTCTTTTACAAGAGCTTTCAATTACAAGTTTGAAGTTAGTTTCTTGAGAAAATTAGATCAAATTAAAAAATAGCCTTTATTATGTGGCTGAGTGGTGACACTGGTGAGCATGTCGGACTCATGACCTGGTGGTTGTGAGCTCGATACCCAGTTGAGGCGAACCTTCTTCTGGCGTATTTTCGCGTCTCACCTATGCTGAAGCATGCGAGAAAAGTAGTGACTTAGGAAAGAAAGTAGTGTTAGTACTGGTATGAGAAAGCCAGAAGACACATGTGCATCACCGACTGCCATGATATGACCTTAGCTGTTAAAGTGGCATTAAACCCCAACACAACCAACCAACCTTTATTATGGGTGGGTGTTATTTAAAATATGCAGTCAGGAAATGCCTTTGTTCAAAGATTCTTCTTTAAAACCACTTTATATATTAACTCATTACCACACAAGACAATTTTGGACTGGTCCAAATTGAAAGCATTTGCAGACGACAAAATAAAGGTGACTGAAAAATAGAAATTTGTTCTGGAAAGGGTAAAAAACACTGTGGGAAAAGAAGAAACTGCTGGTTACCAGCATTTTCTCCTTTTCCCACAGTGTTTTCAAAAGGCTTCTTTCTCAGGGGTGTCGAAAGTAGGGATTGAGTGGTAATGGGTTAAAACAAAGAAACAAGGCTTGAATTGTTGTTATTTTTTGTGGTATGACTGGTTTCACAAAACAGGTCCAGACATCAAACAATAATAATTTCTAGTGTCATTTGACTTTATTCATATAATTCTTGTTTGGGCATATATTTGGATTTTTTGTTCTATATAACATATATTATACATGTACATACAATTGTATCTATTGCCCTGACGAGCAAAGCGAAACTGGTTGGCAATAAGATTAAGTTTTTTAATTGTATCTGTGTGACTTTTTCATTTTTTTCTATATCTTACCTTGACCCAGGAATACTCAATTTTTACACAAACATGTAGTATTCAAAAGGGTCACTGGAGGCCAAACTGAGAAAATTGGCAGCCCACATAATTCAGCTCTGATTATAAACTGACGTGGGTAAAGATATTCAATGCACCATGTAAGGCAATCAAATTTAATTTTGAGGAACAGCTAGTCAGCTACAAAATCTTTTCAAATATGGTAAGAATGGTATTGTTGATCTTATTTTTATCAAGTCTAAAACATGGTGATCCCAAGATTTTTTTCTGTCAAAAGAACATCATTTTGAGAGATTATTTCTTGTTAAATATGAACATTCTACTGAGAAAAAGACCATAAGACCATTTCATTCTAATTAAAGAAAATACAATGTCTTTTTCAATGAAGCAATGATAGGATTGATTAAGCATATTATTTATTATAATTTTAATATAAAACAGATAAAGTTTATATCTTTTTAACTTGACAGAAACGATAGTCTTAAATGGAAAATGTATCATTATATTCTTTTCTTTTTAGTAAGGACACAATCTACAATTTAGTAAATGTAAATTTTGTCTTTCTATTCTGTTTTATAAAAATGTGGATATACATGTATGTCATGCAATTGTAACTCACTTTTCTGTATTGTGAGGACAGTCTACATTGAAATTGTGATTATCTCTCTATCTTGTTTTGTGAGGACATTGTCCAGAGAGTGCATGCATCTGTAACTCTCAGTTTTGTTTTGTGAGGACACAGTCTACAAAGTAAATACATTTATCTCTCTATTCTGTTTTGTGAGGACATTGTCCAGAGAGTGCATGCAACTGTAACTCTAATTTTTGTTTTGTGAGGACACAGTCTACATTGAAATTGTCATTATCTCTCTATCTTGTTTTGTGAGGACATTGTCCAGAGAGTGCATGCAACTGTAACTCTCATTTTTGTTTTGTGAGGACACAGTCTACAAAGTAAATACATTTATCTCTCTATTCTGTTTTGTGAGGACATTGTCCATAGAGTGCATGCAACTGTAACTCTCATTTTTGTTTTCTGAGGACACAGTCTACATAGTAAATACATGTAGAAGATGTACATATATCAAACTTTTGTGACTCACTGCAATCGGTTCAAGAATTATCTCCTCTGGAAATTTGTAATTTTGGCCTAATTATTGCTCTAAGGCAGTAGGAACATGAAACTTCATACAACCGTTGACCATGATTCTAGTAGGTGCCATCAAAGTTTTGGGTCACATAGGTAAAAGGTTCTAGGTCCCAGATTTAGTTTGTTTGAAAATAATTCCTTTGCTCTAGAAATCAGAAGGCTTAGAGGATAGATATTTGATATGTACAGGGGTGTGTGTGTGTGTGGGGGGGGGGGGGGGGGGCAGGCCCCTCCAATAATTTTATCACATGATACTACAGATTTTTCTAGAATCTTTAGAATCATTTGATGTCCATAAATGTCTTAAAATCGAAAAAAATAATAGCAATAAGTAATACAAAAGTATGCTTCCTTGCATTTCTTGTGACGAATGGCCACTCGGATAAATCAAAATGTCCTGATAGAGCTGTAAAACATGACAGATATCTCCGGTTGAAAGGTGTCTACTGAGGTATCGTCGGATAGTAAGGTACATTAATGTCTTGTCTATCGCTAGGCTGAAGGAGATTATGATCAATGTTTGTTTCGTGGGTGATTTTGGTTGGGAAAGGCTGTCGGGTGCTCGCGCCAGCAATCGAGACGTTGCACTGCTTGTGTTTATATTATATAGGGAGGGATTTTTTTTTCCATATTTTATCATTTATTTTGGTTATAGAATGTCAGATTCCTGTGATTAAGGTAACCATAATGTTATGGTCCATATTTTCAGTCCATATGTCTTGAATCAAGCAACTTTGCGAAATGTTGGATACAATGCTTTGATAGAGGCCTAGACAGCCAAGATTCATCAAAGAACTTACTGCATGGCTATTCAGCAGGAAAAATGTAACTTCTAGCTAGCTGTTGATGTAAATCCAACGTCTGACCTGGTCACATTATGAAAAATACTGTTTTGCGATTTGAATACCGCTGATTGCCATACAAAATACTGGTAAAAATGGCAGACCTATTACATTCAAATCCCCAACTCAAAAGTTGTTAAATGAACACAACTCATTATCTGTTTACTCAAGAACACACGGGCTCGACAGTTCAGTGTATTTGCATTAGTGTTAAGTTAGTATGTGTGTCCTTCCGAATTTGTGCAGTCCATAACTTCTACAAGTGTAGACGGATTTCGAGATAACTTGGCACAATTGTTTTGCACAATTGTTCCCCATCATGAGTAGATGTGCCATCTGAAACATTTGTTTAGGTAGGGTCAGGGTCACAGCTGAAGGTCAAAGTTTTGTCAGGACCATAACTTCTACATTTATGGATATATTTCAATATGAATTTGTACAATTATTCTCCATCATGAGTAGAAGAGCCCTTTGAAACATTTGATCAGATAGGTCAAAGGTCAAGGTCAAACTTGAAGTTCAAAGTGTCCAATATAAATAAAAAAAAATCTTTGTAGGCTGAACACCTTTTGTCCTTGGACAACCATTCTAATTGAAATTAAATGTTCATCCTAAGAAACCTAAATATTGTGCACAAAACAAAAAGCCAGTGTTTGTAGATTATACTTTTGAAAGTTTGATTGACTTATCATACCCTTGGTATGTGTCAATTTTGCAGATTAAGGATATTAAGTAAAATTATTACAGAAACAAATTTTGCTGTTTTTATGCAACACACATATATTATTGTTCAAATTTGTTAGCAGCAACTATCATTAAACAGCAAATTGACAGTTATAGTTCTTTCTGTTTTTAACAAAAGGGGATAAAATGGTTGAAGGCTTGTATAATTATAGTTAAAATTTCAGAAATCTTTTGTCAAACCATATTGCATAGATGAACTTTCATATGAGGTATGTCATATTATAAAGTCAACCTCAATCAACCTATTTAGCTTTTTTCTGAGAAAAAGTCAGATGTGTTCCTTAGATCAAGATGTTTAAGATTTCTAAAGATTCATTTGCCATATTTTGTGTGATTCAGATTGATTGTATGGGGTTTATCGGCACTTTCAGTATAGTATTTCAGTGCTGGTGCTGGTGTACCTAACGATGGCTTTCTGTTGTTTCTCATACCAGTACAATCACAACATTCAATCTGAGCCACCAGCTGCTCACCCCACTAAGACACAATACTTATTGTTCGCCTATTTGTGAGAGACAAATTACACATTTCACAATGACTTTTGTCAAATGTCAGAAAGAATGTTGGCTTGTGTGATTTAGAAGAAATTCTATAATGATCATGCGCAAGATATTCTGAATGAAAATTTTAAAAATTCTGAGGAAATCTCGATGTAAAGAACACACCTTACATGTTGCTAGAGCCTTTGCATAGGCTGCTACAGTGTTGTCACCAATAATTATATTTGACACTTTGCAGTCTGGTGACTAAATGCACTTTTTAGCTCACCTGAGCCAAACATGGTAATGGTGAGCTTTTGTGATTCTTGAATGTTTGCAGCAACATTATTGGCCCAATCCTTTTGAAACTTGGTCAAAATGTTTGTCAAGTTATGAGGATGAACGCTAATTGATAGTGATGGCATTCATTTGAAATCACGCAAAAAGGTGTGATATTATTGACAGTTTCTTTGTTTCATTCTAGAGATCACACTATTGACTTAATACTTGTCAGATCATCAGGTTGAAGTCTCTTAAAAATGGGGGTCATTCCATATGAAATCATGAGGAAAAGGGCCGTGAAGACAATGCCATTGTCTACACTGTAGAGATCACAATTTTGGCTGTCTTTTTTATAACTTGCCCAAAATGTTTGCATGGTCATGAGGATGGACCTTATTGAAAATGGATCATTAAATATGAAAACATGATAGAAAAGGGAAAAATGACAATTTCTTTTTACACTTTAGGAGTCACTGCTTGGGCTCAATCTTCTCCAAATTTGCATAGAATAAGGAGTGGCACCAGCCCAGTCATTAAGTTTCATAACAATATTCATTACTAGATCATTGATGAGCCAAGCCCACTTAGATCACTTGGTAAAATATGGTGCCCTCAATCCTAGGGTCGTAAGTTCAAACGCGGCTCAGCCAACATTCTTTTATGGTAACGTTACACTTAGTATCTGTTATTATGCTCTCTGAAGGGCAAGCATATAGCCACTGCTTGGTCTGTCCGTCCATCCTTCTTTCCATCCGTCTGTCCGAAGGAATTTCTCCACAACCCTTTGACCCAATTGGATGAAACTACACATACAAACTCCTTTTGATATTGTGCAGATGACTTTTACCCAGTTTTTGTAGAGCCCACTTGCATTGAGCAAGACAAGTTGACACAATGACAGTTTAGTGTATGTGTGTTAGTTTATGTGTATGCCTGTTTGTCCGAATTTGTCCTGACCATAACTACTACATTTATGGATGGATTTTAAAAAAAATGGGCACAATTGATCTCCATCATGAGTAGATGTACCATTGGAACCATTTGTTCCATAGGTTGAAGATCAAGGTCACAGCTAAAGGTTAAAGTTTTGTAGGGACCATAACTCCTACATTTATGGATAGATTTCAGTAGAAATTTACACAATTGTTCTCCATCATGAGTAGATTGCCATTTGAAACATTTGTTCAGGTAGGTCAAAAGTCAAGTCACACATGAAGTTCAACTATTTGTGGGCTTGACACCAGTTGTCCTTGGATAATCATTCTAGTTTTAAATATGTTGGAATAAAAATAATATTTTAGAATGATATCTCTGGCTGTCAGTACCTCAGTCAATGTATGTCATACTATATGTGACAAGAACTTGTTCAGGAGCATAATCTCTCTCTGACGGCTCTTGGTTATGATAATTGTTTTCCAGGCCTTATCTTCTTAAGCATGCAAGCCACCAATTTGAAACACACACACACTGATGGAACATGCTTTGAACATGTATAGCACACAAAAAAATTTGACATGAAACTTTCCTCAAAGGGAGATCATGTTTGAATGGAAAAAATGAACTGTTAACAGTTAATACACTCACCGTAGTACCTCACTGGATTTATGTGAAACTTTTTGTGACAAGCACTTGTTCCGGAAGCATATTCTGTCGCCAAGTGCTTTTCCTTTATCAGGAGGACTTAAAAAAAAATGCTTCAATGATTGTAAGACATAATTCTTTCTTAATTTCTTATTTTTCAGCATTGATGCCACTTACTCAAAAGGATGGCTAGCACAGTACGTAAATGATGCCAAAGAAAGACAACCATCATGTAATTCTAAAATGAAACTTTACATTCAAGTACAAACCAAGACTTCTTGAGTTTGCATCACGTTCTTTTGATTATGGAGATGAAAACAACCTTTGGTGGTGCGAAAAGGGCAAGTATTTTAACATTGACATGATTGATCCTTACTAATAGTAAATAGTTACTATTCAACCCAAATACAAAGTGGAGGAGGTATACTGATTTCACCATGTCTGTTTGTCCATCCATCTGTCCTTCTGTAGACTTTTCCTTTCCATGCTCTAACTCAAAATCCATTAAATTTTGACCTAGGATCATGAAACTTTACAAATTGTTGCCCGTGAGGTGCCCTATAAATAACGGTCTCATTTGTCAAAGGTCAAGGTAACAGGTGAACTTGGCTTGAAAACTATTTTTGGGCTCTAACTCAAAAGCTATTTGACCTATGGCCATTGAACTTTATATTAATGTTGCCTATGACCCAAGGAAGTGCCTCATTGTTTTTGGGCCATATACATCCAACTTGCCCCGGTCAAGGTAATAAATGAACTTTGTTTTAGAAACTGTTCCCTTCTCTCATAGCACTTTCTTAAAGTGTGTGTGTATGGGGGAGGGGTTATGTATTTGTACGCTTTGCCCACAGTTCTTGTTGAAAAAAGGAGTAGGGGACTACTTTGGTATTCTTTGAGAACAGAGTGGCCTTTTTGATGCCATTTAATGATGATATTTAGGAAAACATGTGAAATAGAGAAATTGCTGGTAACCGATTCCTCCTTTTCTCACAATGTTGTCCAACTTATATGGTACTTTTTGTTATGCTGGCTGAAAAAATTTTGGTGAGTATAGTTGCCATGCTGTGCGACTGTTTGTCCGTCCATCCATACGTCTGTCTGTCCGAAGCCATTTCTCCACAACCCCTTGACTAAATTGGATGTAACTTCATATATCAAATTCTTGGAACATTTCCCAGATACAATTTTCCTTGTTTCTCAATTTGAGGCTGTGTTGTGGAAAAAAGGGACTTAATGTAAAAATTAGTTTTTCTCTAGTATCTCCTAAATTACTGGTCAGAATTTTATGAAATTTCATATTTAAGTTGCTCATCAAAAGCCCCAGACCATGCACTATTTGTAGTTCATTTACACAAAAGTGTATTACGGGAAAAGGGGACTTAATGTATTATAGCTTTATGCTTCTTTTTTTTTTGGGGGGGGGGGGGTTGATGAAAGTTTGTGATGGCAATTACTTCAAAAGCATTACAGCCATTAGTCTCAAATTTGATACACAGATAGCTATTCAACAAGAACCAAAACTCTATCAAAATTTTTAGGGAAATTATCCCCCTTTGATTTTTTGAAGAATTTATTCCTATAAGGAAAATATCTCTGGAAAAGCTGAAGCCATTTACTTGAAATTTTATAGACAGATAGATTGCTTTGAGAGAAAGAGTAGTTTACACTTGATTCTCAAATAAACTCTTTACCAAACAACAAAATTTTAGACCTGTCCAAATTGAAAGCATTTGCAGATGACAAAATAAATGAAACTCAAAAAGCGAAATTTGTTTCCAGCTGGGTAGAAAACATTCTGGGAAAAGGAGAAAATGCTGGTTAGCAGCATTTTCTCCTTTTCCCACAATGTTTTCAAAATGCTTCTTTCTCAGGGTTGTTAAAAGTCGGGATTGTGTGGTAAAGAATTAAGAATGTGTTGTGGGAAAAGGGGGCTCCATGTTTAAATTTGTTTTTCTCTAATATCTTCTAAATTTTTGGTCATATTTTTATGAAATTTCACTTTTAACTTATTCATCAAAAGCTCCTGACCATATACTCTTTATATTTCATTAATGAAAACAGTGTTATGGGATAAGGGGATTTAATGACATTTTTTTATGTTTTATCTTAGGTTTGACTTTTCACTTAATTTTCTGTGCACAAATAGATCTTATGTAGGAAAACAGCTGAGGATTTCAAATTATGTCATACATTTTGTGACAAGTACTGGTTCGGGGAACATTAACCGTCAATGACAGCTCTTCTTTTCCGTTGCCTTTAGGCACAGGTATATGGCATGTAGCGTTGCCTTATGGTCCTTTACCAAAATATATCTATATATATAGAGTATAATGACTCTATAATGAAATTTAGCCAAATGTTGCGGGATCCTGTATTTTATGTAGAGATAAAGAAGGAAATCTTTTAAAAATCAGAAGGCCTAGATCTTCCAAGTTTTGCAATATAGCATAATTTATACTCATGGTCCTCTATCAAAATGCTTAAAATAATTACAATCAAAATTAGCACTATGCTGTGGGATCCTGCATTGGTAGGTAAAGAAGGAAATCTTTAAAAATCTTCTCCTCTCAAACCATTAGGCCTAGAGCTTTCAAATTATGAATGTAGCATTGCCTTATAGTCCTCTACCAAAATACTTCATTCAAGTTATCACTCTATGATCAAAATTAGCCCTATGCTGTGGGATAACAGATTTTACAGAGATCACTGAAGGGCCCAAATGTCCCACCAAATTTTATATTCTAGATTGAACCCTGACCAAGTAATAATCAAAGCTTTCAAACCAAATTTGGAAGAGATTCAGCATGCATCGAGAGTATTATTAACCTGTTACCAAACAACAATATTTTAGAGCATATTTTAGTTCATATTTCAAGCATTTGCAGATGGAAAAATAAAAGTGACTGAAAATTTGAAATTTGTTTTGTGAAGAGTAGAAAACATTGTGGGAAAAGGAGAAAATGCTGGTTACCGGCATTTTCTCCTTTTCTCACAATGTTTTCTAAAGGCATCTTTCTCAGGGATGTCAAAAGTAGGGATTGTGTGGTAATGGGTTAATAAAAAAACTCCTGACTTTTTCCAGAGGTCCAAGATGTTCTGTCACCTGTTGAAAGAAGTATGTCAACAGCAGCTTCAGAAAGTTCCAACAGACAGCTGTCAACAGTCACCCAACCAACAACTAGTCTTCATGTAGAGATCCATTCATCCAATTTCAGCAGTAGCCAAACAGTCCAATATTCAGCTGTTAACAGTCAACCAGCCAACAACTAGTCTTGAAGCAGACATCCCTGCGTTGGATATAGACAGTGACAGTAATTCAATCAAACGTCCCAACAGTCAACAGTCAACCAGCCTACAACCAGTTTTAGGGCAGAAATCCATCCATCAAATATAGACAGTGACAGTAATCCACCTAATCATTCAAACAGTCAACTGTCAATACTTGGTTAACCGGCCAAGAACTAGTTTTGAAGTAAAAATCCCTGCTTTGGATATATAGAGAGTGACAGTAATCCAACATTTTTCATTTTTTTGTGTACATCATGATGGCAGTGGGATAAAGCTTTGTTAAGCACTGCCTTCTATCGGATTGTAATCTATATACCTTGATGGAAAACACCTTTGTGGATGTCTTATACATGATGATTATATATTTTTAACATTTTTTATGCCCCTGCATCAAGCGATTGGGGCATATTGTTTTACCATTGTCTGTCTGTCTTTCCCTCTGTCGGCAAAACTTAGCAGAAAAACTTAACATTTCCACTTACTTCAATGAATGAATAGTGTTTTATGGCCCGTCGACAACTTAGGTCATATTGGGCGCACTTACTTAGTAAACAATAATGCGAGGTGAAAATAACATACATGTACAACAACATAAGACAAACATGATAAATGAGGAATGGATGAAACACAAAATGATGCCCCTTTTGTCACCTTTTACGACATGCATGCTGTCACTTTTGTTCCACCAGATGAAATGGCAGATGTGACGATCGCGGGACTGCAGTGGTTTATTCTTATACCCCCGATTAAACCACACGGGGTCCCACAGGCCAATTGATTCCCATTCCAAACCCTATTTACATCAAGAAAAAAAAAATATATAGGATTTGGAATAAGAACTACCCAGCCTGCTGCAATCCTACGAATTACGAGGAAAGCAGCCGTTTGTCTCTAATTTTAGTCGCCTTCTACGACATGCCATAGAGAAAGGCCGAGGTCCTATTCTATAAACTAAAAAAAACCCGGGACCCCACGGGGAGTCCACTTACTTCAAGGCTATTCAAGAAACAAAGATGATATTTGGTATTTAGGTATACCTCATCAATATGCATCTAATGAGGGTTATATGTCCAAGGTCAAGGTCAAAATTTTAAACCCCATTATCTTAAAAAAAATCCTATCAAAACTTAACTAAAGAACTTAATATTCCCCATTACTTCAAGGCTTTGCAAGATGCAAGGTTCATATTTGGTATGTAGGTGTATCTCATTGTTATGCATCTGCTGGTGACAAGTTCAAGGTCATCTGTCAATGTCATTTATGAAGGTCACACTTCTTAAAATTAGCTATTACGGGGGTATTAGTGTTTCACAAACACATCTTGTTTTCTTAGTTATACTTTAAAGGATTATGTCCAGGGTATTACTTTTAAGGTATAGATAGTTTTAGAAATCGAAACTCCATAATCCATACTCCATTAGAACAAACCTAGGAAAAGTCTGACTTGATTTTTAGTGATGTTCCATTCACAAGGTGTCAGTGGGGGTATATGTCAGCTCGTGACAGTTGTAGTTTCATCTGTTTGGAAAGTTTTCTTTCAAGTGATGCATTGGTTTAACTTTCATGTTGCACACTATTGACATCCAATTGCTGTGTACATTTGAATATGAATAAGAATTAAATCCCTATTTAGCTTTTCGTGACTGTATATTACTGAAATGGAATAAACTTGCTTTCACTTTTGAATCTTTCATTAGATTAGACCAGCTGTTTGCAGGGAAAACCCAAGGTATTGCTATTGCATTGGCATTGTTATTGTGCAAAATCTTCCAAGTTTTGCAAAAAAATCTGAAGTTTGAAAATATTTACTTTAAACTCAGAATATGTGTTCTCTATCAAAGGACAATGCATTTTAAGGGAAGTAACTCAAAGTAGTGTAATTATGTTACAGGTATGCAGCTTTTTAGCTCGACTGTTTTGGAACAAAAAGTCGAGGTAGTGTCATCACACTTGTGTCATTGGATTTGTAGGCATTGGCGGCATGGTTGTTGACGTGACAAACTTTAACCTTGGCTATACCTCGCTTATATCTGAAGATATTTACTTGAAACTTGGAAGATATGTTTACTATCTAAAGAGCAATCTATACTAACAAGGGAGATAACTTTAAATGCATTTTTGCCAGAATTATTCCCCTATTTTGACTTAGAATTTTTCACTATCCAGGACCTATAGCCGAGCGTAGCACCCACTTGCAATGCTCTTGTTACCTCACCTGAGCACACAATGCTCTTGCGATTGTTGATGTCTGTTGTGCATCCTCCAGTTGTCTTAGACAGTTCTGGTGTAAACAATACAGTGGTCACAATCTAGGCTCGTTCATTGTGAAACTTGCTCAGAAAGTTTATCTTGTTAACATCTAGATCAAGTTTGAACATGGTTTTGGCTGGATCAAAAAATATTTCACAACGTAAAATCTAAAAAAAATCTTGTTAACGTTCCAGACAATATTGTCTCATTCTTATTCACTGTGCAACTTGCTAAGAATGTTGATGTCAAAGATATCTTGGTCAAGATTGAATATTGGTCTGGCCTGGTCAAAAAGTAGGTCACTAGGTCAAATCTAAGAAAAAAGATTGTTAGCACTCTTGAGGTCACAATTTTGTCTCATTCTTATTCACGGTGCAACTTGCTCAGAATGTTAATAAAAAGTAGGTCGCTAGGTCAAATCTAAGAAAAAACATTGTTAACACTCAAGGGACCACAATTTATGCTCAATCGTGAATCTTGCTCAGTGTTTTCAAGGCCAACTAGTTTTAGCTTGATAAAAAAGTAGGAATAATCTTTTTACAATTTTATCATCGTGAATCTTGCTCAGACTTATTAATACTTTAAAGTCCACAATTTTGGCTTATATGCTGTGAAACTTGCTCAGAATATCTATATTGGTGATATCTAGGCCAAGTTTGAATATGGGTTCAGCTGGGTAAAAAGATAGGTCACTGATTCAAATATTTGTGTGCTTATAAGCAAGCAGGTAAATAACGTTATTGCTTTTCAAAAGATATTTGGATAGATGTATATTGTATAATGTATGTATGTTAACTTTGCTGATTTATGCAGCTTTCTACTTTCCCGTTTTCATTAGCATGATATATCACCTTTGCCAAATTGTTTTATAAACTTTTTACTAAAGAAGCACCAAAAGTGCATGTTTTCAAAGGCTTTCATTTGAAGAATTATAAGATATTGACATCTGGATGATTTGTCTCCTTTTGCTACAATGTTTTCAAAAGCTTGACACGAAAGTAGCACAAAATATATTAACCTTTATGTCACCTTTTACCACAATATTTCCGATAGCTTGTCCTTTAAAAATGCACGCAGAGCGATGTTTTCAAAAGCACTGTTCTAAAGAAGGATAAAATGCTTCGTCACCTTTTACCACAATGTTTTCAATAGCTTTTCTCTAAACGAGCGTAGAAATCACAATGTTTTCAAAAGCATTACTCTAAAAAGTATAAAAGATCGTTTGTATATACTGTTATGCAGGCTTTACAAAGTCTCATGTTAGACAAAAGAATTTCAAATCTCCCTTATAATGTTTAGTATATAGACGAAGTTGTATTAAAATTTTATGCTGATATCAAATATATATAGTACAAAAAGAAAGGTCTATATTTAACAGTAATGTTCTATACTGCGTGCATATCAGGTCACTAGGTGGTATAAAGTCTCATATCAGTCTTTTTATATAAAGTCTCTTTATATGCATTTTCTATCCTTCGTTAAAAGAAAAAAAAAAAAGTATATGTATTTTCTTAATATAAAATGAACATTGTTTTTCGATAATATGTATGTACATACTGGAAAAGCAGCCAGTTTCTTAGACAGATTATTCACGGTGAAGCGTAAGTGTAAAGGAAATCAAGAGAGCATGAATAAGTGCACTTGTTACTGTGATATAATTGGAGTAATGTTGAAAACGATATAAATACTACAAAAATAATTCAAACTATTCTCTCAGCAATAGAATCATCCCAATTTCGCAAAATAAAATGGACAATGATTTTCATTCAAAACAGGTCACGTATATTTTTCACTTACAGAATAGCGTTTTCACTTTTTGATTAACTATATAACTCTCTTTCCCTTTTAATAGTTTCAAGTACATGTATATCAAAAGTCACGTTGACTACTACATTGTTTAATTATTGTTATTTTGCAAAATGTACACTGGAGCAAATAAAATCTACATTGGAGCAAATAAAATGTATTGTATTGTTTAGATCAATGATGTCTAGGTCAACTTTGAATTTGGGATTAGCCAGGCCTAAAAAGTAGCTCATTTCATTTAATCTTAGACAGATCTCGTTAAAATCTTAGCAGACACAATTTTCAAGCAATCATAGCAAAACTTGCTAAGTATGTTTATCTTGATGATATCTCCGGCCAGTTTAAGATTGCATTTGGTATGGTAAAAAAGATCACTAGTTCAAATCATAGATAGAGAGAGAGATGCTGTTTGGTGAAGACAATTGTCCCTGCAAACAAAGAGAGAAAAAAGAGATACTCTTACGTAAGGACACTTGTCCCTACAAAAAAGAGAGTAAAAGGAGATACCGTTAGGTGAGGACACTTGTCCCTACAAAAAAGAGAGAGAAAAGAGATGCTGTTACGTGAGGACACTTGTCCCTACAAAAAAGAGAGTAAAAAGAGATGCTGTAACGTGAGGACACTGTCCCTACAAAAAAGAGAGTAAAAAGAGATGCTGTAATGTGAGGACACTGTCCTCACACAGTATGAGAGAAAAAAGAGATTAATGTAACGTGAGGACAATATTGTCCACACAGTGACTCTAGCGACTCTCTTTTTTTATGATGATTTCAAGCCAAAGCCACAACAAGGTTCCTTTTGGATGGTAGAAGTGAAAACTGAAAGAGAGTTATGCGAAAAACACTCAGAAATGGTTGTCCTCAGATCCCGGTTTTTTGGCTAATGTCCTCTCTATTACGGATTCGTCGGCTCGAGAGAGAGAGAGAGAGAGAGAGAGAGAGAGAGAGAGAGAGAGAGAATGAAAAAAAATCTTCATACAATAAATCAAAATAATGGGCATATATGAATATAGAAAAAAATACATTAAATGACAAGCGAACCACTACAGAAAAAAATATAAGCATTTATTTGGTTTCAAATCAAAGTCAATCAAATAGATATTTTTAGAAACACACAGGTGTAATCTATTTGTGACAGGTGTAAAAGGTGTGAAATACATCCGATCAGTGTGAAATAGACAGTTATAAACAATGGCAAAACTACCAAATAACTCTTGGATAAAGGTAACCAATACACATAATGTACGTACTAAAGACAACGAAGTTTCAAAAATATTTTTTATAGATAACTTGAATAACGATAGGGATGAAAATTGATGTTGGGGTAGATTTCTCTTAAATTTTATTTGGGGACGATTTCACCAGATTTCTCCGGAGAAATCGTCTTTAAGCAGTTTGGGGACGATTTTTCTAGGGGCCGATTTCTCCAGCAGTCGGAAATTGCTATCACAACAGCGGGTGTTATGCAGAGAAGTGGACACGCTAGTGGGAAATAGTTGATTTTTATCGGTGTAGAAAGCACCACAGTCAAAGTACCCTAGATTTAGTCGATATACATAAATATTCCAATATTCTATATGTAATTTGCTTTATTTACAATCGCATTTTAGCGGAGACGCGTTTTGTGACACATATGTTCAAATGTCAACACAACGTTATAGATATTAACCGTGTAGCGCGTAGGAATAACTGACGGATAAAGCTAAGTTTATTAGGTTACCCCTTTATTAGGTCAATGTTAATGACGAAAACGAGATAAAAACACACATTCGTCAGTTATTTAAGGGTCGTAATACCCTTGCAATTCCATGGCACTTTACAGATGAAAGCTTTGAGGGAAACTAGTTGTTTTGGCGGACTCAGCGATATCGAGTGGACACACCGTTCAACATTTTGTCTGAAAGTAGTCCAGAAAAGGCAGCTTACGATCCCTATAGGCAAGGGAATCCCTTGAGAGGGATTCCCTGGCCTAAAAATGAATACATGTAAAGCGACAACTTGACGTGAACAGACTTTTCCCAGCATGCCGTTTACTCTTCCCTTTACCGAACAGTCCTGTGTTTTAACCCATATCCTGGTAAATAATTGAAAGTAAATTTTCAGTTTGACAGTAAAATCCCAAATATTGCTTTTTCTAAACTGTTTTTGGGAATAATATTTTTGTATCGGGTAGTGCTGATTCATTTTTTAAAATCTTTATCGTTAACCTTATTTCATAACCACACCTACATTTGATTTAGACCGGCAGAAAAATAAATTTTAGAACCAGGTTTAAAATCAACAAAGGACAGAGCGACTCGGCAACTTTTTATTTAGTTTTACAATTAACCTTTCTGCCAACGACTAACACTTTTACTGTACAATAACGGACTGTCATCTTAGAATAATTTCCATACTTATCAAATATCAAAATATCAAAATGTATTTCAAATAATATTTAAATGCATTTTAACACCTGCACTGCTTATTTTTGGCCGCTTCCAGACCTTTTCATGTATTTGCTTCTTACCCATGTGACATGGTCTCTCTCTCTCTCTCTCTCTCTCTCTCGCTGTTTCATATCTTTTTATCTTTTTTCATACCCTTCTCTACATTTCTCTTTCGTTCTACCTTCCATGCAGCCCCACATGCACACAGCAAGGAAGTGATAACAAATTCAAAAGTTTATCTCTAGTTTCAGACTATTACAAATTTTGGCGTGTCTGTTGGCCATACAGACATGTTACACGTACGAGTTTTATCAGAGAAGAATTCCAAATGGAGAAAGGGTGCCGCATCCCTGTAAAGCCAACAACCTATGGAAGGGAGCGGGGCACAAAAATGTGAGGGGTGGGGGAGAACGGAACCAGTTCGGTATGGATTTTGCCGCCAACGGCGCAGTAAGTATAACATTATTAGTTGTACGGTCAGGTGGCAGGGGACTTGAAAACTTGTTAATGACTGTAGTGAATCGTGTTGCTCCGAGCCGAAGGCTGAGGTGGCGAAATGATTCACCACAGCCGTTAACAAGTTTCCAAGTCCCCTGCCACCTGACTGCACAACGAATTTATTGTACTGCAAAGTGTTTTAAGCGAATTTTACCTGTTATTTTGATTTAAAAGCTGACAAAGTAGAATTTCCCTTCTTAGTGTCCAAGTTCAATGAAAACTGACCAAAACGTGCAGTTTGGCGTATAATCTTGATGTTAATCTTGATCAACACCGCCACTTTGGATGTTGTGTTGATAGTTTAGTCATATACGGGGATTCCAAAAGGGAAACTACTTTACGTTGGTTTTACCAGTTTACATGGAATTTATGTTTGGGGCACATTATTCAGTCAGATCACGAGAAATGTCTTTGTAGAATTATAATATTTATTGTCTCATTTAGTCTCCATTCTTTAAAGAATACTAAACTTTGATTATTTACCATGGACTATTTATAAAAGTTTCAACCCGTCCAACTCCAAAGGTTTGAAGCCAACAAGGTGAACGAGGGCCAAATGATGGATTTCGTGTCAGAAAGAGTGAAAAACAGTATGAGAAATGGGGAAAATGCTGGTTACCAGCATTTTTCCCCTTTTCCCATAACGTATTCACATGGCTTTCTTCTCAAGCTCGTAAAACTCAGGGTTGTGTGGAAAAGAGTTACAATGCTGATACATTAAATTGAAGCTCACGGTGACAAACCCGATCCGTGGTTTGTAGTTTTAAAGTTTGTTGACCGGAATAAATAAACAAGGAGGGTTATGTGATAGAAATTAGATCTACGAATGGCTTATTCAGTGAACAGTCAAACACGGCAAGTTTTAATTGAATTCGAGTTTAACAGCTTAAAGATTAAAGCACAGCCGCCAGTTTACCAGTTTCCTGGCTTTCTCACTCCAGTGCTGACAGAACTTTCTTTCCGAGCCATAGAATACTTTCTCACATGCATCGGGGATGAGAGGCTAAAAATTGCCAGAAAGTAGGTTTGCCTGAACCAGGTAACGAACCATCTGGTCACAAGTCCGATATGTTATGGGATTTTTTCATTGGCCCACACATTCTGCGCGAGTTCTAGTGTAGTTCCAAGAAAGCAGAGTCGAGAGAGATTGGTGGAAGTTGTTAGAACTTGTTTCGCAATCGATATGAAATATATAACAACTATGTGCGAATCGGTGCGCGTATGCGGATAGTGCGGATCAAAATCAGACTGCACAAAACGTGCAGTCTGATCGTTGACTTGTTCTAGACTGTCCGATACTATATTTTCTTTATCAACTCTGAATTCACAATACTTTTACCATTGACTTTTGTAATGTTCGTTTAATTTATTAATCAGTTTTACTGTTAAATTTGTTAATGGAATAATTAAGATTACGGAGAACTACAAGCTTGGTGTCAGGAGAGGAAACATGCACATTAGTGTAAACCGTTCCAGTAATCCCGCTTTTACCGGTATATTGCATGATCAAAGACAACACGATTATTCACTTTACTTACTAACTGAACTCTTCGAAAGTCAATGGGAATTCGCGTTTTAATAAAATGGGTGTCACTCTTGCAAAAGGAGGTTTAATGCATCTCCACGATGTATTTACCAAGCAAGGTCATCACGTAGTATGAGGTTATTTAACATGCTTGGGTACACTACTGAATTCTATTGGATGAATACAATAGAGAACCAGTCTATATTTTGGACGAGGCGACTGGTTTTGCAGTGTACGAATCCAACAGAATGCAGTATTGCTCCCAAGCATGCAGTTAAATGACCTCTTTATTCAACACTTCCTTATTGACTTTAAAGTAAACGACAAGTAAAGGTTCATTTCAATTTGAATAATAATAATAAAAAAAGAAATCAAAACATATCAAAAGAGGGGCTTGAAGTTGTTTGTTTTACAACGGACTTCGGTAGACTACTCTTTCAGTCCAATATTGATAGTCGGGACTCTAGCCTCGTTTTGAAAAATCCGTATTGGACTCTTGCCTCGTTCTGAAAAATCCGTATTAGACTCTTGCCTTTTTCTGAAAAATCTGCACTGGACTCTACAGTGTCTAATATAGGATAATAAGATATTCTGTACTCAAGTGGTATTATTAAAGTTATTTCATTGGAAGTTAAATTGTAGGTGTGAAATAAATGTAAGTATGGGTCCATCCTATATGTATGCATACACCCCCCCCCCCCACTTTCCACAGAGCATGGCACATATGTTTTTTTGGCCAGAAGTAAGATGGACGGTATTCCAACTAAAAAGGCTATAAAGGATGTCCTAGAATTTCACTGGGTATAAACAGAGACAGTACATACTGTTCCACACCCTGTCCTGCTAAATAAGTGAAATGAACCTTTCAAACCGACCGTAAAATCCTGACTGTTACTTTTTCAAACTAATTTTTGGGCGAACAAATATCTTCATATCGGACAGTGTAGGTTCAAGATCAGACTGCACGTTCTGTGCAGTCTGATCTTGATCTACACTGTCCGCAATATGTCTTTGAGTCGCGCTTAATAGCCTAAGGGTCAATATAGCAGTAATCTTTTATGTAATTTTAAGGTTCAAGGATACCGTTGTCACGTTGTGAAACCCGATACAAGACAAACAAGAGAAAAAGAAGACGCAAGGGCGTCAAGGTCGCCCGAAAATGAATTGTTTTTCCATTATTAAACAGACAAATATGTTGACAACAGAATTTATCTGACTCCATTTTTTTCAGTTATTTTTCATTTGTGAAAAAAAATAGCTATTTTTTTTCCAATCAAATTGACGTTGACAATAATGTCCTGCAATGTGGTGAATTTGCCATATGACCAACTGTCAAAATAAAGTATGGGTTTTCGCACTGCAAAACGTTCAAATGCCCGACTTACATTTTATGCTACTTTTATGCTTATTTCGCTATCTGAGAATAACTGCATAATGAAAAAAAAGAAAATGTTACAAATACATTTTTTTCAGCCATGAGTACAAAAATACTGTATTTCGTTTATAACTGGAAATTTTCCTTATAATTGGTCAATGATTACAAATAAACATATTTGAAACCACACGTGGTTACCAAATACTTTATTTTACAACTTACATATAGAAACGTTATATTTCCATTGCGAAGTTTGCTTTTCCATTGCACAGGTCCCGTGCGATAGAAATTTAGAAGGAAGTTTTATTATCTGGGTAACCAATAAGAATGGGAAAAAAAGTTTCAGCTTATTTAACTTATAACTTACCATGTAATCATAATCTTCATTTGGCATAAAATAGAACATAGTTATAGGCAATACAAAATACAGTTTAACAAGATATGCACGAGATGAGAAAAGACAAAAATGCATGTACATATATCAGTATATTCTGGCTAAAGAAAAAATAAGTATGTGACGGCATTACGTTAAATACTTCATGTTTACCGAAGGATGGAAAGGGTAAATACAAATTACGTTGTTTACATTGAAAAACCAAAAACAGTTTACATACAAGAATACATGCAGACATCACCAAAACTACCTGCTGCTGAGCGCGCCTGAAAATGGTCTGATAACGTTTGAACTACTTAAATTAAAAAAAAAGTTTTCATGTACATTTATACAAGAAAGCAACTGCTAATGATATAAACATATACATGTATACTAATAAGTGCAGCCAAATTCTGTTGGTGGAGTTTCTGAGGACAGTGTAGATCAAAATCAGTCTTACCAGAAATGCAGCTTGATCTTAGATCTACAAAGTCCAATACACTGATCAACATGCTGAACTACGTACATGTATATGAATTCATATATATCCTGACAAAATAAGTAATAATTACGGATATTGCTAAACATGTAAGCTTGCATGTAAACTGATAAATGTAACCAAAGCCGGTCAGTGAAATATCTGAGGACGGTGTAGATCAAGATCAGACTTACCAAAATTACAGTCTGATCCTAGATCCACGCAGTCTAATGCATGTAAGCTGATATTTCAAATCAAGTTATTATCCATTTTAAAACTCAATCTGAACTTTAAGACCTGTTTTGGGTGCATTATATAGTACTTGTTCGAACTTGGTAATTTTTCCATTTCCCTTTCTGAGATTACCTGCTTAAAGAAGGAAATATTTCTACATTTTTTTTACGGTAAAAACTTTATTTTTCCTGTAGATATACCATAAAAAGACGATGAGTACAAATAAAGTACACACGTTTGAAATCATACATATTTACTTTATATCTAGTAATAATTATATAATATATTTCTATTGTGTACTTTCTTTTCTTTCCGCCAGTCCCGCACAAAGGAAAAGTAAACGGTTTTAACATCTATACTTGTAAGCATAGGGAAATTCCAGTCATTTCCTTCAATTAACTACCCATCAGAAAATACATTAAAGAAGGTATTTCTTAGTGAAAACTTTGACATAGATCCAAAAACATGGTACGAAATGGAATGACTATGTTACGAAGTGGCAAAAATATGGAACGAAATGGTTATGGTACGAAATGTCCGTAATTCGATTGGACGAGTTCATTCGCGTAAAACAGATGCATTCTGTACCAGATGCATTCTGTACCAGACGCGTAAAACAGATGCATTCTGTATTTTTTTTTTTTTGTACCAGAACATTAATTGTTTCACAAAATATTGTGCACCAGACCGTTAATAATTCTTTCACGATTCTTTATCGGGTTCAAAACAAGTCAACAGCTTCAAAAAAGGTTATGAAAACCCCACACAACAATATCACAAACATTCACACCTATTTTACAAATATAAACCTGGTGCGAAGTGACTGGTACGAAATGGTCATGGTACGAAACGTCCATAATTCGATTGGACGGGTTCATTCGCGTAAAACAGATGCATCCTGTACCAGAACATTAATTGTTTCACAAAATATTGTGAACCATACAGTTAATAATTCTTTCACGATTCTTTATCGGGTTCAAAACAAGTCAACAGCTTAAAAAAAGGTGATGAAAACCCCACACAACAATATCACAAACATTCAGTTCAGAAAAAAGATAAGGCGCAAAAGATCTACCCTTCTGATATTTCTCCTTCCTTTTTCGTATACAATTCAGTTTTACGTCTGAAATGAGATAGAATATCGTGGTATTTTGTGTCAGAAAAGAAAAACATATCAAATTGCAAATACAGAACAACTTTTTGCTGTAAACTAGAGCTGTCACTGAATGTGACTGAATACCCCCCCCCCCCCAATCGCTTTGACAGAAACAGGCAAATATTTGTACACAGACAGACACACAGACGGACAAACGGAAGACACACGGACTGATAGGCGGATTCCAGTATTCTCCAGAAAACACTTATTTTGCGGGTGTATAATAAAGGGATAACCATTTAAAAAACAAAAATGACTGAACGGTGCTTAAAGGGACATATCGGGGTATTTTGTATTAAACAAAATCGCTAATAGATATAAATCGCTAATAGATATAACGAAATGTGTTCTTCATTTATTCCTCATAAAGCGCAAAGACTGTATACATTCCACAAAACGGCACATTTTTTGCGTTAAAAAAGGGATGGTCAGTTTCCTATCGTAATGTTCTCTATCTTTTTCTGTCCGTATTCACCAACCATTCTTAAGAACGTTCTTTGTCTTAATCTTCAAGATTTCCTGACTGTGAAAGTAACAGAACTTCTGATTGGCGAAACGAATTGGTTTAGCCAATCAGAAGTTCTGTTACTTTCACATTGACAAAATTCTGAAGAATAAGCCTAAGAATGTTCAAAAGAATGGTTGGTGAATACGGACCCAGAATCGACGTCATCTCGATTAGAAACAGAACGAACAGTCAGTGTGAAAAGTAACCTATCACGGAAAAACTGACGTAATTGAAATACCTCGTTAGAAAATCAGTGTGCAAACTGTTTATCATCGGAAATATATGTAGAAAGATTCACACAGAACAATTTAATTAGAATTTGTTTTTAAGTGGAGTGTTACGATTTTAAGAACCGCGAGGCAGTGCAGTTCCGGCATCGCGTAGGTGCAGTCTAGGGACTTGATCATCGAGGCATGCCGAATGACGTGTACCTAAATCTGACTTTGGCATTCTGGGTAGAGAACCAGACACTTGTCAAGGCGGAAAACTGTGCAGCGATTTTCAAAATAAACTATACTTTTACTCACTAAAACACAACCTGGTACGATCCACACAGCCATACTATGCTGGCCTATAACCTGTGCATCATTCAGTTACAAACAAAACCACTATGAATCCTTTTATATTTTCCATGTTAGAGGTAAGTTGATGGTAGCTTTGACAAGCGGAGTAGCTCTTACCAGAAAACAAAATATTTAATTCTAGTCCAAATTGGAGTTTTCATTCGACAAGGTAAATGTTTCTAAGAGATAAGATTTTTCTTTGAAAGGGTGGGAGACATTGTGAAACAAGAGGACCATGATGGTCCTATATCGCTCACTTGAGTACTAAGCAGTAAAGGTCTACAATGAAGATAAATACCAAATATCAAAGTTCAAGGTCAAATAATTCTGACAGGGTATGTAACTGTGCAAAAAGCATATTCTTCTTTTCCGAAAATACTTTCACAACCTTTCTTATTCAGGGTCATTGAAAGTCAGGATTGTATGGTAAGGGATTGAATTAACTTGGAAGGCCAGGCATTAATTTCCTGATCAAAATGGTGGTCAAATGACAGATTAAAACATCATTCGCTCATTGGTAAGACACAAATGAGAATTGTCTCAGTAACTTTTGATTAAATGTCAAAGGATGTTGGCTGAGACAGTAATCAAGCCAGCGCAAACTGGGAACCCTAGACTAACAGCTCACAACATTACTGACTGATCTATCGGGGCTCAACAAGTCCAGGATGTGAAAGGTAACCCCTTTTTCTGTGACACATCTTACAGAAGAAAATTGAATCAAAAGACTATCCTAAGGAAAACATGTATGAAGTTTCATAAATGCCAAGGATTTTAGAAGATATCCGTCAGGGTGGATGGATGGGTAAACTGACTGTAATAGACGATTTGCCAATTAAATTTGATATAAGCGATATTTCCAGTTTACCGTAAGCAGCCCACCGGAAGTATCACGTGACACCGGAGAATCAAAGCATTATTTCAATAACAAATGCCGTATGTCCCGTTCACAAATCCTTTAAATTTGGACAAATTCATCACTGAAAAAAAGTGACATGGTAAGAAATCTATATGAAATCAATTCTAACACAATTTATTCATATTTCATGACATTGCTTTTGAAAAAAAATAATTAGGAATAGACAAAGTACGCATTTTATGAGATCGTATTGAAATAAGGTCTGTAAGTCTCGTCACGTGACCGCGAGAGTTCATCACTTCCGGATCTACCGTAAATTCATCGCCTTTTCATCACAGCATGTGGAGAGATACACGAAGCAATTACGAATGATGAAGTAAGATTTAAAAAATCCGAGCGATTTGAAAATTTCAGTAATCGATCAGAGAACGATATGTGACTATGGATACTCCACAGTAAAGAACAGATCGTGTTCAGCGCAGGTAAACAGGTTGATGGTTCAACCTACTTTCGGTTTCGTATTCAAAAGAATCATGCTTTTTTGACGGAGTTAAATCAAACTAGATGAATCACGTTTCTTTCACAAAACTACAGCTATGTGAAGGCATAAAATGAAAGCATAAGTACGAAGCAAGACGTTTTAAAACAGATATTTATAGATCTAGTTGTATTCCTCGTTGAGCCGCTGTTAATTTCAGCCTTTCGTAACATTCACGTATTTTTAAGACAGCCGCTCCAGTATTATGTTTTCAAATATCAAACATAAAAGTGTTCAGATTCAAGATCAGACTGCATGTTCATTGCAGTCTGAAATCGATCGACACTTTGCTGAAAAGTGTGTAGTTATCTTCTTAGCACAAGACAGAATCTTTGACTGGTCCAAATTGAAAGGATTTGCAGATGACAATTAATGCCGTATAGAATAAAGATCTAGTACTCAAATGATGGAAATTTATTTGAGTGGGTATAGAAACTATTATTGGAAAAGGAGAGAATGCTGGTTACCAGCATTTAATTCTTTTCCTACAATGTTTTCATAAGGCTCCCTCCGAGTCTTTAAAAATCAGGATTGTGTCGTAAAGGATTGTGCTTCACAGGCCAAGGGTTATTTAAGAAGAATGCAATATGCTTGTTCCAGTATGCACACTGAATATTAGTGTTGTGCATAGTACTTTGGAAAGATACCCATGACCAATTGCACTAACTGACACATGAATGAAATGTTTAACCCGTTACCTGTAAAGAAGACAATTTATGAAAACATTATGGAAATAGGAGAAAATACTGGTAACCAGCATGTCTTCCTTTTCTCAGGGTATTTTCAACCCATCCAAAAATGAATTTCAATTTTTTAGCCACTCTTACTTTTTTGTCTAGTAGTGCTTTCAATTTGTACAAGTCATTTACCCTAGTGCTTTCAAGGAAGAAGCCTTTTGATAACATTATGAGTAAAGGAGAAAATGCTGGTAACCAGCATTTCCTCCCTTTTCCACAATGTTTTCTACTCATTCAAAGACAAATTCCATCCTTCAAAGTTCCAGCCACATTTAAATTGTTGTTTCCAAATGTTTTCAATTGGACAAGTCTAGGATCTGTCCTGTGATAAAGAATTAAGCATTTTTGCTCTGGTTAGCTAAAAACTTCTATTCAGAAGTACTATACATGTATTTACAAACATCTCTTACTAATATACTTTCAGAGCTTTCTCCTGGTAGAAGAATGACACTAAAAAGGAACCATGACTGCAAGACAACTGCACATTACAGGTACCACATGTTATGCAATGGTGTTCTCATATATGTATAATTGGACATGCAGTCATTTAAACATTTAATTAAAGAAAAATAGTACTATAGTATTAATGTTCTATGTTTACCATCTTTGCACCGCAAAGAAGTTCATGCTAATATTTACCGGTACTGTTCAATAGTTAAAGGGTATTTAAATCCTAACGAGAAATGACACTAATTTAAAACAGCATTGCAGCAGACTGCTTTTGAAAATATTGTGGCCAAATATGCTATTGCTCACAGTTAGCAATATCTATTTGCGACAATGTTTTCATCTCAATCTTTCAATTATTTTTCTCCATTTGCCTCAGATTTTATCTAGTGTCAAAAGTAAAGTTAGGTTTCAAGACTGTTAAATAAAGGAAAAGTAATATTCTTGTTTATATTTAGAACAAAAATCCCTAATACTCCTTGAAGAGTGAAAGCAATGTACATGTAGTAAAATTCACTCCATAACATTGTGCAGAAAAAGAAATTTTGTTACATAGAAGTCTTATTAGCTGCACAAAATTAATAGTCCTTTGAAAACATTGTGAGAAATGGCAAATTAATAAACAATTTCGCATTTTTTAACAACAATTTTTTTCTGAAGCAGAAATTTGCTCCATCAAGGGACTCAAATAACATGAGAATAATGCAAAAGTGTTTTGTTACTACAAATGTAATAAAGATAAATATCTACAAAACTTTTAAGACTTCTCATGTTTATTTTGTTTAATCTTTACCAACTGATAAAACTCTGCACTTCTTCAAATTCAAAGTATTTGCAGACAATTGATTGATTTTGACTCACATTTTACAATTTACCTATTAAAAGGTAAAAAACATTGTGTTGAAAGTAAAAATTATTAGTTGTCTTTTCACACAATGTTTCCGATAGTATTTTTCTGCAGGGTTGTTAAAATTCAGGATTTTTTGTTAAAGACTTACAAGTCATCAAAAATAATACAATTGCTTCTGAAATATATTTGCAGCACAAAACTTCAGGAGCATCCTTGTGAATGTGAAAAAAATTAATCAAGGAGTAAAGCTTGAGTATTCGTTAAATCATGTCAAAATTAGACATTACTTATTTTGACCAATTTGTCCTTAGGTCAAAATGTTTTCAAAATTGGTCTGCTGCAAGACACAAAAAGTTATCTACAGGAGCCAGACCCCTTTATCTGCTGGTATAAAATACAAAATTTTCATCATGTCTATTTTGAAAGCAAAGTTGGAGGATGAAAAATTGTAGCCTAAATGATTAGGTTTATGACTGAAAGGAAACATTGTGAGAAATGTATAAAAAGCCGATGACCAGCTTTTTTCTCCTCTTCCTTCAATGTTTTCAAAAGCCCTCTGCTTCAGGGTAATTTGGAACAAAATTGTTTGGTAAAGGGTTAAAGGTGGGTATATAGAATTTTCACATCACACCAAATTAAAAGAAATATATATCATTGAAATTTATATGAAAAAACAATACAAATCATCAATAATTAAGAATCATAAAATTACAAAAAAAAAAAAAAAATTTGATGGTATTCCCTTAAAAGGCTACGTAGCCTCTTAAGCTATTTTTAGATTTGGCGCCAAAAATCAATAAAGCATTGTGGGAACGTCAAATGACTGGCACGTGACTGATAACGCTTAAATTCCATTACATAAAAAACATGTAATAATTGTTTTCCATAGTATCTTCTTCGGACGGATGTTTGAAACTTTGTCTGTGTTTTCCTGTTTTTAATGAGAGAATTGATAATCTAAAAATAGAACGTGTCTCCCGTTGGTGTCATACTGGTCTCTAATAAATCTCTAATTTCTCGTGTTATCGGATGGTTTTTGACTATTGGGGTTTTATGAAGGCAAATTTAAAGACTATGGGAGTATAAGGATGATTTTTTTGCATTTTTGTAAAATTTTCGTCCCAAAATCTGAAGGGCCACCTTTAACTCACAGAACAAAATTTCGACTGGTTCAAGCTGAGAGGATTAGCAGGTGATATGCAAATGAACTGTTGAAATTTGTCTTTGAATGGGTGCAAAACACCACAGAAAAGATGATTTCCAATATTTTCTCTTTTTCTCACATTTATTGTCCTGGCTTCCCTCCCCCTGACTGTTTTGATACAAGCTTTTTTGATAAAGAGCTAACAAGATGCCTATTCTTTTAAGTAGAAGAAAATGCCCTGCAAATCATATCTTGTGTAGTACCGGTACATCCTGTTGCATCTGCTGTCATTTGGACAGCTATGAATTAATCTTCTGTTTTAGTGGTTTGGCATTTCCAATGAGTCTAAAGTAGGTGATGTTTCATGTGGCACTGTATAGATTTTTTGGACATTTATTGTGATTGTTAGGATTTCATGGCCTATCTGCCCTCCTGCAAAAAAAAAACAGGCTAAAGCAATGTATTCAAAAAGACTTTCTGCAGAATATTTCATCATTAGAAACATTACACTTGTAAAGGCTACATCAAAATAGGCAAGCACAAGTACTGATTCTGAGTACTCAAATAGTCTGCAATTCTTTGTTATAACCCTCAAAGTGCCTTTGACCACTTTAGTTGCTTTTGTGATCAATGTACATTATGACTAGACTGTACAAAGTCTGCAGTCTGATCTCTGTTCTACATTGATCGCTTTACTAAGACTGTCCAGACGAGGGCAACTTCAACATTATTCTCACGATCTTATTTATAGAATGAAATGCGTCTTTGATTTATTCCGTGCTCTTTAAAGGGTTAAGCTTATATACCTAGTTTTGAACTAGAAATGATGAATTTAACTGAAAATAATTCCACAAAAGATGCCAAAATAGGTTTTGAAGCCAATAATTCACGACCAGTTTAGAATGGCTGTCTAAGGCAATTCAATGAATAAAATTAGGCCGAATAATTCCAACTGTCATTACCGGCAACATTCAATATGGTGCAAAGGAGACTTGGGTGCGAAACTGCACTGGTGCGAAACATATCAAAACCGCAATATGTTTCTAAACACCCCTGAAGACGCGATATGAGTGCATTCTTGAATGAAATGCTAAAAAACATTATTTTATTGCCATAACTAGGTTAGTTTGACCTTCGTAGATCAGAAATCGACCGAGTACATGTCCATTGCAAA
This sequence comes from Tridacna crocea, assembly GCA_943736015.1. Lineage (NCBI taxonomy): Eukaryota > Metazoa > Mollusca > Bivalvia > Cardiida > Cardiidae > Tridacna > Tridacna crocea. Next base: position 33,147,943 of record OX031057.1, on the reverse strand, counting down.
GATGTGCGAAAACTGGGTTACGGATTTCGCTGATTTCCACGGCCTGTATTTAAATCACAAAATTATTTCTAAACAATATTTTAACCTTTACCAACATCTTTCATCTCCAGTTTTTCATCTTCAAACCCATTTTTGAGAATTTGAATAATATACACATCGGTGTAGCGTCACGAATGTCGGTAGACGCATAAGCAAAATAGTGGAAAATATTTCAATATGCTAACCAGTGATCCCGGAAGTGCATTTCATCTAAACGAGACTTACAGACCCTATAAAGAGCATGTAGAAAGTAAGAATGAACTTACCCTCTGTAACCTGTATAAAATTCATATTCCCGTCCACTAATGATCACCAAACGGGTAAATAAACATGAAACAAAAGATAAGAAGGGTCAATTTAATGTGACACGTGTGTGTTAATCTGTAAGAAGTAAGTACATTACAGCTGTTTTAAGGTCTTCCGCCCTGTCCAGCACAGTGCGATACCGAGATCAAAGGAACAACGAGTTAACCCTTCACCCATTATTTTTTTTTTGTATAAAACTTCATTAGACGCATATTTTTAAATACATATACTCAAAATGAGGCTTGAATAATTATTTTGTGAAGAAGGTATGGAAGGTTTGAAATTTGAAGCCACGTTTCTTTCGTTCATGATCTATAAAATGAAGTTATTCGTCAATAGGAACATGCCTGAAAGTGCAACAAAGACGTTTGATAATAGTGTTATAATATCAGTAAATGGACTGTCCCTGTCTTTCTGAAGACACTGAACAGCTATTTAACCTTTTACCAAAGTATTCCGAGTTATAGGGATCCGGAAAAAAAAGGGGGCAGACGTGCTGATTTTGCTCATTTTATGTTATTTGTCTCATTTTCTCAACCTTAACACATTCCCCCCCCCCCCCCCCAAAAAAAAAAAGGGGAAAAAAGTAATCAACATACAGTTCAGAGACATCTGTGAAAAATGAATTTTCAAAGTGTGAGAGAAAATATTGTGGTAAAAAAGGAAGGGATTGCAACAAGCACTTTCTCCTGTCCCAACAATATTCTTTTACTTTTTCAAGGACAATTACAACCATTTGGCCATTTTTTATTCGATCGTCTCCATATGCTAAGTATCTGGACGAGTCCAAGGTGTTGACGTCGTGTGAATTTTAGACAAGACAAAATTGAAAGCACTTGCAGATGACAAAATACGTTACTCAAAAATTGACATTCGATTCCAGCAGGGTATGAAACATTGTGGGAAAAGGAGAAAAATGCTTGTTACCAGCATTTTCTCCTTTTCCCACAATGTTTTCAAAAGGCTTCTATCTCACGGTCATAAAAAACAGGAAATGTTTGGTAAAAGGTTACAACCCTTTACCACATAACCCAAGATTTTTACGACCCTGAGAAATATTGCTTTTGAAAATGTTGTTAAATAGGGATAAAGTTCTGGTAACCAACATTTTCTCCTTTTTCTTTGCTATCCAAAATAGCGAAAAAGGGGGAAAATAACATTTATATAACTGCAATAGACCTTCCCTATTTTTATGTCTGATTGGTCAACTAATGTTTGCCGAATTCCGTAATTAAGTTTGTAACGTACAGGCCAGAAATCCAGGGGTTGGTGGTTTGAATTATTTAAACTATTAAAGTGATAGTAATTCTTTTTTTTTTAAATTGTTCCAGTATCTGCAAATAGGCAGACACATTTTATTTACCAAAAACTGGGACATTATACAGTTTGAATTTACGGGATTCATTTTTAGTGGGCAAATACGTGCTATACTTGTTTTCATTGAAAAGCTAGTAAAGGGTTAGCTGGGTGTTCTTTTGATCTCGGTATTTCACCGTCAAAGTGGGTGCATCTATTTGAAAAGCTGTTATGCTCTTCTTAGGCACCGACTAACACACACGACGTGTCATAATTGTTTATTACGTTCAGTCTGACGTTGATCACATGTAAAGGTTTGGAATTGTTTAAATCTGTTACAGGGGGTAAGTCTGTTCTAATTATTGGCCCCTTCAATTTTCTGTTTTCAAATGCATTATTATGTAACCTGATTTAACTGGTCTCAGTTTAACTGTATATTTGCACTCATTTCTTTCGGAATGGGAGGGGGATTTGATTTTCAAGTTATTAAACCTTATCCTACTAAATAATAATATGACACAAATTTTAAAGTCGATAGTAAAATCCCAAATATTATTTCAAAGGAATATCTCCAGGTAAAATATCAGACTGCACGTTTTTCGTGGTCTGATCTTGATCTTAATTATCTGCAAAAAGTCGTTGAGTCGCGCTTCGCAGCATAAGGGTTAATGCAGTCTGCATACAAAAAGTTCTATCAACACGCCCGACAGGAGACAGCGCTGCTTATGATCTCTGAAGTTTAACGAAAGATTGACAAAACGACAGTTCTTTTTTTGTGTGTGTCTCCGAAAAAGATAATTTATAAAACTACTGGCATGGCCGATTTAGGGTTTTGTTGTCTTATTTATCACGTTTAGGGCGAATTCCATTTAAAAAATACGACCTTTTCACTATTCGGTATATTCAAGATTGGGAAAGATTGTCCGGTGGAGAGTACTCGCAAGGGAAGTAACTCGTGGTGACGCGTCAGTAATGGAATTTGGCAGATGGTTTATTGGTCCATAATGAAATTATACATTTAGTCCCCTTTTTGATAACAATTTTATCATGAAATAAAATCAAATAACTATTGTCTGTCGCTTAACTCTTTACCAAACGACAACATTTTAGACTGGCCCAAACTGAGAGCACTTGCAGACAACAAAGTGAGCGTAACTCAAAAATTGAAATTTGTTTCCAGCAGGGTAGAAAACATTGTGGGAAAAGGAGAAATAGCTGGTAATCAGCATTTTCTCCCTTTTCCACAATGTTTTCAAAAGGCTTCTATCTCAGCGTCGTAAAAACCAGGGATTATTTGTTTACTCATTGCCAAATAACAAAATTTTCGGTTTATCAAAATCAAAACCATTTGCAGATGACAAAATAAAAGTAACTGAAAATTTGAAATTGTTTTGTAAAAGGTAGAAAACATTGTGGGAAAAGGAGAAAATGCTGGTTACAAGCATTTTCTCCTTTTCCCACAATGTTTTTAAAGGCCTCTTTCTCAGGGTCGTCAAAAGTAGGGATTGTGTGGTAATGGATTAAAGGGTTAACAGGATGAAGTTTAATTACATTTTGTACTGTAGTGAAAGAGATGTTGGTCCTTAGTGAAAATTTACATCAAACCCCCTTTTTCAATGACACGACATTTAATAAAAAAAGGTAAAATATTGTTATTGGCAGACTACCATAAGGAACACACGTACAAAGTTTCCATCTTGTTTCAGAACAGAGGAATTTCAAAGTTTTCCTTCTTTGCTCCCATGTTCAAACTTTTGACCACCAGGGCGGGGCCAGTTTGGACCCCAGGAGCATCGTATCATATTTGGTAGAGGTCACCAGAAGATGCTACATATGAAATATCAAAGCTGTACGACTTCCAATTTCAGAGAAAATTTTCTTTAAAGTTTTCCTTCTTTGTTACTATGTTTCGAACTTGTGACCCCCGGGACTGGGCCAGTTTGGACCGCAGGGACATCATTTGAACAAATTTGGTAGAAGTAAACTAGCAGATACAACATACCAAATATAAAAACTCTACTCCTTCTTGTTTCAGAGAAGAAGATTTTTAAAGTTTTCCTTCTTTGTTCCTATATCTCAAACTTGTGACCCCCGGGACTGGGCCAGTTTGGACCCCAGGGTCATCGTATCAAGAATCTTGGTAGAGGTCTACTAGGAGATGCTACATACCAAATATCAAAGCTCTGCACCATCTAGTTTTAGAGAAGAAGATTTTTAAAGTTTTCCTTCTTTTTTCCTATCTTTAAAACTTGTGACCCCCCGGGGCGGGGCCAGTTTTGACCCCAGGGGCATCATTTGAATATTCTTGGTAGAGATCTACGAAGAGATGCTACATACCAAATATCAAAACTCTGCACCTTCTGGTTTCAGAGAAGAAGAATTTTGAAGTTTTCCCTCTTTTGTTCCTATGTTTCAAACTTGTGACCCCAGGGGCGGGGCCAGTTTTGATCCCAGGGGCATCATTTGAACAATCTTCGTAGAGGTCCACTAGGAAATGCTACATACCAAATATCAAAGCTCTGCACCTTCTAATGTCAGAGAAGAAGATTTTTAAAGTTTTACTTCTTTGATTCTGTGTTTCAAACTTGTGACCCCCAGGTCGGGGCCAGTTTTGACCCCAGGGGCATCATATGAAAAATCTTGATAGAGGTCTACTAGGAGATGCTACATACCAAATATTAAAACTCTTCGCCTTCTAGTTTCAGAGAAGAAGATTTTCAAAGACTTTGCTATTTTTTCCTTTTGGTTGCCATGGCAACCAGATTTATGGCTGGAATTCGATCTCTTGAACAACTTTGCTAGAGCTTTACCCAAGGAACATCTCTGCCAAGTTTTATCAAGATTGGCCCAGTGGTTGAGGAGGAGAAGATGTTTAAAGAAATTATGGACAACGCACGACGCACGACGCACGACGGACATTGGGCGATCACAAAAGCTCACCATGAGCACTTCGTGCTCAGGTGAGCTAAAAAGAAGAAAACGTCTGGTAACCACAATTTACCATTTCCCCTCAATGCTTTCAGACTTCTTCTTCTCTAAGGTCATTATTTGGGACTGTGTGGTATATGGTTAAACATGAAAAAGAAGAGAAACAGATAGAAATATTGTAAAACAAAATTGACAAGAATCAGCGAAATCTCCCTCTAATCCCATTTTGTTCATCCTCATTTTCCCACATTTTTTTTTTTTCAATATCTCTATGTGCACTTTTTTCCATTCCTTCCAATTTTTTTCCTTCATCTTTTTCTCATATTTGTTACCTTTTCATTTTTTCCACTGTAGGTGTGGGACAGTGTTATATGTAACATGGACTCAGACGGGGACGGTATGACAAACGGAGAAGAACTTGGAGACCCGAACTGTCAGTGGAAGCCAACACAGACCCCAACCCGAACTCTCGGTTTGTCCCATCCAGGTATGTACATGAAGGTGCCTTTTGTGACAGCAGTTTTGTTTAAAACTCTTTATAACACGACAGAAGTATCGAGACAAGTCCATTTCGAGTAATAGTCACCACGATGTTTCGATTATGTAGTTATCTCATCTATGAACCGTGAGATATATTCGATCCCACGATATTAATTACGTAACATCTCATCTCATGTACTGTGAGACACATCGCCGGTCTGGCACGTTCACTAATGTTACTTAACTTCTCATCTATGCGTCTTGCGATACATTCTCGCAGGGTTACTAGCGTTATCTAATATATATGTATCGTGTGACAAATCGGCGGTCTGACACGTTCACTAACGTTACATCTTATCTGTGCACCTTGCGATACATTCTCGAACTAGCAGGGTTACTAGTGTGACTTTATATTTCATGTATGTCGCGAGTGACACATCGTCAGTTTATTCACGTTACGTCATATAAATCATCTATGAACTGTGTGACACATCGGCGATCCCGCATGATTGCCTGCATTACGTTACATCTCACACATGTATCGTGAGACACGTTGTCAATCTGACACGCTTACTGCCGTTACGTTACATTTTATCTATGCACTGCGGGACGCATCTGCAGTCTGGCACGGTTACTAACGGAAGTGGCGTCACGTATGTAAACAAACATTTTTTTCAAAATAAAGAAGATGAAATTTTGATTTTTCGCTGAACTCAAAAGTCTAGCAGCCGTGATTTCAGAATGAAACAGAAAATTTAGGTAAGAAAAATATTCCGGTTCAAGATTTTTTCATTATTACGTGAGTGAAATTTAAAAAGAAAAATAAATTTACAGTAATTTCACGGAGCATGCAGAAATAACGGTTGTTGTAAAACCGAGAATTTACCTGTCTGACTATCTTTCCCAATAGTTATAAAGTATTTCTCTTCACAACTCCTTGGCTTCGCGATCTTCGTTTGTCGGATACGTCTTTACTCTATGGCTGTCGTTCTTTGTCTGGCGATTTGGTCGCATGATGTTTTCACAGCGAACCCGCCACCAAACCAATCAACCAATAAGTGCCGCTCTTACATAATTTACCAAAACATATATACCTGCAGGGGCAGTTTTACCACACGGTCACGTATCTGATGCAGGAATCAAGTGTGTAGATTGTCGATTTTGGTATCATTACGCATGTTCGCAGTTACCAGCCTACCAGCTCTTCATGTTTAAAGTTTCCCAAAGGCGGTACACATGCGAGAGATGCTCTCAAATGGATCATAATTTCCTGTTAAAATATAAAACTGAAGCCTCGCCTAAGCCGCTTATTTTTTATATTCCTGTCTTAAAATCCTGCGATGCGGATTCCGAAATCAAGGTTCAAGTTGCATATACAGATGTGGAAACTCAGTGTAATATCCAGACGGAATATCTTCCACTACAATCAGCAGACAATCCTTTAACTAGAAATATGAGAGATTCATCGGAGCAGGTGTAGCCAGTCCAGGTTCACAGAGGGATACAAGCTACTGAGGGGTCTGGAACCTTTGCTGACTATTTCTCAGATTTTCAGGAGGAATAATTGCTAAATAAGAAAAATCATTTTTCGATGCGCTGGACAACTTTAGCAAAGTTCACTCTAATTTTTCTGATCTTCAAACTCAGATCTAAAGGCTGACACAAGAAAAAGAAAGTCTCTTGAAACAGAAGCAGAAGAGTAAAGAATCTACAACACAGAAAGTGCAAGATTGCAGATGTAAGGAGTTAGAGTCCAAGGTAGAAGAATTATCCAAGGAAATACATAGCCTAAATCAGAAATGCTTCCAGATGAATCTCGACAAAGAAATAGAAGTTTCAAAACGTCAGGGGTCCACTACAATACTTAATCAGAAATTAGAATTGGCCCACGGACAGATGAAAATTCTTAACCAAGATATAAGTACGAATGAAAAACGGCTGAAGCTTAAGAATGACTCCATCCTCGAATTAGGAGAAAAAAGTCAACAGGCAGCGTACAGAAATTTTAAGACTTCAGGATGAGATACTGTCATGGAAAATTCATGCATCAAGAAGTGATAACACATTACTATCAAGGGACAGTATACAAAATACCCTACTAGAAGAAAAGGACAAGCCACAGAGGGTAAGCAGGAATATTAAGGAGGAATATTAAAGAAATATATGCACAGGACAAGTAACAAACCAAAGAGAAAATAGAAGAGTTATGAAGATAAAGACAATACAAATAATAAGGCCAAAGAGTTGAAAGAAAGAAACCGGAATATACAACAGACATTGCAGCAGATACTGGTATATTTTAGGTTAGACGTTCCATGAAAGTTTTTTTTTTCCACTCTACATAATATACAATGCAAAACGTCATACATTTATATAAAACAATTGTTTATGATTGTATACATTAGTAATCGTGAAATATCATATTAGAGAAAAGTTGAAATAAAACCTGAAAGTATAGATCTAGAGGCATTCAGTGCACACGTACTTTTGCATTTTTTTTTTGTGATGAAGTTTTTTTTTTGTCAGATTACGGAGTTGAGCATTTTTTTTTTATTAGCTGGCGACGTTTTTATAATTTATACCTTATAGATCCTTAAAAAAAAAAAAAATACATATATTTATACTTGTTTTTTAAGCAAAAGTAGATCAGGATCAGTTTGCACAAAATTTACAATCTGATCCTTGATGCTATTTTTGTTAAAAGTTTGAATGGAAATAACTTTATTGAAGTAGCACTTAATATGAATTATTTCTACACTGAATATGTCACATTGATTTATTCTACCCTCTAAAGGTTAAACAGTTGTAAGTGCTTATTACATTCTGGTCTGTTGACAAGAGTCAAAGAATAAGAGAAAATCGCTAGGAAAGATTGTCATTAATGTGGTTTTGAAATCACGTTCGAATAATTCATGCTGTTTTTTGACGGTGTAAGTATGTTTTAATGTTATACATTCATTCAAAATAATGTATATTGTTTAAGTCTATTTAGCACTAGCTTTTGTTGTTTTGTTTTAGCTGTATAAATGTAGCGTTTTGTTAAGAGTAGTATAAAGTTGAGCGCTTTTTGTCCCTCTTTTAATATGCCAAAAATAATATGTATTTTTGTGAGCCAATTTTTGAACCTGGGACTTTCATGGAAAAGACCGTTCAACAGATGTTATGTGTGGATACAATCGAAAAATAAATGCTCAATAGATTCTGGTTCGTCTTCACAAAAGTTACAAAGAGGCGAGTTTTGGTATCCTATTTTGTGAAGAAATAGATTGGTTCCTAGAATTTTATGGTTAATTCTGAACTGGAACCATTGAAGTGTTGTATTTTCTATGACAAAAGGAAGTTTATAGATTTCTTGCCAAGTTTCGTTTGGAATATTTATATCTAATGCTTTTGACCATCTTCTTTCACAGGCTGGTTTTGAGTTATTTTCAATTAGAATTTGATACATTTCTTTTGTTCCAAACTTTTGAAATGGTTTGATTAGTGGTGGAATCATAGGTTTTTGAAAATTTCTGATATTTTCATTGTGGATGGAAATGTTTTTTAAGCGGAAAAAATTTTTAACGGCTGTAATTACGCTCATATAGGTCATATAATTTACATTCAAATTATATTTAGACTTGAAATCTTTTAGGTTCAGAAATGTTCTATTTGAACTGTTCACTATGTCCCCTATGCAGTGTACGCCTGCTTTGAACCAAGAATTCAGATAAATACTTTGTTCATCAATCTTTAAAGCAGGATTATAAAATAGTGGGTAATATAAAATGTTAAAGGAGTTGAATTTATGTTTTTTACATAGTTCTATGTATGCATTTAAAGTGTCTTTCCAGAAAGTATTGGATGTTTCGTGAACTGATTTTAAAACGTAATCTGTACCACAGTTTATTAATTTGCATTTATCTATATATAGATTGTAGAGTCCCTGTAAATTGTCATTATTCAAGATTCTTTGTATCCACTTTAGTTTCATTGACATAATGAATGCATTGACATCAACCATTTTTAGTCCCCCGTCTTTAAAATCTTTACATAGAATATTTGCTTTGATTCTATTTGGTCCATTCCAGATAAAAGTATACAGTGTTTTATTTATTGATGATATGAAATTCTGTGGTGGATTTGGTAGCGAAATAAATAGATGGTTTAATGTTGATATAAGGAGCGTTTTTATGACTGTTATTTTTCCGATTGGCGTAAGAATTCTCTTTTTCCACATATTTAGAATGGATTTGATATTTTTTATTTTTTCATTATAATTCAATTCGATCATTTTGTAAAGGTCTATGTGAAATTTTATTCCGAGCAAATCAAAAGTAGTCTGATTCCATGATAGTTTCCATCTGGTTTTTATACTGTTTGGACTGTACTTTTCTTTTCCTATCCAGATGACTTTCGTTTTGTCAAAGTTCACTTTCAGACCAGATATGTAACTAAATAAATTAAGTGTTTCAAGTGTTTCGTTCAAAGAGTTTTCAGTACCGTCAAGTATAATTGTAGTGTCGTCAGCGAATTGTGATAATTTGTATTCAACATTTTTAAGGTTTATCCCCTTAATATTTTTATTTTCCCTAATCTTAATGGAAAGTATTTCAGCACAAAGAATAAAGATATAGCTGGACAAAGGATCTCCTTGCCTACAGCCCCGTTTAATTTTGAAAAATTCTGAAAGGAAACCGCATTGTGTGACTGTTGCACAGGCATTAGTGTAAAAAACGTTGACCCACTTCCTTATGTCCGATCCAAAATCAAAGACGATAAGACAGTTTTGTATAAAATCCCATGATAGTGAATCAAATGCCTTTTCAAAGTCGATTAAAAGTAACAAACCCGGGATATTATTATTTTCCGTATAATGCATTATATCGTAAATAAGGCGTGTGTTTTCCCCAATGTATCTACCTTTTATGAAATCTGTTTGATTGCTATGTATTAGGTTATTTAGTAGGGGTTTTATTCTGTTTGCGATGCAAGACGAACCAATTTTGTAAACAGTATTTAGTAGGGTAATTCGACGCCAATTTTTCAAAAATTGTCTCGGTTTATCACCTTTAGGTATACATGTTATTATTCCTTGAGTTTGTGTTATAGATAAGTGACCTTTATCGAAAGATTCGTTTAAAGCTCTGACAACAAATAGTCCTATTTTACACCAGAAAACTTTGTAGAAATCAGCTCCAAAGCCAGATGTGCCAGGACTCTTATTATTTGACATGTTTTTTAAAGCATTTGAAGCCTCCTCTAACGTCAATTTACCTTCAATATTGTTTGATTCAATTTCGTCAAGTTTCGGTCTTGAGAGACTGTCAATAAAACAATGAAAGGAATATTCATTGTTGGTTTTATCTTTGCTTTCAAAAAGGAGTTTATAGTAGTTGCTGTTTCTTTTAGTATATCGTTTTGTGTTGTAATGTTGGTGCCGTCGTCTTTTACTATGTAATTTATGGTTTTTGAAGAATTGTTGCTTTTTTCTAGGTTACAAAATAATTTAGTTGGCTTCTCTCCATTAATTGTCCATTGTACTTTTGACCTTAATAATGATCCCTCTAGTTTATGAGTTTGAATTTTTTCCAGCTGATGGCGCAATGTGTCTAGTTCAGAAAGATTTGCGTCTGTAAGATTTTCTTCTATCTGTCTAATCTGTTCTTTGATAAACGTTTCTGTCTTATCTCTTTGCTTTTTTAAATGTGAGCTGTAGGAAATTGATTTTCCTCTAAGTTCCATTAAAAGAGTTTCTAAGAATAATTGGTCACTAATAGAAAATTGTATTTCACTGTTTGGAATTTCTTTTACATTTTCAAGATTGTATACAGGAAGAGCATATTGTAACTTTATTTCGTCTATTTTTGAGTTGATAGTGTCTATGTATATTTTATCAGTTAGTAAAGAGTTGTTATGTTTCCATAACCCTTTTCCGTGTATAAAATTATTAAACTGTAATTCAAGAGTGACAATAGAGTGATCGGAATAAATGCAAGGCTCTATTTTGCAGTTATTTGCATATGAGTGAAGGGTTTCCGTAAGAAGAAAGAAATCGAGTCTGGCTTGTTTGAATGGATTTTTTCGTCTCCATGTATATCTTCTTAAATGTGGATATTCCGATCTGAAGGGGTCGAGGAGATGTCTCTCACCCATAAAGTTTTTAAGAGTTGTATGTGATTTGTTATTATTTATGTGTTTATATTTGTAATAGTCTAATTCTGGATTTTGGATCAAGTTGAAATCTCCGCATATTATGTAAGATTCATTCTCTATTTCATCAATAAGTTTAAAAATAGTTGTATAGAATTCAGGATTGTCTCTATTTGGACCATACAATGAGACGAGAGTAAACTGATTTTCCTGTACAGAAATGTCTAGAATCACATAATTTCCATTATCATCTACTAAACTTTCATTGATTTTGTAGTCCAAAGTATTGGAAAATAAAATAGCTACTTTCCTGGAGTTTGAAGTTCCACAACTAAAGTAAGAGTTAGCACCCCATTCTGTATAAATCACACGATATAAATCAGGGGTGAAATGAGTGTCTTGGAGACAATATATATCACAATGTAGTTCTTTAATGTATTTAAACATTTTTGTTCGTTTGTCTTTGTCATGTATTCCTCTGCAGTTCAAAGTTAGTATTTTAACAGTATTTTTTGAAACCATAGATCAAAGGGGGTTAAAGAAAAAGAAGCCGAACTAAAATGAAAATGTACGTGTGCGCTGCCTTCTCTGAAATAGATCTAAACATATAAAAAGGAATATTGAATTGAAAAAAGGGTGAATAAACAAAAAAACAGTGAAAAAAAAATGATAAAAAGAAACATGGTTGACGGAATATGTTAGGCTTTTCGTCAAGAGGACGTTCAGAAATTAATAGATAAATAGGGATCACTTCATCTTTAAATAAAGATGAAACCGCACAATACCGAAAGTAGTGTAACAGAAGGTTGATCTTTGTTGTTGAGCTTTCATTAAATGACAAGACTTATTGGATTGAATATATTGAAAGCATTTACAGACGAAAAAGGGAAAAAAAACTGATATATAATTCAAGCAATCGTATTTGTTTATGGAGGGGGAAAAAAGGTTGTAGGAAAAGGGGAAGTTGCCGATTACCAGCATTTGCTCCCTTCACCAAAGTGTAATCAAAAATAATTTCACAAGAAGATCTTCAAAACCCGGCTCTGTTTGGTGAAAAGGAGAAGCTGTCTTTTAATTTCGAAGGTCGGGGATTAGATTTACATATGAGCTTAAGTTCTGTAAAAGAAACCTTGAATCTGTTCTACACATAATTTGTGTTGTAATGCACAAAGGCATAAGTATTTTAAGCCAGATGAAGGTTGGTAGCAAAAAAAAAATGTCCTCGACACACTTAATCCCGTACCCCACAATGCTGACATTTGACGCTCTTAAGAAAAAAAAAAAAACTTGGAAATACATTGTAGGAAAAGGAGAAAATGCTGGTAACATGCAATTTCTCCTTTTCCCACAAAGCCTTCTACCCTATCAAAGCAAAATTGCCCCATTTGAGCCATTCTGACATTGTCGTCTGCAAATGTTCCAATTTGGATAGGTCTATAATTTTGCTGTGTGGCAGTGGGTCAATCTTAAACGAATTGCGTTTAAGACGAAGACCTTTAATTATTAAGTAGCTTTTTAAGACTGTATGAATAGAAAGAATGTTCAGATACACGCAGCAAGGCTTACACACACACATATACACACACCTACACCCACCCACCCACACACACACACACCCACCCATACCCTCCACTTACACCCACATACGCGCGCGCTCATATGTGAATGCACTAATGCTCACGTTAACGTGCACAGACTTGAATACACCTACATACCTCCATTAGACATATACAAACCTTAGTGTGTGCTCATGTAAAATCACACACACATACTCCGGCATAAACCAGAATATGTATGTATACATACATGAACAAAAGATGTGCATTTGAATGTAAATACAATCACTTTTATATTTACAAGAAGAGAGAAAATAAACAGCCTGAATACAAATAGTTAAAAAAAGCAGCAATAACAACAAAAAGCAGAAAATTTCTTAGATTTTCTCAGTAGTCATTGTACATTAGTTCTTATCATAAGATGGACAAACCACCCACTTCAATGATGCTCCTCATTGTGTCTCAAAAATCAAACACTGTGAATGTACAACTTGCGCAAAGGCCAAAAGTTGCGAGAATAGGAGAAACCACTTCTTACAAGTAGTCTCTCCTCCTCTCGCAAGATTCCATCACAGTCTAAAAAGGGTTTTTTTCCTAGAAACTCAATTACTACAATTGGACATTTCTCTTATTAAAAGTTCAAGTTGAGAGTATTCACAAACAATTTCCATGAAAGTTGGTTGGAACGTCTAACCTAAAATATATCAGAACACAGTATTTGTCAGGTAACAGAGTGAGAGTGGAAAAAGTCATCAAGTACACTTCGGCAGAAGGACTGAAAAAAAAGAAGATAAACTGGATGCTGTTGTCCTTCATCTATTTGAAAATGATATAGCAGAAATGACATGCGAAGAGTGCACTAATCAGGTATGCGAGGAAACAAATAATATAAAAGAAATTTGAAAAAGCCAAAGTTGTCGTATCGCTGGGCCTCCCTCAGGTGGATGAAGGGGTCAACAGAAAAATCAGTAAACTAAATGCTCACCTAGATGAGAAGTTAGAGAAATGGGATAATGTGAGCCTCTGCCATAACGGGAATGTGTTTTTCAGAGGCATTCCATCGAGAGGTATCTTACATGCAGACGGTAAACACCTATCACGTCGGGGACCCAGAACACTTTGGGCTAATTTCAAACACGCGATAAGGCAGATTTCTTACCAAAGGAGACCTTTCGTATAACACCAGCGCACTCAGATATCTTACCAACAGAGACCATTTATTCCATACCAGTATAGAAGTAGAAATCACGGTGGTGGTAGACCGAGAAATGATTATTTCAATAGAAATTTGTTATATTAATGAACAGAAAAAAGACCTCATTGAACAATGGCTTCTGGAACATAAACAAACTTATTTCAAAGCACACACATAGTCAAATGATGGGCTGTTTCTAAACACTATTAGAAAGAGCGATATATTAGATCTTGCAGAGGTAAAATGTGATCTAAATAAGGTGCAGTTTAACGATTTTGTCAGTCACTATGTAGAAAGAAAATCCAAAAAAAGGCAAACAGATGTATGGATGTTTGGGTGTTTTAGTACGGAAACCAATAAGAAAAGCAGTTAAATACCTACCGCTAAGGTGTTCTGAATATCAGTGGCTGCAGTTAGATAAAGATTATATTGGTTTGGATAGGGATATGTATACATGTATGTTTTGCGTATATTCTACCACAATATTCATCTTACAATGTTGACTAGTATATTGACTTCCTAGAACTGCTAAATAATGACATTTTGCTTTACAAAGCGAAAGGCTCACTTCTTATATTAGGAAATCTTAATGCAAGGACTGTAACTCAGCATGATTATATCATAAATGACGGTGATACCTACTTGCCCTTACACGATGATTATATTGTTGATAACACATTGTCACAGAGAAATAGTCAAGACAAAAAGGTTTGTTCAAGAGGTAAAGAATTAATAAATTTATGCATTTCTACTGGATTAAGAATATTAAATGGCAGAACATTTGTTGATTTTAAAGACAAATTTACTTCATCAATACAATGGTAACATTGTTATCAATTATTGCTTGTTATCTAAGAACAAATGCCCAATGTATATTTTCATGTTGAAGACCCAATATTGAGACTTTCTGATCACTCTAAAATTTAAGATTAATAGCCAACTTCAAAGAGAACAGATTTAAAGATTGTCCTTATTCATTCCCGGAACAGTTTAAATGGGAAAGTATTTCATCTACTTTATTCAATGAAGCATTGCATAGAGAAGAAATCAAATTCAAATTATAAGATTTTTCGGGCATGCTTATAAGCGAAACATCATACATAAATGCTATCGTTGAGAATCTTAAGGAAATAATCTTAAGTGCAGCAAATTTGTCTCTGGAGAAAAAGAAAGGAAAGAAAAGAAACACGTGAGAAAGAAGAAATTGTTTAATTCAGATCTATATAAAATGAGGAAAACCTTGGATTACAAAGGTAAGTTATTACTTAAATACCCATCTGACCGATTTGTAAGGGGAAACTTCTTCAAATATAGAAAAATACATGTATACAGTAAATGTTGCAAATTTCAACGTCGGAAGTATAAAGCCGATTTAATTGAAAAACTTGATAACATATTTGACAGTGATCCAAAGGCATACTGGTCTTTATTAGATGATCTTAAAGAAAATAAGAGAGATTCTGTAGATTCTATGCCTTCTGCTGATAACATGTTTGATCATTTTTCTACCCTAAATAAACTCCAAAGTAATTTTGAAGAAAAAGCTACAGAAATTGAAAAACAAAACATGAAAAGTAGAGAAAAAGAATCCTTATTTTGTCAACTTGACTTTATAATTACCAAGGACGAAATCAGTAAGTGATCACCAACGAAATGCTAAAGAATGGGGAAAGTGTATTCAGGAGAAAGATTCGACTCCTGAAATTATAGAGGGATTGCCATCATGAGTTGTGTAGGTAAGCTTTTTATTCAGGGTTGAATAATAGACTAGATGCATAACTGAACGAAAACAAGATCATAAGTGAAACACAAATTGGTTTTCAAAAAAGAGCAAGAACAACAGATCACATGTTCATTCTACGAACATTGATTGAAAAATACACAAAACAAAATTAAACCTGTTTATTTACATGTTTCATAGACTTTAAAAAGGCCTTCGATTCAGCTCTACACTTTTCCTTGAATGCAAAATGTAGGTATAAAAGACTTTTTTTTATAGAATTGTAAAGATATGTACACTGACAACATTCTTAGATTGAAAATAGGAAATGATATGACAAAAGAATTTTGTTCAGAAATAGGTGTAAGACAATGTGATACACTAAGTCCTAATTTGTTCAGAATTTTCATCAATGATTTAGTCGATGTATTCGATAAAGATTGTGATAGTGCAATTCTTAGAAAGTTTGAGATAAATTGTTTAATGTATGCAGATGATGTGATTCTTATTTCCGAAAGTGAGAGGGGATTACAAAATTGTTTTAAAAAGCTTGAACATTATTGTGACATGTGGTGTTTAGACAGTAATATAGATAAAACAAAAACTATCGTATTTAATAAAAGCAGTAAACTTTTAAATTATATGTTTAATTTTAATGGTATTTCATTTGAGAATGTGCAAACATATAGATATCTTGGTGTCCTTTTTTCCTCTTCGGTAACTTTGCATACATGCCTACATATCTTCGATCATACCATTAAACCAATTCTACTCTATGGGTGCGAAGTTTGGGGAATATTTTCTCCCTCAGCAGCTGCTGTGAGAAAGGCAACAGAATTTAAATTAGAAAAAGACTACTCAAATATTGATTGTGAGAAATTGGCAATGAAATTCTATAAATACATTCTTGGCGTTCATAAACGAACAACAAACTTGGCAATTTATGGTGATCTTGGTAGGACTCCATTATCTATTGATATAGTCTGTACTATAAATAAATATTTCAGAAGATTGGAAAAAATGAACGCTCAATGTCTTCTCGCACAAGTCTTCCACAGTAGTAAAGAAATTCATACAGCGGGAAAAGAAAGTTGGTATTCGAATGTCTTATTTATCATGCAGCAGTTGCATATAGATACCAATATTAGTTTACATGCAATTAAGTACAATTTAATAAATAGATCGACGGAATTATAGGGAAACAATTACAATAGAATGCAGTTATAAATGAGGGAAATTTACGCGCATATATAATATGTTTAAATCAATTTTTAAATGTGAACCATATCTAAAAGTAGTAAACAATCGTGATGTTAGGAAGAGCGTCACGCAATTTCGCGTTAGCGCTCATGATTTGGCCATAGGAAAGGGGGCGATATAGAAATATTAAACCAGAAAATAGATTTTGTGAAAGTTGCAAGACTCAAGAAATTGAAAATGAGATTCATTTCTTAATAAATTGCTATAAGTATTCTAATGAACGTGAAAAACTATTTTTAATTGTTGATAAGAATTTTAAAAATTTTGAGAACTTATCCGATCAAAACATATTCATATGGTTGATGATTTCAGAAGATACAGATATCATGAAGAAGGTTGCTCATTTTATTTATAAGTGCTTTGAAATAAGAAAAAACTATCTAAGACGTGTCATTTAGTCACTTTCATTTATTGTCATATTAGTCACTTGTGATATAATTGAATATTTTATCCGGCACATGGCATTTTTATAATCTTAATACAAATGGACGTACACAATGAAGACTCTCACTGTCCTGTAAACCCAAACAAGGACCCAGTTCAGACTGCACCGATACGTAGACTGATCTGCGTCTTAGCTAAGTGTCAATGTCACATTGTCGTTAATGCCATGCGATGACTCATTTATTATGTATCTTTGCATAAGTCTTTATTATTTAGTTTATTGATATGTGTTATGTATGCCCTTAAAGGGCCCACTACGGAAATAATAAGACTATTCTATTCGTCACGTTACATCTCATCTATGTACTGCATGACGCATTGGCGGTCTGGCACGGTTACTAATGTCACGTCACATCTCATATATGTACTGCAAGACGCATCGGCGGTCTGGCACGGTTACTAACGTTACGTTAAATTCTATCTATGTACCGTGTAATATATCGTCGATCCGGCACGACATCTTACTTTATATCACATTTCTTTATGTACCGCGAGGCACATCGTCGCTTATCCATGATATCTCAGGTTACGTAAACTTAGTCCTCTTTATGTGGAATACATCGCCGGTTACCCATGATACCATACAGTTTGTTACACCTCGTCTCTGTAACGGTAGAAATATTGTCAGCACTCATGAAAATATACGTTACGCTATCTTTAACCTTGGGATATAATGTCGGTTTTACGCGATACCATACGTAACACTTCAGCCATGTCCCCTGAGATACATCAACTGTTACGCAGGCTGCCTATCGTTATGTTACGATCAATCATCCTGATACACTGTCGTTTTTGCACAATACCAAACGATATACACGTATATGCACCGTAGGGTAAACTGGCGGTTACGAACGATACCTGATGTTTTTGTCACACTTCATGCATGTAAAGAGGGATACATTTTCATTTGGCCACGATGCCTGTTATGGTACATTTCACCTAAATTTTCGTTTGTAGACACACGCTATCAGATGTTACTTTTCACTTCACCAATGTACTAAGTCTATGGATACATTTTCGATTACCTAATTTACTTTACTTCAAGTTACTTCTTATCTACACACTGAAACCAGTGTCGCTAAACTTGGATAAGATACCTTACACTTCATCTACATACCGCAGGCCTTGGGTTGCGTTATATTTCAGTCTTATTTCTTGGGATACATAGCCATTTTCCACCATAATTTAATTCCGTTACACGTCATCTATAAAAAATCCATTCTTATAAGTGCTTTATTCTTGTAATTTGAATTCAAGAATAAATAATTTATATGAATGGATTTTTTACCTAAATCCCTTCCAATATACTGCGTGATGTTTGACAACCAAACGCTCGACGGAACAATTGATTAAGAATTTGATTGGTTTGGCACTGACTTTTACTTTTGATAAATCAAATGTGACCCGTCATGCAAAAAAGGACCATCTGGGAATTCTATTTATCAATTAGATGAAAACAGATTAACGATAGTGCAGGTCAGTTTAAGTTGATAATCAAAAAATGATTGTATAACAAGGTAAAATGACCACTTTTCATAACTTGTTTTGTTCTGTTCAAACAATGTTTTTCTCTATTGTTCCTCAAAAACTGTCTAAAGAAAAGGGGACTGTTTGATAAATGGTAAACCTTTAATGGTAACTGTTGTAGGCCCTATTTTATACTTGTAGGTATTTATGACCCGTTCAGCAATGCAACAGCGCCCGAATGGGTCAGCTGTGAGAAAGAACAGTTCAAGTGTGATGCGTTAGATGAGCCTGGTAATTGTTTTCTATTGATGGAAGTTAATCTGGGACAGAATTCACAACCATTCTATTTTTCAAAACATTTTAGTTTAGCCAATTAGTAATTCTGTTACTTTGAAATTTAGAAAATACTTGAGAATAAGACTAAGACTGCATTTTAGAATAGTTGGAAATACAAGTCCTGGTTTTGTTTTTTTGATTGTCTGTATAGTTAACTCTTTACTAGATGACAAACTTTTAGATTTGTCCCAATCAGCATCGAATGTAGACAATTTATTGCTACCTGAACAATTGGATTTTGTATCTAAAGGGTATAAAACATTCTAGCAAACGGAGAAAATGCTGGCCATCAGCATTTCTTTTCCTTTTCCCAGTATATTTACAAAAGCCTCTTCCCTCAGGAAGGTAAGGTCGGAATTGGAATACTCAGGTAAAGGGCTAACAGTTGCAGAGCAAAGCTCTCTTTGTGAACTGTAATTTCGACGTAACCCTCACTTTGGTTCGAAACTAGTAAGCACAAGCTACCAGTGCACATAAGCTTGACATCTTTTGACGACTCCAATGCTCTTACTCTTGTCTGTAGGTCTTTAACCCATTACCACACAGTCCCAACTTATGACGACCTTGAGAAGGAAGCCTTTTGAAAACGTTGTGGGAAAACGAGAAAACGCTGGTAAACAGCATTTTCTCCTTTTTCCACAATGTTTTTTACCCTGCTGGAAACAAATTTCAATTTTTGATTTACGCTGATTTTGCCGTCTGCAAGTGCTTTCATTTTGGACCAGTCTAAAACTTTGTCGTTTGATACAGAGTTAAATCAACATCAAAATAAACATTTTTGCCGGTGTAATGCAGAGAAATGACCCTCCCCGACAAAATGACCCATGGGCCATTTCACTACGGAGAGGAATGACCCGGGTCATTATTATACGTAGAGAAAAATAACCATTGAGTCATTGTGTAGAGGAGGGTCATTTCCCTGCATTTCACCAGCAATAGGGTTTCAAAACATTTCCTTGATTCGTGTCGCAGATTTCATATTTGACTAACAGCCAAAGATTTTTCAAATAGCAAATATTTTCCACCCATATCAGCATGCGCGGATAGCGCAGGCTGATATGGGTCGAAAGAATTTGCAGTTGCATAAAACCCTCTTCTTATACAACATGGCTTACGTATATCAGATTGAGCTTTTACGAGGTGTGATCAAAAAGTCCTCAGCCCCAAGTGCTTCCGATTACCAGGGAATGAAAATCTGGTCATTAATTTTCAATGAAATCCCCCTTCAAGGCAATGCACTTAGTCCATCTCTGTTCGAGCTTGTATACTGGTTCGGAAAATCGTAATATTTTTCAATGCATATTAAAGTGCTGGTATGTCAACTATTTCAGAGACTTTCAATTTCACGGTTCGAATCCCCGAGACAGATGTACCTGCTCAAGAGACAACCTACAAGTGTATGTTTTTCGAGTTTCCGTCCGACCAGGAGTACCACATGGTGGCCAACGTTCCCTATATTGATAACGAGGCTGTAATGCATCACATCCTTGTCTTTGGGTGTACCGGTGAGTCAATCCAGTACGGCAGCTCAGTCGACTTGTCTTGATGTAAGGGGTATCTAGTTCGAGCCTCCATCTCCGCTAATTTCTCTCTGAAGAATAAAGACAGTCATTATGCACCTTTTCATTCTTCTTTAGCCTTTACCAAACAACCCCTGGTTTTTACGACCCAAAGGAAGAAGCCTTTTGAAAACATTGTGGAAAAAAGAGAAAATGCTGGTAGCCAACATTTTCTCATCTTCCTACAATGTTTTCCTCTTTTCTAAAGTCAAGTTTCAATTTTTGAGTCACATTTATTTTCTCGTCTGCAAGTGCTTTTAATCTGGACAAGCCTAAAATTTTGTTGATTGGTAAAGAGTTAACGACAGAATATTGTTTTGACAATGTTTCTTCGGAAAACAGCCAGTGACGAAGGAAGAACATTGTGGGAAGTAATGACGAAGAATCTCTAGGGAAAAACCTTCCTAGGTCACCTAGAAATTTATTTCAAAGAACTTATGGGAAAATGGTGTTTAACTCATTACTAAATGATAAAAATTTTAGGTTTGTCCAAATCAAAAGCATTTGCAGACGACAAAATAAAAGCCACTTAAAATTTGAAATATTGTTCTGTTAAATGTAGAAAAGATTGTGGGAAAAAGAAAATGCTGGTTTATAGCATTTTCTCCTTTTCCCACAATGCTTTCTAAAGGCTTCTATGACATTCAACATTCAAACAGTGTGAGCAATTAAAGCACTGAAAATACTGAGTCTAACGATTCGTTTCCATGCAATTGTTGTTTTTATTGTTTAATTTTTTTACAATATACATCCTCTCTGCCTGTGTTTTATTATTTATCAAACAAATACATGTCTTTATAGCCTTCTGGAAGAAGGTGTTTTGAAAACATAGTGAAAAAAATGAGAAAACGCTGGGGTAACCAGCGAAGGTACATGTAATTATGCAAGCTATAGCTACATACATTTATATCCTTTCAGAAAACATCACAAAAGATGTAGCGCTGAACGAGGCTCGAGATTGTGGCATGGGTAGTGGACACCAGGCCTGTACAGAAATTATAGCCACATGGACTGTGGGTCTGATTGGCTCATGCGAACATCCCCATACGGGCTTTTTAATTGGGGGTACTAGGGGATACCAATTCGGTAGCTTTCAGGTTAGTAAGGCAAAACATTGGCCGATTTGAGAAAAGTCATCCCGAGTTTTGTACGAAGCTGTAGTTACGAGGTATACTGCAACATAAAAAACTAGAAGGCCTTGAAGGGGCTGAATATGCTCTACTGGCAGAGTTTGCGTTGATGATAGCATACATTATGAATTCATGATGCAAAAAGACAAACTAGATATTCAATCCCTCGATGAATCTACAAAAGAATTGGATCAACACTGTGAAGTTTATTGCCTAAACAAGAATTGGAAATTTTCAACTTTGAATTTTTACATTTCCAAAACTGATAGTCAGATTTTTTTAAATCAATAGGGTTCAAGCTGTTTAAGATACAAAGCAACTGTGCAAGTTTCTTGAAAATTCAACCAAAACTGCTCACCTAATCACATATACAAGAATATGACTTTTTGAACTTTAATTGGCTACTATTCTGATATTGTTTATTGATTTTTTCGAAATCACTAGGGTTGAAGCTACTGGTAAGATAAACAAACTGTGTGATTTTCAAGGTAATTTGACAAGAAATGCAGACTTTATCGCGTAACAAGAATCGAACACTTTCTACTTTAAATGGCTACTTTTCCCAAACTGTTTGTTGGATTTTCGAAATCAATAGGGTTGAAGCTACTGATGAAATAAACAAACTGTGCAAGTTTCACAAAACGCTGATTACAAATGCATATTTTATCGCGTAAACAAGAATTGGAAATTTTCAACTTGAAATGGCTACTTTTCCAATACTGTTTATTGGATTTTTTTCCAAAATCAATAGGGTTGAAGCTACTGATGAAATAAACAAACTGTGCAAGTTTCATGAAAATCTGACGACAAATGCAGACTTTGTCACGTAAACAAGATTTGGAAACTTTCAACTTAAAATGGCTACTTTTCCCATACTGTTTGTTGGATTTTTCTCAAAATCAATAGGGTTGAAGCTACTGATGAGATAAACAAACTGTGCAAGTTTCATGAAAATCTGAAAACAAATGAAGACTCTATCGCATAAACAAGAATTTGAAATTTTCAAATTGAAATGGCTACTTTTCCCATAGTGTTTGTTGGATTTTTCTCGAAATCAATAGGGTTGAAGTTATCGATGAGATAAACAAACTGTGCAAGTTTAAAGAAAATCTGATAACAAATGCAGAATTTGTCGCGTAAACAAGAATTGAAAATTTTCAACTTAAAATGGCTACTTTTCCCATACTGTTTGTTTGATTTTTTCTCAAAATCATTAGGGTTGAAGCTACTGATGAAATAAACAAACTGTGCAAGTTTCACGAAAATCTGATCACAAATGAAGACTAAATCACGTAAACAAGAATTGGAAATTTTCAACTTGAAACGGCTACTTTTCCCATACTCTTTGTTGGACTTTCTAAAAATCAATAGAGTTGAAGCTATTGATAAGATAAACAAACTGTGCAAGTTTCACAAAAATCGGACATCAAATGCAGACTTTATCGCGTATACAATAAAAAGACTAACAGACGGATGGACGGACGGACGGACGACGGAACCCCGCCATGACATAAGCTCTGCTGGCTTTCAGCCAGTAGAGCTAAAGATGAAGTTTTCAGGACGATAGTAAAAACCCAAAGCTAAATGCTCTTTGAAATACACCTCCTCATCGGACAATGTAGATTCAAAATCAGACTACACAATCTGTGCAGTCTGATCTTCACCAATGCTGTCCTCATAAGGTGGCGAGTCGCGATTAGCAGCCTAAGGGTTAAAACGACTGTACGGTGTTGATACAAGATCTGTGCGATTTGATCATCCATATTTTTCTTAAAGCAAAAAATGTCAAAATCGCGGTTTATGAGGGGTACGTCGACTTCAACATTTAACCACAAACAACACTCAGACTTCTGAATTAGTAAAACGATTTCGATTGGAGGGGGGGGACATGATCAAAAATGCTGCAATCTGGAGAATGCTTTGGCGAAATTTTTAATCCATAGAAACAAACAGTGTAGATCCGAGATCAGAATGCACGTTCTTTGTAGTCTGATCTTCGTCTGCAATGTTTGTAAAAACAACATTTGTTTTGTTAAGAGTTCTGACGGGCTTATCGTCCAATGGCTTCATCGCCTTATGGTGCAGTAGGCTATAAAGATAGCATCATCTGTCTGTTGGCTATCTCATCCAGGCTTCTGGAGAATGTGTCCATTCATTTCTAAAACAAACTCTATCGACCTTGATTATTCGTCAAGCTTTTCGATGTGTCTTATTAGACCTTTATCATTTACGTGGACTCCGATATCGGACGTGGACTTCGGGCAAAAAGGGGCCATCTCAAAGTTAATTTTTGTTTACCCGAGAACTTCAGACTGAGCAATCTAAATCCCCTTAATTCAAAGACAGCCATTCAGGTCATTTCAAATCGTTAAGTATAGATTAAAGTTTTGACTCTTCACCAGACAAAAAAGACATCTTAGTTTGTGTTTAAAGCATCTTCAGGCAACATGCTAAGTGCTGTTAAATTTGTGCAGGATCTGTCCTTGAAAGAGTAAGACAAGTAAGCGCACGTGCGCCAAGAAGAAACTACTGCTTTTCAGTATTTTCTTCTTTTCCCACAGCATTGTTCCTCAGGATCGTGGTAATGTTGTTATTGTTGTGAGGATGACAATCTGTCATTGTACTGTCGGTCCAGGAGTTAGTCGCTGGCAGAGAAATTGATAACAAAACTAGGTTAAAACCTGCCAGGTAGCTGTGTCATTTGTTTACATTTTGCCTGATTTTATTTTATTTTTGTTGCCAGCGACTAACATATGGTTTGACCACGTGAGAACAAACTGTCATCTCCACAATACTTTTTATACCTTTAAATGGTTCGATTTAAATTTAATTGTATTCTGACACCTGCTTTGATAATTTGACCTAAACTGCACCTTTGAGGTTTGATATATCTATATACTTGAAAACATCGTAACAAATGAGACCTTGCTCGTCATAATTTATTTTTTCCTTTTTCCACAATTTTTTGTCAAAAGTGGTCAGAAAGCCACTGAGGCAGGTAAGTAATAAAGAAGGAAATTGCAGTAACTTAGAAAAAGTCTTTCAATGCGTCTGACGTCTAACAAGGGATAAATACATTTCTAATGCGTTAGAGTATCGGTTGGTCCGATAACCCTTTTGGTAAGCCGCTGATCCTAGTATCAAAGGCTGTGGATTCGAGTACCACCAAAGATTTCGTCAGCATTTTGCCCCGTCTCCCCCCTCCCCACATACTGGACCTGGCCTATCTACTCGCTTAGGTTCATTCCCTCTGCAGAAGTAGACCGGTCGGGATAATCGGTTGCAATAATTATCCATTCTATCTCGGGTTCGTTCTTTCGGTTACTGTACATCAACATATGCCTTCGCTGCGGTCTGACATAGCGCATTCTTTAAATCTCTCACCGATTAAACAACAGCTATCAATCTGAGATACTGACTTTGTATTATGATATCTATAACATCAATTTGAAATGATTTTCAAGAGTAATCAGCACAGTCCTGCCATTCTCCAACACATCATAAATATGTATTATACGTGTACACACGTTTTTTTTTTTACAAAGCTTTATTGTGTAGACATTGTTTTGATATAGCTTTTAGGTATATATGGTGCGTTCCATCCCAATTGAAACAATAATTGTTTAAATGGGTAACAGATAATTATTTTGGGACACCCCCGTATATGTTTGAAACATAAATGATTATTTGACGAGTAGGTTTGTGCTCATTTCCCCCGATTTAATCCGCATTTGGTTATATCTATCAGCACGTATAGTTTGAAGTTTTGGTCAAAGGAAAAATACATGAACTAAATAAGTGTACAAATGTATACTTTTGAAATTGTTTGTACAACAAAAACTATTGCATATTGCATACGATTTTAAATTCACTTTATTCCCTGGGATGGATATATTTCGTTGAAATGTTATTCCCAACAGAAAAGGACTTTTTTGATAGAACCATATAAGAGGTATTGTGTTTTGCATGTATACGTTGCCTTTCTGTTATTGGTCCATTATGAAATTATACACTTAACCCCTTTTTTTCCATGATATGGTATTTCATTAAATAAAAACAATGATAATGCTGATTTCGTTGAAACGATATCCCCTGCTGAAAAAGACCTTTTCAAAAATGTACGCGACCACGTCACTCAAAATCGCTCCTAGTCGGTTATTATGCATCAAATTAAAAAAAAAAATATCGGCGGAATAGGTTATTGTATACATGTATAAATCTTTGCAAAATTCCGTGCGATCGTAGATATTTCCCCGAATGGAGACACGGCCAAACACGGATAGACGGGCGGAGAGCTCTGAAACTTTATTCATCTGCCTACGGCAGGCGATTTAAAAAAAAAAAACTTTAACCGCAAACTGTAACAAAGAACACATGGATGGCTTATAATAAACAATGTGAATTAAGTTTCATAGAATCTTATCAAGTAGTTAAAGAGATATTGGCTCCATATTGGAAATATACATTAAACCCCCCTTTTTCATGGCACAGCGTCAAATAAAACAAAACAAAAAGTATGGCGACGGACAATCGGCGGAATATCATTAAGGAACATATGTATGAAGTTTCATAATTTTTTGTCAAGGATTTTAAAAGATATCTGTCCGGACGGACGGACAGTCTGACGGACAACGCGAAAATTTATCCCCTCGCACTCAGTGAAAGATAAATGTAAGAAAATATCTCATAACTGCCTTATCAGGCTTGGTTACGCCCCTATTTGACGTTTTCAAATATCATGGTTTAATCAAGATATTCTCAGGGCAGGATTTAGTGTTTCAGCTGTCGTCTGGACGGTCCTAATTTGAGCTTCACTGGAAGCACTGGGTTGTTCAGGGAATGTCCTTTGACAAGAAACTTCGGACCCCTAGCCTAGTGCTGGTAAAAACTAATGATGTATATGAATAAGTGAAGTGTGGCCGTTACATAACTATAGTAATGTTGAAAGCGGCGTAAACAGCCATCGTACGAAAGCAAGTTAATGTGTTACGTTTATCTATGGTAACGAAGCATGAGCATAGTTTGCCAAACCCAGCACTACTCTGTTGATTTGTTCTTGTTTTCAACGTTTCAGACTCAACTCACAAAATAAGTGAATTTGTCAGTTAACTGCGTCTTAAATTAAGTGAAGTCTGTTT
The DNA here is from genome assembly GCA_943736015.1 of Tridacna crocea. Classification (NCBI taxonomy): domain Eukaryota; kingdom Metazoa; phylum Mollusca; class Bivalvia; order Cardiida; family Cardiidae; genus Tridacna; species Tridacna crocea. The sequence continues at coordinate 33,120,957 of OX031057.1, read as the reverse complement.
ATTTTTGAGTTGACTCTGAAACAGTCTGCCAACTCAAGATTTAAAAATAATAAAAAAAAAACGGCCTGGTAACTCAGTGGTTAGTGTATCTGAATTGGTTGCGTGTTTGATACCCGCTCGGGGCAAACTTTCTGGCGGCATTCTCTCCCACCTCTAATGCATTGGAAAAAAGTAGCCAAAAGGTCAGAAAGAAAGTTTTGTCAGTACTCGTATAAGATTGACAGGAAACACTTGCGTAGGTGCACTGACCGCCGTGAAAAAAAAAAACGATCAAACAAACAGATAGGATATTAGTATATCACTTAAACCCGTTATGCTACTTGAAATTCTTTTCAAATAACGAACCTTCTTTAAGGAGGAAAAATAACGTTTTATATTTTGAGCAAATTGGACGCTGAAGTTTGTCCGTGAAATCGCGGAATGGAGATAAAATAGGACTTAACTTTCGTAGATTTTGCATCCCTTTCGTACAGGTGAAAGAACAGATCTTATGAACTAAACTAAGGTAATGTTGTAGAAAAGAAGAAATAAGGATCGTCTGTAACCCTCGAAGTCCTTTCTTTTCACATGCGTATTCCTGCTCAGGTAAATGAATACTAATTTTGAGATTTTCCCCCGTTTAAACCGAAGTCCACATCGGATATCGGAACTCCACGTAAATGATACAGGTCTATTTAAATCTACAGCATTTGCCATTGTCCTATGATCTTGACCCGAGGCATTAATAGTTTGACTAAAAAAGTCCGAATTTGCTCATTCTCTTATGTATATCCGTTTTATATTGCAAACAAACAAATGATGATTTTTATCTATCAATGCTTAACCTAGAAGTCCCTTTCCAAAACTACTTTTCATGTTCCTGTAGTTGACGACTTTTGAAAACAGTGTCGAAAAAGTAGACCACAAAAATGCACATTATGAAGAAACTAATTCGGTAAATATGAAGAAGCACTGAAGAATTGAAAGACTGGGAATTACTTATATTTGAACAAATATTTGGTTGATTATCAGTTTAGTTATCACCGCCATCAGCTGCCATTACATATCTTTGCATTCCGACCTCATGTTATATTTGCATTCAAATATTCTAAACTCTGCTTGGTGAAACTCTGCACACAATTATTTAAGATAGCAAAACATATCTCCTAAAGAAACGTTTACTTTTTGCCAGAATTTTCAAACTGGCGATAAAATAAATGTGCCTTCTAGGGATACCAGCATTTCTCCGTTTCATACAAAGTTTTCCTTAGAGTCTTTAAAATAATGGTAAAGAACTGACAATCTTACAGTATCATGGAACAATTCTTTTGCAGTTTCACTGGAACAATCCCGAGGAAAGTAGCGGCTACACTGACAGTTCTGGTGTGAGTTTTTTCCTCACTCCCAAACTGCGCATGTACAACGCAGGTGTGCTTATGATTGGACAACGGTATCTAGAGATCCCGCCCGGAGAACTAAGTGTCGTCAGTGTAGGTGGTTGTTCCAGCAAGTGTACCCAAGAGTATATCGGTGAACCCGTCAACATTACATCTTTGTTTAACCATATGCATTATTTAGGTAAGTTAATCTGTTTCTCTGATTATTTGATTCTTTCGTCGATCGGTTGCTTTATACATTTTTGTGGTATTTGTCGTAGAAAGATTTCTTGTTAACCGAACACCCTTATAAAAATGAAATTCCCACTATCCATGTCCTAACTCGAAAACGATTAAAAATATGGTCGCGCGCTGCTGCGCGGCGACTAACAATCCTACTTATATAAATCGAAGAACTGACAGTCCTGAGAGTCGCCTGTAGGGTAATGGGTTAGAAGTTTTCACCCTTTTTTATTGAAATCTATTAAAAGCATTCAAGATACAAAATAACTTAACCACAAGACAGTATTAGATGGCTTACAACATGGGAAAAAGGACATTCGGACATTTGAGTAAAGTGTCGTCTCGGATCAGCCTGCGCAGTCCGCGCAGGCTAATCCAAGACGGCACTTTACGATTGCATTTTGTGCCACAGTACACTTGTGCAAAACAGAAAATTGCATCAAAACGGAAAGTGTCGTTTCGGATTAGCCTGCGCGGACTGCGCAGGCTGATCCGAAACGACACTTTACGCAAATGTCCGAATGACCCTTTTCGCATGTTGCAAGCCATATGCAAGCATATTTCTGAGTTGTCATCCTAAAATTCAAAATATCCGTATCAAAACTTACATTTAAAAAAAATATGGTGGAAATTAAAATTTAGGCACCAGGACCAGCTTTAGTGAGTTCAACGTTTTTTATTCACAGACAACAACCCTTTACAAATAAAGACCAGATTATCTTCTGGTATAGGATCTAGTGACATACTTTTAGACAAAAAATGCCCTTTTGCAACTCGCTCATATCCAATCTTAGCAGTCTGACAAAGTTTCATGAGTATTACACTGAACATAACTGGATTCTGTAGCTCTATTACGGTTTCGTCTGATTTGACCTAATGACAACCTTAAGGCTTTTTCTTTTAACCCCAGGTGACCTATATTCAGTTTTGTCAAAGAAATTATTGAGACAAACAGCCGGGCAATTTCATGATCATTGGACTGAACTGTAGCCTTTGGAGCACAAACAAATATTTGACTCAGTGATCTAGCTGTCCTTTGGAAATAATTTGTTTTTGTTGTTGTCCAGGTTGAGGTTTTGACCAGCAATGGACTCTATGAATGTGGCTGCTACAACTCAATAAAATCTACAAGTACAAAAGTTGCTGCAAAGATGCAGCAAAATGGGGAATAGCACGGCGAAAAAATAATAAGCTGCCATTTGTTTCAAGAAATCTGTCAGAATTCACGAAATTCGATATTGTATACCAAAGTAGATCTACATGTACACAGGCCATATAATGCAATCGTTATACTAATGACTAGTCCAGTAGATCTATTGAACTAAAGAAGATAAATGTAAAATAAAGGATAACACAATTGATTGGAAAATATATATATATATATATTTAAAAATATGTATGTATTAAATATATATATTAAAACTTATAAAACAAAAATTCCGTTAAAAAATACATGCATTCTAAAGGAACAGGAATTGCGATCCCAACCTTTAATAACTATGAAAGAGATTTTTGAAAACATTGCTGGACAATGAGAAAATACTGGTAAACAACCTTTGCTTCTTTTTCCCACAATATTCCTATATCAGAGAAAAAAAATCATCATTTAAGCAAATGTAGTTAGTCGTGTATGTACGCTCGTAAATGCTTTGAGTTTGGTTTAGTCCCAAATTCGGTCGTTTTGTAAAGAGTTACATCTAAAAATCAAATGCCATACCAGGTGGGAAGAACAGAAAAAATGAAAGATATAAAGTACAGACAATTCATTTTTTAGTTGCAGTAATTATCATTTACGTTTTCTCAGCACTTGGCAATCATTAGTTTTGCTACAGTATTGATCGAGCGGTCAATTTACTTTTTCAGAGGCAAGTCTTTCGTCAGGTATATTAGTACTATTACGTGTGACAAATTTGGTTTTACATCTAACCCTTTACACAGCCTGGGTTACAGTTCAATTTATTTTATCCCCCCCCTTTTTTTTTTTAAATGACGCCCATTTTTGACAAAGTAATGTCACGATAAAAAAAAGGAGAAAATGATCGGACTGAACACCAGGCTGCCCTTTAAACAATCCCATGTTTTAACGACACTGGAGAAAAGTTTTTTGACGCCATTGAGTAAAGAAATAGGAAAAGCCGGTGACACACCATCTCGCCTTCCAGTATAGCGCTTTTGTAGACCACATATACATGTATCATTAGAGCTGTAGTAAAATGTCGTTTGTTGCTGCTTTGTTCAAGTCAAGATTTTATATGATGTAGGTTAAGGGTTAAGGCCCCTGTTGTCTCTTTATATACACGAATGTTTAATCGACACGCTAAAACGCCTCCTGGACTGGCTAACACGCCTCCCTGTCTACAGCATTCTAACTGATATTCATGTGTAGAGTTTCCACTTAACCTTTATCCAAACAATCTGAAGTCTTAACGACAAAGAGAGAGAAACATTTCTTAATACCATTAAAAACAACAAATGCAAATAATCACCATTTCAGTCTTTTCAACAGTATTTAAAGTATTTTTTCCAGCTCGGAGCAGGTTTTCTTAGTGTTTTTTATAAAAAGAAATTTAACTACATTCGATTTTTCTATTGACTTTATTGTTACAAATCATAATTATTGTACTGTTTTTCTTTCATGAAGAAATTGTTTACCATGATTAAAAAAGTTCAGAGATAAGATTTGGATTGTCTTCATGGTAGCCCGTAAAACGCAAACCAGTAACACCGGTTTACAGTCAAAACGTACCCAAGTCAAAACGTACCCAAGTGGTGTCAAAACGTGCCAAACTGAAGTCAAAACGTACCCAAGTGGAGTCAAAACGTACCAAATGAAGAGTCAAAATGTACCCATGATTTTTATAGATTTTTATCTTCCATCTTTGTACAAATTAATAGAAATAATGTTTTCACCAGCTTGATGATGATAATTTTATTTTCAATTCTGCTTATTTTCAAATTTGCCTGACATTATTAAAACAAATAGAAGCACATTATAGAACAGAGCTAAGTCCATCAAATGCTTCACGGTAAAATTACAGACTGTGTGTATCTCTCTCTTTTTTTTTAGGTAAATACAATTGACATTAGGGAAAAAGGCATCAGATACCTTGATATCGTTATCCATCATGATTAATACATATGTTATCCATAAAAAGAGAATGAAAACAAAACTTCATACGAATTAGCACTTTTAAAAAAAATGAGATGGATCTACACTAATTGCATTGTCTGGATAAAAAAAAGGTGCAATTTTCACACTGAAAAAGAGTGTAACAAACTATAATTATGTGGTGAATAAATCAATTATTCACAATGGTATTTAAGCTGCTGTATATTACAAGATTATGAATGGAATGCTTTGTAAAAATTTATGATTTGAGAGACAGTTTGCTTCAGATGAAAAACTGAAGGGTTGATTCTTTTTAAATTCAGTAAATGCTCTTCTTGAAAATGTTCTCATAGTTTCCTTTTCTTCCCTTTGGAAGTTCTTGTTTATAACATTTTTATCATTCGAAAATTCCCTAAACATGGATAAGTAAAAGATTTTGTTGTCTATGAGCTGTGACTCAGTTATACCTACTTATCATTACAAGTATAGATATTTAAGAATAGATATTTACACAATTTTAAAGTTAATTAAAATATTAACATTTTTTTAGAGGGGGACGATTGTAAGATATATTCTGCACTTCAAATATTGTTAACTTTACAAACAATAAAATCATGGACTCTTCTTGATTGAAAACATTTGCGAACAACTATTATAAGATAAGGTTTGGAAGGGTATGAAAAACATTGTGAGAAACGGGAGAAAGTTGTTGCCAACATTTCCTCCTTTACCTACAGTGTTGTAAAATGCTATTTTTCAGAATGATTGTTAATACTTCCGATTGTGTAATTAAAGGTAAATTGTGGGTTTTTTGGGTGAAAAAACATATTCAACTAAATGTCATTGAACATTTTCATTTTGAGCTTAAATTGACTAGATCTAACTTATTTTTTGTCAACCTTAAAAAGGGGCGGGGTGAATATAATTAATATTATGTAGCATTGTGTACAAATGTTTGTAAATAATCTTTTATGAAAATAAAACTGTTAAATGGTAACAAGCTTGTTACACCTGATTAGTCCTGACTTAAACACATCGCCCACAACTGAATGTAACTTGGGACTACAACCATGCATCATTTTTAAAGAATTAAAAGCATATAAAGTTAGTTTGGACTTAAAACATCCTTAAAAGGTAAGATACATGAAGTTTTTAATTTATAACTAACAATTAAATTGGTTTAATGAAAATTTTACTTTGGGTACGTTTTGACTAAACTTTTGGGTACGTTTTGACTTATTTTTTGGGTACGTTTTGGTTTGGGTACGTTTTGACAGCATCCCCTAACAACTTGTTCATTACGGTCGGCAAACCAGGGTCCAAACATTTCCAGAAAAGGCATTCGTCCTGTAGGACAAGTGACCTTGAAAAAAAAAAAAACACTGGCCTTGCTTCGATCTACACTCATCCGACAAGAAAAACCCTTCTGTCGGTTTGATATTTGTTTTTTCAGACCAAACGGTTACGTTACAACTACCTTCAGTCTGAAGGTGTCTGCTCCGATGCTATTTTTGTTACTGTTCTTCGCATACATGAATGCGAAGACCAGTCACAAAAATAGCATCGGAGCAGACATCTTCAGACTGAACGTTACAACAAACTATAAATACCAGGTCTTAAAAACCGGTATCCGTTATCCGGCTATGTTACAGAAATCAATAAAGCCAAAAGAACACAGTTTTTCGAAGTGGTATCGGGAAAGTATTTGCGTTAATCTTAATATCGTTCGTTGCAATAATTAGCAAAGTCGCTCATGTTGAATTAGGTCCACTCAAAGCATATTCCGAGATTTTTGTTTGGCATGAAAGGTCCCGGGTTATATCATTAGGCTGACTTGAAACCGGTCTTACTGTGGGGGTGGGAACCAGCACGTTTTAAGTTCTGTTTCAAAATTTGATTTCCTAAATACCCTTGATTTCCTTATTCAATAATTAAATAGCCGTTTTGTCTTGTGCAAATTAAATACTCATCTGAAAAACTTCTTTTACAATCTCCTATTCACCACTCGTCCTACTGGACGAGTATTGCAGATATTTCACTCGTTCTCATCCATTTCTTACTCGTAAATTACGAGTGGGTTTTTTTTGGGTGGGACCCTGCAAACAAATTTTCATTTCCACTCGCCAAAAAAATGCTACTGGTCGTAAAATCTACTCGCAAAATTAATTTTCCACACGTATTTTGCGAGTTTGCTAGTGTTTATTTCGGACCCTGGATGTAACCAGTTTGCAATGGAAATGGGGACGTTTTAACCAACAGTAGGACGTTTTAACTGTGGGACGTTTTATCCGGATACCGTCTGCGCATGTGCAGGACGCGCTTAAACTTTTAACTGACGGGATTCCTCATATCCGTAAACACATTCTTTATTTAATGAATACAACAATAATTATGAGGCAGGAATAAAGTATGATGACATATGTAGACAATATCAGGTATACAAAGAATCGGCAAATTCTCTGTTTTTGTCAAATATCATCCGGGTAATGAAAATATTTCATGAATAACACCGCAAAATTCGAAGGGAGATTTCTGTTCGGATTTAATCCATGGACAGGGAAAAACCCATCAATATATGCACTGCGACTGATGTCGCCGTGCAATAACCCAACAGCATGATCATCAGCCTTAACATTTGTCTGCGTTTTACAACGTCCCAGGGATTATAGTGCTTCTACACCAATCGAAAATTGTCTACATGTATATTGCTTTGGTGTAAATTAAATGTGTGCGATTCGCTATATTACCCTTTACAAAAACCCTTCACAAGATTACAAACACTCCAATAAAGAACTTGTTGTTCGAGTGGGTAAACACTGATCTGTTCTGTTATATTTGAATTATAGAGGAGTAAAAAGTCAATTTCTCAGATTGCTGGTTGTTAGAACTGCGTAGTGTAAATTCAGATTTTGGCAGTTACAAAAGCACCTTTGCGTTCTAACACCCGCACCAATAAATTGTTGTTTAATAAATACTATAGATCTAAGTTAATCGCTCATTGAAAAAAAAAACCAGCAGACTTTAACAAATTTGGCCGTCTTTATATATAGTAAATTTCCAACCGCCTCTCTCTACATAGGTCGGTGCACGCTGAAAGTAAAGGCCGGTTCAGCGACTGATTCATAAATATGTAAATTCATAAAGATTTCCGTGGTGCAAATGACGTTTATACGTCACGTGATTACAAGATCTATATTTGTCGCAAAGCTACATTCCAGAAAACACCTGCAAAGCGATAACTTGGTACAGCCTAGAGCCGTGTACATTGCATACGCTATGTACGATCTCTGGTGCACCTAGAATATGGGTGTGCAAAGTATCTAAAGTCTAGATTAAAAAGCTGGGAAGAAGCAACGTGTAAGAATGTCTAAGAAGGCAATGCAACCATTCCATGTCGTTAAAAATTCGTTAAAAAAATTAGCCTACTGTTGACATGTTAACTCGGCATCGCCTTTCTCTGTCCAATCATAGGTTGAGCGCTGAATTGAAATAAGGCTTACAGTTAGGATTGTAAGATTGTAAGAGTTAGAAAGTACTTGTAATAGGTAATTATCAAACAATTTTCACTGAGAATTGTCCTCAAATAGAAGCAGAAAAGATGCTTGTAGTTGAAGATTTCTCAGCGTGTCCGCAGACTTGTTTAGTTCACGGCAGCTATTTTTACATATATACGTAATGCGCTATATTTAGAGATGATGTCTTACACAGACATCAGGCTAATGTGTACCCTTGTGGACGAAATGATTGTTTCAAAGGTTTGAACCGTTAAACAGCTCAGTCTTTATAGACATATTCATTATCACAAAGGCACAATTGTAAATTCTTTACAACAGAAAAAAACTGGGTTGTTCACCGAATTATTAGAAAACTGTTTTATCTCGTAAACCGGAACTTGGGACAGGAAGCAGTACAAGGCCGGAGGTATGCTTACGTCACCCCATAGATCAAGACGTTAACAACGAGAGCCTGTTTGCTACGCAAACAGGCGACTCAATAAAAACGTGATAGAATTGCTATCGTTATATAGTGTTTATTCCTTAACCAAGTGAACTCTCTTCTAAACGACATTTTCGACTGGTCCATAGTGAAAGCATTTGCAGACAACAATTGAATTGTGACTGAAAAAAAAAAAGAAATTGTTTTTTTCGACGGTAGAAAACAATGTAGGAAAAGGATAAAATGCTGGTTACCAGCATTTTATCCTTTTCCCACTATGTTTTCAGAGGGCTTCTTCCTCTGAGTAGTCAAAACCGGGGATTGGTTGGTAAAGGGTTAAAAACCATTCGAATTGTCTGCCACTAGCATTACCCAGACATGTGGACTAACATGTTTCAATTCAAATCTACAGATGGTCATAGATGGCAAAAGGCGAAATTGGCCTATGATAAAAAAAAAGGTTCTTAACAGACTAAACCTCATTTTTTTAAACAACAATTGCCTTTATAAACTTATGCTGAAGGCACTTATCACAAATGTCTCATGACACGATTCTTATGAGTACCAACAGCATAGGTTTGGAAATAAAAAATGATCTCAGAATGTTGTTTCCCCTGTACATGTGTGTAATTGTTTTATTGAATTTGTCGTCTGCACATTGTCTACCAAACCATATCTGCTTGAATCCAACCCCCTTTGCATCTAGACCCATTATGCAAAACAGTGTGCTCTGAGTAATTTTGGGGGGGGGGGGAAGTACATGAAAAAAAAAAAAAATACTGCTCGACGCTAGCATTCAGTCACTAAAAATGTCTAAGATACCTCTTCAGTTCTTTTCATGTTTCTTCAGAACATGTCCTCTAAATCCAGATATTGTCTTATATTTTTTTCTGCAGACAGGGCACACATAAACTGTAAATGACTCTTGAGGATATTTAACTTCTGTATTGTCATCCTCGGTGTATTCACCCAGTAGCTGATCCAAATCAAGATCATCGTCATCCCAAAATAAATAATCTTCCGCGTTGTACTTAGCCATAAGTTAAGTTAGGGTTTCTCTGGTTTGAAATCTCTCTTGTTTTTTGATAGACTTCGTTGTGCGCCGTATAAAAAAGCTCGTGTGATGACGTCGAATAAACTGATTAATAAACAAGTTTCAAGTTACATTTCTCCCTTGCCATGTCACATGTCCAGGTATACTTTCAGTAAACTTGTGGACTTGTCAATGTGACAGATTACAACGGTCTGACACACGATCGGTATTAGTTCACACCACTGTCTGACACGCAAAATTTCATTGAAACCTGGACAGCATATCGTAATGAACAATAAAAAAGGATCCATTCACCCTTTACCAAACGACAAAATTTTAGAGAGGTCCAAATAAAGGCATTTGCAGACGACAAAATGAATGTTACTAAAGAATTAAAAATCGTTCTAGGTTGGGAAGAAAACATAGTGGGAAAAGGAGAAAATCCTGGTTAGTACCACAATATTTTCAAAAGGCTTCTTTCACAGGGGTTTTAAAAGTCGGGATTGTATGGTAAATGGTTAAAGAAACTTCTTGAACATTTACCGATCGAAATGGGAATAATAATAAAAAAAGATCTGAACAAAAAAAAAACAATGATCTAGTTGTAAGTGTCATTCACGTGGAATTAGATTTAGTAGCTAGTTTCTTGAATCGGATGTCTAAGAATGTATTTATTAGATGACGTCAGAGAGAGGGAGCAGGAAGTCGTAGCGATACAAAAGATATTTGAATAAAAATAACTTCAAAGAGCAATTTATAATAAGTCTCTAAACCTGGTTGGGGGGGGGGCGACTTTTAGATTTAGACTATTGATTAAAAAAGTTGAGGTGCTTAATAGATCTAGCCGTTAATTAAACTGTTGGAAGGGCACCCATTGGAAGTGCGAAACGAGAACAAACCTATTAAATGCTTGTACGAATCATTTGATAATTAATGTTACAAATAATAAGAAAATATCAACGTATAATTTATATCGGCATACAACCATCCTCGGATACCCCGGGGTCTCCCTATTTGCTACGCTACATCGACCCCTGTAGCGTAGCAAATAGGGAGACCCTGGGGTATCCGGGAATGGCATACAACGTACTCTGATAAAAATTGCCTAGCAACGCAACGCGAGGTGTCTACCGGAAAATCGATAAGCAGGTGCGATTCAAGTATCGCCTTACGAGACTTTGCGATATTTGAGGTAGCTTCCTATCTCTGTGTATTGTATGTCTCTGGCATAAAGTAGTTCATTTTAAATACATGAATATTGCCATTTTCTTCATAATTTGCAGCTATCTAGGACGACATTTCAATTTAAATCTTGATTTGCAGATCTTCTATATGATACATATTTCTACATATGCCAGCGTATCCATTTTGTCAGAGCGTACCCAAACTCTTTAGAGTCTATACCGAGTCTATACATGGATCCGTGGAGATAAGGTCAGGTGCCCCCCCTTGGTTACTGTTGCTATAGGCTCACACGCTTTCATTGTTTACAGTATACAGTATAACAGAAACGCTAGTTCCACGGTGCCGTCATGACGGCTTCTCTCGATAAAATTCCGGAAAACTTTTCCGTATCATATTTTCCTGTCGATGTTAAAGTCTCGGGGAGGAATTTAGAAAGAGGACTTAATTATTATACGCAAGGTTACGTGCATGACGTGCGAATTTCGGAAGGTACGGACGACGAAATACTTGTGTCTGCAAAGTGCTGGCGTTCGATGAGAAAGAACGAGACACCTCACAAACTTCAGTTTGGCGTAAAAGATGGTGCGATCAAAGATGCTTATTGCTCTTGTAAGGCTGGGTAAGTTGTCTAAGAATTATATGTTTGATTATTTCAGTGAAAAACGACCATTACGATACATTTATGCATTGTCTCTGCAGACAGAGACGGAAGGAATTTAAGTCTTTATATGCATTAAACCAAACAGTCTCGAGATTTTACGACCCTGAGACATCAAGCGTTTTTAAACTTACGGAGAAATGAGTAAATGCTGGTTAAATGTATTTTGTACGTTTAAACAGATGAAATTTCTTGAATACCGATGACATGTTATCCCAACATTTGAGCAGCATGTTATAATAATAATTAATCGTCTGCAATTGCTTTCGGAATTGTCCAAAATTCTTTCGCCTTGTAAAGATATCGGATTCAAATTCGGGTTAAGGGATTAATAATTGCTTGATGATTTTAATGAATTGTCAATTAACATTAATTAAATCTGTTCGTCGGTACACGGTTCCTTGTTTTATCCAGTGACATAATTTAGATAAGGGATAGTCGGGTGTGATAAGCAGGCACGTGGGTATACAGTTTGACACGCGACCTACTAGATATGACAGTTCGCCGGCAAGCCGCCGACAAACCCTTTGAAATGACAGATGTGGTAATCCCATTAAATTTGGAAAGTTTGAATTAATTACCCTTGACTTTTCAACAGATTTTTTTCTTTTCCCATAGTCTGCTTCATAATTCATGACACACTTGGAGAGGATTACAAGTAAATGTCAAAATAAATTTTGCAGTTATAAGTTCTGTTACAAGATGGCAAACTGTGTGGATGTAAGTGCGAAGTGCGCGATCTACGCAGCCTGATCTTTATCTATCCATTCAGCATATCTTTTACTGACTACGGAATATGTTTTAAGCCAACTCGAACTTGACAATTACATGTTGTGTAGGTTTTGTTGGGGTTACATTAGATATTTAACTGAAAATACTTTATTCAAACCCACTGCCAAACAAGCAGGTGTTTTTACGACCAGAGAAAAATGATTTAGAAAACAATGAAGGAAAATGAGGAAATTTGGTGGCCAATATCTAATCGTTTCTCACGATACTTTATACCCTTGCATGTAGAAAACCCTGAACTGACTAGGAATGTCGTCAGCAATGGCTTTCAATAATTGGGTATGTCCACAATAGCATAACTTTGTTTTCTCATTTAAAAGGTTGAGTGGGCGGTGTTCACATATTGTTGGACTTGTGAAGACAGTTCAGGGGTTCAAATTGCACAACTTTGTCGAGATCCCTGATCAGCTGAGCTGCACCAGTATCCCACAACAGTGGCATATACCAAGGGGAAATAGAATCCAGCCAGTGTCCCTCAACAACATAATAGTGGCAAGACCCATTGAGGAAAGGAAAAGAAAACCAGTACTTTGTCAGCCAAGTCCAAATTTTAAGTAAGTTTTAGACTAGTGCACATCTATGGTATTGAAATTTGCTCTTCAAAGTACCTGTACTGGTCATTAATATTTTTGGGGCACCAAATAAATGAAATGGTTATTTCAAGTAAGAAAAAAATATAGCAGTGTCTGCACTGTAACAGCTACACTATCTCTCAATTTTGGACTGAACATCCATGATCAGACCACACAATTTAAATAGACGATCTTAATCTAAAGTAAACAAAAGCGAGTGTAGCTTTAACCTATTCCTACACAATCCCTACTTTTGACACCCCTGAGAAAGAAGCCTTTAGAAAACATTGTGGGAAATGGAGAAAATGCTGGTAACCAGCATTTTCTCCTTTTTCCACATTGTTTTATACCCTTCACAAAAAAATTTTCAAACTTTCAGTCACTTTCATTTTGTCGTCTGCAAGTGCTTTCGATTTAGACAAACCGAAAATTTTGTTGTTTGGTAATGAGTTAATAGGCATTTTCAGTGTACACTATCAACAAATTGAAACATTGAAAGAACTGAACACAGCCATGTAGTTTAGCAATTCATAGCGTTTTATTCTGTACATCTTAAAATATGCATATTATATTACATTACTATTTCTTTATTTCAAAAAACAGTGCACTTTATTAGGGAATTAACTTTTTACCGAAAAAGTGTTAGACTTATCCAAAGGTGACGCATAAATTTGCAGACAAGCATGCAAATATGGCCCAAGAATTTTTAGCATGTCTTTGATATAATGGGAAACATGATGGAAAAAGAAAATAGTCCTGGTTACCAGCATCTTCTCCTTTCCCAACAATATTTTCAAATCTTTTACCCAGTGGATAAATATTTTCAAATCTTTTACCCAGTGGATAAACATAAATAACTTGTTTCAGCCGTAGTAAATGAAGACAAAGTAAAGCAATTTCTGGTTAACATTTTCTACTTTTTCCTCTGTGTTCCTGAAAGCTTATTCATTCAAAGTCGATAAGACATTGCAAAGTTTTAGGATTTCCAAACTTGAAATCTTTTACAAGACAACAATAATTTTTTTGTTAAGATGGGTTTGAAATGATGGTATCAATCTTTAAATACTAATAGTATAAAACATTGTGGGAAAATGCAAAGACGTTGGTTACCAGAAATTTCTCCCTTTCTTACATACAATACTTAAAGCCAAAGGCCAAAGATGCTGGCTTATACCAGCAATTTCTTTACAATGTTTTCAAAAGCTAATTTTTTTTTTTTTTTTGGGGGGGGGGGGTTTACAATTCCGGATTGTCAAATAAAGGGTTAAGCCATCTTTATCTGTCCTCTGCAAAATCTTAGGACATGCATATAGATAAATCTGAGTTAACAACAAATGATTATGTCATTTATGTTATTCTCTTTCTAACAGGATTGCCAAAATTACATCGACTGATATTGCAACACTCTCTGCTCTGGTGGGAACACCATTTGCCAGTCGTAAGCAAAGAGACAGTGTGCCTATGACCCAGACAGCAATTGGCAGCTTTTATACAGGATCTTTTCTAAGTTATCAGGTATATGATTTTCTTTTTATGACATTGTAAGGCTTAGTGGTGGTACATTCAATACCCTATCATTTTTGTACAGTTTAACTCTTAACCCATTACCACACAATCCCTACTTTTGACGACCCTGAGAAAGAAGCCTTTAGAAAACATTGTGGGAAAAGAAGAAAATGCAGGTAACCAGCATTTTCTCCTTTTCCCACAATGTTTTCTACCCTTTCCAATTCAAAATTCAGTTTTTGATTCACATTCATTTTGTCGTCTGCAAATGCTTTGAATTTGGACTAGTGCAAAATTTTCTCGTTTGGTAAAGAGTTACTGAACAACTAAATTTTAGAATAGCCAAAACTGAAAGCATTTGCAAGTGTGGCTCCTATGAAGTAGTGCCAACAAAACATAGGATATTAGCAATTGCCTTCAAATGTAATTTGATAAATATCAGGGCGAGTCCCTGTCTTTCACAAACACATCTTGAAATAAAGTCATGCATCCACAAACAGACCATATTTTGTTAATGTTTTTGAATAAAGATGTTGGTATACAAGTAGATAAAATCGTATATGTCTTGACTTTACGAATAAGTCTCTCCACATGGATCCTATGTTTTGCTATCTTGGATGTCATATTTGTCTCAGAATATGTCATTTGTTGGGTGGCACTGGTAAATGGTGGAATATTAAGTTTCAAACCAATGTTTTTTAGCTCTGTTTCGATATTAAATCCTTTGTCAGCCATTACAGCATCACCGTCTTGTATATATCCAATCTGTTTTAAGTTCTTCAGCAATTTATAAAATCCTGATCTTTCAGTTAAAACTTTGTCAGATATAGACCCAGTATAAAGCTCAGATATAAACAAAAGGCTACCATTAGGGTCACAGCCTATCAAACCTTTCAATGTGGTACTTGATTTATAATCACTGTATAACTGACTTTGAAGCCCAAGAGAACATGGAGTTTGAGTTTTCAGTTCTGTACCATCAATTATAATCAATGATGTTGGAAAATCTGATTTGTATTCCTGTGGCATGTTTTTTATAATATCGTCTCTGTGAGGCCAGAGTGGTAGCTGGCCCAGTTTGGTGTACATTAGGTCAATCCATTTATCAAAAACAATACCAGCAGACTGTGAAGAAAGGCCAAATCTAGTGGCTAGATCCTTCAATCCGAATGCATGCCGGAGTCTACATATTGTCATGAATAGCCCATCAAAGTCTGGAAGCTTTTTAATGTCTCCTCTGCCGGTACCATAATCCATCATATCACTTCCAGGAAGGAGGAATGTCATTAGCCCTACAAATCGAAGATATGTAATTCCTGTGTAGTATCTAAACAGATTTTTTATGCTTTTCTCCTTGATCATGACTTGCTCCACTCCAAATGATGCCTTTCTTTTAGTTTCTTTAGTCAGCTTTTTGATGATTCTTTCTTTATTTAGCAGCTCCCTATTAGCCTGTCTAAGCTTACATTCTGTCTCCTCTAACTGACATTTCAGAAGTTTATTTTCCGCTGCTAGGGCCAACACATCCATTGCCTCTATCCCTGTAAAAGAAACCAGAAAAAGAACATGATCATTTACAAGTCTTTAACTTTTTATCAAACCACATTTTAGGTTGGTCAAACTTGTGAGCATTTGCAGACCACAAAATAGGTGTCAATGAAAAATTGAAATATGTTTTAGAAAGGGAAGAACACATTGTGGGAAAAGAAAATGGTGGTTTACCAACATTTTTCCTTTTCCCACAATGTTTTCATAACACTTCTTTCTAAGGGTCGATTAAAGTCGGGATTGTGTGGTAATGGGTTAAAGAATGTGTAGCTCAAATAATGGAATTCATATGCAAATAGGTGGAAAACATCATTGAAGAAGGGCATTGGCAGTTACCAGTACTTTATCCTTTTACAAAATGTTTTCAAAAGTCTTCCTCTCATTTTAAACTTGGAATTAGTTTGGTAAAGGGTAAGTGATTTTTCTCTTTTCAGAATGATGAAGTAGACAATATTACAGTTCCTGTATCTCACAGATGTGGAATAGTGTCTGTATGTAACAAATCTCCAATTTCACTTCCTGAGGAATTTCACTTCTTGAGAACAGATTCATATTGTAATAACTCAAAAGATTTAGAGAAGAACACCAGAAATCAGGCAGAATCACAACTATGGTACAAAGAGAGAAAAAAGAGATTAACTGCATCAAATTTTGGAAAAATTTTGTCAAGGAAAAAACTGCCAAACAATCCATTTCTTGCCAGCATATTTAAGGACCGAAGTATTTCAACAGCTGCAACTGACTATGGCAAAAGACATGAAAGGGATGCAAAAGCAAAGTACATGAAGATATTCCCTTCAAGGCATCTCCATGAGTGTGGTTTTGTGGTAAACAATGAGTTTCCTTTTCTAGGGGCAACACCTGATGGAATTTTGTGTGAAAATGGACAAAGTGGAATAATCGAGATAAAGTGTCCATATACTGCAAGGAACTCTACAATTGAACAGGCTGTTGATGACAAAGAGATAATTTTCCTGCGTAAGAATTCCCAAAACATTATTGCTGTCAATAACGCACATCACTACTATGCACAGATACAAGGACAGCTGATGATAACTGGCTGTGATTTCTGTGAGTTTATCGTGTTTACACAGAAAGACATATTTACACAAAGAGTTCTCCCAGACATTGCATACATGAAGTCTATGTTACACAAACTTGCTACATTTTATAAGGATTTTGCAAGCCCTTACCTACGTTCAGTACTGGCTCAAACAAATTTACATCAAACAAATTGTGAGACATCCTAATAAATCAAAGATTAGAAAAAGGGATTATACGGCCATATGTAATGTTCAAATGCATTGGCGTTGAACAAGCTTGAAATTTTATGGTATGTGAGAGTGTTCTTTTTCAATACACAAACACTTAAAAAAACACTGTGTCATAGGGAGAAAATACTCATCTGAAGTGATTCTTGATTTTTTCTGAGCAAAACTGGAATCCAAATCTCTAACATGTTCATGGATTGTATGGTGTTTAACCCATTACCACACAATCCCTACTTTTGATGACCCTGAGAAAGAAGCCAACCAGCAACTTCTCCTTCTCCCACAATGTTTTCTACCCTTCATAAAACAAATTTCAAATTTTTAGTCACCTTTATTTTGTCGTCTGCAAATGCTTTCAATTTGGACAAACCTAAAAATTTGTCGTTTGATAATGAGTTAATGTAGTTTTCGACATTTTTTCAGTTATATTGTGTCAGCCAGTGCATCTATACATGCTTTCCTGGAATATCTTTCAGCAGTATCCCGTGCAATATGCTTTCCAAGCAACTGGCTGCCACATAACTATTAACCCTGATCATGCTATTTGCAACTCAAGGGCCTTCTGTGGACAGTGTAGATAAATATCTGACAGCACAACACATGCAGTCTGATCTTGGATCTTTAGTGTCAAACAAGGAGATATTTATCCCCAAAGGAATAAAAAGCAATGTTTGTGTTTTTACTATCACCTAGAACCTTCATTGAACTTATGTTGAAGGTTAAGGGATAAGCAAATCTAGTATAGTAGCATCTGGAATTACTACCTTTGTGTCAAAATTCAAGAATTTACTCATACATGTACTTACATCTATCTTCTGTTTGGGTAGACACAGATCCTGGATTCATATCATCACATGATGTTCTCTGCCTGTAACTGTAAGTGAAAATAATTATAGTAGTATTAATTGAATCTGATTATACTAATTTATAACATAAATGAATACTTTCAGGCACAGCCTTGTTTGAAATACAGTTTACCTTTTTACCAAACATATACTTAGTCTCTGTATGAACCCAAGAAAGACAGATTTTGAAAACATTTAATAAACCAGACTATAAAGATGTGAAATCAATGAAATAGGGAAAACCAGTTTAACTATTTTACCAAACAGCACACTGTTTTCCTTGTACAAGTTGAAAGCATTTGAGAAGACAAATTTAGTTTAACTAAAGTAATGCAGCGTGTCTTTGAAAGGATAGACAATGTTGTTACCTGCATTTTCTCCTTTCCCACAATATTTTCAAAAAAGTCTCTCCTTGGGGTTGATGAAACTCAGGGTTGCGTTGTAAAAAGTAAAAAACGATGCAGAATTGTGCATTATCTTATATATTTGTTGCTGTAAAATGTGAAAATAAAGTTATTACATTGTAACAAATATTTTACCTCTTATCAGTTTCATTGTCCTCAAATACAGATGTTAAGCGCATAGTCTTATTTGCTCTGATATTCATACATCTCTCTCTTGGTCTCTTTCTTGCTGGTGTACACTCTGTCCCATCTGCTGGTATGGGGTCTGGATATTCCTTTGTGGGTCCATTTCCACCAATAAAGTGCTGAATTAACGAGAAGAATGCATATATATACTTATGAAGAACGAGCAAACTAATAAACACAACTGATCCAATATCTTCTTATATTAATTGAAGCTGTCAAGTCCAGGTGAATACAAAGTCATTTGTATCGTAATGGATTCATGTATATCTACACTGCATCTCACAAAGGAAATTCTGACAGGTTTTGTCACAATGAACATCAGATGAACATTTCATTCAAAACCCAAGTGCTGTGCTGTACCATAAAGAAGCCCAATACAGCCATTTAGCTCTTTACCACACAATCCCGACTTTTAACGACCCTGAGAGAGAAAGCTTTTGAAACCATTGTGGGAAAAGGAGAAAATGCTGGTAACCAGCATTATCTCCTTTTTTCACAATGTTTTCTATCCTATCCAAACGTAATTTCAAATTTTCAATCACATTCATTTTGTTTTCTGCTAGTACTTTCAATTTGGACAAGTCCAAAATTTTGTTGTTGGTAAAGAGTTTAATTATTTCTCTTGACTCATTACCAAACGACAAAATTTTAGACTGGTCAAAATTGAAAGCATATGTAGATGACAAAATAAAAGTTACTAAAATTTTAAATTTGTTTAGTGAGAGGTAGAAAACATTGTGGGAAAAGGAGAAAATGCTGGTTACCAGAATTTTCTCCTTTTCCCATAATGTTTTCTAAAGGCCTCTTTCTCAGGGGCGTCAAAAGCAGGGATTGTGTGGTAATGGGTTAAGTAACCTAGATCTGCTGAGAAGTGCCACAAACTGGAGAAGGTCAAAAGGGTCCAGTCCAGAACGACCCGAAATGTATACGGCGTTTTGGCACTGGGTCGTTTTTTAAGTAGACCATCCCCATCAACAATTAAATCTAATAATGTTGGCTTTCACAAACAAAATACCAGAATGGATCCGATTTTAGACGACATATTTTAAGTGTAGGTACACCATCTAAAAGGATGATGGAAATTACTTGCTCCATTACCAGTAGATCTAGTTTGTCTGGTTGTGATTGGATATTTTACACCAAATTTCTATCGTATAGAAGGGTAATTTAGTTCAAAAAATACCATGAATAAACAGGTAGTATAGAAAATAAACTAACCTTTGAACAGACAGCCCTGTTTTTATCGATTTTGTCGATGTTTAACTGATGATGCGGTCTACCACAAGCTTTTATCCAACGTTTACATTTAGATAAATCCCATCTCGGCTTCGGAAACAATATCAATCGTCCTCCTTGTAGCCTCTCTGGATATCGAACGTCAGCGTTACACGTTCCCCACGCACATCTTTTAACCATTTTCTGAATTACAAGCCTTTTTTCGAAAAATAAATCTCAACTACCCAATGTTTCACACGCAAAGTACGGGTTATTTGTGAGCCAAAATGGCGGCTAGTAACGCGGCGCATCGGGCCAAATAAATGCGATGACCTGATTGGTCAAATATCGATTCCCACGGATCCATGTATACCGAGACAGCGTACCCAAACTTTGTAGAGTTTTAGTTCAACCATTTTGTGCAAAACCGAAGGAAATAAACCCAGTTAAACTCATTTTTTATCAGGCAAATGATTTATACGGTGGCACTCAAATATGTAATTTGAAATGGCATATTAAATTACATTGGGCGAGGCTATCGATCGTTGAGGTACTTATTTTTGATTGAAAATTACGGAATCCTGTTTCCGCCATCCACTTTTCGACCTACGAGGAACTCGAAAAGTAGAAATTAGGCACACTAACTTCCACTTTTCTAGCAAAAAAGTTACCTCGAAAAGTCGAAAAGTTGAAGTTTTGACCTGACAATTGTCATAAAACTTTCCACTTTTCGACCTCACGTTTGTCTAGAAAAGTAGAAATTAGGAAGCACTAACTTCCACTTTTCGCCTTAAAATGCTAGGTCGAAAAGTAGAAAGAGGAAGTTTTTCACATGACAATTGTCAATAAAACTTCCACTTTTCGACCTAGAAAAGACAAAGTCGAAAAGTTGAAAAGTAGAAAAGTCGAAAAGTTGAAAAGTCGAAAAGTGGAAGTTAGCCGATTAAAACTTCCACTTTTCTATAGTTAGGACTAATTTTTCGCAGGATAACTTGGCCGCGTTATTATTTTAAATGTACACCGGTCAAAGGAAGATGGCGGGAGCGAATGGTAGAGGTTAAATGTACACCGAATAAGTCTGATGTCAGCCATAATACGGCAACTCCCTAGTTTTCATTTTAAACCCGCCCTTATCGCATTGCTACGTCCTTCAGGGAACAGACTTTAACAGTGTACACATTATTAGATGTATTGAAATCATGTGGCCTGCAACACGCGAAAAGGGGCATACGGACATTTGCTTAAAAGGTCGTTTCGTATGAGGCCGCGCAGTTCGCCACTTTCCGTATATGTAATTTTCAATTTAGCGCAAGTCTACTGTGGCACAAAATCTAATGTGGTCTTAAAGTGCCGTGTCGGATCAGCCTGTGCAATCTGCGCAGGCTGATCCGACATGACCCTTTATGGAAATGTCGGAATGCCCTTTTTTCGCATATTGCAAGCCATATATAGTTGATACTTTGGACACTGATTAGTCTTTAAAGTTTAATGGACCCATTTCACCAAAAATCTTCCCTGAAGATTGAGTTTCGATCTCAAAATGTGGCTTGATCGCCGCTGATCGCAAGTAATCGGCTGTTGAACGCACCTTGGTCTTCTGTAGTCGCACAAGGTCGAGGGAAAATATCCCCAAAAAAGATCGAAACTAGGTTTTTGATATGTCAAAAAACTAAGCTGCGACCTGTGCGATCTGGAAAATCTCAGATAGATTGCCGAAAGATCGTCCGTTAAACCATTTTTTTAAAGGGATCTTATCCAATTCAGATTTACTTTGAGAAAACCTGCTATAGGCGAAAATTTTCAACATGATTAGCCTGCACAATTCCTGCAATCTGACCAGATCGAGATGGTCCCTTTCCATGAAATCATGAAATGATACTACTAGACATTACTCTACCGAAATACCAACGCGGCAGATTCGGGGAGGTCATATGATGTTAATGTAACAATGGGGAAAATATCGAGTTCCGAGGACAGAAATCCGTAATCGAGTTCGGAGAACATAAATTCATAATCGACTCCGATCAGCATCATAGATAGGCCTACATCGACATTTTTATTAACCTTGGAAAGATTATGAAGGACCCCGGTGCCCACACCAAGCCAGTGTTCGAACCAGCGACCCAGATGTTAACAAGTCACACATTTTAACCCATTACCACTTGATTCCTGTTTTTGACACCTTTGCAAAATATTATTTCGGAAAACATTATTCGAAAAGGAGAAATAGCTTTTTACAAACTATTTCTCTCACAATGTTGTCTACTCAATATTACACTTAGATTTCAATACACACTTTGGAATGTCGTCTGCAGTTTCTTTAAATTTGGAGTCTTTTATTTCTTGTCATCTCGTAATGGGTTGAACGTTGTTTGAAAATGTCAAATTGGGCGCACGCTTAACGCGCAGTTCCTGACTAGATTTGTGTAACTATAAACTCGGCCCATAGGCGGTATCGGATAACGATAGACGTCAGACTTAAACAGTGTACATGTATACTTATTCGGTAGACGTTTAGCCTTCACCGGGACAAAATAGGCGACAGGAATTTTTACCCTGAACTGGCCACCGTTCTATACCGTGTATTTCACGTAGTATATCAGGGGCGGTAACCAGTCTATTTTTACCCCTACACCGGCTCCAACATTATTCGGTGCTGATAAACAAACATCCCGTGATAACCAGTCCTAACTAGAAAAGTGGAAGTTTTAAGGCTAACTTCCACTTTTCAACTTTTCGACTTTTCAACTTTTCGACCTTGTCTTTTTTAGGTCGAAAAGTGGAAGTTTTATTGACAATTGTCATGTGAAAAACTTCCACTTTTCTACTTTTCGACCGAGCATTTTAAGGCGAAAAGTGGAAGTTAGTGCGTCCTAATTTCTACTTTTCTAGACAAACTTGAGGTCGAAAAGTGGAAAGTATTATGACAATTGTCAGGTCAAAAACTTCAACTTTTCGACTTTTCGAGGTAACTTTTTTGCTAGAAAAGTGGAAGTTAGAGAGCCTAATTTCCACTTTTCGAGTTCCTCGTAGGTCGAAAACTGGATGGCGGAAACAGGATTCCGTAGAAAATAGCTTCTCTCGCTCATACCATTTTATTGGCGAAATGATACAAATTTGCCAACTGACCTTGGGCTTTTTCGATCCAAAACCAATTCGTTCCATGGCTTGTTCGTCCTATGATTGCACGCTACTCCATTTGATTGCTCATGAATATCTATAGATCGAGGTAATAGACCATTTGCCAAATACCGTTACTGACGCGTCACCACGAGTTACTTCCCTTTCCACCCGACAATTTTTCCCAATCCTGTATATACCCGAATAGTGAAAGTGTCATATTTTTTAAATGGATTACACCCTACACGCGATAGTTAGTTTCATCAATTATCTTTTTCGAAGACACACACAAAAAAGAACTGTTGTTTTATCAATGTTTTATCAATTTTTCGGTAGACTTCAGAGAGTAAAGCGGTATCATAAGCGCTGTCCTGTCTCATGCCGGGCGTGTTGATAGAGCTTTTTGTATCCAGACTGCATTAACCCTTTGGCTACCAAGCGCGACTCAATGACGTTTTGCAGACAATATAGATTCAGATCACACCAGGAAGAACGTGCAGTCTGATCCTAGATCTACACTTTCCGATACGGAGATATTTTTCCTCGAGATATTCCTTTGAAATAACTTTTGAGGTTTTACTATCGGCTTTAAAAGTGGCATTTATTTAGTAAGATAAGGTTTATCTTAAGATAAACAAATGCCCCCTCCATTCCTAAAGAAATCAGTGCAAATATACCGTTTAAAGTGGGAACTGTTAATCCAGGTTACATAATAATGCATTTGAAAAAAAAAAAAATGTTCGGGCAGAAAAATGTATCTTTTGGCGCCAGTAATTAGAACAGACTTACCCTCCGTCACAGCTTTTAACAATTCCAAACCTTTACAAGTGATCAACGTAAGACTAAACGGGATAAACACTTAATTATGACACGTGTGTATTAACTAGTCGATGCCTAAAAAGAACACAAAAGCTTTTCATATACATGTAGATCATCCCCTTTGACGGAGATCAAACGTACACCCAGCTAACCTTTGACTAGCTTTTCAATGAAAACAAGTATAGCACGTATTCGCCTCCTGAAAATGAATCTCTAACATCTTTTCTTCTAGAGGGAATGGAAGGTTTGAAATTTGAATTAAACTTTGTTATTACGATAGTCAACTTATAAGGTAGTTCAAACAGGAACATGGCAAACATGCAACTATACAGATTTTTAAAATGTTGTTTCAAAGTTAAGATTTTTGCTATAAATTCAAAATGTTTGATGTCCCAGTTTTTTGTTAGTAGACTGTCTGTCTTTTAACAGATACTGGAACGATTTTTTGGAAAAATTATCACATTAATAGTTTAAATAAATCAAACCACAGATTCCTGGACTTCGAGCCTGTACGTTACAAACTTAGCTACAGAATTACGAAAACATTGGTTGAATAATCAGACATAAAATTAGGAAAGGTCTACTGCAGGTATATTGATGTTATCCCCCAACACCCCATCTTTTATAACACCGAATCTTTCACCAACTCTTTACGAAACAAAAATTTGAGACTTGCCCAAATTTGAAGTCTTTGCAGATAACCATTTGAATGTGGCTTAAAAATGAAATTTTCTTTAGGAAGGATAGGAAGGAAAAAGGAGAAAAGGTTGGTTACTAGAACTTTAACCCTTTTCAAAAACATTTTTTAAAAACTATATTTCTAACGGTCGTTAAAAACATGGGTTATGTGGCATAGGGTTTTAAATAGTTACTGCGAATGTTTTCACCCGACGACAACACTTTGGACTCGTCCAGATACTTAGCATATGGAGACGATTGAATAAACATAGGTCAAATGGTTGTAATTGTCTTTGAAAAAGTAGAAAAAAAATATTGTTGAAACAGGAGAAAATGCATGTTGCAAGCCCTTCTTTTTTTTCCTCAAATATTTTCTCTCATACTTTGAAAATTCGTTTTTTCACAGATGTTTATGAACTACATATTGATTACTTCCACTTTTCGGTTTTTTGAAAGTGTGTGTGTGGTGGGGGAGGAATGTGAGACAAATAACAGGCAACAACAACAACAACATCATCTTTATTCACCCAGTAATGTTATAACATTAAATATGGGGTTAGATATACATATAAAAGTGGGGCAAATCAGCACGTCTGCCCCCTTTTTACACGGGTCGCTCGAAATACTTTGGTAAAAGGTTGATTAGCTGTTTAGTGTCTTCATAAAGACAGGGACAGTCCATTTAGTGATTTTAAAGTACTATCATCAAACATCTTTGTTGTACCTCCAGGCATGTACCTATTGACGAATAAATTCATGTTATAGATCATGAACAAAAAGAACGTGGCTTCAGATCAAATTTCAGACCTTCAATAACTTCTTTTAAGCTTCATTTTGAGTATAAAAAATATCTAATGAAGTCTTACTAAAAGAAAATGGGTGAAGGGTTAAATCGGTGTTCCTTTGATCTCGGTATCGCACTGCAGAGTGAGTGACCTTTAGAACAGCTGTATTGTACTTGCTTCTTACAGATTAGCACACACGTGTCACATTAAATTGACTCTTCTTATCTTTTGTTTCATATTAATTTACCCCTTTGGTGATCATTAATGGTCAGGATTATGAATTTTATACAGGTTTCAGAGGCTAAGTCCGTTCTTAGTCTCTACATGCTCTTTATCTAAATACGATTTTATAAAATGCATATTTTATCTGTTTGTGATTTTCTTTTTCAAAGGCAATTATCATGAAATATGTTTGAATTGTGTTAGAATTGATTTCCATAGATTTCTTGCTATGTCATTTTCTTTTCAGTTATGTCATTTTCTTTTCAGTTATGAATTTGTTCAAATTTAAAGGATTTGCGAACGGGACATACGGCATTTGTTTCTGAAATAATGCTTTGATTGTCCGGTGTCACGTGATACTACTGGTGCGCCGCTTACGATAAAATGGAAATATCGCTTATCGTCTATTGATTGTAATGTTGGAAATTGAATGTAAAAGGCTAGAGGTATTTCAAAATTATAGTTTTCAGGAACAAACTTAATTTTGTTCGATATATCAACAGGATTTTTCTCTCTATTCATCATGCATCCTACTGTCAAGGGGCGTTACTCCAGCTTCTTCCTCATGATCAAAAGGAAACCACTTATACAAAAATAAACCAAACTTTGTCATGAATACTCTCCCTTCAACCGAAAAGGTATTCATTTGCTAAGTGGGTTGACTTTTTTAAAAGCCAATATCTGAACAATATGTCTTTGTTTCTTTCAAACTATTCATTCCACACAATGGGTTTCCTTGACAAATACCACTTCAGCGTTTTCAACGCTTTGATTTTTTGGGGGAGGGGGGGGCTTTTAATATTGTTCACCTAATTGAGCTTTTACAGATTATCGGTATTTGTAAGGCGTAAAAACCCTTTATACACTTTATTTGGAACAGACTGAAACACCACTGTTGTCCCTTTATTGTACATTTATTGACAAACCTAAGCCTTTACTGTTTGTTTCCATTAAAAAAAAAATAGTATATGTCCGGTGCCTATGTCTACCCAAGGAGGGAAAAACGAACCTTAACTGATTGTGTTTTTTGCCATTCCATCTCAAACACAATTAACCTGTAAAAATTATAGGTGGAGGTGATGACCTTTTATATGGCCACACGAAAAAGATGGTTCCATAGGTAGTAACAGACTTGTACCAAGGTTCCACATTAATCATCAAATCATTATATCATTATATCTGATAAAACAGTGCAGCAGACGCGACTGCGGTCTAACTTTCAAGCAGAGCTACTTTTGACTACGAACCGCACGACACGGAAATATTTTCTAGTGGTGCGACACCATAAACTGTCGGCGACAACAGTAATTGTTCTGAACCCAATGCTAACCGTTAGATTGGTTGGGCAATTTGTCAGCCAATTAGATAACCAGTTTCAAACTAGAATAATTTTAAGATTGGTTGAATAGACTCGTGGTATTTCTTGACAATATCTACACACTCTTCACAACCAGGTTGATTTCGTACCTACATTTAACATCGTCTGTATTGAGGGAGGGAGCCATGTTCTACCCATACAAAGACAAATACAACCACTTCCGCATCCGCATCCACATTTAATGTGTCATCTGCGAATATATTCAAATTGTGCATGCTTTAAAATTTTGTCGTCTGCTAAGAATTGATAGCAGGCCTATTTGTCTAAGTTGAGGTTTGTCAATGATCATGCATTTATGAAAACATTATTGTAAACTTTTATCCTGTGATTATCGTACGAAAAAAAAAATCCGCCTTTATTACCAAAGCTGTTACATACATTAAGCGACAAACGTACAGTTCTTGTTCTGAGATCGCCATTCCACGTACGCTGCACGGTCGATCACATGCCCGTCATAGATGTAGGCCTTTAGATTGACAACTTTCGAAGAACAACCTTTGATAAAACGTAGTCTCGATCATAAGATGCTAGTGTGATATTTCTTTATATTTGCACCGTACTAGAGGAGACCAAACAAACAGTCAGTTACAGGTTGTTTTACTTTCTAAATATAGAATTAGAATTAAAATCGGAATGAATTGTGATTAAGAACCTTGGTCTTTCAAATTTATTATTAATAGAGGGACAATCTAGTAATGTAAAGCTGTAATGCATACAAATAGACATCAAATCTACCTGGTGATATTTCTTCATATTTGAACTTTTCATTGTGTACCGTACCAGAGGCGACCATTGATTATGGAGATGGAAACATTTTCGTTTTGAAACAAAGTTTTGACTGTGGCTTTGTTTCGTTACTAATTTTGATTCGTGATAAATTTATTCAGATAAAATTCTCGCCGTTCTTTGGATTGTTAAAAACTTCCATAAGATTTGCCTGTTAGATTCAGGTTTGACTTTTTGCATTCAAGTTTTGTTTGTTGGTTGTGATAAACCTAGAAGTAAAGTGCTTCATCCACTTACAAGTATATGTACATTACCATACAATGGCTCAGCGATCTTCCAGAGGTAAAGCTTTGGTGGATTACAAAAAGATGCACGAAGGATCGGCGGATGAACCTGATTCTGATAGTTGCGGGGAACCAGTCACGGAAAAGGGAGGTAACTCTAAGGTATCACCTGTTTCAGAGGAAAAACTGAAACTACAGTTGGAAAAGTCTCAGTTATAAGCTCAATTTCAAAGACTTAAGAATGAAGAGGAGATAAGACGGCAAGAAGTGGAAATAGAAGACTTCAGACGTCAGGTGGGGAAAAAGAGCGAGCTCTTAAATCATCCACAGCCAGTAAGACCGTAGCCGACAAAGGTACAAGATTCCTTGCGCGTTGATCGAAAATTGTCAAATAAAGCCAAAAAGGAGACTGGCGCCCAGGATTTACTGTGTGATGAAGACGATTCTGACAGTCAGGACGGTTGTGACAGCCCTATGAGGCAAAATCAAGAGAAAATGGAGTGTAAATCCGGTATTTATGCAAAGTCATCCGAATCAGTATTGAATCCAATGTATAACCCACACGCGCATCTTAGGTTTGAGTTTGTCAACAATGCTTTAAAGGTGGGTATTTAGAATTTTTACATCTCACCAAATTAAAAAAAATATATAGATCACTGAAATTCATATGAAAAAATAATACAAATCATCAATAATTAAGATTTATAAAATTACAAAAAAAAAATTTTTTTTTTTAGACTTTTATTAGGCACGTCAACTGGTTAGTCCAAATATTTAGACGTACACATGCTTGTTTGCCGTTCAACATTTATTTTTTGGACATTTCACATTTTACTTTTCTTTTGCATGTTACGTCTAAACGGGCCCTACTTAGTTCTATGTAGCAAATTTGATTTCCTAAAATCCGGGATAATGGTGAAAAAGCACGCAAGTAAACATGATAAATAACTTAACTGGATACAAATTTACTTTTCTGACTCTGAAAAAGGGCCACATTCATGATATATTCATCTTGAGTTCAATCGTGTAACTTTTTCAACACAAAAGCCGCCATGTTTACAAGCATATTTCGGGTTATATAAAAAAACGAATTTCCGAACGATTTTTTAACGAAATCCGATTAGCGCCCCCCCCCCCCCCCCCCCCCCCCCCCCCCCCGCGCACGGATTGTAACCTTAGATTTGGCAACCATTTTCTGAAGTTCTGTTTACCAAAATTATTTCTAAAACCTTAACATAAATTAATGTGAAATGCCTGTATAATCATAGTCCCTACTTGAATCATGTATATATTCAACGATAACAACATATTCAGCCTTCGGTCTTGTGCGAGAAGCTGAATTTAGACATGGGAAACCCCGGCCTCATTGCGTGGCTTTATATATCCATTGGACAGTTCATGAAAAACATACTGTATACCAGAACTCAAGTAAAATGCTTCCTATCACCAGAAGTAACTGTTTGCATAATATAAATGAACTGTTCAAAGTCAATTAGCTCAGTTTTTGAAGCGCGATGAACGGGACGGACGGATACATGTAAAATTTAACGTCTATTGGTCTTCTCTTGACAGCAGCACTAGAATACCAGAAAGTAAAAAAATACACTTTTTGCAGTATTTCTGCTCGAGCAAATTTGTACGAAAATCAAGTGGAATTGAAATTCATGTAATAAATTTTGGCTACACGCGAAACCTCACGCCAAAAAAAAAATAGTAAAGTGTCATTTTTTTTCGTTGTCTCGTGTGAAATGACAGTTATGCAGTAACTTGACACCCTTATTGATATTATCTTTCTCAAATTATGCAGAAATACGTATCCATAAATTTACAGACATGAAAAATTGATTGGTGCAAAAAACGCAGAAACCCATGACACAACAGAATGTTCCGTTAGACTCGGCCCGGTCAGAGACTTCAGACCGTCTTTTCAGCTTTTTAATTACTTTAACAGAAAATTTTCATAATTATCTTGATCTAACAGACTTGTTTTGCTGCAAATCATAAATATGCAATTTAGAATCATTATTGTCCAACCCTCTATTATGAACTTAACCACAGATTTACAGCTCAGGGGTTAAGTGTGCCCTGAGCGGAAATACCGGTTTCGGTTCTTTCTATCAATTTATTAGCAGCTGTGAAGAAGGACTAGGAATTTTCTTCGAAACTACTTTATCATAAATCACCTGAAAATATTCAGTGTCGTATTCAGAGGGTTTCATTGCTATGGAACAGCTGTGGCGTGCAAAAACTCCCATGGCGTATCCATGACGGTATAAGTTCTCCGTGTCGTATTTTAGTAGGACTGGTTGGAAATATTCACTCTCAGTAATAAGAGCGAGTGGTCTGGAAAAACGTCATAAAATACCACTAAAACCGACCTTTCTTTTAAAAATATGCATACGGTCCTGTTTTGGTTGCAGTTCCTAAATAAACAACAGTGAAACTATTGTCTGCATTTAAATAAGGGGTTCGTCAAAAAAGGTGACGTCTTTCACTTCATTGTGCCTAAGAAAACTGGGATGCATTTAGGATTCAAAAACATGCACCCCCCGAAAACACATCGATCGACGATAGATCTCATTTCTCTTTAATGAAATGAAGCTTTTCAACACTTTCCAACGTTAAAGTTTACTTAAAGAGTTGGAGCCTTACTGTCGTACGTTCATTTATGTCCATGTCTTTATCTACGTAAAATAAGGCCATGCACATAAAACATCATAAAATCCGATATGTAACACTCAACCAATAATTAAAGAAATTTATCATTCTATTTAACACACAACATCCAAAAAGTATCAGAAACTCGGGTTGGACGGGAATCCGGCGAAATCGATTCAGAAAACGTGGGAACGAACTAGATTTGGGACGAGTTACTAGGACAATTCTCTCGACGTTTCTTTTATTTATGAATAGTCTTAAAACTCGATAACCGTCTGTAATGGACCATTAAACCATTCAGTACTTCTTTCTGGGCAAAATTATATTTGTGAATGAGGGTTGCCCCTTTCTGTAACACTTTAATGGAGGTAAAGGAATTTCGTTTAAAGAATTTCGCTTACTTGCCGTTAACCCGCGATAACTACACATTTACATACCGGTTTTACTTCAAAAATAGGGTAGTGTGAAATAGAAGCGGATTTAACTCATAAAACGTAAGTGTTTTACAACCAAGTCTTTAATATCGGTTCAATATTGATTTATCTTGTTACCGATACCAGTTTCATTGAGCATTTTGCATTTTAAGTATCCAAATTTGTTGCTCAAACAGCGACAAGATTTGATGTCGGAGTTTGCTAAAGGAACCTATGAAGGGCCCGATAAGACCCTACGTACACGATGAATGTCAAAATGTGAAATAACGTACGTAGGGTCTTATAAATAGGACTAGTCAACTGGTATGATGGGAGTCGTGGCCATCTCCCACCATACCTTACAATTCAATGTTAGTAGGTTTCTAAATAATTTTTTAGTACTCTAAAACAAAAGATGTTTCATATGCCTAACAAAAATTGTATTTTTTGTAAAGTTGTTCCATCACTTGAATGTGGCCTTATTAAGAAAGAGAGAGAGAGAGAGAGAGAGAGAGAGAGAGAGAAAATCAGAAATCGGGCTAGAAAAACATGAAATAGATGTAAGTATGTGTGTGTGTGTGTGTGTGTGTGTGTGGGTGAGTGGATATGCGACTATGGAGTAAAGAAACTGGAATCTTTCAAAATTTTTATAGATATTTAATAATATTACTACCTGTACACTATACTGGCAATAGGAGACTTTGATAAACATGTTCTACAATTGTCATGTGACATTTGTCAATTTCATGTGTGTTTGTGCATTTATGAATATTCAAGGTTAAGTTTAAAGTATTTTTAAAGCCGATCATTGAGGGTATTTTTTGTTTATTCCTACAGTGATAAATATATTTCTTAAGTTCTAAAAGTAGCCTGTCTAATGGTACGTTTGATGTACGTGTGCCTAAAAGTAAAGTTCGACTATCAATTTGCAGTGTATGGTCAAAAGTACTTAAAATTGTTGCTATATTATTAATTAATGATTTGGTGTGTTCACAGTCATGAAATAAATGTAGAATAGTTTCTTCATATCGTTTACAAAATGTACATGAGTTAGTATCTATCAATTTCATTTTAAAAAGCAGAGAATTTGTTGGAATTATTCTATGTATTATTCTTGTTTGAAACCACTGTGTATAAGTGTCTTTTGTGCATTTAAACACATTTCCATGAACTTGCTTCCAATCTATATTTATGTTGTTATATAATGAGTCCCACTTAACTCTGCTCGAAGGTATTTCATCGTTGTGTGTCAAAGTGTTATAAACATGTTTATTTATGTTACTTTTAGTAAGCATATGAAAGAAATAACAACTAATAGAAGGATTATGACATCCTTTTAAAGCATCCTTTTTAATCAAAATGTGATTTTTTGAAAGGAAAGTTTTAACTGATGTTGTAATGCTATAGAAATTTTAAAAAATCACTTTGTTTCTAGTCATTGTTTTTATGTCCAACCAATTTTTAAAACTTCCATCTACATTTAACAAGTCCTTTACATATCTTATACCACAATCGTATAATATTTTGTTATAAATATGCTTAGAATCTACCAAAATATTGCTATTAAAAAACAGAGGCATGTTAACTACATTCAGCAATTTTGTAAAACTACATTTAGAGATAAATGCCATAAAAGATTTTAAAACATCGATCCAGAAATCATTTCTTATGTTGGTAATAATTTTTTCACAGTACATCATTCCAAAATTAAATATTTGTGTGTGTCAATTACATTATTCATGAATTTATGACAACTTTTACCGCAAGCAACTAGTTTTCTTATCCATTTAGTTTTCATACTTTTATTATAGTTATTGACATCAATCATGTTTAGACCTCCTTCCATATAATTTTTTGTGAAGACAGTTTGTTTAATTTTAGCAGTACCGTCCCATGCAAATTCGTAAAGTGTATTGTTCAGTTGTTTCATAAATTCATTCGTTGGTGATGGTAAACTAATAAATAGATGTGTGAGTAAAGGTAATAAAAGACTTTTGACTACAGTTATTCTTCCAATTGGTGTTAGTTTTCTTTCCTTCCAATAATTTATAATGTTCTTAATGCTTTTGAATTTGCTTTCAAAATTTAACTTTATCATTTTATCTAGATCGACATGGAACTCCAGTCCAAGAAGTTTAAATTTTATTTTCCCCCATGTTAATTTCCATTTCGTCTTGATAGATCTTGTACTATACTTCAAACTGCCAATCCATATAAGTTTTGTTTTGTCGAAATTAACTTTCAAGCCAGAAATATGTGAAAATTTTTCTAGTAATTCAAGAGTACTTTTAATTGATTTTTCAGAACCGTCTAAAAAGAGTGTTGTGTCATCAGCAAATTGTGATATGATATATTCTTCTTTTTTTATTTTAAGTCCTGTTATATTTCTATCGTGCTTTAATTTAATGTTAAGAATTTCGGTGCAAAGGATGAAAATATAAGCGGATATGGGATCACCTTGTCGACATCCCCTTCTGACTTTGAAATAATCTGAAAGAAAACCATTGATTTGTACGCATACCTCAGTATTGTGTAGAAATAATTTAATCCATTCTTTGAACATTACACCGAAATTAAAATATTCAAGCGTCTTTTCAATAAAATTAAATGATAGAGAATCAAAGGCCTTTTCAAAATCTATTAACATTAAAAGTCCAGGTATTCTATGTTCTTCACAATATTGCATAATGTCATAGACTAGTCTTGTGTTTTCACCTATAAACCTGTCTCTTAAGAACCCAGTTTGGTCGCTTGATATGATATGATCCAAAACGTGTTTCATCCTATTTGCAATACTCCCAGATGCAAGCTTATACAGAACATTTAAAAGAGTGATAGGTCTCCAGTTTTTTAAAAACTTTTTTGGTTTTTTATCTTTTGGTATGCAAGTTATAGTTCCTAATTTAACGTTTGGTGAAAAGGATCTAGAAATAAATGCGTGATTTAATGCTCTTACAACAAAATGACCTATCTTTTTCCAGAACACCTTATAAAGATTGGAAGTAAAACCACCCCCTCCTGGGCTTTTGTCATTTTTCATGTTTTTGAGTGCATGTGTTACCTCATTGTATTGTAATAGTCCTTCAAGTTCCTTCTTCTGCTTTTCGTCTAGCTTATTTGAAGTACAGTTTTTTAAGTCATCCTCTAAATTGACGTCAATCAAATTATTTGATTCATTATATAAAGTTTCATAATAATGTTTTGCTTCTTTAAGGATTTCCCTTTGGTCAAATAAGTGATTGCCATCCTCTGTTTCTATAAAGGGAATAGTTTTTGATGCAATATTTTGTTTTTCCAAATTACAGAAATATTTCGTCAGTTTTTCTCCTCTGTCGACCCAGTTTGCTCTAGACCTAATAAAAGAGCCATGTAGTTTTTCTTTTCGTAAGTTTTCTAACTCTGATTGTAATGAAGATAACCTATCTTTTTTCGTTTCATTTAGATTTGTTTCTAAAAAAGAAATTTCGTTTTCAATATGTTTTTCTCTCTGGTTTTTTGCTTTTGTTTTATAACTAGAAAATGAGATTGTTTCCCCCCGTATTTCCATTAACAAAATTTCCATAAAAAGTTGATCATCTATTATGAATTGTAACTCTGAGCGATCAATATTGATAATATTTTCTCTATTATAAACTGGTAAAGAGTATTGCAGGATAACATTATTTATTTTTTTATTAATGAGATTAACATATTCTATGTCATTTAATAATGAATTATTAAATTTCCAGTATCCTTTCCCATGTTTTTGATTAGAAAACTGTAGTTCAAGTACAATTATAGAGTGGTCCGATCTATAGCTTATGTCTATATCACAATTTCTGAGTAAAGGAATTAAACTTTTTGTCGTTAAAAAGAAATCCAATCTCCCTCTCTGTAAAGATGAAAAGCGTTTCCAGGTATACTTTCGAGTCTCCCCATGCAAATGTCTAAATGGGTCCATAAGTTCTCTTTCATTGATTGTCTTAATTAAAAGTTTTCTCGAATTGATGTTATGATTCGAATCTTTGTAGTTTTCATAGTCAATTGAGCTATCAAGAACAAGATTAAAGTCACCACATACAATGATATTATCCATTTTTCCAAAAGAATCAATATGACTAAAAGCATTTATAAAAAATCCAGGGTTATCAGTATTTGGTGCATATATATTTGCGAGTATAATTTGTTTATCGCTGTAGGATATATTGAGAGCAACAAACTGTCCATTAGTATCTTTTCTGCATGCCAAAACTTTGAGATCTGTACCTTTTTTTATCAAAACAGCTACTCCTTTTGAATTTGAACTACCATGACTAAAGAAACAATTTCCTTCCCATTCTTGATAAATTTTATTTTCAATTTCTTCAAAAAAGTGAGTCTCTTGTAAACATAAAATGTCAACGTTCTTTTCCTTAAAGAGTGTGAATATATCTAATCGTTTTTTAGTATTGTTCAGTCCACGACAATTGTAGGAACAAATTTTCAAACTACCTATATTCGGTCATCAAAAGCATCAGAGTTATTAATATATCATCATTTTTAATTTCTCCATTGTAACCAGTATAGTTTACCGTTAAATGCATTGTATGGGTGAATGCTATGTTCGGGTGTTCTGAGTAATGTTTGAGTAGAAAGGATAAAAAAAACTGAAAGAGAATTTGTGTACATTGTGCGAGAGTGGATATTTCTGTATACACGTTTTTCTTTTACACAATACATTATTAGCGGATCTCAATCGTAAATTTGAAACCTAAAAACCGGGCCGCCACCCAAAAATTGGGTTTGACCTTCGGTCTGTAACTAGTTCAGGGAAGCGGTAGGAGTAAACATGTATGCCAAACACAGTGTCCTCAAAAGATGTCAAAATAGTTCTGCATAGCGAATCAAGGGGAACAAAAAACATTGAATGGAACTTACATGTACATAAAACAAAAACGTAAAAAAAAAAAGAGCCGAGGTCAACCTGCATGTATGTACTACTGGTCGACCACGGCACACGTTGTCCGTAAAAAAAAGTAATTCTGCATAGAAAAATAATGGAAACAATGAACAATGAATGGAAATCGTATGTACACAAGACAACGTACGGAGAAAATGAGCCGGGGTCAGCCTGTCCGTATGTATCGGTCGACCACGCCACACCTTGTCCACAAGAAAATGTCAAAATAGTTATATGGCAGAGTAAGAAAAAACAATGAACAGTGAATGAAACTATTATGTACATAAAACAAAAACGGAGATATAGAATAGAGATAGGAATGCACCCCTATGCAGGCCAATCATATCACACATTGCTTAATAAGAAAAAGTAAGTATAGCTCTGTATGGTAGAGTAAGACTTGCAATGAATGAAGACTAAATATTCAAAGAATGAACATGGTGCGACAGAATTAGACTGCAAGTATACGCAGACCGATCTTTTACAATCATAACAAAGTAGTTCAACATAGCAGAATAAGGATTACAATAAACAGCTTAATAACATTCAAATGTATATAAAACGAAAACGAAAGAAGTCAACAGAGGTCAGACTACACCGACATGCAGGCCGATCATAGGTTATATTTTCCGAAAAAAAGAAAATATATCTATAAATGGCTGAGTGAAGGTGACAGTAATTTGAATTCATATACATTAACAAAGACAGTGATTCAAAATCAAGCTACATGAATATGCAGGCCATGATCCACATTGTCTATAAATAAACTCTTCATAGCAGAATGAATGGTACAGTAACGGTAAATGGAACTCAAATGCACGTAAATTATAATCGGTCAAATTGAGCCAAGATCAGACTGCACTTACATACAGGCCGATCATGGGCCACACTGTCAAAAAAATTTTTGATGGTATTCCCTTAAAAGGCTACGTAGCCTCTTAAGCTATTTTTAGATTTCGTGCCAAAAATCAACAAAGCATTGTAGGAATGTCAAGTGACTGGCACGTGACTCATTACACTTAAATTCCCTATCTTTACAAACATGTAATAATTATTTTCCATAATGTCTTTTTCGGACTCTATGTTTGAAGCTTCTTCTGTGTATTCCCGTAGGTAAATGAGCGAATTGATCATCTAAAAATAGAATGTGTCTCCCGTGGGGTCAACCTGGGCCGTAGTAAATCAATAATTTTTCGTGTTGTCGGGCGGATTTCGACTACCGGGGTTTTATGAATGAAAATTAAAAGGCTTTAGGAATATTAATATGATTTTTTTGCACTTTTGAAAAATTTTCGTTCCAAAATCTGAAGGGCCACCTTTAATTAAGCTTTGACAAACTGGACCTTAAAATTTTCGTAGCAAGGGAGTTAGAAATAATATCAAAGAAACATATTAGTCCTGCAGAGAGATAAGGCAGGTTACAGTTTCTTAAAAGATTGATGTATCTAAATAATGCTTATGAATTTCCCATTTTGAAATCCTTGTATGCCGCTGTTTTGCGGGAGATTGAGTTAGATTGTAGGCATTGGGGTGATGCTTTTACCTACATTGAAATTACTGTTTTAGCCACAAGCTCACGTAAATTCAGACCCTCTGTAGATTTTTCTCACGGTAGTTCCAGCGCTCCAAAAACAGAATATAAGCTTTGGTTTTGTGCCAAATTTCAACGTTATATATGTTTCTTCAAGGAATCGCATACTATTCAGATTAATGGAAGACTATGGTTTGCAAAACATGTGTGTGCTTCTTGTTGGCAAAAAGACAAAAAAAGAGCTCAATCACCCAGAATATTCGACAGCCTGTCCCTGAAGCTGCCGATATGATTTTGACTTCCTTTTCTTTTAAGAAAAAAGGTAGACATGAACAAAAACAAATAAACACGCTGTATCCATACAAAACATGTTAAGAACCGGAAGGCATTACATAAAATTTGTTAAGCAAAAGGACTGCAGATAATAAAGGCCAGCGTAGCCTTTTTACTTTCGGCGTAAAACGTTTGAATTCTTTGCTGATTGATCTACTGGTAATCAAATCTCCGAATATTTAGTCTCAATCTGAGGTGCCGGTTCTGTCGGGCATCACCGATCTCCCTTTGTCTGGAAACTAGACAATTATTATCACTGCACATTGTGATGGCCAAAAAACAGTTCTTCTAAAGTATTAACTCCGGCACCCATGGCTGTACTACAGTAGTGTTAAAAAGGGCTCTTAGCCTATATGTGCAAATTGTGTGAGATATTTGGCCAAAGTTTAAGCAGTTAAAGTATGAATGTTGAATTTGTTTCACTTGTTAATTAAATCGCTGCACCTTCGCAACGCTGTCATTTTAATCTGAAATTCCTCCAGAATATATACAATTTTTGGGAGACTGGAAGTCTGGTGCCTACAAGTGTTATCTTTAGTTGTCATGGAAAGATAAGCTTAAACTTTTACATTATATGTTACATGGCATTTAATTTATTTTCAGATGCCCAAGTCAAGATTTTATCAGATTCCATAGCTAAATATGTCTCAGGAATTAATCACGCCGAGATTCATCCGTTACCCGGAATTAACATATTTCGTTTGACCAAACGCATTGAAAAAATTTCCAGTACTAGTATCTTCAAAATTCACTATTATTCATGTTGGAACTAATGGTGTAAACTCATTGTCAGTTCAGGAGATTCTTAGTGCCTATAATAACCTAGTGACAGTAATAGATAAGATTTCTGACACGAACATTGTTTTCTCCAGTATCCTCACACGTCCTTTAGATTACGAAAATACCGGGGACAAGATAAAACATATAAATTTGGAATTAAAGAAGTTATGTTTGTCAAGAAAAGTTCACTTTCTGCATTCATTCAGACCTTTCTTTAAATTTGGTAGACCTGTCAGGGACATGTTTGTCGTACGAGATGGTAGCCTACATCTCAATTCTGAAGGCAGTAGGAGACTGAAACTTTTTTTTTATACAATTTCTTCATGATATGTATTTTTTTATGTATATAAATTTCTTCATATAATTTTACACAAAGAGTTATTATGGTATTTTCAGCTTTGTTCCTGTTTGAATGGGGGGGGGAGCCCTTTTAATGAAGGTATTTTACTTCATTGAGGGTTTATTCCTTATGGTAGTATTATTTGATATTACCTAAGAATGGGTTGGTATAGGGTTCAAGTTGAAAATGGACTCTTTTAAATTCAAGCCTGCCAACAGGCCACAAAGTTTTATTTGTTTGTTTGTTTTTGAAGGGTTGGGCTCCTTTTAATGAAGGTATCTTACTTCATTCAGGATTTATTTCTGGTGGTAGTAGTAACTGGTACTACCCAGGAATGGGTAGGTGGGGTTAGGGATTACAAGCTGAAAATTCCATTTAATTTGTTGGCTTCAGTTATTATATGTATTTAGTGATTTGGCATGTATAATGGAGGCTATCATTTGCGTTTAAATGTTGATTTGAGGGTTAATGCTTACGCTTTTTGTTATATTTTGTTTGCTGAAATTGCTTTATTTAAATGCGTTTTTTTCATGCTTGTTAGTTATATGTGCTTGCATGATTGCTTACTGCTCTTGTGTTGTTTGTTTGATGTCAACTGAACCACATTAAATCTAATCTTTCTCAAATATGGCTTCTTTCTCAGCTTCACCTTGATAAGTTCAGGTTGTTTTACTTTGAAAATCTAGAATTAAAATTAGAATAAAAATCAAAATTGATTGTGATTACGAACCTTGGTCTTTCAAATTTATTATTAATAGATAGACAATTTAGTATTGTAAAGCTGTAATGCATATAAATAGACAAAGTATGGTTAAATCAAAAAGAGGAATGACATTGATTATTTATCAGACCGCTTGTTATGTGCAGTGTGATGTTTATCTATGTATCATCTGCAAGAGTTTAAATAAGCAATTGTTGAGATGTATTTACAGGTAAATCCCAGTTTACTCAGATTTATAGAAATGATGTAAAAGTAGAAACACTGGCTGATGACGAAAAGTACAGTTATGACAGTCCAGTTGTCCGTGTGTAAGTATATATTTCAAAACTACAGATGTCCTGTCGTTCTTGACTTTGGTAATGTAAAGACTGCAGCTTTATTCCCATAAAAAGTATACAATTCAAATCTATACATAGCCCGTGGTGCACGACTTTGGTAAAGATCAGCGTGTAGACTGCTGCTTTATACCCATAAAAAGTATATATAGTTCATAATTATAGATGTCCCATGGTCCTCGACTTTGATAACGTAGAGACTGCGGCTTTATACCCATAAAAATATACAATTCAAATTTATAC
This sequence comes from Tridacna crocea, assembly GCA_943736015.1. Classification (NCBI taxonomy): domain Eukaryota; kingdom Metazoa; phylum Mollusca; class Bivalvia; order Cardiida; family Cardiidae; genus Tridacna; species Tridacna crocea. The sequence goes on along the minus strand of OX031057.1, from coordinate 33,080,818 downwards.
ATATTCCCTGGTGCTCGACTTTGGTAAAGATGGACATATAGAATGTGGCTTTATAATCATAAAAAAAGGTCATGTAGTTGAAAAATCTAGATGTGGTCCTTGACTTTGGTTATGATGACCGTACAGTGTATATATAGATTGTCAATTTATAATCAACAATTGTTTACAGTTTGAATTAAGAGATATTCTGTGCTTCATGACCGTCATAAAGTTCTATAGATGTACTGCGATTTGTGCATAAGTGTATATCACACTAAGTTGCTAAAAGTGGGGCATAAAGGTCAAATAGTAATTTACTTTGCTGAATAATTCGCTGAGACTAGGGGTCGACTACAATTTCAAATTTTCTTTTATGACATTGTTCGTCTGTACATGTCATATTCTTCAAAAATTCGACTTGTGTATTTGTAGAATGCCATCTAGCGGAACTGATATATAATGCTTAAATTGTGGTGATACAAATACTTTGCAATACATTTTATAATGATTGCATATTTCATGGGTATTCCTAATCCGTGAGTGCTTCGAGTGTCTTTAGTGGTGAAAATGGGGAAACATCACACTAAAACAAATCTGTCAACCTTTCTGTCTAGATTTATCTGCCTGTCTGTCTGTCCACCTACTCACCCACCCACAAGTAGACTATGATTTTATTCTTTTATATCTATATTCCAAATTTTGGTCGCGTTTCTCTCCGATCTAAACTTATTACAAGTTGTTTTCAAAAGGCAATTACGTTGAATACTTTATGAAATTAAAGCTAAAAGGCGAGAGTGTGAACATTCAATAGATTATAAGGGAGAAAACTCGTGTCGATAATAAAATACGGTACTCCTTGTAATCCATAGAGGCGATTGCCATAAAGATGATTTCTTCTCCGGAGCTATTATAGTTTTAAGCTCACCTGAACACAAAGTGCTCATGGTGAGCTTTTGTGATGTCCGTCGTGCGGTGTGCGTCGTCCGTCGTCCACAATTTCTTTAAACATCTTCTCCTCCTAAACCACCAGGCCTATCTTGATGAAACTTGGCAGGGATGTTTTTTGGGTAAACCTCTACCAAAGTTGTTCAAGAGATTGAATTCCACCCATAACTCTGGTTACCATGGCAACCAAAAGGGAAAGAATAGCAAAATCTTTGAAAATCCTCTTCTCTGAAACTAGAAGGCATAGAGCTTTGATATTTGGCATGTAGCATCTCCTAGTGGACCTCTACCAAGATTGTTCATGTGGTGCCCCTGGGGTCACAACTGGCCCCGCCCCGGGGGTCACAAGTTTGAACATAGGAACAAAGTAGGAAAACTTTAAAAGTCTTCTTCTCTGAAACTAGAAGGTGCAGAGCTTTAATATTTTGTATGTAGCATTTCCTAGTAGACATCTACCAAGATTGGTCATATGATGCCCCTGGGGTCAAACCTGGCCCCCCAGGGGGTCACAAGTTTGAAACATAGGAACAAAAAAGGAAAACTTTAAAATTCCTTTTCTCTGATACTAGAAGGTGCAGAGCTTTGATATTTGGTATATAGCATCTCCTGGTAGACTTCTACCAAGATTGTTCAAATGATGCCCCTTGGATCAAAACTGGGTCACTAGTTTGAAATATAGGAACAAAAGAGGAAAATTTTAAAAATCTTCTTCTCTAAAACTAGAAGGTGCAGAGCTTTGATATTTGGTATGTAGCATCTCCTAGTGGACTTCTACCAAGATTGTTCATATGATGCCTCTAGGGTCAAAACTGGCCCCTTCCCGGGGGTCACAAATTTGAAACAACGGAACAAAGTAGGAAAACTTTAAAAATCTTCGTCTCTGATACTAGAAGGTGCAGAGCTTTGGTATGGTATGTAGCATCCCCTCGTGGACCTCTGCCAAGATTAGCCATATGAAGCCCCTGGGGTCAAAACTGGCCCCGCCCAGAGGCGGTCACAAGTTTGAAACATAGGAACAAAAAAGGAAAACTTTAAAATTCTTTTTCTCTGAAACTAGAAGGTGCAGAGCTTTGATATTTGGTATGTAGCATCTCCTAGTGGACCTCTACCAAGATTGGCCATACGATGCCCCTGGGATCAAAACTGGCCCTGCCCAGGGGGGGGGGGTCACAAGTTTGAAACATAGGAACAAAAAAGGAAAACTTTAAAATTCTTTTTCTCTGAAACTAGGAGGTGCAGAGCTTTGATATTTGGTATGTAGCATCTCCTAGTAGATTTCTACCAAGATTGTTTATATGATGCCCCTGGGGTCACAAGTTTGAAACATAGGAACAAAGAAGGAAAACTTTAAAAATCTCTACTCTAAAACAAGAAGGAGTAGAGCTTTGATATATGGTATGTAGTACCTGCTAGTTGACCTCTACCAAGTTTAATGATATCCCTGGGGTCCAAACAGGCCAAGCTCCGGGGGTCACAAGGTCGAAACGTAGGAGAAAAGAAGGAAAATCTTTTTTAAAAGTTTTCTCTGAAACTGGAAGTCATAGAGCTTTGTTATTTCATATGTAGCATCTTCTAGTGGACCTTTACCAAATACCATACAATGATCCTGGAGTCCAAACTGGCCCCGTCCTGATGGTCACAAGTTTGAACATGGGAACAAAGAATGAAACTTTCAAGGCTATAGGCAAAACAGGGTGTAGATCTAAATGGATCTAGTGGATCTAATAATAGGAATTTGACATTCTATAATGAAAATATATGATAAAATATAAATATAAAAAATACTCCCCTATATATAAATAAAAACTTATGTTTCTTTACATATAGGGAGTTGTATTTCATATTTTATGATGTATTTTCTTTATAATTCTCGCCACGCCCAAGATTCATTTTGCAAACACGTTTATAAATAACCGCCATTAGATACAGGTAAAGGTTCTATTTAAAGCATATTATAAAAATCTTGTCATAATTCACTAGAACCTCGGATCGAGCAATGGTTGTTGATTCTACATGCAATTTGGTTCATACTGGGAGAAAAAGGTACGGTAAGAATTGTCACAATAAGGGAGGTCACTCTTCATAATATTCGCTCTGAAGTTGTATACGTTTTCTCTCTTTGACCACAAACATGTAGAAAAAATCCCATCTTTCATTTACTCGTACCGTTGGATGACTGAATTTCGAACAATCTGCCACTTCATACATGATAAATATCAATCACTATGTAAAACACGAAATACATCTGACTTGTTAATGTTTTTCATCCTCAAGAAGACATTTTAGCAATAGCAAATTTGTTGTCTAAAATTCTTGAAACATCCTTTTTTTAGCTCACCTAAGCACGAATGCTTATTGTGAGCTTTTGTGATAGCCCAATGACCGCCGTCCGTCGTGCGTGCTCCGTCATGCGTCGTCCAAATCTTTGAAAATCTTCTTCTCTGAAACTAGATGGCGTAGTGCTTTGATATTTGGTATGTAGCATCTCCTTGTAGATTTCTACCAAGATTGTTCAAATGATGCCCCTGGGATCAAAACTGGCCCCGCCCCGGGGGTTACGAATTTGAAACATAGGAACAATTAAGGAAAACATTAAAATTCTTACTCTCTAAAACTAGAAGGTGCAGAGCTTTGATATATGGTATGTAGCATCTCCTAGTAGACTTCTACTCAGATATGATATCCCAGGGGTCAAAACTGGTCCAGCCCTGGGGGTCACAATGTTTGAGATAATAGTAACAAAGAAGGAAAACTTTAAGATTCTTCTTCTCTGAAACAAGAAGGAGTAGAGCTTTGATATTTGGTATGTAGCATCTGCTATTTGACCTCTACCAAGTTTGTTCAAATGATGTCCCTGAGGTCCAAACTGCCCCAACCCCCCCGGGGTCACAAGTTCGAAACATGGAAACAAAGAAAGAAAACTTTAAAACAAAATTCTCTCTGAAACTGGAAGTCGTAGAGCTTTGACATTTCGTAGGTAGCATCTTCTGGTGGACCTCTACCAAGTTTGTTCATACGATGATCCTTGGGTCCAAACTGGCCTTTCCCTGGTCATAGGTCACAAGTTTGAACATGGGAATAAAGAAAGAAAAGTTTGAAATTCCTCTGTTCAGAAACGAGATTGAAATTTCGTACGTGTGTTCCTTATGATAGTCAGCTAATAACAATATTTTACCTTTTTTCATTAAATGTCATGTCATTGAAAAAGAGGGCTTGGTGTAAATTTTCACTATGGACCAATATCTTTTTCACTACAGGACAAAATGTAATTAAACTTTATCTTGTTAAGTGACAGACAATAGTCATTTGATTTTATTTCATGAAGCGACATACTATCAAAAAAGGGGACTAAATGTATAATTTCACTGTAGACCAATTACAGTCAGTTTGCCTATTCATCCACGTTGACGGATATCTTCTAAAGTCCTTGGCATTTATGAAACTTCAAACATGTTTTCCTTAGGATAGTCTTTTGATACAATTTTCTGCTGTAAGATGTATCGCAGAAAAAGGGGTAACCTTCCACATAATAGACTTGTTGAGCCCCGATAGATCAGTCAGTAATGTTGTGAGCTGTTAGTCTAGGGTTCCCAGTTTGCGCTGGCTTGATCACTGTCTCAGCCAACACCCTTTGACATTTAATCAAAAGTTACTGAGACAAGTCTCATTTGTGTCTTACCAATGAGCGAATAATGTTTTAATCTGTCATTCGACCACCATTTTGACCAGGAAATCAATGTCTGGCCTTCCAAGTTATCAATCCCTTACCATACAATCCTGACTTTCGATGACCCTGAAGAAGGTTGTGAAAGCATTTTGGGAAAAGAAGAAGATGCTTTTTGCACAGTTACATACTATGTCAGAATTATCTGGCCTTGAACTTTGGTATTTGGTATTGATCTTCATTGTAGACCTTCACTGCTTAGTACTCAGGTGAGCGATATAGGATCATCATGGTCCACTTGTTTTAAAAACATTGACAGATATGCGGACCCAGTTGTGGCTAAGCCTGGAGACGAGCTCAGAACAACATGTGTGTTCCAATCAACATCTACTGATAAAACTACCTACTTCGGGGATGAGACATCGGATGAAATGTGCCTGGCTTTTTTGACTTATTATCCCAAGGAGAAAATCCGAAGCAGTAGTAAGTTAGTGCTGTAGATACATGTTTTATTTGCAGAACTAATTGTGACTAGCTGTTATTTATCAGTACATATGAGGGATGATTGATTGATTGATTGATTGATTGATTGACGGATGGATTGATGGATTGCATACTGGACTGTGACTGTGAACTGTTTAACCCAGAGATAGCTTTACAAGTCTTGGCATGCGGTACAGTGGAGATCCAAGATCAGAGTGCAAATTCCATGAAAGCTGATCTTAACTTACCCTCTCTGCCAAAGCAGATCCCCCAATCTGAGAGTGAGGTCAACTAATGAACTGATATCAGAGCTCCAGATAGAGGGCGCGATTTTGATTTCAAATTTGAAAAATATTAATCATTCTCTACTAAGTCCTATGTTATGGGTGCTCATTGCATTCAGCTCACCGAGACAATTGTAATGAGCACCCATAACATGGAGTTTGAAAGGGAAATAACGGATTAAGAATACCATCACTCCCTCCCATTGCTCTGTGATACGGAAGTTTCAAACGTCTTTTATTCAAGACCATCTGCAAAACAAAAAAGAAAATATAGGAAGTTTTAGAACCTAGCCTTCAATGTTGACCCCTGAGCTGCTAGGAACAACTCGCTGACCTTTTGTGGCAGTGCAAAGTGCACAGTACACACTGTCTGGTCTTATTTCTACACTGTTAAATAAGAAGATATTTTTTGCCAAGAAAACGTTTGTAAAAGCATTAGTCTGGTGTTTACTCTCGGCCTAAATGTTTTATCTAACGCTTTAACACACAATCGAGAAACCCTAAGGGAGAAGAATTTTGAAAACATGGTGGGAAAAGGAGCAACTCTGTGACTTATGTAGGAGAAAATGTTAGTGCTGACTAAGAAATGTAATGTTGATTTAAATCTCTATTTGCTAAATTATGTTGTTAAACCCACCTGCCAGCCATTATAAGCTATTTTTCAGGTATATTGCTGCAGCCAGTGTACATATTCATGCTTTTCTGAACTCTCTATTACCAGTACTTCACATGATATTCTTCCCAAGCCACTGGCTGCTTTGGTAAATGAAGCAAGAACATTTTCACTCGTTACAAAACGACAATATTTTCGGCTTGTCCAAATCGAAAGCATTTGCAGACAACAAAATAAAAGTGACTGAAAATTTGAAATTTGTTTTGTGGAGGATAGAAAACATCGTGGGAAAAGGAGAAAATGCTGCTTACCAGCATTTTCTCCTTTTCCCATAATATTTTCTAAAGGCCTCTTTCTCAAGATTGTCAAAAGTAGAGATTGTGTGGTAATGGCTTAAATGCTGCTGCCTCCTTAGTACAATTTGGCCTATATTTGTTTTCGTAGAATGTTTGCGCTTCGTGTCTTTGGATTCCTGTGAACTGTTTACTGGAGTTGTTAATGGGTGCAACCTCACCAAACTTGAAGACAACAGGTAATGTTGATTAACCTCTTAGCAAACAATCCCGATTTCAAAGAGCCCCGAGGAAGACGGCTTTTGAAATCAGTGAAAAGGAGGAAAAAAAACAGCATTGTCTCCTTCTCCTACAATGTTTTCGATCCTTTCAAGGACTTTCGTCACTTGAACCACTTTTCAACATTTTTTTTTTTCACAAACACTTTAAATTTGAACATGTTTATTTTTGTCCTTTGGTTAAGAGATAAGTCATAAACTACATATAGCAGTTGTAAGTTAAATCTCTCTTCAGTTCGCAATACTTTCTAAACCAATCACAAGGCCAGATTTCATTCAAAATTTCTGGATTTAATATCGTGCAGACTCAATAGTTCGCAATATGCGACCTTTTTAGCTCACCTGAGCACGAAGTGCTCATGGTGAGCTTAGCGATCGCCCAATGGCCGTCGTCCGCCGTGCGACGTCCGTCGACCACAATTTTTTTTAAACATCTTCTCCTCCTAAACAACTGGGTCAGTCTTGATGAAACTTGGCAGGGATGTTCCTTGGGTGAAGCTCTACCAAAATTGATCAGAGATTGAATTCCTAAAATAACTCTGGTCGCCATGGCAACCAAAGGAAAAAAATAGCAAAATCTTTGAAAATCTTCTCTGAAACTAGAAGGCGTAGAGCTTTGATATTTGGCATGTAGCATCCCCTAGTAGACCTCTTCCAAGATTGTTCATATGATGATCCTAGTGGACTTTTACAAAGTTTGTTCACATGATGTCCCTGGGGTCAAAATCTACCCCGCCCAAGGGGTCACAAGTTCGAAACATAGGAACAATGAAGGAAAACTTTAAAATTCTTCTTCTCTGAAACTAGAAGGTGTAGAGCTTTGATATCTGGTATATGTAGCATCTCCTAGTAGACTTCTACAAAGTTTGTTCATACGATGCCCTTGGGGTCACAAGCTAGAATCATAGCAACAAAGAAGGAAAACTTTAAAACTCTTCTTCTCTGAAACTAGAAAGTGTAGAGATATGACATTTTGTAAGTAGTAGACCTCTACCAAGCTTTTTTCTTACGATGTCCCTGGGGTCAACCCCCCACCCCAGTCACAAGTTTAAACGTGAGAATGAAATAGGAAAACATTAAAATTCTTCTTCTCTGAAACAAGAAGTACAGCTTTGACATTTGGTATGCAGCATCTGCTAGTTGACTTCTACTAAGTTCGTTCAAATGATATCCCTGGGGTCCAAACTGGCCCCTTAGGAAGAAGGGTTGTGAAAGCATTTTGGTAAAAGTTACATACCCTGTTAAAATTATTTGGCCTTGAACTTTGATATTCATCTTTATTGTAGAACTTTTACTGCTAAATACTTAGGTGAGCGATATAGGACCATCATGATCCTCTTGCTGACAAAATTACTGGCCTTTGAATTTTCACTGAAAAACAGTTTTCCTGGCTTTTTTCTAAACGCTGGCAGATGTTGAGATAATTTTGGTGTGCAAGTTAACCACTATGAGTTACAGATCAAGTTTGAGTTTCGTTCTAGTCCTCTCACTTTTAACAAATTACGGGCCTTGGACTTAGGAAATTTCACTGAAAAAAAAAAAAACAGTTTTCCTGACATTTTAACTAACAATGCACATGTTTCGTATGCAGGTACCTGTCACTGATACTGATCTTCTGTTGGTTAAATGTCTAAGGTCAAGGTCAAAAGTCTTAACCCTAATCATGAAAACGTATCCTCAAAACTTTTCAGTTTTACAATCGGTATGTAAGTGTGATGTAAACGGCACGTAGGGGACTCGGTATCGCTATGCAATACTATCAGAATGCTTGTTACTTACTAACTCATTATCAGACAACAAAACTGCAGACTTATTTTGAAAGTGTTTGCAGATGACAAATAAAATGTAGCTCAAATGATATCAGTTGTCTTTGAAAGGGGAGAAAACATTGAGGGAAAGTATAAAATGATTTTCTTTTTTGCACAGTGCTTTCGAGTTTTTTGGTAGTAGTGTTAATTGATCATTTTGATATGATAGTAAGATAAATCGTTATTTAACTATCAACGTGTAAAGATATAGAGATTATATTTGTTTTTTTCGGTGAAAGATCGAAATTTATTTCATCGAGTGGCACAGCCACGAGTGAAAATATTACTGATGGTGTTCATGAGATGAAATAAATTTCGATCTTTCTCCCCAAAAAACAAATTTTCTATTTATTTCATGCTTTTAACCCTTCTGGGAGGAGTTTTATCAAAATCCAGTACAGTTCTTTTCCGTTATTCCCTGTGGCGTACCCCTCTCGCATAGCAACGCATTGCAATATTACGTCATGCGCGAGAAATCTAAGGTAAATGACGTCATATTTCCCATCTGGTTGTCAGGCACGCGCAATTTACCTAGGCGACAAGAACGTGAAAATCGGTATTTTCACTGGTGATACCAGTGTAAGATCGAAAAATATTTTCACTGCTATTTTTTCGATATCCTACCGGAAAGCATGAAATAAAGGATTTGATACAATTCTAAATCTTTTTTCTCCTCAGTGACAGAGCTGTCATGAGTGTCTATGAATCCATTGCCGAAAAATGCCACGAAACTTCTTGCAGAAAAGAGTGCAAAGAATACATCAAGGTTCTGAAAACTACTGACCCCTGTTACCAAGGCGACGTCTACAAAATGAGAAAAAATAATTTTTTCGGAGTACAGAGCTATTCATATGATGCTCTACAGTTTTACAGTCGCACCGATTCTTGTGACACGGAGATAGCGGTTGAGAAGTTGCTTGAGGGGACGGGACCAGGTGGCGAGACAGGGGCTGCTACCTATCTTAATGTACCCGCCATTTCATGTTTTCTGGGAATACTACCCACAATATACATGTTGGACATTTAAATTGGGTGAAAAATTGATACTTCTCTCAGTTTGGAAAAGTCTAAAATTTTCCCTTTGGGAAAGGGTTAAATGGATAAATATGGTCTATAATATAATTCCAAATACTTCTACATGGTTTATAAGTACAAAAATATTTTCTTTTGGCAAAATCCCTCTTTTAGACAAAGTACATCCATTATCTGACAGTGTGGATTCATTATCTCACAAGTTGTGTGAAGGATCAGATTGCTGTGCAGTCTAATCTTGATGTACATTGTCTGTAAAAGAGCATCATTTCACACTTAGCAGCCAGGAGGTCAAATAACGTCTGCCTCAAACATGGTAAAGAGTAACTATTCAGATTGATATTATTCAGATGTTTTGATTATTGTATCTAACCAATTTGTAAATCATCAATTACAAGGGTAAAAACATCATTAACAGAATGATGTTTTTTCATGAAATTGATTTTTTTTCATGAAATTGATTTCAGATAATTATGTACAGCGATTCATTCTTGGTCCGTATTCACCAGCCATTTTTTAAAACATTCTTTGTCTTATTCTTCAAGATTTTCTGACAGTGAAATTAACGGAACTTCTGATTGGCTAATTCAAATGGTTTAGCCTGTCAGAAGTTCTGTTACTTTCACGCTGATTTAATTCTGAAGAATAAGACTAAAAATGTTCTTAAGAATGGTCGGTGAATACGGACCCAGATCTCATAAAAGTAGATCGACTGTAAAGGGACCATCCTGTCATTTTATTACCAAAATTGCTCCTATTCTGCTGAATGTCACCTTTCAGGTTTTCTGTACTTGCAAATAAAAAGGAACCGTTTTCTGTGAAAAGGGCACTTAAGGACGTTTTCGGTAGTAATTTCTGCACATCACTTTGGCGATTTTAAGGGAGACAATGACAGACAGTAGCTCTTCTCACAGGAGGTACTTGTATATCGTTCGGACAATACTTTGAATTTCGGATATGGTACGTTTCGAAGCGAAGAATGAGTCTACAATATCGACTTAACGGACATTTTGCAAAAAGATCTAAAGGGGAAAAGATCAGAAGAATACAGGAAAATTTTCGGCGGTATCGACTTTCTCAGAGTCTATAGTATGCTGAACATTACAGTGCCGATCGGTCTGAGCGCCTGAACGGTTACTATGGAAACGGCCATTTTACAAAAAATCTAACACGTCAACATATCTTTTTCTTCTCATCTTTTACTTACCATTAAATTTTACTGTATATATCAAAAAATTAGAAAATTCTATGAAAGGAATTTTTCAAAATTTTGAATTAATTGAAGAATACATGTTGATTTTGCTTATATTTTGGCGAGTCAAGAAATAGGAAAAAATATTTCTAAAAAGAAAATGAATTCAGATTATTATTTCATTCATGCAGAATCAAGAAATAATATATCAACTATGGAAATATATTAACTATGGAAAATAATATTTGCATTGTATAATAAACTTTCTATCACTGTATTACTGTCTTTTATGAAGATATATTCATTTTAGGTGTTTTGATACAAACGGTTACCATTGAAACACACATTTTGCAGAAAATCTAACTCGGCAACATACCTTTTTCTTTTTATTTTTGAGTTTGCCATTGAATTTTACCCAACATATGAAAGAAATAGAAAATTCTATGAAAGGATAATATGATACTCAGTGACCTGTTTTAGAATAATCTAGAACTATGAAGAACGTGTATTGGTTTTTTCCATTGTGGCTATCTTTAGAATCAGGCTGTTTACTAATCAATGATGCCATCTTTCTAGAAAAGATTAATCTAGATTTTCCAAGCTAATATATAAATAGTCCTAGAGTGACTTACTTGTTGATTTTTGGACTTGGGGTTAGACTTGGGGATTTGAAGTTAAAACGTGTGGTTTGGAGGATACAGAATTAGTGAAAGTGTTGGACTTAACTTGGGATATAAATCTGTAAGTTGGAATTATCTTTTTATTTGTCAGAGTGCTCATATTTACTTGCAATTTGAAACTATTGTTAATTTAGGTTTTAGGAACCAGAAATTTCAGTCTTTTGTAATTTAGTCTAAATATTATAGTTAACTTTGAGGGACTTATTTTATTTCAACTTTCTAAGATTAGAATTGACAAGGATTCATATAAACTTTACTCCTATTGTACTCCTTTGTCTTTGTTCATTGATAAATATTGTTAACTGTTAAAGGCTTGTTGCTGGCTTTTCTTTCTCGCTACGCTTGTCTGGCAACAGAAATTCGGGGCTCGTCCGGGATTGATCATTTAATCAATTTGGATATACCTTGAAGTTATTTTGAACTTGTTATAGTAGTATTGAATTTTATAAGATAACAAATACTAATAAGGAATTAGAATTAGAATTTGAATTTTATTCAACTGAACCACCAAGAAGCAATCATGTCTTTTGATCTTGAGAAATTTATTGCTGAGCCGTCACAGGTCGTTAGATCTTGCTTCTCATTACTGATTGCCATTAAAGGTACCGTATTAAAGCATAAAATTAAGAATTCTACTGTTCAGTTTCTAGTTGATGAAGAAATACTTGACTTGTCTGCTCTGTCTCTTATTCTTGTGTCTCTGACAAACTTTAAAGGCAGAAAAAGAATTAAATCTAAATTTAGAGCAAGAAGAAAAGGAATTGAAAATAAAATTAGAGCAAGAAGAAAGGATGAAAAACTTAGAATTTAAATTAGAGTTAGAAAAGATGCATTCTGCTGAAAAAAATGAATTAAAATTACACTTAGAAAAGATGCAGATTCAGGTGAGAATGAAAGAATTAAAATTAGAAAATAAAGAAAGATCATCTTTGCATTTGGTTAATGGCTTTGACATAACGAAACACCTCAGACTAGTACCGCCATTTCAAGATCAGGAAGTTGATAAATACTTCACTCATTTTCAAAGATACGCTGAAAATTTGAAATGGCCAAAGGAACACTGGACCTTACTCTTGCAAAGTGTTGTAACTGGAAAGGTTCGCGATATTTTTTCTCAACTAAGTAATGAACAGCTCCCTGATTATGATAATTTTAATCATTTGATTCTAAAGGCTTATGAATTGGCGCCCGAAGCATTTAGACAAAAATTTAGGAATTGCAGAAAAGAAAAAGGTTAAACCCATGTTGAATTTGCTAGAACTAAAGAACAATTATTTGATAGGTGGTGCCTTTCAAAGAAAATAGGTTCAGATCGTGAAAGACTTAGACAGCTTCTGTTAGTTGAAGAATTGAAAAGGTGCATTAATGTAGATGTAAAAACGTTCTCAGACGAGAAAGAACTTGAAACTTTGGAAGAAGCTGCTTGCTTAGCAGATAACTTTGCTTTGACGCATAAGGTCTCTTTCATGAATAAATCAAACACTCGATAACCTTTTTATTCATATACTGGTCCTAAACCAACTTTTAATCAAAATAATGACAATTCCAATCAGAATAGTCTCAAAGCCAAGTCTACTTATGAAGCAAAGGGTCAAAATCCCTTATCTCGACCCACTTGTAATTATTGCAAAGAATCAGGCCACATTATTTCTGAATGTCCTTTTATAAAAAGAAAACGGGAAAAAACAAGAAAATTTTAAGCCTACAGGCTTTACTTCATTGAAGTCTACACCTCAGTCATGTTTTAAAGACCAAACTTTTGTCCAGGCCAAAGTACCCGAGACTGATACTGTTATGGAGATTGATGAACCATTCTTATCAGATGGTTTTGTGTCACTAAAAAGTAACTTTTGCCCTGTCTACCCTATTAAAATTTTACGTGATACTGGGGTTTCTCAGTCTCTAGTTATAGCAGATGTCCTGCCTTTTTTCTGTAAAGACTTCTTCTGGGGCAAGTGTCCTTATTCAGGGTGTAGAATGTGGATTTATTCATGTTCGGCTTCATAACATTTATTTGTCTTCAATTAATGGTCTAGTGACCGTTGGTATTAGAAAAAAATTACCTTTTAAAGGGGTTCATTTGTTATTAGGCAATGATTTAGACGGAGATAAGGTAATTGTTAATCCACTTGTAACTGAAAAACCTTGCATGGATCAATCACCCGATCCAAATGAGGAAGAAATTCCTGACCTTTACGCGTCAAGTTACTAGAGTTATGGCAAAGAAAGCCATTTTGACAGAAAATCAATCTGATATTTACCTATCTGATTCTTTGTTGGGCCATTTAATTAAAAATGAAAATAAGAGGTCTATTTTACAAAAGCCGTCTGAAAGTCAGACAAATTCTTCACTTTTTTTACAGGAAGGCCATAATACGAGGTCACAGTCAAAATTAAGTGAAGACCAACACAATGATCCAAAAATAGAGCCTTTATTTCAAAAGGTTGTTAGCGAAACTGATCCTACGTAAGAACCTGTCTGTTTTTGTATGAAAAATAGAATATTAATGAGAGAGTGGCGCCTTCAATTAAAATTTCGATAGCAGTGGAGTTGAAATAATAAAAATACCGGTATTTACCGGGTGCTGCTAGCAATTACATTACCCCTAGAGTCTGTCAGTGACATATCTTTTACTTCTAATCGTTCTATGGTTTACTAAATTTGATTATTTCTTTACTCCTTTACGCTATCATGAACAAAGAAAAAAAAAAACAAAGTTATCGAACAATGTACAACACGCAAAACGGAATATGCCGGATGTCTAGCCCACTAGATCAAAACACTTTGGTATCAAAAGATCAACTCTGGTACGTCGTATCTTTTTAACCCTTTACTCCATAGATACTCATTTTGACGTATCAACAATAGACAGCTTTTGAAAACATTATGGGAAAAGGAGAAATTGCTCGTAACGAGCAATTTCTCCTTTTCCCACAATGTTTTCCACTGAATCAGATATTTGTATCCTAATTTGTCCATATTTTTGACATCATATCTTTATTTGCTGCTGAAATGGAAGAGCCTCAAATTGGCATATCAGGTAAATGGGTTAAGATAAGAGTTATTGTTTATCTCCAAAAATTTACATTTTTTTACCTTTCAAATTCAATACTCTGTCATAAATCGAACTTGTCTTTTAATTGGATTTTATAAGATCTTTTATGCCTAAGCTTGCGCACAAATCTTAATTTGGAAGAAAAAAGGTTTGAAGAATCGGAATCTGCTTCATTGTACTTCGATAATAACTAATAAATGCAGGGAGCTTACTTTGGGAGCTGTTTCCGTAGGTTTCGAAGGTTATGTGGGTCAAGGTTTTTGCTACTGATCATGTTTTATTTGAAATAATTTGTCGCATAACGGATGAGTTGAGGAGAATGATTGTATCAAAGTACCTGATAAGGTACCATGATCATTACACAAAGGTAACACAGTCTGATTAAAATTGGATTTGAAAAGCTGAGGTGAACAGTGAATTTTTGTCGCCAGTGGTACTTATCTAAAGGCGCATAAAAAAATCTAAACAGTTCCAGACCAATATAATTAAAACAGCGATTAAAGTAATCGCTGTTTTAAAAACCAATCATGTATTATTGCAGTCTTTCATAATCAGAGGTTGTAAATAGTTAGGGAGTTATTTCCCTTGATTACTATTTAACCCATTACCACACAATCCCTACTTTTGAAGCCCCTGAGATAGAAACTTTTAGAAAACATTGTGGGAAAAGGAGAAAATATTGGTAATCAGCATTTTCTCCTTTTCACACAGTGTTTTTTACCCTTCAGAAAACAAATTTCAAATTTACAGTCACTTTTATTTAGTCGTCTGCAAATGCTTTCAATTTGGACAAGCCTAAAATATTGTCGTTTGGTAATGAGGTAAATTGAAGTCACTGTGTACGCCTATGTTAAATTTGTGACCGCAGGGCCATTTTCGAACCAAGGGCTATGACTTTAAAAGCTTTGTAAAGGTCCATTAAATAAAGCTACATGCCAAATTTAGCATCCATAGGCGTCATGGTTTCAGACAAGAAGACTTTCAAAGATTTTCAATGATTTTCTGTTCCGTTGTCATGGTAACTAGAGTTTGTAAAGGAGTCAAATTCTTTCAAGAAATTCCGAAGAGGACCATGAAAGAGAATCGTTTCTGTGACGTTTTATCAAAATTGGATGGGTAGATCTAGAGAAGATGTTTGAAATAAGAGTTAACCCTTTCCCAAACAAGCCCTTGTTTTTACGTGTCTGCAGTACAAGTCTTTTGAAAACACTGTGGGAAAAGGAGAAATTGCTCGTTACGAGCAATTTCTCCTTTCCCCACATTGTTTTCTACCTATTTGGAGAACTTTCTGCCATTTTTATCAAAATTGCAATTGTCATTTGCAAACTTTTTTGAGTTTGGAAGAGTCTAAAATTTGTCGTTTGGGAAAGGGTTGACATACAGACGGATGCACACACTAGACACCGGGCATGACATAAGCCTTTGGCCCAGTGAAGCTACAAATAAGTGTACTAGATTTTGAGGAAAGTCTCTACTAAAAACGCATTAGTAGTTTTACAGGATTTCGTAATAAGATTGAGGTTAAAGAAAGTCATAGGATATTAACATCATATGACGATTAATTATTCACGTATAAACACTTAACCTATTCGCAAACAATCCCTGGTTTCACGGTCCTGTAAAAGAAGCCTTGTGAAAATATAGCGGGAAAAGCAGAAAATGCTGGTAACTAGCATTTTTTTCTTTTTCCCACAATGTTTTCTACCCTTCTAGAACAAATTTCAATGTTTTGGGTCGTGTCAATTTTGTCGTCTGCAAATACTTTCACCTTGGACCAGTCTAAAATTTTGTCGTTTGGTAAAAAGTTAACCAATTATTACCTGAATTTTAACGACCCTGTGAGAGAATGGCTTTTGAAAACGAACATTGGGAAAGGAGAACATGCTGGAAACCAAAATTTTCTCCCCGTCCAACAGTGTTTTCTTCCTTTCAGAGACAATTCTATTGTTTGAGTTGCACTGAATTTTTCGTCTGCAAATGCTTTTAAAATAGTCTAAATTATTGTTGTGCGGTAAAGCGTTAATGTAGAAAGGATTGAGGTTTTGATTTGATCATTTCGTCATAATGGTCACGTGATTTGCAGGATTGCATCTGATGTAATGGTTAAGTTCACTCCTTAACTCTTTACCACATAAAAAAATAGACTAGTCGAAGTTGAAAGCATTTGCAGAGAACGAAATAAACGTGACTGAAAAATCGAAATTTGATTTGAGAAGGGTAGAAAACATTGTGGGAAAAGGAGAAAATGCTGGTTACCAGCATTTTCTCCTTTTCGCCAAAATGTTTTCTATAGGCTTCTTCCTCAGGGTCGTCAAATGTCGTCATTGTGTGGTAAAGGGTTAAAAAAAGACAAACACGCACACTCAAAATTGGATTTAACAATAAGCATATTTTTTAGGAGTTTTTCCTGTTCTTTTCATGTGAAAACAAGACGCAAAAAGTATTCCTAGACTATTTCCACAAATTATCGCATCGTGCCGATCTATAAATAGCGGCTATAACACGGTTGCTCCTTGCAGGAATGTCTCAGACTAACTGACGGTGTAGCTCAAAAATCAGACTGCACTTTCTGTGCAGTCTGATCTTAGAGCATCACAAGCAACAAAAATCTATTAAAAAATGTTCTATGCAGTCTGATCTTGGGGCAACATTATCCGCTAATGTGGTTTTCATATTACAATTAAAGATACCCACCGGAAAGGCATAGTATGGGGCAATCTTTGCTGCCGAGACTAAGTCTTATTAATGTTGAAAACTGGATTAAATGGTCAAATATCATACTGCAAATTTTTTATAGTGTTTTACGCAATTTTCAACTTTATTTCAATAACATTGCGGCTGCATTTATTGATGCTTTTAAGAAAATGACCGCGATATGAAAGTCATCGCTTTCAGGAAAATTGAAGATATCATTGAAACGGACGACATCACTATTTCAGGATATCCGGGTTTGACCGTACCAAGGGCTGTTGCGTGATCTTAAGTCTTGGATCTAACCGTCTGCTCTTGAAAATATTGTGGGAAAATGAAACTAGGATTTTCTCCTTTTTCCACAATGTTTTCTACTCTTTCAGATACGATCTTAACCATTAAAGCCACATCTAATTTGTCGTATTTAGTTACCTTGGATATTAACAAAATTTTAACCCTTTACCAAACGACAAATTTTTAGACTCTTCCAAACTCAAAGAGTTTGCAGATGACAATTTCAAATTTGATAAAAATGGTAGAAAGGTCTCCAAATGGGTAGAAAACACTGTGGAAAAAGGAGAAATTGCTCGTTACGAGCAATTTCTCCTTTTCCCACAGTGTTTTCAAAAGACTTGTACTGCAGACATGTTAAAACAATGGCTTGTTCGGGAAGTAGTTAAACTTGTCAAAATTAGAATGCAGACGACAAAATAAAGGTAATTCAAACATTGAAATCTGTTTCCAGCAGGGTAGAAAACATTGTGGGTAAAGGAGAAAATACTGGTCTCATTTTTCCAATATGTTTTCAAAAGGCTTTTATCTCAGGGTCATAAAAACCAGGGATTGTTTGATAAAGGGTTAAAGACATCGGAAAAAAGTGTCGAATGTACTTATTACTAAGGAAAATATTCAATCGTTACCCTACTCTAGATGTTCTATGTTGAAAGTGGAGACAAAAGGTCAGACTGGACAAATAAATCCACAGTGTAATCTTGGTTGACAAAAACCTTTTTTTTTTTCATTTATTGATTGGGTCAAAGAATCGTCTTGAACTTCCCAAATACTTCTTTCTTAAGTCTTTACCAAATGAGAACATTGTGGACCTGTCGAAATTGAAAAAAAGCAGACGAAAAATTAATATGGCTAAAAGTTAAGTTAGGTTTGATAAGAAAGAATATATTATATCAAAAGGACAAGATGCTGGTTACAATTTCTTTCTCTTCCACTGTGTTTTTAATCTTCCTTTACAGGTTTAGTTGTTTGACAGGGAGCTAGAACATAACAGCCCAAACTAAACAGTATCACAATATCTAAATCACAGAAAATGCAACATACTGCATGCTTTTGCCGCATGCTGTTGTTCAGCGAACCCCAGAATAGCGGACATTGTATATTAATTAAAGATCAGCCTGCACGACGTTCTGGGCATTCCGATCTTTATGTGCACTGACACTGATAAAATCAACCAAATTTGGCTCAATTATTTGGATCTTATTCCTGGACTGAAAATGTCTGAAGGGTTGGTTCGCCGCTCCTTGGGTCAATGGATAATGCTCTAGGGAAAGGGGCATACAGCCTCTCCGTGATTCGTGGTATGTAGCAAACCATCGCATACTTAGTGATCCATGATCGGCACTTATTTATAAACAAACAACTCAATCATGAGGTACATTGGTCCTTAGACATACAAAGAAATTACCAATAGCGAAAAATTTCGGCCTAGGTCAGCCTGCGCGGATTGCGTAGGCTGACCTAGGTCGATATTTTTCGTAGATGCATTGGTCTCCCTTTTCTCAGGGCATGGCTCAAATATTTCTATGTTAGTCTGCACTGCACGTTCTGAACAATCTGATCTTGATCTACACTGTCATAAAAAAAAAAACAGTTGTACTTGGGACAGGCACTTTATAGGTTAAATTATAAGTGCTCTTGTAACTGTCAATAACCGAAATCCGGTAGAAATGAGGTCAAAAAGGAGGTGACTAAATATTTACAACGCATAACACGCTTGATTTCACCGCAAAGATCAGGTGTGGCTCTGAGGGCCTTTACGTAAATAAGAAGCCCATATAACTCGAATATTCACTTTAATTTTGGAAGCAATGGACAAACAAACGTGAGTTTTTATAGAGTTGATTTCACTTTATTTTACATTTACAATGGATCGTCCGAAATAATCCACAATGATATTAACGGACGAATGATTGAATAATTTAACGAAAAATGTGGTATATATAATTTATAGGATCTGACATAAATTGGTTTTTGAGATAAAAATTATTAAACGAGTCTACAAAAAAGTGTTATTAAGCGACGAGTGTCAGATTCTTTTTATCACATAACTGTATAACAAGAACTATAGTCCAAATGTGTTAAACCAGATGTATACATGTGTACTGAAATTTACATGAAGCCTGTGCGCTTACTTTGACATGTACATTACGAACGAACAATAGTTCCAAAGAAATTTGCTTATATTGATTTTATTTTGAGTCTTCAAGTGATTAAATTAACAACTTTATCACATTAAGAATTTTGACCACTAATTTCTATAAGGAACCTTGGTCTGTAATGTTTTAGAATGAAGCTTATAATTACAGAGTGTTGACCAAATACAGCACTATTTCTTATCTCACACATGTGTGAGATAAAAAAAATCGTAAGGAGAGTTATGTGATAAATCTCTCTCTCTCTCTCTCTCTCTCTCTCTCTCAGATGGTGCTGTATCTGCATCTCTCTCTCTCTCTCTCTCCACCTCAGATGGTGCTGTATCTGCAAAGGAGCTCAACTCCTCGTTATAAATCTTGCTATTTCTGAGCTTTTGTGCTGCAGCAGACTCGCACAAAACAGAAAAAGTACATCAAAGACGGAAAGTGTCATTTCGGATTAGCCTGCGCGAACTGCGCAGGCTGATCCGAGACGTCACTTTACGCAAATGTCCGAATGCCCCTTTTAGCGTGTTTTAGATCGTATTAGAATGAATATCATCAGTTATTCAAGTTTCCTAAAATTTATATTAAAACAAAAATAATTGCATGTTTTGACTGTTATTCGTAGAATATTAGTTATTATTTCATGCTTTCCGGTAGGATATCGAGAAATAGTAGTGAAAATATTTTTTGATCTTACACTAGTACGCCCAGTGAAAATACCGATTTTCACGTTCTTGTTGCCTAGGTAAAATGCACGTGCCTCACAAACCAGATGAAAAATATGACGTCACATACCTTACATTTCTCGCGCTTGACGTAATATTGTAATGCGTTGCTATGCGGGAAGGGTACGCCATTGGGAATAACGGAAAATAACTGTACTGGATTTTGATAAAGCTCCTCCCAGAAAGGGTTAAAAGCATGAAATAAATAAAATATTTGTCTTTTTCTCGTGAACACCATCGATAATATTTTCACTAGTGGCTGCGCCACTCGTGAAAGTATTACCGATGGTGTTCACTCGATGAAATAAATTTCGATCTTTCACCGAAAAAAAAACAAATATCCTCTATGTGTTATTTCAAACTTATTTTTCTAAGTTCTGTTCTGTGCAGTCTGATCTTCATCTACACTGTCCACAAAAAGGGTCTCACTTAGCTGCGACAGGATTAAACAATTCAGCTTACCTTTGATAGGATCGCAAACATTGTGGGAAAAGGTAAAATACTGCTTGCTGGGATTGCTTTTATTTCCCGTTTTTCCAACTGTGTCTTCACAAAGGCTTCTTCTTAAACGTAGTCGCTGGTTCGATCCAATGACTTTTTTTTTCGAGAGCGGTGACAGGATTCATTCCGTTTTGACCATCACACAATTGTTTTCATGATGTTTATGTTAAAAAGTAGCCAATAGCCTGGGAAGAATGCTGTACAAAGGTCTGCAAAAAGAAACTGCAAGAAAGCATGGGTAGGAGCACTGGCTTCTGCGACATGACTAAAATATGGTAAAAATGGCGTTTATACCAAACGTGTACATGTATAAAATAAAGTCGACCTGTCGTTAACAATTTTCAAATTTTAGAAAGGATAGCCAAACAGAGGAATAAGAAATTTTACGTTCTCATACAGTTTGATCAAAAAGCCCGGAGGAAAAAGTTTTGCACTAAATTTTAACAAAAGATTTTCAGTTGACGTGGGAAAACTATCTTTTGTAAGGGTCACCTTTGTAAGTGAACGTCTGTTTACTTGACACTGTAATGGTGACACTTTCAACTTTGCAGACGAAAACAGGGGTAAAAGAGGGGAAGTGGGGGGGGGGGGAGGGGGGGTAGGGTGCGGACAGCATAGAACCAAGATCAGACTGCACAGAACGTGCACAGAACGTGCACTCTGATCTTAGATCTATACCGCCCGCTTGTTTAGTCAAGCCAAAGAGATAATTGAAGTATCTATGGGTCACGGCGGATTAAGTTTTCAGCCGTCAAGAGAGATCAAATTTGTATGAGTCACGCTCTTTGGAAAAAGAGCTTAATGCATCTGCGATAGCTGACCTTGGCCAAAGTATTTCGCAGCTGGTCAATTTTCTGTATGTCCAAGGACCAGTCTACCTTAAGATTAAGTTGGTTGTTGTTGTCATGTATCCATAACTATCTGATGGCTTGTCTTGTAAAATGCATCACGGGAACACATTAACCCTTTTCCCAAACGGCAAATTTTGGACCTAACTAAATTTAAAGCATTTTGCAGATGACAAATTAACAGTTGCTTAAAATATGATTTTTCTATATAAGGTAGAAAACATTGTGGGAAATGGAGAAAATGCTGGTTACCTGCATTTTCTCCTTTTCCCACAATGTTTTCAAAAGGCTTCTATTCCTGATCCATAAAAGCCAGGGACTGTTTGGGAAAGGGTTAACCCCCCTTTTTGCCAGGGCATGGTTCAAATTATTTGGTTTTGATTGAGTTCAAACTAATATAGATACAACACGTATACGTTTTGCTGACAATAGCAACATATTGTCCCTGTTATATACAAACACTTCTGGTTTGCAGTCAAATCGTTCGATGTTTACTCAGTTCCATATGCAAACAACATTTAATTCTTAGGCTACTAGGTGCAACTCGAAGCGCAGTTGGGGGACATTAAAGATCAAGATCAGACAGCACAAAAAGTACAGTCCAATCTTTGATCTACAATACCCGAAACGGTAGTTTCCTTCTCGTGAGATCGACTTTGAAACCGTAATATTTGGGAGTTTTGTTGTTCGGGTATTGATTAGAAATTTTTGTTTTCATTTATTTAGCTGCACAAGAATTAATGGGGCATGAAACAGAATTTGACCCGGTTATGTATGGGAAGAGGGTAACAAGTTGGGTGGGCAGAAAGGAGAAAGTTGATGGACCGTTGGGAGAAGGTTGTTTTGCCCTGGGGCGAAATTTGATAATTTTTGTTAGTAAAAAGCACGAGGATGTATCTGTTTATCCTTTTGTTGTGGGAAAAACATAAACAATTCTGATATTTATAAACGCTCCTGACTGGACCTAAACCACACAATCTTTAAGTTGTACATATTCGGCGAATCTGCAAAGAGGCTATTGCTATGGGGATGCCAGAGGTCCAGATAGAGGGAGTGATCTTGATTTCAAAATGTAAAATTTAAATTATTCTGAATTAAACCCTGGGTTGTGTGTACTCATTAGAATCGTCTCATCGAGAAGATTCTAATGTGTACCCACAACATAGGATTTCGAACCATAAGTATGTGATGGCTTGCTTGGCAGTATCAGGGGTAACAACCCACGTCATAGTATACGTCATCGGAGGCATTTTAAATCCAGCAATTTCGTTTTAAAAAGGTAAGGTTTTCAGCTTGTACATTATTGTTATTGAAGATCTGTCCAAACAAAGCAGTGCATATGGTACGAGTACTTGACAACTTTCTTCGTTAGTATACATTGACATTTTGTTCATTAGTTTCGTTGATTTTGCTATTACCTCCGCACAATTTTTGAAGCCGGCGACACATGTGCGAATTAAAAATAGATGTCGTGTGGTGTTGAAGTATTTAGAGCTACAACATTGTCTCATGGCATTTTGATTTCTCGAATAGGACAAATATATTTACAGTCACCAGATGAAGTAGGTATTCTAAGTAAATTTTACATACATATATCTTTTTTAAGTAATTAATCTGCACTTTGCGCACAAAATGGCGGCTGTTCCAACACCACTGCTATGACGTGGGTTGTCACCCTTGGGTATAGATCACAGAAATGCATTAACTTATTAGAAAATGACAAAAATTTAGGTTTGTCCAAATCGAAAGCACTTGCATACGACAAAGTAAAAAAAGACACTGAAAATTTGAAATTTGTTTTGTGAAGGGTAGAAAACATTGTGGGAAAAGGAGAAAATGCTGGTTACCAGCATTTTCTTCTTTTCCCACAGTGTTTTCTGAAGTCTTCTTTCTCAGGGTCGTCAAAAGTAGGGATTGTGTTGTAATGGGTTAAAACCCCTTTTATAAGAACATGGCTCCTATGTATTGACAGAAGCCATATATACGAGTGTAGGAAAACACTTGTGACAAGGAACTAGAGGTGAGAAGGGCAAGGTCAAGAATTCGTAGTTATCTAAGTTACTTTAATAAAAAGACGGTTATTTTGCCCATCGTTTGACCACAAATAAACGGAAATCACAACTTCATCCACAAGATGGCCCTATTTTCAGAATATATACTCGTACTAGCAAATAGATCTTTTCTTTTTCTTGCTAAGAAGAACTGGGCATTTTAAAAAAATGTGGGAAAAGGAGAAAATGCTAGAAGACAGCCTTTTCTCCTTTTCACAACACTGTTTTTTTTTTTATTACATTTTCGAAGACAATGATGTTTTAACCAAAATGAAAAACTGTACCTTTAACTCATTACCAAATGACAATATTTTAGGGTTGCCAAAATTGAAAGCGTTTGCAGATGACAAAATAAAAGTAACTGAAAATTTGAAATTTGCTTTGTGAGGGGTAGAAAACATTGTGGGAAAAGGAGAAAATGCTGGTTACCAGCATTTTCTCCTTTTCCCACAATGTTTTCTAAAGGCTTCTTTCTCAGGGGTGTCAAAAGTAGGGATTGTGTGGTAATGGGTTAAGAGCACTGTAGGAAAGGAAGCATTCAGGCTATAATTCAGCTGGGTTTTAGATAATCAAAGTACTGACAGTACTGGAAAACAGCGAGAATGTGATTAATTATTTAGTGACAGGTTTCAAGTGATAGTGTATTTAGGAAAGCGTGTCTTAAACAATACATCATAAAGTTTCATATCCTTCTGGTCCAAGGGAGACAGCTTTTAATTAAAAAAGGAAACATGCAGAAAAAGATAAAATGCTGGTATTTCTTATGTTCTGATACTGTTATTAACGTATTAAGGTATTACACCACGCTTCTAGTGCAACATGGAATAAGATTTCTTATTAGTTGATAAATAACGATATATACTGATGTAATATTATTGCACATTTTTTAACTCAACAAAAATTCCCCTTGATTGCTATATGAGCCATGTTCTGTCAAAAGGCGGCTGCATGAAAGTATCGCAGCTCAGCTGGGGCATGCTGACCTGGGTCCGTATTAACCAACCATTCTTAAGAACATTTTAGGCTTATTCTTTTCTTAAGCATTCTGCCAATGTGAAAGTAACAGAACTTAGGCTAAACCAATTGATTTAGCCAATCAGAAGTTCTGTTACTTTCACAGTGAGAAAATCTTGAAGAATAAGACCAAGAACATTCTTAAGAATGGTTGGTGAATACGGACCCAGTCTGAAACGTTTGATCTTTTGGTCAATTTTCTGACTATCAAAACACCAGAATACCTTAGAATTCAGTCGTTTATTAAGAACCCATTATAATTTGATGAATGCTTGGTAAAGTTTGTCATGTTGATGCAACTAACCATTTTTCCAGGGCATCCATCATATCAATCTTATGTGCATGTCATATTCTTCGAAGATTCGACCTGTTTGCTATGACGCATCGCCCGTCTCATATACAATGTACAAAGGAAAAATATGGCTTATATTGAAGCTATTATCCAAGCCTGTAGGAGCTGTTGTAATAAATGGCCTATGCATATGTTACATGCTAGCTGATCTTTATATTCTGAAATTCAAAGCTACAGTTGTCATTTGAAAAGCAGTCCGGTTTTGTACCCAGAGTGCCAAATTAGATAGGTGTGAATTTGAATGCCATCTAGTAGACGATAATGTAATATCAATTTCAAAGCAAGGAAGGCAGAGTTTGTAGACAAACAAGTAAGTCACTGATTATTTTCGGAAACAATCAATTAATTTCTGTAATTTTCCAGTGTCAAATTCACAGACTTCCAAACTGAGGCAGTAATCTAAATGTGATTCAATTGATTGAATGAAGTTTGTTTTTTAAAGAATGGGAAACATTTTGGGAAAAATAGAAAAAAATGCTGGTCACCAGCATTTCTCCTTTTCTCATATTATTTTCGAAAAGATTCTTTCTTACTGTCATAAACATTCGGGATTGTGTGATAAAAGGTTAGGTTTTACACTGACTGTGAATATTAAAGAGTTAAGCTTGTATAAATTGATTTCAAATTTCATTCGATTTCTGGAAAGTAAGAGGAAATAAATGGCCTTTTCCAACAATGTTTTCTAGATTCATGCATTGACAACAAAGTTAAAAACTGAAATGGAATTTCATTTATTTTTCGTCCGGAAGAGAATCTGCAAAGTCATGTCTAGAATAAGAAGTCTGATAAATAATGTTGTTAAAAATGTAAATATTATTCATAACAACCTCGGTAACCGTATCAATAGAATTTGGTCATTTTCTGTTTTACCTCAATGTGGTGTTTTTGTTCCGTTTGCTGCGACAGTTCGAATTAATTGTCAAGAAAATCCATGAAATGGATATCTGCGTCTCTTTCAGAGGTTGATAGGGATGCATTTGAAAAAAAAAACTAATACCAACCTTGACCTCATGGGGCATGGCAAACCTTTGAAATCAGTCGACTAGTTTACGTTTAATTTAATGGCCACAAGATAGTCCGGAATTGTTTGTACTAAATCTAACCTCAGACAATAATTTATCAATCCTTTGCTTTATGGAATACGGCTACTCACAATGAGTTCAATATTACCAATTAATTGTCAATCTAAAATGTGATATGCTAAAACATAGCGCTGCCATGCCAGGTCAAATTTTATAGCCTATACTTTTAGAAAATTATGGTCAATTTTTATGAGTTAAAAGCTCCCCAAAGTCCCCTGTTATTCACCATATAAAATGTTGTTAATTCTAAATTCTAAATTTTAGTTGCAATTTGTCAACCCTTATCAAATGATAAACTGATAACAAAGTCGATAAAAATGTTGGCAATGTTGTTTTAACTAATTTGTACACTTCTGAAAGTAAGTCACTCCCACTTTGATAATAGAAATTTCACCTACATGTTTTTTTTTCTCTCTCTCTTTTTACTATGCATAACATAAATTTAGACTTGCCCAGACTGAAAGCATTTGCAGTGGACAATTTGAACTTGGCACAAGCGGTGAAATTTGCATGGTATAAAACAACGTGTAAAAAGGAGTAAAGGCTGGTTACCGTCATTTTCTCTTTATACAAGTTTTCAAAAGGTTACATGCTCATGTTCATAGGGTGAATAAAACTCAGTGTTGTGTGCTGAAGCGCTGATTCTTTAAATGTATATATTTTTTTTTATTTAAAAAAAAACCAAAACATTTTCATAGTCTATTCATAATGGTGACTCAACTTTTCTAAATATAATTGTGATATGTTTTATCAATAGTTCGAGGCACTTATGAAATTCAGGCATATATCTGTCCAGTGATCTACTGAATAAGATCTCTGATCTGCCATAAAGCACAGATCTTACATACGGTCCCTGCATAAAATTACAAACCCCAAACTAAATATTGGAAATTGCCAGGAAAAAAAACTCACATTTTAGAAGATGACATTTCATTTGCAACAATCAAAGAACAAAAAACACTTAAAAAAAGCATGGAAACATTTCTTACTTTACTGAGTAGGCCTACATTTTGACTCAACTTACCAAGTTGTATCGTTGACTGGGAACACTAAACCGGTTGTCCGAGTTAAATTTTCAATAGGCGTGGAGTTTGAAAAATAGGCCTAAATATACCAGTGTATACCGTATGCTGCGTGCAGTTACCTTCCCCCTAGAGTCTGCCAGTCACATATGTTATACTCCTAATCGCTCTAGGGTTTACTAAATTTTATCATTTTTTTCTCCTTCACACTATCGTGGAAATTAACAAAGTTATCGAATAGTGTACATCACGCCAGAACGAATATGTCGGATGACTAGCCCACTAGATCAAAGCACTTTGGAATCAAATGATTAATTCTTGTAAGTCGTATCGTTTGATGATAATTTCTATTACCTATCTTCAAAAATATACATTTTTAGATCTTTCAAATTCAAAGCCCTGCCGTAAATCGAACTTATATCTTAATATTTTTATAAGATCTTTTATGCCTAGGCTAGCATACAAGTATTAATTTCGAAGAAAAAATGGTCTGAAGGATCCGAATCTGTTTTACCGTACTTCGATAGTAATTGTAAATATTACAGGGAGTTAAATCTGGGAGCTGTTTCCGGAGGATTCGAATGCTATGTGGGTCGAGATGTCTGCTATTGATCATGTTTTATAGAAATAATTTGTCGCATTATGGATGAATTGAGGAGAAAGATTGTATAAAAATTCCTGATGTGCCATAATCATTAAACCAAAGTAACACACAATGAGTAAAATTGGATTTGAAAAATTAAGGTGGACCGTGAATTTTTTTTGTCAGGGGAGTAAAGGCGCATCGGAAAAAACCGAAACACTTGAAACCGATATTATTACAATAAAACAGTGATAACGTAATCGCTGTTTTAAAAAATGAATACACATAAAGCGACAACTTGAAGTAAACGCACTTTTCCCAGCATGCCGTTCACTCTTCCCTGTACCAAATCCTGAGTTTTAACCTGTATCCAGCTAAACAATAAAAGAAAATTTTCAGTTTTACAGTAAAATCCCAAATATTGCTATTTCTAAACTGTTTTTGGGAATAATTCCTTCGTATCGGGTAGTGCTGATTCATTTTTTTTTTCTTTTTGTAATCCTTATCGTTAACTTTATCTCAAAACCACATCTACATTTGATTTAGACCGGCAGAAAATAGATGTTAGAACCATGTAAAAATCAACAAAGGACAGAGCGACTCGGCAACTTTTTACTTAGTTTTACAATCAATCTTTCTGCCACCGACTAACACTTTGACCAACTGTACAATAACGGGCTGTTTTCTTAACCCATTATCACACAATCCCTACTTTTGACGCCCCCGAGAAAGAAGCCTTTAGAAAACATAGTGGGAAAAGGAGAAAATGCTGGTAACCAGCATTTTCTCCTTTTCCCACAATGTTTTCTACCCTTTACAAAACAAATTTCAAATTTTCAATCACTTTTATTTTGTCGTCTGCAAATGCTATAGATTTGGACAAGCCTAAAATTTTGTCGTTTGGTAACGAGTTAAACCCATTTCACATGCTCTCTCTCTCTCTCTCTCTCTCTGTTGTATATCTTTCTTTTTTTACCCTTCTCTAACATTTCTCATTCGTTCTACCTTCCATGCAGCCCCACATGCACACAGCAAGGAAGTGATAACAAAATCAAACGTTTATATCTAGTTTCAGACTATTACAAATTTTGACGTGTCTGTTGGCCATACAGACATGTTACACGTACGAGTTTTATCAGAGAAGAATTCCAAATGGAGAAAGGGTGCCGCATCCCTGTAAAGCCAACAACCTATGGAAGGGAGTGGGGCACAAAAATGTGAGGGGTGGGGGAGAACGGAACCAGTTCGGTATGGATTTTGCAGCCAACGGTGCAGTAAGTATAACATTATTAGTTGTACGGTCAGGTGGCAGGGAACTTGAAAACTTATTAATGGCTGTAGTGAATTGTGTCGCTCCGAGCCGAAGGCTGAGGTGGCGAAATGATTCACCACAGCCGTTAACAAGTTTCCAAGTCCCCTGTCACCTGACTGCACAATGAATTTATTATACTACAAAGTTTCACTCTTTCAAAGCGCGTTAAGCGAAATTTTCCTGTTTTATAAGTATCGAGTATGCTGACGAAATAGACATTCCCTTCTAAATGCCCTAATTTAATAAAAAATTGACATCACTGGAAAATGACGTCACAAAAACGTGCAGTTTGGTACATAAACGAGCAGTCTAGTGATCGATCGAGGCCGCCAATTTCGATGTTTCGATGCACATGTAGTGATGTTTACTGGGCACTCAAAAGGGAAACTGGCTTTATACGTAGTTTTTAGCAGGGTACATGATATATATGTTAATCAATCAGATACATGTATTAAGAAATTTCTTTGCAGTATAATAATAGTAGATGCACGGTCAGGTGGCAGGGGACTTGAAACTTGTTAATAGCTGTAGTGAATCATGTCGCCCCGAGCCGAAAGCTGAGGTGGCGAAATGATCCACCACAGCACCGAACAAGTTTCCAAGCTCCCTACTACCTGACTGTACAACGAATATATTATTATGCAAAGTTTTACCGTTCCATCGTGTGTTGAGCGTATTTACCTTTTTTTTTTTTTTAAGATTGAGCACGCTGTCGAAGTCGAATTTCCCTTTCCCTTCTGAGTGCCCCAGTTCAATGAAAACTGACTAAAACGTGCAGTTTAGCGCATAATCTTGATGTTAATCTTGATTGATGCCGCCATTTTGGACGTTGTGTTGATAGTGTAGCAATGTATACTGGGGGTCACGAAAGGGAAACTACTTTTACGTTGGTTTTTGCCATTGTAGGCCTACATTATATAAATGTTCGAGATATATTATCCAGTCAGATCACGAGAAATTTTCTCACAGTACAACAATATTTTTTGTCTCATTTAATCTCATTTCTTTAAAAGATACTTACCTTTGACTATTTACCAATTGCTAAAAGTTTGGACCCGTCCAACTCCAAAGGTTTGAAGCCAACAAGATGAATCAGGGTCAAATGAGGATTTTGTGTCGGAAAGAATGGAAAACATAATAATAAATGGATAAAATGTCGGTTACCAGCATTTTCTTCTTTTCCCATAATGTTGTCAAAAGGCTTTATTCTCAAGATAGTAAAACTCGGGGTTGTGTGGGAAATGTTTTAGATGTGATTAAATTAAATGAAAATTAAAGCCGACGGTGACAAACCTGATCCGTGGTTTGTAGTTCTAAAGTTTTGTTAACCGGAATAAATAAACAAGGAGGGTTATGTGATAGATATTAGATCTACGAATGGCTTGTTCAGTGAACAGTCAAACACGGCAAGTTGCATGTGAGACGTATTCCATGATTTGGAAAGAAAATTCTGTTAGTACTGGTATGAGAAAGACAGGAAAGACGTTGGTGCACTGATAGCCGTGTTACGACCTTAAACTGATAAACCTCAAAACTTGCCGTGTTTGACTGTTCACTGAACAGGCCATTCGTAGATCTAATATCTATCACATAACCCTCCTTGTTTATTTATTCCGGTTAACAAAACTTTAGAACTACAAACCACGGATCAGGTTTGTCACCGTCGGCTTCAATTTTCATTTAATTCAATCAATTATCAGTTTAAGGTCGTAACACGGCGATCAGTGCACCAACGTCTTTCCTGTCTTTCTCATACCAGTACTAACAGAATTTTCTTTCCAAATCATGGAATACGTCTCACATGCATCGGGGATGAGAGCCTAAAAATTGCCAGAAAGAAGGTTTGCCTGAACCGGGTAACGGACTCACAACCACCAGGTCACAAGTCCAATATATTATGGGATTTTTTATTGGTCCACACATTCGGTGCGAGTACTAGTGTAGTTCCAAGGAAGCAGAATCGAAAGAGACTAGTGGAATTTGTTAGAACTTGTTTCTCAATCGATGTGAAATAAATATGCTGAAACTATGTGCGACTTGGTGCGCTATTGCGAATATTGTAGATCAAAATGCATAAACCCCATTTTCACAGAGCTTGGTACATATATTTTCGGCCACAAATTAAACGGTATTCTATCTGTAAAGCTATTAGAAGTGTCCTATAACTTCACTTGGTATAGACGGAGGCAGTACAATATTTGTCCAACCCCTATCCTGTTAAATAATCAAAATGAAGCTTTCAAACCGACCGTAAAAATCTTAATTTTGCTGTTACAAACTAATTTTTGGGCGAACAAATATCTTCTTATCGGACAGTGTAGATCCAAGATCAGACTGCACGTTGTGTGCAGTCTGATCTTGATCTACAATGTCCGCAATAGGTCTTTGAGTCGCGCTTAGCAGCTAAAGGGTCAATATTTCAGTAATCTTTTATGTAAATTTTAAGTTCATGAATATTCGGACCCACATTTTACTATCTTCCTCACGTTGTGCAACCTAATACAAAACAAATAAGTCTTAAAGGTGGGTATTTCGATATTTCACATTTCACCAAATTAAAACATAAATATATCACTGAAATTTATATGAAAAAAAAAAAAATACAAATCATCAATGATTAAGAATCATAAAATTCCCCCAATTTCTTTTTGTGATATTCCCTAAAAAGGCTACGTAGCATCTTAAGGTTATTTTTAGATTTCGCGCCATAAATCAAAAAAAGCATTGTGGGAATGTCAAGTGTTTGGCACGAGACTAATGACGCCTAAATTCCATAATATAACAAACACGTATTTATTTTCTATATTGTTTTCTTCGGAGTGTATGTTTGAAGCTTCGTCCGCGTATTTCCGGTATGTATAAATAAGCGAGTTGCTCGCGTAAAAATGTGTTCCTCTTCGGCGTAGACCTGGGCCGTGGGAAATCCCTAATTTCTCTTGTTGTCGGATGGTTTTCGATTACTGGGGTTTTGTGAAAAAAAAGAAAAAATGAAAAGGCTTTGAGAGTATCAGTTTTTTTTTTTGTAAAATTTTCGTCCCAAAATCTGAAGGGCCACCTTTAACACTTAACAAGGTTTGCGGGGCTTAGCCCGTTTCTTCGGATAATGTAGATCGAGATCATACAGCACAGAACGTGCAATCCGATCGTAGATCTATACTTTCTGATACAGACAGCATAGAACTTTCAATCTAATCTTAGATCTACGCTCTCTGATACGGGGATTTTTTTTTTTTTCAAGTAAAAATATTTATGTAAACGGAATAATCGGGTCTTTGTTATAGGGAAAAAATCATTTTAGGGAGTCTTTAAAATGATTTTTTTTCAGCTGCCACCTCTTCGACAATATTTTTCAGAAAGTTCAGAAAAAAGAAAATACTTGACAGTTCTCCCCTTCTTATATTTCTCCTTCCTTTTTCGTATACAATCCAGTGATCCGTCTAAAACGAGATAGAATACCGTGGTATTTTCTATCAGAAAAAAAAAGTTGAAAATACAGAACAACTCTTTGCTGTAGTATAAGTTAGAGCTGTCACTGCATGAATGTGACTTAACCCTTTACCCCATAAGGCATTTCTATATGGTATCTCTAATTGACCCTAAATAACAGCAAGGATGAAGCTGTTTCTTATGTGTATATGACCCCTTCTGACAGCATAGAAAACATTGTGGCAAAAGGTGAAATTGCTCGTCACGAGCAATTTCACCTTTTGCCACAATGTTTTCCAAAAGCTCCTACAAGCAATGCGTAGAAATGAGTATCTATGGAGTAAAGTGTTAATATCATCGCCAGCGCTTTGACAGAAACGGGCGATTATTTGCACACAGACAGACGCACAAACGGACAACACACGGACAGATAGGCTGATTGCAGTATTCCCCCGAAAACACTTATTTTGCGGGGGCATAATAAAGGGATAACCATTTGAAAAAAAAAATGACTAGACAGTATTGAAAGGGACATATCGGGGTATTTTGTATTAAACAAAACACCGACTATAAATCGCTAATAGATATAACGAAATGCATTCTTCATTTATTCCTCATAAAGCGCAAAGACTGTATACATTCCACAAAACGGCACATTCTTTGCGTTAAAAAGGGAATGGTCAGTTTCCTATCGTAATACTCTCTATCTTTTTCTGTCCGTATTCACCGACCATTCTTAAGAACGTTCTTTGTCTTAATCTTCAAGATTTCCTGACTGTGAAAGTAACAGAACTTCTGATTGGCTAAACGAATTGATTTAGCCAATCAGAAGTTCTGTTACTTTCACAATGACGAAATTCTGAAGATTAAGCCTAAGGATGTTCAAAAGAATGGTTGGTGAATACGGACCTGACACCGCGTCAATCACCGAGCAGTGTTGTCGTTCGTTACTCTCACCATACATCTCTGCAATGGGTTAAATGACAAGAATCTTGTCAAACCGAAGAAAAATATTTTGTTACTGATTAACTGTTTCATGTGAAACATAATAAAGTAGACAAAGCAAATATGATTCTGGATACATTATAGGTGCATTCAAACTGATGAATTTACCTGTATACAATGGAACTATTTCTTCAAGCTTCTTTAGTGATCAGAATCTTACGCCAACCGAAAAAAAAATGGCTGCCCCCATGAATGATGGCAGCAGTTCGAGACACCGATGGATCTAAGTTTTTAAGATTAAAAAACAAGTTATCGTCCTTTAAAAGACATTTAAGCTTTTCAGAAAAGTCCCTTCTTCATTTTTCCTACCACTAAGTCTGATTGGCCGTATGCTGTTGAACAGCACACAAAAAAAAATCGATATAGGTCTTTCTTTCACTGGCGTTTACAGTGTCGCCATTTTGATTTATTGTCATGTAACGAAAATATCACTTGTAGACGGACTACTTTCTGACCCAACTACAAAGGTGAATGGGAATGATCCGTAGTGCAAGAGAGTGGCACCGCGTAGGTACAGTCGAGGGACTTGATCACCGGATCACCAGAGGTATCCCGAATGACATGTGCCTATCTGATTTGGGCATTCTGGGTACAGAACCAGAAAGCTATGCAGTGATTTTCAAAATAAACTATACTTTTACTCACTAAAACTAAAACAACTTGGTACGATTCGCATAGCCATAGTAAGCTGGCCTATAAGATATCTGTGCATCATTCAGTTACAAACAAAACCACCATAAGTCCTTTTATATATGTTCCATGTTAGAGGTAAGTTGATGGTAGCTTTGACAAGCGGACTAGCTCTTTAACAGACGACAAATATTTTATTCTAGTCTAAATTGAAAAGGTAAATGTTTCTAAGAGATAAGATTTTGCTTTGAAAGGGTAGGGGACATTGTGAGAAAAGGAGAAAATTCTGGTTACCAACATTTTCTCATTTCCCCTCAATGTTTTCAGACTTCTTCTCTAGGGTCATCATTTAAAATTTGGGATTGTGTGGCATATGCTTAAACATGATAAGGAACTGCCACAAATAGAAATATTGCAAAACAAAGTTGTCAAAAATTAGCAAAATTTCTCTCTAATCCCATTTTGTTTGTCCTCATTTTCCCACATTTTTTCCATATCTCAATATGCACTTTTTTCCATTCTTCCCCCTTTTTCTCTCTCGCCTTTTTCTCATATTTGTTACCTTTTCATTTTTTCCACTGTAGGTGTGGGACAGTGTTATATGTAACATGGACTCAGACGGGGACGGTATGACAAACGGAGAAGAACTTGGAGACCCGAACTGTCAGTGGAAGCCAACACAGACCCCAACCCGAACTCTTGGGTTGTCCCATCCGGGTATGTACATGAAGGTGCCTTTTGTGACAGCAGTCTTGTTTAAAACTGTTTATAACACGACAGAAGTGTCGAGACAAGTCCATCTCGAAAAACGGCCACGCGATGTTTCGATTATGTAGTTACCTCATCTATCTACCGTGTTAACCATAGTCGATCTCGCACAAATAATTACGTCACGTTACATCTCATATATGTATCGTGTGACACATCGGCGATCTGGCACGCTCACAAACGTTACGTAACATCTCATCTATGCACATTGTGATACATTCACGGTCTAGCAGTGTTACTCGCATTAACTTATATCTTACACATGTATCGTGTGACACGTCGTCTGCCTGAAACGTTTAATCACATTACGTTACATCTCATCTATTTGCCGTGTGACACATCAGTGATCCCGCGTGATTGCCTGCCTTACGTTACATTTCACAGTATGTATCGTGTGACACGTTGTCGGTCTAACACGTTTATTTACGTTTCGTAACATCTCATCTATGTACTGCGTGTCGCATTGGCGATCTAGCACGGTTACTAACGTTACGGTTCACCTCACATATGTAACCGTGTGATACGTTGTCGGTCTGACACGCTTACTGACGTTACTTTACATCTCATCTATGCACTGCGTGACGCATCAGCGGTCTGGCACGGTTACTAACGTCACGTTACATCTCATCTATGTATTGCGTGATGCATCTGCGGTCTGACACGCTTACTAACGTTTCGTTACATCTCATCTATGCACTGCGTGACGCATCAGCGGTCTGACACGCTTATTAACGTAACATTACATCCTACTATGTACTGTGTGACACATCGGCGATCCCGCATGATTGCTTGCATAACGTTACTTCTCTCAGTATGTATCGTGTGACACGTTGTCGGTCTGACACGTTTATTTACGTTTCGTAACATCTCATCCATGTACTGCGTGACACATTGGCGGTCTAGCACGGTTACTTACGTTACGGTACACCTCACATATGTACCGTGTGATCCGTCGTTGGTCTGACACGCTTACTAACGTCACTTCTCACATCTCATCTATGTACCGTGTGATATATCGTCAATCCGGCAAGGTTACTAAGTTACGTTACATCTCATCTATGTACTGTGTGACACATCGTCGGTCTGACTCGCTAACTAACGTTGCGTTACATCTTATCTATATACTGTGTGACACATCGGAGGTCTGGCACGGTTACTAATGTTACATTGCATCTCATCTATGTACCGTGCGATATGTTGTCGGTCGGGCACCACATTTTACTTTATATCATATCTATATACGTTACGCTATACTTTAACCTTGGGATGTAATGTCGGTTTTACGAGATACAATACGTAACACTTTATCCCGTGTGATATATCAACTGTTACGCAGGCTGCCTATCGTTACGTTACGATGAATCATCCTGATACACTGTCGTTTTAGCACGATACCAAACGATACACTTCATATGTGCACCGTAGGGTAAACTGGCGGTTACGAACGATACCTGATGTTTTTGTCACACTTCATGCATGTAAAGTGGAACACATTTTCATTTGACCACGATGCCATCTGTAATGGTACATTTCAGCTAAATTTTCGTTTGTAGACACACGCTAGAAGACGTTACCCTTCACTTCACCAGTGTACTATGGATACATTTCCGATTACCTAATTTACTTCAAGTTACTTTTTATCTGCATACTGTGAAATCAGTGTCACTTAACTTGGATAAGATGCCTTACATTTCATCTTCATACCGCAGGCCTTGGATTATGTCATATTTCAGCCTTATTTCTGTCATTTTCTGCCATACTTTGATAATGTTTCACGTCATCTATGTGATATTCGACAACCAAAAGCTCTAGAGAACAACTGATTAAGATTTTGACCGGTTTGGTACTGACTTTTGAAGAACTCAAATGTAACCCGACACGCATCTTCGCGAGCCAAGGTTACGATCACTACGTGGATCTTACCTTGGCTGATTGAGCCCGATTTCGAGATTCCTGCGATGCACTCTCTATTGGATGCTGGTTATTACCCCTCTTTACATCATATCTCTAAAAGCCAATGTAATATACATGTAGTTTTACAAACCGCTTACGAATACACATGAAGCGATAAGCAGACATCCACGTGGGTTTCTATGTTTACCTTCTATTCGAAAAGGAGCGACCTTTTTCTATTTTTATTAAAGATGAAATGCTACCAACGATTTCATTCGTTGCAGCTAGAGCTGGCTGCATCAAAAGAAAAAAGCGTATCGGGGAATGTAAAAATCAAGCTCGATCCGCCAAAGGTGGAGTAACGTAGTGAATCGTCAGCCTTGGCTTGCGAAGATGCCCGACACGCAAAAAAGGACAATATGGGAATTCCGTTTATCGATTAGATAAACACAAGTCTACGATAGTGCGGGTCAGTTCAAGTTGATGATTAAAAATGATTATATAACAAGGTACAATGACCATGTCATCTAAGCGAAAAGTGTCAACCCCATCAGCCTGCGCAATTCGCAAGTCTTGATCGAAGAAGCCATGTTGGATGTTGTGTTGATTGTGTAGTCATGTATACGGGGGTCCCGAAAGGGGAACTGTTTTTACGTTGTTACGTTGATTTTGCCAGTGTACATGATACGGTATATATGCTTGGGGCATTTTATCCAATCAAATCTCAATTGACACTTTTCGCAGTTCCCAGAAGGTCCTTTTTTGCGTGATGGGTCACAGATAACTTGTTTTCTTCTGTTCCAATGTTTTCTCTATTGTTCCTCAACAACTGTCTAAAGAAAAGGGGACCGTTTGATAAATGGTAAACCTATAATGCATGGTAACTGTTGTAGGGCCTATTTTTATACTTGTAGGTATTTATGACCCGTTCAGCAATGCAACAGCGCCCGAATGGGTCAGCTGTGAGAAAGAACAGTTCAAGTGCGACGTATTAGATGAACCTGGTAATTGTTTTCTGTTTATGGGAGTTGATCTGGACCAGAATTCACAACCATTCTAAATTACATGTAATTCCAAATTTAGAATTTTTTTAATAGCTAAAGAATTTTGTTTAGCCAATAAGAAATTCTGTTACTTTGAATTTTAGAAAATACTTGAGAATTAGACAAAGACTGCATTTTAGAATGGTTGGAAATACGAGTCCAGGGCCCGTATTCACCAAACATTCTTTGTCTTCTTCTTCAAGATTTTCTTACTGTGAAAGTAACAGAACTTCTGATTGGCTAAACCATTTGGTTTAGCCAATCTGAAGTTCTGTTACTTTCAAATTGACAAAATTTGAAGAATAAGACCAAGAATGTTCTTAAGAATGGTTGGTGAATACAGGCCCTGGTTTTGTTTGTTTGATTGTCTGTATAGTTAACTCTTTACTGGACGACAACATTTTAGATTGGTCCCAATCATCATCAAATGTAGACAATTACGTGTTACTTGAATAACTCGATTTTGTATCTAAAGGGCATTAAACAATCTGGCAAGGGGAGAAAATGCTGGCCCTCAGCATTTTTTTCCTTTTTCCAGCATGTTTACAAAAGCCCCTTCCTTCATGGGACGTTAAAGGTCGAAATTTGAATACTCATGTAAAGGGCTAACAGTTACAGAGCAAAGCTCTCTTAGTGAATTGTAATTTCGATGTAACCGCCACTTCGGTTCGAAAAATAGTAAGCATAAACTACCGGTTGTGTACGTATAAACTTGACATCTTTTGACGACTCCAGTGCTCTTAGAAGACTCTTGTCTGTAAGTCTTTAACCCTTTACTCCATAGATACTCATTTCTACGCATTGCTTGTAAGAGTCTTATAAGAGTCTTTGGAAAACATTGTGGCAAAAGGTGAAATTGCTCGTCACGAGCAATTTCACCTTTTTCCACAATGTTTTCTATACTATCAAAAGGTGTCATATACACATAAGAAACGGCTTCATCCTTGCTGTTATTTAGGGTCAATTAGAGATACTATAGAAATGTCTTATGGGGTAAAGGGTTAAATTAACATCAAAATAAAGTACATGTGTGCTGGCAAAAGGGGTTTAAAAGATCTTCTTAATTCGTGTCACAAATTTGTCTCATAACCGACAGAATCATGCAGTAGAATGGTCCTTGAACAGGCAAAAAATTTACAAATAGCTAATACTTTCGACCTTTATCAGCCTGCTCGGACTGAGCAGACTGACATGAGTCGAATCTTATTGCAGATACATGAAATCCTTTTCTTAGGTAAACCAGATTGAGCTTTTATACTGGTTCTGAAAATCATAATACTTTTCTTTGCATATTTAAGGTGGGAATTTATATTTTTCACATCTCACCGAAGTATATATATATACATCACTGAAATTTATATGAAAAAAACAATACAAATCATCAATAATTAAGAAAATGGTGTTCCCTTAACCCTTTCCCAAAAGACAAAGTTTGGACTCTTCCAAACCAAAAGAATTTGCAGACGACAATTTTAGGCTCTGAGGAAATGCCAGAAAGTTCTCAAACAGGGTAGAAAACGCTGTGGGAAAAGGAGAAATTGCTCGTTACGAGCAATTTCTCCTTTTCCCAGAGTGTTTTCAAAAGACTTTTACTGCAGACACGTAAAAACCAGAGCTTGTTTGGGAAAGGGTTAAAAGGCTATGTAGTCTCTTGAGATATATGTATATTTCGCGCAAGAAATCAAGAAAGGATTGTGGGAATGTCAAGTGACTGGCACGTGACCAATGACGCTTAAATTCTATAACATAAACATGTAATTATTTTCTGTAATGTGTTCTTCGAACGCAACGTTAGAAGCTTCGTCTGTGTATTTCCGGTATGTAAATGAGCGAGTTGCTCATATAAAAACAGACCGTGTTTCCCGTCCCGCCGTAGCAAATCTCTATTTTGTATTGATGACGGACGGTTTTCGACTACTGGTGTTTTATGAAAGAAAATTAAAAGGCTGTAGGAGTATAATGATCATTTTTTGTTTGTATTTTTGTAAAATTTTCCTCCCAAAATCTGAAGGGCCACCTTTAAAGTGCTGGTATGTCAACTATTTCAGAGACTTTCAATTTCACGGTTCGAATCCCCGAGACAGATGTACCTGCTAAAGAGACAACCTACAAGTGTATGTTTTTCGAGTTTCCGTCCGACCAGGAGTACCACATGGTGGCCAACGTTCCCTACATTGATAACGAGGCTGTGATGCATCACATCCTTGTCTTTGGGTGTACCGGTGAGTCAATCCAGTACGGCAGCTCAGTCGACTTGCATTGATGTAATGGGTATCTAGTTCGAGCCTCCATCTCCTGAGGAATAGTCATTACGAACCTTTTCATTCTTCTTTAGCCCTTTACCAAACAATCCCTGGTTTGTACGACCCAGAGGAAGAACCTTTCTGCAAACATTGTTGGAAAAAGAGAAAATGCTGATAGCCAGCATTTTTTCCTTTTCCCACAATAATTTCAAAAGCATTCTTCCTCGGGATTCTTTAAAACCGTGATTTTTTGGTAAGAGGTTAATAGACTTATTTAATACACTGTTCTCCTATCTCCTTAAGTCAAGTTTCAGTGTTTGAGTCACATTTATTTTTTCGTCTGCAAATGCTTTTAATCTGGACAAGTCTAAATTTTGTCGTTTGGTAAACAGTTAACATCAGAATATTGTTTTGAGAATGTTTCTTCGGAAAAACAACAGCAAGTGACTTTGGGACAACATAGTACATTATTATACTGCAAAGAAATTTCTCGTGATCTGATTGGTTAACATGCTGAGAACATATACATCATGTTCCCTTGCAAAAAGCACGTAAAGCCATTTTCCCTTTTGAGTGCCCCGTAAACATTTGAGTGCCCCGTAAACATCACTACACGTGCAACACAACATCCAAAATGGCGGCGTCGATCGATCACCAGACTGCATGTTTATGCACCAAACTGCACGTTTTAGGGAAGGGAATTTCTATTTCGTCAGCATACTCGATTCGTGAGATTATAATACAGGAAAATTTCGCTTAATGCACTTTGAAAGGGTAAAGCTTTGCAGTATAATAAATTCGTTATACGGTCAGGTGGCAGGGGACTTTGATTCACCACAGCCGTGAACAAATTTCAAAGTCTCCTGCCACCTGACCATACAACTAATAAAGTACTAGCAAAGGAATCTCGAGGGACAAGCTTCTCAGGCCACCTCGAAAGTTATTTCAGAAAACGTATTGGAAATGCTATTTCAAAACGCAGCATCAAAACAGTGTAAGCAATCAAAGCACTGAAAATACTGAGACTAACGATTTGTTGCCATGTTATTATTGTTGTTGTTGTTATCGTTTAAAATTTTGACATTTATCCCTTTCCCAAACGACAAACTTTTGGACTAGACCAAATTGAAAGCATTTGCAGACGACAATTCAACTCTTGCTGAAAGGGTGATTTCTGTCCATGATAGGGTAGAAAACATTGTGGGAGAAGGAGAAAATGCTGGTTACCAGCATTTTCTCCTTTTCCCACAGTGTTTTCAAGAGGCTTCTATTCCAGACCCGTAAAAACCAGGGATTGTTTGGAAAAGGGTAAACACCCTCTCTGCCTGTGTTGTACTATTTACCAAACAAATACATGTCTTCACAGCCTTCTGGAACAAGGTGTTTTGAAAACATAGCGAAAAACAAAAGAGAAAACGCTGGGGTAACCAGCGAAGGAACATGTAATTATGCAAGCTTTATAGCTACATACTATTTTTGTGCTTTCAGAAAACATCACAAAAGATGTAGCGCTGAACGAAGCTCGAGATTGTGGCATGGGCAGTGGACACCAGTCCTGTACAGAAATTATAGCCACGTGGACTGTGGGTCTGGTTGGCTCATGCGAACATCCCCATACGGGCTTTTTGATTGGGGGTACTAGGGGATACCAGTTCGGTAGCTTTCAGGTTAGTGAGGCAAAACATCGGCCGATTTGAGCAAAGTCATCCTGAGTTTTGAGGAGGGGAGTGGGCTATCATTACTCAGAAGCATGGTTCTTCTAGCAACGTGTGTTAATTTTGCATGTCGTTAAACACCGTCTATAACGCTTTCATCAAGAAAGGTATTTGTGAAGGAAATACACCGCCTAATTGGATAATGTAGATTCAAGATCAGACTGCACGTTCTTTGCAGTCTGATCTTGATCGATGCTGTCCGCTAAAGGTCAGTGAGTCGCAGTTAGCAGCCTAAGGGTTAAAAAGATTGGACGGCGTTGATACAAGATTAGCCCGCATGCTCAGTGCGATTTGATCATCAATATATTAGAAAATATCTTCCTTTTTTAAGGGGGGGGGGCAAAAAATGTCAAACTTACCTTTTTTTAAGGGGTGCATCGAGTTCAACATTTAACCACAACACTCAGACTTCTGAATTAGTAAAACGATTTCGGTGGGAGTGGGGGGGAGTGGAGTGGAGTGGAGAGTGCCCAAGTGTCAAAAATGATGCAATCTGGGGGATGCTTTGGTTGAATTTAAATCCATAGAAGCAAACATTGTAGATTCGCGATCAGACTGCGCATTCTTTGTAGTCTGATCTTCGTCTGTACTGTTTTTAAAAACAACATTAATTTTGTTAGGAGTTCTGACGGACTTATCTACCAATGGCTTCATCGCTCAGTTGTGCCGTAGGCTGTCAAGATAGCATCATCTGTCTGTTGGCTATCTCATCCAGGCTTCTGGAGAATGTGTCCCTTCATTTCTAAAACAAAAACTATCGACCCCGATTATTTTGTCAAGATTGTCGGTGTGTTTTATATAAATCTACAACATTTGCCATTGTCCTATATGTTCTTGACCCGAGGGATTAATTGTTTGACCGAAAAAGTCCGGAAATTGCTCATTATCTTATGTATATCCGTTTTATATTGCAAACGAAACAAATGATCGTTTTATATTATTTACTTATCAATGCTTAACCTAGAAGTCCCTTTCCAAAACTACTTTTCCTGTGGTTGACGACTTTTGAAAACAGTGTGGAAAAAGTAGACCACGAAAATGCACATTATGAAGAAACTAATTCGGTAAATATGAAGAAGCACTGAAGAATTGAAAGGCTATGAATTACTAACATTTGAACAAATATATGATTGATTATCAGTTTAGTTATCGCCGCAATCGACTCCCAATACACATCATGTTACATCTGCATTCAAATATTTTAAAGTCTGCATGGTGTTATTTTATTACACACAGTTATTTAACCCATTACCACACAATCCCTACCTTTGACGCCCCTCAGAATGAAGCCTTTGGAAAACATTGTGAGAAAAGGAGAAAATGCTGGTAACCAGCATTTCATCCTTTTCCCACAATGTTTTCTACCCTTCACAAAACATATTTTCAAATTTTCAGTCACTTTCATTTTGTCATCTGGAAATGCTTTTAATTTGGACTAGTCTAAAATTTTGTCGTTTGGTAATGGGTTAAGATAGCAAAGAGCATAACTTAGCCTGGCATTCAGGCCCTGTATTTAAGTTAATCTAATAAACAAGGTACACAACTACAGCAAAGTGACAGACATAATGTGTTGTTACTTGCCCTTCTTCTGAAACATAGGGTTAAATCAAACATTCAAAAGATTTAGAACTCAAGAGTTTTCGTTTTGCAGTTTTACTTGATGATTTTGTTTTAATGGAAAAGCTCTATTTAACGGACTGACATCAGTCTAAGCATAACTCTAAAGAAACGCTTACTCTTTGTCAGAATTTTCAAACTGGAAGCAATAAAGCGGACAAGAAAAAGTTATGGACAGACAGACAGACAGACTGACAGCTGAGGCCATTCCTATACTTTCATCCAGGTTTGCAGTGGGGGATTACTTTAAAAGATGCACCTACACTTACGACCTTCTGTCAATACCTTTTATAACATACTTATATGACAAAAAGGTTGTAACTAGCACTTACGGCCTTTCTTTACTTGTCCAATTTGGAACAACTTACTTATAAAGGACGTTTGCAAGTTTTTTTTCCTAATTTTCACACATTAGTTAAGGTATTTAATTGTTATCAATGGCCATTTAAATTTTGCTTCTAAGGTAGAATAGAATAAAACATTCATTATTAAAAATGGTCTGTTATTGTTGTAATGAAAATGTTTTTTCAAGTTTTCTCAAAACTGTGTTTTTTTACTTACGACCTTCTCATTCTAAGGCATCGAATTATCGATGTAAATCAGAGAAATGACCCTTCCCTACAAAATGACCCTACGTAGAAGGATTGACCCATGGGTCATTTCTCTACGCAGAGGAATGACGCAAGTCATTATTCTACGTGGAGAAATGACCTTAGAGGTTCATTTCTCTACGTAGAATAATGACTCGGGTCATTCCACTATGTAGTGAAATTACTTCTGGGGTCATTTCTCTACGTAGAATAATGAAACGAATCATTTTGTAGGTGAGCGTCATTTCTCTGCATTACACCGGCGACAAAATATATGTGCCTTGGTTGAAGAGATTTATTCTGGATTTCAATGATCCATTGTGGGAAAATGGAGAAATTGCTGGATACCAGCATTTTCTCTGTTTCATACAAAATTTTCCCAAGGGTCTTTAAAACAATGGTAAAGAACTGAAAATTTTACAGTATTTTGGAACAATTCTATTGCAGTTTCACTGGAACAATCCAGAGGAACGTAGCGGCTACACTGACAGTTCTGGTGTGAGTTTTTTCCTCACTCCCAAACTGCGCATGTACAACGCAGGTGTGCTTATGATTGGGCAACGGTATCTAGAGATCCCGCCCGGGGAACTAAGTGTCGTCAGTGAAGGTGGTTGTTCCAGCAAGTGTACCCAAGAGTATATGGGAGAACCCGTCAACATTACCTCTGTGTTTAACCATATGCATTATTTAGGTAAGTTAAATATCTGTTTCTCTGGTTATTTGTTTGTTTTGTCGATCGGTTACTAATGTACATTTATTGACAAACTTAAGCCTCTACTGTTGATTTCCATCAAAAACTAGTATTTATTTCATGCTATCCGGTAGGATATCAAGAAATAGCAGTGGAAATATTTTTCGATCTTACACCAGTGAAAATACCGATTTTCATGTTCTTGTCACCTAGGTAAATTGCACATGCCTCTCAACTAGGTGGGAAATATAATGTCATTTACTATACATTTCTCGCACTTGACGAAATATTGTAATGCGTTACTATGCGGGAGGGGTACGCCACGGGGATTAACAGAAAAGAACTGTACTAGATTTTGATAAACCTCCTCCCACAAAGAGTTAAAAGTATGAAATAAATAGAATATTTTTTTTCGGTGAAAGATCGAAATTAATTTCATCCTGTGA
Organism: Tridacna crocea; assembly: GCA_943736015.1. NCBI lineage: Eukaryota > Metazoa > Mollusca > Bivalvia > Cardiida > Cardiidae > Tridacna > Tridacna crocea. The sequence goes on along the minus strand of OX031057.1, from coordinate 33,035,831 downwards.
ACACCATCGAAAATATTTTCACTCGTGGCTGCGCCACGCCTGAAAATATTATCGATGGTGTTCACTCGATGAAATAAATTTCGATCTTTCACCGGAAAAAACAAATATCCTCTATATGTCCGGTGCCTAGGTCTACTTGAGCAGGGGAAAAAAGGAACCTTAGCTGTTTTTTTCCCATTCCATCTCAAACACAATTAACCTGGAAAAATTATAGGTCCTGGTGAAGGTGATGTCTCTATATATGGCCACACGAAAAAGATGGTTCCTTTGGTAGTAACAAACTTGTACCAAGGTTCGACATTAATCATCAAATGAAGTCCTGTCATTATATCTGATAAAACAGTGCAGCAAACGTCAGATTTCCAAGTAGAGCTACTTTTGCCTCCGAACCGCACGACACGGAAATATTTTGCAGTGGTGCGACACCATAAACTGTCGTGACAACAGTAATTGTTCTAACTATTAGATTGGTTAGGTACATGTAGTTTGTGTCAGCCAAACAGATAATCAGTTATTAGTTTCATACTAGGATAATTTTAAGATTGGTTAAATACGAGTCTTGGTATTTCTTGACAATATCTACACACTCTTCACAACTAGGGTGACTTCATACCTACATTGAACATCGTCTGTATTGAGGGAGGGGGGGCCATGTTCTACCCATACAAGGACAAATCCGATCACTTCCACATCCACATTTAATGTGTCATCTGCAAATTTGTTCAAATTGTACATGCCTTAAAATTTTGTCGTCAGGCGAAGAATTAATAACACACGTATTTGCTTAGTTGAGGTTTGTCAGTGGTCATACAATTATGAAAACCTTGTAAAATTCTATCCAGTGATTATCGTACGATAAAGCTCCCGCCTGTATTACCAAAGCTGTTACATACGTAAAGCGATAACCGTAACATTCTTGTTCTTAGATTGCCATTCTGATACGTACGGTCGATCGCATGCCCGTTATAGAGCAGGGCCTTTAGATTGACAACTATTGAAGAACAACCTTTGATAAAACGTAGTCTCGATCATAAGATGCTTGGGTGATACTTCTTTATATTTGCACCGTACTAGAGGCGACCAAACAAAAAGCCAATTACAGGTTGTTTTACTTTCTAAATCTAGAATAATAATAAAAATGAAAATGGATTGTGATTACGATCTTGGTCTTTCAAATTTATTACTAATAAATAGACAATATTGCATAAACATACATCATGGTTGAAGAATGAAATCAAAAAGGGGAATGGGATAGATCAATTATCAGACAGTTTGTTAGGTCTAATGTAATGTTTATCTATATATATATATATACCTTCTGAAAGAGTTTAAATTAGAAATTGTTGAGATGTACTTACAGGTAAATCCCAGTTTACACAGATTCGTAGAAATGGTATAAAAGTAGACACACTGGCTGATGACGAAAAGTACAGTTATGACAGTCCAGTTGTCCGTGTGTAAGTATACAGTTCAAAAATATAGATGTCCTGTCGTCCTTGACTTTGCTAACATAAAGACTGTGGCTTTACACCGATAAAAAGTATACAATTGAAATTTATACATATTCTGTTGTGCTCGGCTTTGGTAAAGATCGACGTATAAACAGTGGCTTTATAACCATAAAACAGTTATAAAGTTCAAAATACTAGATGTGCTATATATGGTCTTTGACTTTATTTATGATGAACGTATATAGATTGCCAATTTATAATCAATAATTGTTTACAGTTTAATATAAGAGATATCCTGTGTTCCATGACCAGCATAACTATAGACATACTGTGATATACATGTGTGTAAGTGTATATCACACTAAGTTGCTAACATTAGGACAGAAAGTTAAATAAATGTAGTATTTTTTTCTTTGCTGAATGTTACGACTACAGATACAAACGCTCTTTTGTGACACTGTACGTCTGCGCATGTCATATTCTTCCAAGATTATACCTGTGTATTGGTAGAATGCCATCTAGCGGAATAGATCTATAATGCTGATGCAAATACTTTGCAATACATTTCAATAATAATTGCATATTTCATGGGTATCATTATTAGTTAATGCCTCGAGTGTCTATAGTGGTGGCAATGGGGAAACAACACAGTTAAACAAATCTGTCAGCCTGTCTATCTAGATCTATCTGACTGTCTTACTATCCACCCACTCACCCGTAGATTATAAATGTGTTCCTTTTTATCTATATTCTACAGTTTGTTGATTTTCTCTCCGCTCTCTTACTAGATTTAAAAAAAGCGAAACTGTATAGAATCAATAGATCATAAGCGAGAAAACTCATGTTAAGAAAATATGGTACTCCTTGAGGACAGGCGATCACCATGAAAATGATTTCTCCTCCCTATATAGCTATCACAGGTTTTTTTTTTTTTATAGTTTTATAAGTATCTAGACTACAGTTCTGAAGAAATCATGACAGCAGACAGAGGGAATAATAGTTTTAAGAACATGAATTCTATTTTGTGACAAGACAGTGGTTTCCCTTTATATTCAAGTTGTGAAGACACAACATCCGCCAAAATTTAAAATCAGGAAATAATAATTTGTTTATCTAGTTAAAATCGCATGCAGTAAGTAGAAGTAATGTAACATGTGAAAATAAATCAATAAGTGGACAATATCACATAACTTAGATAACAAGACGAATCTTTAGAAATTAACAGTGTGTACGTGTCGTTAGGTCATCATTCCGTCACTCAAGGTTATTGACAAATGTCGTCAACTGTTCCCAGTTTGATCGATATATGTAGATATACCCTCAACTGGATGGAAAACGAAAAGAAAAAAGGCATCATGTGTTGATTTCAGTCAAGATTGTGGTTTACATAAACCGTCCAAGTCTTTATCCAAAACAGGGTGTAGACTATAGCACAGGAATTTGGCATACTTTAATAAAATATATGATAAAATATTAAAAAAAAACACTCCCCTATATATAGGCTAAAGAAACTCAAGGAATGCAACGCCTAGATTACCAGCCACACCACATTTATGTCCTTCCCACCCAAAATCACCAACAAAACAAGGAGTGATCACAATTCCTTTACCCTTATAACAGATAACACCAATATGTACCTGTGACATTCGGCAGTTCTAAGTAGATACCTTTTTTGTCGGAGATATCCGTCACTTTTTTATAGTTTCTTTTTTTGACAGTTTAAAGCCATCGACGAAGCCATTCGCTGACATCACTACATAGGCCCGCAGTAAATTTTCTGGCAGAGTCCACTATGCGCTTTTGCCTTGTTTTGCATGACCTCGACTCTAGACTCTCAGCATAATGAGACCAGGCCTAATTTAAATACTTGATTATTAGTATAATTTGGCCAAATCATTTTCTTGAATTAAGGGCTGTTTATTTAACAATGGATTGTTTGTTAAATTGTTGATGCTTTCATTTCCGTACATCACGAAAAATGACGGGTGCTAATGTCAACAGAGTCATGCCCCTTGATGGGTTTTTTACCTATTCATACAAGTGACATATCTCTTCTTTAAAAAAGAATTTCGAGAACAATTTTCACTAGGCGCCTTAAGAAAAATGTGTAGTATTATGCGATGTACATAAATATATTTTAAAACGAAAACAAAAATGAAAACGAAAGAATTATTTTCTGCAGGCCTTAAAAATAGTGACGTCAGCGAATGGCCTCATCGATGGCTTTTCATTGCAAAAAAGGCTGGAAAAAAGATGTCTGCTTAAGTATCGCTGAAGGTCAGAGGTACATTATAGTGTTATCTAGTACTAGGGTAAAAGAAATTGCCATCACTCTTCGATTTGTTGGTGAATTTGGGTGGGTGGGGCATTTTTGTGTTGTCGAAGGTAATCGAGGTCTTACATTCCTTGTGTTTCGTTATCTATTTGGGGTGTATGTTTTCATACTTTATCACTTTATTTTCATTATAGAATGTCAAAGTTCTGTGATTCTCGCAATGCCCACTATTCATTTTTCAAACACGTTTATAAATAACAGCCATTAGGTAAGGTTAAAGGCTCTAATACATATTTAAAAAATGTTGTCAAAATTCACCAGAATCTTGAACATCGGATAATCCTTTTCTTTCCTAAAAAGCACTGATTGTTGATTCTACATCCAGTTTGATTAGTATTGGCATATAAACGGTGCGAATTCTCATAATAAGGGAGGTCACTCTTGATAATATTCGCTCTAAGGTTGTATGAGTTTTCTCCCTTAGACCATTAAGATGTAGAAAAAATCCCATCTTTCAGTTGCTCGCACTGCAAAGTGAAATTCAAATAAGCTGTCGCTTCGTGCATGATAACTATCACTATGCAAAACTCGAAAAACATCAAACTGCTTAGTATTTTTCATCCTCATGAAGACATTTTAGCCATAGCATTTTTTTGTGTGTGTCTAAAACAAGAGAACATTAAAAAAAAAACATTGACAGATATGCGGACCCAGTTGTGGCTAGACCTGGAGACGAGCTCAGAACAACATGCGTGTTCCAATCAACATCTACTGATAAAACTACCTACTTCGGGGATGAGACAGCAGATGAAATGTGCCTGGCTTTTCTGACGTATTATCCTAAGGAGAAAATCAGATCCAGCGGTAAGTTAGTGCTGTATATACGAATATACATGTTTTATTTGCAGAACTAATTCTGGCTGGCTGTTATTAAAAAGCACAGGGATGTAAGGGATAATTGATTGATTGATTGATTGATTGCCTACTGGGCTATGGCTGTGAAGTGCTTCACCCTAGGATAGCTCAACAAGTCTTGGCATGCGGGACAGTGTAGATACAAGATCAGAGGGCAAATTCCATGCAAGATGATCTTAAGTTATGATGTCTGCCAAAGCAGATTGACCAACCTGATAAAGAAGTCAACTAATGAACTGATTATGTTAGAGCTCCAGATAGAGGGAGTGATTTTGATTTCAAATTTGAAAATATTAGTTATTCTCCCGTAAACCCTATGTTATGGGTACTCATTAGAACGCCTCATAAGGAAATTTTAATGAGTACCCGTAACATAGAGTTTGGAACAGAAAACAATGCATTTAGAAGACCATTACTCCCTCCTATCCGGAACTCTGTGATATGGAAATTTCAAATTTCTTTTATTCAAGATCATCTGTCAAACAAAATAGAAAATAGAAAATAAAGAAAGCTTCAGTATTGACCACTTGGCTACTAAGAACAACTCACTGACCTTTTGTGGCAGTGCACAGTGCACAGTACACATTATTATACTGCAAAGAAATTACTCGTGGTCTGATTGGTTATCATACCGAGAACATATTATGTTCTCTGGCAAAAAACAACGTAAAGCCAGTTTCCCTTTTGAGTGCCCCGTAAACATCACTGCACGTGCAAAACAACATCCAAAATGGCGGCGTCGAGCGATTACCAGATTGCACATTTATGCACCAAACTGCACATTTTAGTGACGTCATTTTCCAGTGACGTCAGTTTTCATTGAATTTGGGGCACTCAAAAGGGATTTTTTTTTTCGTCAGCATACTCGATTCGTGAGATTATAATACAGGAAAAGTTCACTTAACGCGCTTTGAAAGGGTAAAACTTTGCAGCATAATAAATTCGTTGTACGGTCAGGTGGCAGGGGACTTGGAAACTTGTTCACGGCTGTGTAGAATCATGTCGCCGTCACGCCTTCGGCTCGGGGCGACATGATTCATCACCGTTGTGAACAAGTTTCCAAGTCCTCTGCCACCTGACCATACAACTAATACTGTCTGATCTTATATAGATCTACACTGATTGATAAGAATATATTTTTCGCCAAGAAAAAGTTTGTAATAGTGATAGTCTGGTGTTTACTTTCGGCTGGGAAATTTTATCTAACCATTTACCACACAATCGAGAGACACCGAGGGTGAAGACTTTTGAAAACATGGTGGAAAAAGGAGCCACTCTTTGACTTCTATAGGAAAAAATTTTAGTTCTACTAGCTACAATGTATTGTTAAACCCACCTCAGTGGCCAATTTATATTAACCCTTTACCCCATAAGTTATTTTTGTGGTATCTCTATTTGACCCTAGATAATAGCAAGGGTGAAGCCATTTCTTATGTGTATATGACACCTTTTGATAGCATATAAAACATTGTGACAAAAAGTGAAATGGCTCGTCACGAGCAATTATACCTTTTGCCACAATGTTTTCCAAAGGCTCCTACATGCAATGCATACAAAAAAGAGCATTTATGGAGTAAAGGGTTAAGCAAGCAACCTGTATCAACTCTTTACCAAACGACAAACTTTTAGATAGGCCCAAACTGAAAGCATTCGTAGAATACAAAATAAATATCACTCAAATTTGAAACTTGTTTCCAGTAGGATAGAAAACATTATGTTTAAAGGAGAAAATGCTGGTTACCAGCATTTTCTCCTCTCAACATAATGTTTTCAAAAGCCCTCTTTCTCAAGGTCATAAAGATCGGGGATTGTTCAGTAAAGGGTCAAATTAACATTGAGTGCCTGTAGGCGGCTTTGTTTGTGTGTTTGATTATTTGTATGACGTTAAGTGCCATTTTAAGCTATATTTCACATGATATCCTTCTCAAGCAACTGGCTGCTTTGGTAAAGGATGAAGCAAAAGCATTTTAAATGCACCTGCCTCCTTTGTACAATTCTGACCTGTATTTGTTTTCGTAGAATGTCTGCGCTTCGCTTCTTTGGATTCCTGTGAACTGTTTACTGGAGTTGTTAGTGGCTGCAACCTTACGAGACTTTCAGACTTCAGGTAAAGTTAATTAACCTCATACTAAACAATCACGATCTTAAAGAACCCGGACAAAGAAGGCTTTTGAAATCATTGTGGGAAAAGGAAAAATAATCAAGCCTTTTCTCCTTTTCCTACAATGTTTACTATCCTCTCAAGGACTACTTTCCTTTACTACTTTCGTCATTTGATTCACTTTTTGATATTTTCTCTTCAAATCTTTTCAATTTTGTCCTTTGGTGAAGCGAGAAGTCATACACTTCTAATAGCAGTTGTAAGTTTAAATCTCTTTACAGTTTGAAATACTTTGTGAACCAATCACAAGGCCATATTTCATTCAAAATTTCTCGTTGTCTGCGCATGACATATTCTTCGAAGATTCGACCTGTCGTATATGACGCATCACTAGCCCCGAAAGCGGGTAGACTTAATATTTCGCTCTATAAAGTGGCAATGTTGAAAATAGCTTTTATCAATACGTTTGAGGAGAAATGAGACCTGCTTTAGCTCCAGATTTCTCTGAACTGCTGATCATAGCTGAGTGAATTGCACGAGTTAGCGTTTTATTTAGTAAACCTATATTTTAGTTTTGAATTCAAAGTAATGGTTGTTGCGTAGGAAAGTGGTTCGGTTCTGTACCCAGGATGCCCAAATTAGATAGATGAGTATTTATAGAATGCCATCTAGCGGGAGATAATGAAAATTTCTTGATTTAGTATCATACAGACTCAATACTGCGCAATATGTCACCTCTTTATCATTAAATGGTTGACCTATATACAAATAGTTCCTGCTTATTTAACCCTTAGCCCCGCCCACATTATTTTAGCCAACGGTTGTGGAAAAATACCACTTCAATGAGTACTCTTTAGTGAAGGAGGTGAGGACTATTTTCGGGATCTTTTAATAGTAAGACTATTAAAAGAACAACAAATGCAATTGGGTTACACTTATATTCCCCCGAGAATTATCCAAAATCTACAAAAATCATTACTCATAACTCACCAGACACTGTGATTTCACTTTTCTCCAGGACCTAGTAAAGTTGCGAAATCTTTTATTGATAATGAAATCATAATTAGGTCAAGTAAAGGAGCGGACAACGTAGACCAGTATTAGACTGCATGTACATGCAGGCTGGCTTCAATTTTCAGTGCTGGCAGAAGCGGATCCAGTTTGTGATCCGCAAAGTACAGATATTGTACCGGTCCATCCTCGGATACCCCGGGGTCTCCCTATTTGCTGCGCTACATCGATGTAGCGCTAATAGGGAGACCCTGGGGTATCCGAGGATGGTACTGGTCTGTACATAGACAGAGCTGTGGTATTTTGAGAATATACCCTCTAAGAAAATGTGCTCTCACAAGAAAACAGTAAAGCAATCCTTACACGTAGTTCAAACGTCTACAATAACTTTTTTCATAGCTCTTTTGAATTTCAACTATTATGACAACGACTGGTATAGAAACCTAACTAAATGAATAGACTGTTGGTTTAAACATATTTTACATCGATTGAGAAATAAATTCTTATAAGTTATGCTAAACTCTCTCGATTCTGGGTCCTGGGAACTTCACCAATACTTGCCCAAAATGTGTGGGCCAATGGAAAATCCCAAAGTTAACACCCGCTCCGGATATTGAACTCGGGACCTTGTGGTTATGAGGCTGACACTATAACCCACGACTACAGATACCAACCACAATGGACTGTTGTCCTGATCAGGTTCAGCACCAACTTAAAGATTGCTCAATGTGCATTTTGGTAGCTCCGTCTGTCACAAGAGGCGTGGCGACCGCATTCTCTTTCGGAATTGTACGGTTCTTTCCTCCCAGTGGCTGCTGTCAGTCAAATAGAAGTAGGAAATAATTTAGAGTAATTGTCCGTAAATATTTCGATTATAGGGAATTAGATAGCCTTCCCCGATTGACAACAATATATACGTTATATGATTTTTCAGTCCCCTTAGAGGACTTTAGGTTTGTATTCCGTCCGTTCATGTCAGTCCGTCAATCCACCGGCAAATCAATTTTCAATTTTCCAGACTTTTTTCTAAATGCTGGCAGGTATTGAGCTTATTTTAGTGTGCAAGTTAACCACTTTGAGTTACAGATCAAGCTTGAGTTGCGCTCTGGCACACTCACTTGACGAAATTATATGGGCCTTGGAGTTAAAAAAAAAATCACCGAAAAAATAGTTTTTCCAACTTTTTCACTTACAAGGCACATGTTTGGTATGTAGGTACCTGTCATTGATACCGATCCTCTGTTGGTTACATGTCCAAGGTCAAGGTTAAAAGTTCTAACCGTTATCATGAAAACTTATTCTTTAAACTTTTTCCTGTTTTACAATCAGTATGTATCAGTGATATAGGCCTATACGGCCGGTAGGGGACTCGGGTATTGCTTTGCAACACTATCAGTATGGCCAATTCGAATTCGTGCAATTGTCGCTTCTTCTCAACGGACAGACCTGTAAACGGGGTACCATTCACCAAGGTACTGTTTAATTGAATGCAGTTTATTGAAACATCAGCATCCCAATGGGATTGCCAAGAAGATTGGGTCTGTTTTAAAACGGAGAATTTGAAATCAGCGTGTGGAACTTTAAAAACTGAAATGGGAAGGTTAAGTGCAGATTTGGCAGACCTATCGGCATTTTTATTGCCTTTGATGCCTACATGACTTGGAAGCCAGCAGAACACCAATCTATTCTTAGAAGAAATTTGTGAGATCCTTTCAAGTAAACTGCAGATTAAAGGATTCTCAAGTCATTGATTTGAAAGGGCCTGTAATGATGACAAAGAGTCCGAAAAGATAATAAATCGGTAAAGTAGAACGTTCAGCTAGATTAAGGGCAAGATCAATGGATTTAATTTCAGCAGAGAAGATAGAGGAGTTGTTTGGAAATGCTGCATTTTAAACTCCTTTATCCATAAACAGCGGCGGCTGCTACAGAATTGCCTTCTTTAGATCTATCTGTATAGATGGGTTTGAAGGAAAAATAATGCTCCTTTATCTCGTTGTATCTAGCATGAAATACAGTTCTATCCGTGACAGACTTTTTGTCAGATGCAAGGTCAAATCTGAATTCTGGACTGTTTAGTGTCCATGGAGGGATTTCAGAGATTTTAAAATCGGCGATAGACTCAGTGTGTATGCCAAGTTTCTCTAGGATGGGCTCCATGCGGATACCAAATGGAGGAATAAAATTTGGTTTCCTTTCAAAAAGACGTTTATTTTGAGGTTTGAAAACAACGTTATGTGTATGTTAATCCAACACATATCCAACAACGATTCGACTTCAGTTTTAAAAGATATTGAAGTGAGAGTTTTTCCCTCCTGTAAGAAAGAGAAGGTTCATTAGCCTCAACAAAGAGACTATTGACGGCAGAAGTTATGAAAGCTCCAAGTACAAGACGAAGACCTTCATGGTACATAGAATCGAGATTTTTGAGGTAAGATTTACTGGCCGATCCGTATACGATAGATCCATTGTCTAATTTGGAGCGAACTGCTAAAGCCACTAGAGGACTTTACGGTCTGCTCCCCATTATTAAAATGGGCCAAAACCTTAAGAAGATTAAGAGCCTTCGTGCACTTCTTTTTCAGTGTAGTGATGTTAGAAAGGAAGGAAAGCTTTCTGTCAAACATGACTCCAAGAAATTTAAACTCAGAAACGACTTCAATTTTAGTTTTGTCCAAATACACTTCATTTTCATCAGACCACGTTTGTAGTTTGTTGACACACTCTTGAAGTTGTCTCTCAATAATATTCATATTTCGAGATCTGAAGCATATAACGAAGTCATCAACATAAAGGGAACAGTCTACACCAGGACAGATAGCTTTAACTATACTGTTTATTTTTGCGCTGAAAAGTGTAACAGAGAGAATACATCCTTGGGGTACACCCATCTCCTGTTCACGGGCTCCCAAGCAATATTACCAACTCAGACGCCGAAAAGACGTTCATACAAGAAGGCTGAAATAAAAAGTGGAAGACAGTCTCGAAGACCGACGTCATGCAAATATTTAAAAATTCCGTACTAGTATTTCCTGGTTGTATTGTAAGCGCTTTGAAGGTTGAAAAAGACAGAAACTGCATGCTGTCTGTTAATAAAAGCTTTTCTGACAAAGGTTTCAAAGCGGACAAGATGATCTATGGTGCCACGTTGGCGTCGAAATCCACTCTGTACATCAACGATGAGGTTTTTTTTTTTTTTTAAAAACCAAACAAGCCTGTCGTTGACCATACGTTTTAAGGTCTTGCAGACACAACTTGTAAGAGCTACTGGGCGATAGTTGGATGGATCACTAGCATTCTTGCCAGGTTTTGGGATAGAAGTGACTAGTGCTTCCCGCCAGGATGAAGGAAAAACACCTGACTGCCAAATATCATTAAAAATATCAAGTAAAACTGAGAGAGAAATAAAAGATAAGTGTTTTAAAAACTAGTATTGAACTTTACCTGGGCCAGGAGAAGAATCAGAGCAGATTTTAATGCTTTATTAAAGGTGAAGAGTTTATTATAATGCTCTGAATCAGACAACGAATTGAAATTAATTCTTTCTTTTCTTCTCTGGCTTTATTTCTCTGAAACTTTTCAGAGTAGTTTGCATCGGAAGACTGTTTACAAAAGGTGTCGGAAAGAGCATCAGCTATATCCTGGGGTGATTCAAATGAAGTATTGTTAACTTCAAGGTGACTAAAAGGGGGCTGGCCCTTGCCTTTTATCTTTCTGATCATAATCCAGGTCTTTTAGTAGTTCTATTATTTAATTTAGAGACATATTTCCTCTAAGCCGTGCGCTTACTTTCTCTAATGGTTTAATGAGCCTTTGCTCTGGAAGTACGGAATAAGTTATGATTTTCCTTAGTAGACCGGAGGTTAAACTTTCAAAGGGCTTGCCTTCTGTCTCTGACAGCCTGTTTACAATCATCATTGTACCAAGGCTTGTCAGGACGTTTTGGATTAAATTTGAAACCCACTGTGAACAGACCATTACACATGAAAAAATTGGAGATTGCAATGATACTGCAAAACTTTTCACTTCTCTATTAATTGATGGAGCTAAACAGTCTGTCCCTCAGACCTCGACAAAAGTAGGGATTGTTTGGTAATGGGTTAAAGAACAATTAACTTCCAATCACATGAATTAACACTACTGACAAAAAATGAAAGCATTGTGAAAAAAAAAGTGGAAAATGCTAGTAACCATAGGAATTAATATAAGTTATTCATTCATAGCTTTTGACGACCCTGAACAAGAAGAAAACATTGTGGGAAATATTTTCTACGATTCACAAAACAAATTTCAAATGTCTTGCCACTTTAATTTTATCGTCTGCAAATGCTTTTGATTTAAACAAGCCAAAAATGTTGTCGTTTGGTATTGAGTTAACTATAAATGTGTACAGATAGCATTCTGAAAAACTTCTAATTTTTTTTCTCCTCAGTGACAGAGCTGTCATGAGTGTCTATGAATCCATTGCCGAAAAATGCCACGAAACTTCTTGCAGAAAAGAGTGCAAAGAATACATCAAGGTTCTGAAAAACACTGACCCCTGTTACCAAGGCGACGTCTACAAAATGAGAAAAAATAATTTTTTCGGAGTACAGGGCTATTCTTACGAGGTTCTACAGTTTTACAGTCGCACCGATTCTTGTGACACGGAGATAGCGGTTGAGAAGTTGCTTGAGGGGACGGGACCAGGTGGTGAGACAGGGGCTGCTACCTATCTTAATGTACCCGCCATTTCATGTTTATTGGGAATACTATCCACAATATACATGTTGGACCTTTAAATTGGATGAAAAATTGATACTTCTCTCAGTTTGGAAAAGTCTAAAATTTTCCCTTTGGGAAAGGATTAAATAGACAAATATAGACTATGATATAAATCCAAATACATTTAGATGTTTTACAATTACAAAGACCGTTTTCTTTTTTAGCAAAATCCCTCTTTTGGACAAAGTAAATCTATTATCCGACAGTGAAGATTCATTATCTGACAAGTTATCTAAAAGATCAGATTGCTGTGCTGTGCAATATCATCTTGATGTACATTGTCTACAAAAGGGCATCAAGTCACACTTAGCAGCCAGAAGGTCAAATAACGTCTGCCTTAATCCTTTCCCAAACAACAATTTTAGACTCTTCCAAACTGAAAGAGTTTGCAGACAACAATTTTAAATTTGATGAAAATGGTAGAAAGTTCTCCTAAAGGGTAGAAAACACTGTGGGAAAAGGAGAAATTGCTCATTACGAGCAATTTCTCCTTTTCCCACAGTGATTTCAAAAGACTTGTATTGCAGACAAGTAAAAACCAGGGCTTGTTTGGGAAAGCGTTAAACATGGTAAAAGTTAAAAAGAGTAAATATTCAGATTGTCATTATTCAGATGTTTTGATTATTGTATATAAACAGTTAGCAAATCATCAATAACAAGGGTAAAATAATCATTAACCCTTTCCCAAACAATCCCTGGTTTTTACGGGTCTAAAATAGTAGCCTTTTGAAAACATTGTGGGAAAAGGAGAAAATGCTGGTAGCCAGCATTTTCTCCTTTTCCTACAATGTTTTCTACCCTATCATAGATATAAATCATATTTTAAACAACAGTTGAATTGTCGTCTGCAAATGCTTTCAATTTGGTCTAATCCAAAAGTTTGTTGTTTGGGACAGAATTAACACGTGTTTTTTTATGAAATTGATTTCAAATATATACAACGATGTCATTCTGTTCTCATAAAAGTAGAGCTACTGCAGACCAACCATCCTGTCATTTTAATACCAAAATTTCACCTATTCTGCTGAATGTCACTTTTAAGTTTTTCTGTACCTGCAAAGAAAAAGGAACCGTTCTCTGTAGAAAAGACACTTAACGTATCTCAAAAAAGTATCAACCCAGGCCAGCTTACGCCCTCAGCACAGGCTGCCTTGGGCAAAACTTTTGGCTATTGGTCTATTTTCTACATGTTAGCACTTTACCAAACAATCCCTGACTTTTACGTCCCAGAGGAAGAAGTCTTCTGCAAACGTTGAGGAAAAAGGAGAAAAGAAGGCCCTATCAGAGAGTTCAAGTTCATTTGCAAAATTTTGAATCCAGTATCTTTAAATGTTTTTGAAACAGAAAGAGTTCAAAATTTGACGTTTTGGAGAGGGTTATACACCGTTTCTAATAGTATGGCTCCTCTATCTATAACTCAGTTACAAAAAAATCTTTATTAAAAGCAAAAAAAATTATGAAAATTCTGTTTCAGTGTTCACTCGTTGACTTTTATAATATAATGTTTTTTTCTTTTGAAACTTATTCTTTTAGCTCTGCTTGAAACTTCGTCTTGTCCTGATGATGAACCCTGTTATTTTTTTTTTTTGTATCTTGCTTTATATGAAAGAGATTACTTACTTTTGTATACACCTGTCTGTTTTGTATTTTCACATAAATTCTTGCAGAAAGTTCCGGACTTTTAAGACTCTGGCACAAGCTTTAAAACATTGTGGGAAAAAAACAAGAGGGCCATGATGGCCCTGTATCGCTCCCCTGGCTTTTTAACCCTATACCACACAAATTGAAGTGTTCATGGCCTTGAAAAAGAGGGCCTTCGAAAACAATGAACACTGTGCGACAATACAAGCGGGTGTAAAGTTCTTGGAAAAGAAACTGAATGATAGAAACTTTACTAAGAGTTTGATATTCCACTCATGTGAGCATAACTATTAGCATCAAAATGAGTCAATCTCCCTGAAAACAGAATATTTTCTATCAAATAACTTAAATACCTAGAACCAATCATGTACGAATGCAGTTTGATAATCAAGGGAGGTAAATAGTAACAAGTGACGATATGCCCATGTTAAACTTTTGACCCCTCGAATGGAGCCAATTTTTGACCCCAGACCTATAATATGAAAAAAACTTGTTAAAGGTCTACTAGATAAAGCTACATGCCAAATTCAGTAGCACTGGGCCTTGTGGTTTCAGAGAAGAAGATTTTTTAAAATAGTCATTTTTTCAGTTTTGTTGCCATGGAAATCAAATTCTTTCAAGAAATTCTGAAGAGGGCCATGGCAGGATCATTTCTGTGAAGTTTCTTCAAATTTTGAAGGATAGTTTCAGAGAAGATGTTTGAAATAAAAGTTAACGCACGGACGGACGCACGGCGGACAACGGGCCATGAAGTAAGCCCGCTAGCCTTCGGCCAGTGGAGCTAAAAAGAGCTAGTAAGACTTTACTTTTCCCACAAGGTTTGCCACTCAAATCCTAATTCTATTCATTTCGTACCCTATTTGATTACTTGTCTGTAGATATTTTCAATTTGGACTGATCCAAAAGTGATCATACTTGCTTATTTCATGCTTTTCTATCATTTATCAGGAAATCATGGTAGACCATTTGGTTTGGTAATCAGAAGTTACCTGATTTCATAGCAATAGGGGGCTGTATTTCCTGGTCAAAATGGTGGTCGAATGACAAATTAACACATCATTCGCTCATTGGTAAGACACAAAGGTGACTTGTCTCAGTAACTTTTGATCAAATGTCAAAGTATGTTGGCTGAGACAGTAATCAAGCCAGCGCAAACTGGGAACCCTAGACTAAAAGCTCACAACATTACTGACTGATCTATCGGGGCTCAACAATTCCAGTATGTGAAAGGTTACCCCTTTTTCTGTGACACATCTTACAGAAGAAAATTGTATCAAAAGAATATCCTAAGGAAAACATGTTTTAAGTTTCATAAATGCCAAGGACTTTAGAAGATATCCTTCAAATTTACACCAAGTCCCCTTTTTCAATGACATGACATTTAATGAAAAAAAGGTAAAATATTGTTATTGGCAGACTATCATATGGAGCACACATGCGAAGTTTCCATCTTCTTTCAGAACAGAGGAATTTCAAAGTTTTCCTTCTTTGTTCCCATGTTCAAATTTGTGACCACCAGGGCGGGGCCAGTTTGGACCCCAGGATCATTGTATCGTATTTGGAAGAAAATGCTACATATGAAATATCAAAGCTGTAAGACTTCCTGTTTCAGAGAATTTTTTTTTTAAGTTTTCCTTCTTTGTTCCTATGGCTCAAACTTGTGACCCACGGGGCGGGGCCAGTTTTTACCACCAGGGGCATTATATTAACAAACTTGGTAGAGGTTTACTGGGAGATGCCACATACCATATATCAAAGCTCTGCACCTTCTGGTTTCAGAGAAGAAGAACTTTAAAGTTTTCCTTCTTTGTTCCTATGTTTCAAACTTGTGACCCCCGGGGCGTGGCCAGTTTGGACCCCAGGGGCATCATATGTACAAACTTGGTAGAAGTTTACTAGGAAATGCCACATACCAAATACCAAAGCTCTGCACCGTCTAATTTTGTTATGTAGCATCTACTAGTTGACCCCTACCAAATTTATTCAAATGATGTCCCTGGCTCCGCCCCGGGGGTCACAAGTTCGAAACATACACTGTACATGTAGGAACAAAGAAGGAAAACTTAAAAAAAAAATTCTCTGAAACTCGATGTCGTACAGCTTTGATATTTCATATGTAGCATCTTCTAGTGAACCTCTACCAAGTACGATACAATGATAATCTTTTTGCTCAAATTCTAATCAGCCATTTCAGAGAAGAAGAACTGTTAAGAATTTCTTCGTGTCTGTATAGTGTAAATAGCCCACAGCCATCAGAACTATGTTTCTCGATGGATCAAAATTTCGCGAGCAATTTTTAAAATGGGTCAGCTAAGAAACATTTCTGTGAAATTATTTCAAAATCTGATCAGCTGTTTCTGAGAAAAAGAATTTCAAAGAATTTCTTCATAGCCATATAGTGCAAGTAGCCCCTATTCACAAGAGCCATGGTTCTTGACGGATCAAATTTCACGAACTATTTATGAAAAGGGTCATCCAAGGAACATCTGTGAAATTATTTCAATTTCATTTCTGTAAAGTGCAAGTAGACCCCATTCACCGGAGCCACGTTTCTAAATGGATCAAAATTTCACGAATATTCTTTGAAAAGGGTCACCCAAGGAACATCTCTGTGAAATTATTTCAAAATCTGACCAGGGGTTTCAGATGAGAAGATTTTTTGACGAATTTCCTAGAAAATTCCATTCGGTTGCCATGGCAACCAAAGTTTTTTATGGAATCAAATTCTGTGAACAATTTTTTAAAGAGGACCTTCCCAGGAAGATTCCAGCCAAGTCTGGTCTAAATTGGCCCAACGATTTTGGAGGATTTGATGTTTAAAAATTTGTTGACGACGCAGGACGTTCTGACGCACGACGGACAACGGGTGATCCTAAAAGCTCTCCTTAAGCACTTCGTGCTCATGTGAGCTAATAAGTCATTCTCCTTGAAAGCAGAACACTGTCTATCTCCAAAATCATTGAATAACTAACACCGATCATGAAAAACTGGGCCCGTATTTACTAACCATTCTTGAAAACGTTCTTGGTCTCAGCCTCCAGAAATGTCTAGATCTAAAAATAACACAATATTTGATTGGCTTAGCCAAATGGTAACCCAATGGTTTAGCTAATCAGAAATCGCGTTTTTTCTTTCAAGTTTAGAAAATATTGGGGAAAAAGACTAAGAATATTGTTAAGAATGGTTGACGAGTACCGGCCCTGCAGTTTGATAATCAAAGGAGATAAATAATAACAATCTTTATCTCTCACAGTTGGAGTTATTTCTCTTGATCACTATTCTAAATTGAATGTCACTATGTCAGCTTAATATGTTACACTTGTGGTGCCCGAGATGCGACCAATTTAGAACTTTGTAGAGGTCTATAAGCCAAATTTGGTAGCCTTTGGCCTAATGGTTTCAGACAAGAAGATTTTCAATATTTTTTTCGTTTTTTTGCGATGGCAACTAAAGTTCTTGAAGAAATTAAATAAGAGGACCATGGCAGGATTATTTAAGTAAAGTTTCATCAAAATTGGATGAGAAGTTTCAGAGATGTTTGAAATAAAAGTTAATGGACAGACATACGCAAAATGTACACCAGACAATGACATAAGCCTCGAGCTAGAAACAACGGTGCCATATTTTGCCGAAAATCCCAACAAACAAGAGGACCATAGCCACTTGAAACAAAATCATTATTTTGCCAAGCAATTTTCAAAAGGTCACCTTTAAAACTCCTTTCAAAATCTGACCAGCAGTTTCAGAAAAGAAGAGTTTTTAAGAGTTTCTTCATTGCCATATAGTACAAGTAGACCCCATTCACCAGAGCCATGTTTCTTGACCTATCAAAATTTCGCGAACAAATTTTGAAAGGGTCATTCATGGAACATTTCTGTGAAATTATTTTAAAATCTGACCAGCGGTTTCAGAGAAGAATTTTCAAGAATTTCTTCATGTTCGTATAGACCAGAGCCATGTTTCTTAACGGATCAAAATTTCGAGAACAATTTGTGAAAAGGGTCACCCAAGGAACATTGCTGTGAAATTATTTTAAAATTTGACGACGGAATTCAGAGAAGAAGAATCTCTAAGAAGTTTTCATTTCCATATAGTGCAAGTAGCTGCCATTCATCAGAGCCATGTTTCTTGAAGGATCAAAATTTCACGAACAATTTTGTAAAGGGTCACCTAAAGAACATCTCTGTGAAATTATTTCAAATTCTGACCAGCCGTTTCAGAGAAGAAGAATTTTTAAGAATATCTTCGTGTCTGTATAGTGCAAGTAGCTCCCATTCACCAGAGCCATTTTTCTTGAAGGATCAAAATTTCGCGAACAATTTTTGAAAAGGGTAACCCAAGGAACATCTCTCTGAATTTATTTTAAAATCTGGCCAGCAGTTTCAGAGAAGATTTTTGAGAATTTCTTAGAAAATTCCATTTGGTTGGGAATCAAATTCTGTGAACAGATTTTAAAGAGGGCCTTCCAAGGAACATTCCAGCCAAGTTTGGTCCAAATTGGGTCAGCGGTTTAGGAGGAGTTGATGTTTAAAGAATTGTTGACGACGCACGACGGACACCGGGTGCTTAGAAACTATTGATCAAATGTCAAAGGATGTTGGCTGAGACAGTAATCAAGCCAGCGCAAACTGACTATCAGGGCAGGACCAGTTTGGACCCCTGGATCATTGTATCGTACTTGGTAGAGGTCCACTAGAAGACGCTAGCTTTGAAATATCAAAGCTCTACGACATCGATTTTCAGAGATTTTTTTAAGTTTTCCTTCTTTGTTCCTATGTTTCGAACTTGGGACCCCCGGGGCGGAGCCGGTTTGGACCCCAGGGGCATCATTTGAACAAATTTGGTAGGGGTCAACTAGCAGATGCTACATACCAAATATCAAAGCTCTACTCCTTCTTGTTTCAGAGAAGAATTTTAAATTTCTTTTTTGTTCCTATGTTTCAAACTTGTAACGCCCGGGGCGAGGCCAGTTTTGACCCCACGGGCATCATATGAACAAACTTGATAGAGGTCCACCAGGAGATGCTATATGCCAAATGTCAACGTTTTGCACCTTCTAGTTTCAGAGAAGAATTTAAATGTTTTCCTTCTTTGTTTCTATGTTTCAAACTTGTGACCCCCGGGGTGGGGCCAGCTTTGATCCCAGGGGCATCATATGAACAACATTGGTAGAGGTCTACTAGGAGATACTACATACCAAATATAAAAGCTCTGCACCCTCTAGTTTCAGAGAAGAAGAATTTAAATGTTTTCCTTCTTTGTTTCTATGTTTCAAACTTGTGACCCCCGGGGCAGGGCCAGTTTGACCCCAAGGGCATCATATGAACAATTTTGGTAGAGATCCATTACGAGATGCTACATACCAAATATCAAAGCTCTACACCTCCTAGTTTCAGAGAAGAAGAATTTAAATGTTTTCATTCTTTGTTCCTATGTTTCAAACTTGTAACGCCCGGGGCGAGGCCAGTTTTGACCCCACGGGCATCATATGAACAAACTTGATAGAGGTCCACCAGGAGATGCTATATGCCAAATGTCAACGTTTTGCACCTTCTAGTTTCAGAGAAGAATTTAAATGTTTTCCTTCTTTGTTTCTATGTTTCAAACTTGTGACCCCCGGGGCGGGGCCAGCTTTGATCCCAGGGGCATCATATGAACAATCTTGGTAGAGGTCTACTAGGAGATACTACATACCAAATATAAAAGCTCTGCACCTTCTAGTTTCAGAGAAGAAGAATTTAAATGTTTTCATTCTTTGTTCCTGTTTCAAACTTGTGACCCCCGGGGCAGGGCCAGTTTGACCCCAAGGGCATCATATGAACAATCTTGGTAGAGATCCATTACGAGATGCTACATACCAAATATCAAAGCTCTACACCTCCTAGTTTCAGAGCAGAAGAATTTAAATGTTTTCATTCTTTGTTCCTATGTTTCAAACTTGTAACGCCCGGGGCGAGGCCAGTTTTGACCCCACGGGCATCATATGAACAAACTTGATAGAGGTCCACCTGGAGATGCTATATGCCAAATGTCAACGTTTTGCACCTTCTAGTTTCAGAGAAGAATTTAAATGTTTTCCTTCTTTGTTTCTATGTTTCAAACTTGTGACCCCCGGGGCGGGGCCAGCTTTGATCCCAGGGGCATCATATGAACAATCTTGGTAGAGGTCTACTAGGAGATACTACATACCAAATATAAAAGCTCTGCACCTTCTAGTTTCAGAGAAGAAGAATTTAAATGTTTTTATTCTTTGTTCCTGTTTCAAACTTGTGACCCCCGGGGCAGGGCCAGTTTGACCCCAAGGGCATCATATGAACAATCTTGGTAGAGATCCATTACGAGATGCTACATACCAAATATCAAAGCTCTACACCTCCTAGTTTCAGAGAAGAAGAATTTAAATGTTTTCATTCTTTGTTCCTATGTTTCAAACTTGTAACGCCCGGGGCGAGGCCAGTTTTGACCCCACGGGCATCATATGAGCAAACTTGATAGAGGTCCACCAGGAGATGCTATATGCCAAATGTCAACGTTTTGCACCTTCTAGTTTCAGAGAAGAATTTAAATGTTTTCCTTCTTTGTTTCTATGTTTCAAACTTGTGACCCCCGGGGCGGGGCCAGCTTTGATCCCAGGGGCATCATATGAACAATCTTGGTAGAGGTCTACTAGGAGATACTACATACCAAATATAAAAGCTCTGCACCTTCTAGTTTCAGAGAAGAAGAATTTAAATGTTTTCATTCTTTGTTCCTGTTTCAAACTTGTGACCCCCGGGGCAGGGCCAGTTTGACCCCAAGGGCATCATATGAACAATCTTGGTAGAGATCCATTACGAGATGCTACATACCAAATATCAAAGCTCTACACCTCCTAGTTTCAGAGAAGAAGAATTTAAATGTTTTTATTCTTTGTTCATATGTTTCAAACTTGTGACCCCCAGGGCAGGGCCAGTTTTGACCCCAAGGGCATCATATGAACAATTTTGGTAGAGATCTACTAGGAGATGCTACATACCAAATATCAAAGCTCTGCACCTTCTAGTTTCAGAGAAGAAGAATTTAAATGTTTTCATTCTTTGTTCCTATGTTACAAACTTGTGACCCCCGGAGCAGGGCCAGTTTTGACCCCAGGGGCATCATATGAACAATTTTGGTAGAGATCTACTAGGAGATGCTACATACCAAATATCAAAGCTCTGCACCTTCCACTTTCAGAGAAGATTTTTGAAGTTTTCCTTTTTTGTTCCTATCTTTCGAACTTGTGACCCCCGGGGCGGGGCCAGTTTTGACCCCACGGGCATCATATGAACAATCTTGGTAGAAGTCCACTAGGAGATGCTACATACCAAATATCACAGCTCTGCACCTTCCACTTTCAGAGAAGAATTTTACAGTTTTCCTTCTTTGTTCCGGAGTTTCCTGATGAAGCGCAAGTACAGTCAGTTTGTTGAGGTTTTAACAGATTTCTAAAGTATTGAATCATATATATTTACAACACTGAACAGCCAAGGTTATCTCTTTTTTTTTCATCAGCACTGGGCTTGGGTCGAACTTCTTTGTCCAACAATACTACTATGTGACCTCTATTATTTGTAAGAACAAGAGGGCCATGATGGTCCTGTATCGCTCCACTGGCTTTTTAACCCTTTACCACACAAATTGAAGTGTTCATGACCTTGAAAAAGAGGGCCTGCGAAAAACAACACTGTCGAGCAATACAAGTAGGTTAATTCATTGGCATGATAGGTAAAGTTTTAGGAAAAAAAACCTGAATAATAGAAACCTTACTATGAATTTATAATTCCATTCACGTGAGCATAACTCTTTGCATCAAAATGAATCACTATCCTTGAAAACAGAGTATTTTCTATCAAAAAAACTTGATATCTAGCACCAATCATGTATCACAGCAGTTTGATAATCAAGGGAGGTAAATAGTAACAAACTTAAACCTTTATAAAAAAAAAAGTTATTTGCCTTGATTAATGTTTAAATTGAAGTGACTATATTTTGAAGCCCAATTTAAACTTGTAATCCCTGGAATGGAGCCAATTTTGACGCCAGGCCTATAATATGAAGACACTTCTAGAAGGTCCATTAGATACAGCTACATGCCAAATTCAGCAGCCTTGGCCTTGTGGTTTCAGGGAAGAAGATTTTTGAAAATGTCATTTTTTTCAGTTTTGTTGCCATGCCAAACCAGAGTTTTTGAAGGAATCAAATTCTTTCAAGATATTCTGAAGAGGACCATGGCAGGGTCATTTCTGTGATGTTTCATTAAATTTGGATGGGTAGTTTCAGAGAAGATGATGTTTGAAATAAAAGTTAATGCATAGACGCACGGCAGTGTTTCAGCCAGCTTTGACAAAAAAAGGGGCCAGTTGGCCCCCTGAAATCCTAAACAGGGGCCAATCATCTTGAGCAAGGGGGACTAGGTGGGGGTGTATTCTTTCAATATT
The DNA here is from genome assembly GCA_943736015.1 of Tridacna crocea. Lineage (NCBI taxonomy): Eukaryota > Metazoa > Mollusca > Bivalvia > Cardiida > Cardiidae > Tridacna > Tridacna crocea. The sequence goes on along the minus strand of OX031057.1, from coordinate 33,013,214 downwards.
AGACTGAATACACGTCTATAACATTTTTTTAAATACCTTAGGAAATAAAGATTTTCCTTCTGTTCAAATATGTCCATTTCTGTGGAGCTGTGCCGAAGTCAAACAACTCATAATTTGTTTGTTTTTTGTTTTTGTCGTTGGTCCCTTTGATACATCGCCAGATTAGTCAGGCTTCGACCGCCTAAAGTTTGTGATGGTGTTACCTTTGCTATTTTTCCAGAACTTGATGGCCCTGCCTCTTCACTTTCATTTGGGCGTGTGAAAAAGTCGGTTATAATTCTTTTAATTTTTCCGCCGGTTGTTTCATAGTACGTCATGAAAACGTTAATAAAGACTGATTACCCGCTTTTGTAGCTTTTTCTCAATTTACAAATGTTTGATGTAAGAGGTGAGGAACAAGTACCAAAAAATTATGACTGTTTTGCGCATTCTATAGTTTATGTAGTACTACAGGGTTAAAAACACTAAGCCAGTCACGATTTATTTCCATTAATTTTCGTACGCTATGCAGTTTCATCCCGTACTCTTTTGCACCTTGGCGCGGTCGTATACGGACAAATCGATTTTGGGGGGCCTAATATGATTTTTAAGCGCCAGATCTGGCGTGCCATGTTTGGAAATGTGCGGGAATCCTAATTTATTTGCAGGAATCCCGCAGGGGCGCATCCTGGCTGAAACACTGCGCACGGACGGACGGACAGACGCTCGCTCCCATGCACAGACACCAGACCATGACATAAGCCTGCTAGCCTTCAGCCAGTTGAGCTAAAAATCCTTTAGCCATATCAATTGGTCAAATTGTAAAATCAACAAAAATAAATGAAGTCAACACCATATTTCATTTTTCTATCAACTTTTAATTAATACGACATGATATAAAAATTCAGTGGAATGATACTCTATAACTGGGAATGTAGCACAAAATATAAATGAGAAATAGGTTTGGTTTCCTAGGTAAGTACGGGATGGGGCGCAGGGGGTTGAAAAGCTGATGAGGGGGAAGATGAAAGCTGATGAGGGGGATAAAGGAACAGAACCCATTACAAAACATGTCTTTTAGTCTAAACTACTCCCTTTGCTAAGCTATCCCATATTTTATCAACCTTCTGGACGGCTTTTGAGAAAATCCGGCAACAGGTAAAAATGCTGACAAGCATCATTTTTTTCTTTTTCTAAGAATGTTTCCTACCTTTTGACAAACTTTACTTTCAGTTTTAGCCAGGTTAATCCTTTAGCCCATTACCAAACGACAATATTTTAGACTGGTCCATATTGAAAGCAGTTGCAGACGACAAAATAAAAGTTAGTGAAAATTGTTTTGTGAAGGATAGAAAATATAGTGGGAAAAGGAGAAAATGCTGATGACCAATACCTTGCTTTAAGTACATGCTGTAAAAGAGCCCTTTGGAAAAAAAATTGTAGGAAATGGCCCACATTTTTATTACCCTATCACTAACAAATCTCATTAACTGAGCTATACTTTTGTTACCTACATAATGCTTTCTCCATTTCTTACAATCTTTGAAAGCCTTCTTCTCCAGGATCATTAAAGCTTGGACCATCTTATAAGAGATTAAAATATGGCATTGTTTGGTAAAGGGTTGACTGAAAATTCACACCTCACCATCTACAGGATCCTGCAGCTAAGCATCTTTGAAAACATTACGGCAAAATCAGCAAAATGCCAGTAAAGGGCAATGTTACCCACATGTTACACATATTCTAATTTACTGACTTGTTTTCTGCTAACTAGATGGATCAAACTGCTCAGAGGTCCTAAAGTATATTTTATGAAGTTGAAGACAAAAGTTGCATTTAGGTAGCAGGTTTTATAGATCCAAGATCAGACTGCATTTTTGTGGAGTTTGATCCTGGTCTACAATATCTGCCAAAGCTATCTAAAGAAACAAAGGCAGCTTTAGAAATGTCTATTTCAGATAATCACTATATTCCACATGGACATTTTTTCAAACTGTCTCCTTAACCCTTTACCACATAATCCAAAGTTTTAACAACCCTGAGAAAGAAGTCTTTTTAAAGCAATGTAAGAAAAGAAGAAAATGCTGGTAACTAGCATTTTCTCCTTTTCCCACAATACTTTCTTTTCTTTCAAAACAAATTCTTTTATTTGAAGAACATGTGGACTTGTGGTTTGCAGGTGCTTTTAATTTGGACAAGTCCAAAATTTTGTCATGTGGCAAACAATGAACTCTTTACCAAATGACAATATTTTACATCAGTCCTTTTTGACAGAAGTTATAGATAATAAAAGTGTCTCAATTTATGAATTTTGTCTCTGACAGGGTAAAAATCCTTGTGGGAAAAAGAGAAAATGCAATTATTAGCATTTTCTCCTTTTCCCACAAGGTTTTTAAGAGCTTTCTCTTCTCCAGGGTCGTGAAAATGAGGGCTTGTTTGGGAAAGGGTTAGGTAAGATTTAGAGAGTCAGTGTAAAATGATAGGAAAAGATGGTGAGGCACCCTTCTGAAATCTAACATAGCAAACTCTTAAATCAAATATTTAAAAATCATTGGGTCTGCGTAGATTTTGTATAAACATTACTAAAGTCATTGTTGAACCTAAAAATGCATGGAACAACAAAAGTTGTTTTCGTACATTATAAAAAATTTAAAAATACAACAGTTTATGCAGACAATGTAAATGAAGATCACACTGCACAAAACAACCAGTCTGATCTTGGATCTAATTAGACTGTAGTGCCTTTTACACAAGGCCTGTCTTTCAAGCCAATTGTTTAGATAAATATCAGACTGCACAGATCATGCAGTCTACTGCACAGATCATGCAGTCTGGTCTTTGATCTACACCATCTACACTTTGTTGAAATCTTCTGCAAAATCATACTTGAATCATGAATGTATGAGACTACATTGCACTAAAACAAAGATTGAGACAGAGCTCTCAGTCATGAAATAACCTCAATCATTTATAACCTATTCCTGTATACACATAAATTTTTATCAACCAACAGTTACAGCTTAACCCTTTACCAAACAATCCCTGGATTTTGCGACCCTAAGATAGAAGCCTTTCGAAAACATTGTGGGAAAAGGAGAAAATGCTGGTAACCAGCATTTTCTCCTTTTCCCACAATCTTTTCTATCCTTTTGGAAACAAATTTCAATTTTTGAGTTACATTTATTTTGTCTTCTGCAAGTGCTTTCAATTAGGACAAATCTAAAATTTGTTGTATGGTAAAGAATGAACACAGTCCTTTTAATGACCCTGAGGAAAAGTCTTTACTCCTTTTCCCACAATGTTTTCTACCCTGCTGGAAACAATTTCAATATTGGATTTACACATATTTTGTTGTCTGCAAGTGCTTTCAATTTGGAACGGTCTCATATTTTACTGTTTGATATAGCGTTAATTGTGGGAGAAGAAAACACTGCCTGTGACAAATTACTGCTCCATCTCCTACATTGCTTTTTGATCTGATGTCCAAATACATCAAAAGGAAAACCCATGGAACACTTTACAGCAATTTTTAGTTGCTGTAGTAATCAAATTTATATAGTAATGGTTTAAACTTTTACCAAACAGCAAAATTTTGGATTTGTCAAAACTGAAAGCATTTGCAGGCAACAAATTATGAAGCTCACAATGGAAAATTTGTATGTGAAAGGGTTAGAAAACTTTGTAGGAAATGGAGAAAATGTTGGTTACCAGTGTTTTCTCCTTTTCCCAAAATGTATTCAGAACTTGTGTTCTAAAGAACATTAGAACTCCAGATTGTGTGGCAAGGGTTAAGTATTAAACATTGTTTTGACAAGACTATCTAACACAATAGTAGACGGCCAAGATTGGAGACAGGACAGCAACATAAACGAAATAAACATTTTATCAAAGCTTAAAGTCTGATTTTAGACTAATATTCAGTTGGTTACCAGCATTTTCTCCTATTCCCACAACATTTTTAACCCTTTCCCAAACGGCAAATTTTGGACCAGACCAAATTGAAAGCATTTTGCAGATGACAAATTAACAGTTGCTAAAAAGATGATTTTTCTATATGATAGGGTAGAAAACATTGTGGGAAAAGGAGAAAATGCTGGTTACCAGCATTTTCTCCTTTTCCCACAATGTTTTCCAAAGGCTTCTATTCCTGACCCGTAAAAACCAGGGATATTTTGGGATAGGGTTAAGTATTAAGTGTATATCCTTAGTGTCGGGAAAACATAGGATTGTTTGGTAAAAGCTTTATAAAACATCTTATAGTAGAGATTCCTGGTCAAAACTCAAATTCCATACAGTTTGATCTTCATCCACAATCTCTCCAAAACCACTTATAACTGCCTGTGTGAAAAGGAACTAATGACTTGAAAAAAACAGTGTAAACTTGTGATAAAAAACTAATCTATAAATCTACATATATAGAATTAATGACACAATCAAAACATTTACATAAATTAGTAGCCTCAATCTGTGAGATATACATGTAACACAAAGTTAAAAAGAAAACAAGCACCACTGACTGGTACCAACGCTCCACTTCAGTTGCTTTTTCAGTCAAAAATCAAAGTTCAAAAAGTGGTAAAACTCTGTCAATAAATAGCCTACCCTAGCTATATGTACATGGATTCTCCTTTTGCGATTTTACAACTAGCTCTAGTTTAAAGTAATTATCTATCGGAATACCAGAGATGTGAATTGATGTCAAAATGCTTACAAGAAAACGCATATGCAAACACCAACAGGGCTATGCAATATCTAGGGCTTCTTTAAAAGATAGTCAAGGTTATAGAAAAAAGTAAAAGGTTATTAAATCATTATTGTTATACAATAAATATTTCAATTTGTTAGTAATGTATGAAAATCATGGACTAGTTATTACTCTCTATGTAACACAAAAACAAAAGTTAGTCTATAAACAAATTAAACATCATCTCTGTCGCTCAGCTACCTTGTTTCATAATCTGACTACATACAACACTGGTATCAATTTTGTATGTTAAATGTCTCTATGACATAAGGGTTAACTTTACTGCAGAATCCAACAGTTTTAACAATCATGAGGAAAAATAAAATGGATACTGCAAACATTGAGAGAAATGGAGAAAATGCTGGTAGCCTTTTTCTCCTTTTCAAACACAGTTTTCTAAGCTTTCCAAGACCACTGACATCACTTAACTCATTACCAAACGACAACATTTTAGGCTTGTCCAAATCGAAAGAATTTGCAGACAACAAAATAAAAGTGACTGAAATTTTGAAATTTGTTTTGTGGAGGGCAGAAATCATTGTGGGAAAAGGAGAAAAATTCTGGTAACCAGCATTTTCTCCTTTTTCCACAATGTTTTCCAAAGGCTTCTTCCTCAAGGTTGTCAAAAGTAGGTGTTGTGTTGTAATGGGTTAAATACCATCTAAACTGTCATCTGTAAATACTTTTAATGCAAGATAATCTAAAATTTCCTCGCATAAAGTCTAAATTACATGAAATGCTTAGTCAACATAGAGACAAGTGTCCCAAATTAAGTCTTTAAGTCATCACCACACGACAATATTTTAGGCTTGTCCAAATCGAAAGCATTTGCAGACGACAAAATAAAAGTGACAGAAAATTTGCAATTTGTTTTGTGAAGGGTAGAAAACAATGTGGGAAAAGGAGAAAATGCTGGTAACCAGCATTTTCTCCTTTTTCCACAATGTTTTCTAAAGGCTTTTTTCTCAGTGGTGTCAAAAGTAGGGATTGAGTGCTAATGGGTTAATCATCATACTCACATAATATTATGAGCCATGCCCTGTGAAAAGTATTGCCCCATTCCAGCCAACCGTTCTGAACATGCTGACCTGTGTCAATACCATTTAAAAACTTGTGAACCTTGTGAATGTCCATGGGGCAGTACATCATGATTCACTCCGTTGTTTGACCAGTTGGCTTTCATGAATCTACAGTTATCCCTTTACCACTTTTCCCCCCCCCCCCCCCAATTTTAGACCGATCCAAATTTAAAAGCATTTACAGACGACTTTTTCATTGAGGCTCAAACAACGCAAGTTTTCCTACATAGGGTAGAAAACTTTGTGGGAAAAGGACAAAATGCTAGTTAAAGCATTTCTCCTTTTTCCACATTGTTTTCAAAATGCTTCTTTCTCAGGGCAGTTAAAAGTTTTCATTGTGTGGTAAGGGTTATGGGATGATGATGCTCTTGGTATAATCCATCACAGAGATGCAATAAACTCCCATTTTGAAGAGTGCCACTCATATAAATGTGAATATGTATTGCCTGTAATATGCAGTTAGGGGCATTCCGAAATTTGCCTAAAGTGTTGTCTCAGATCAGCTTTCGCAGTCTGCACAGGCTGATCCGAAATGACACTTTTACTTTTTATTCAATTCTCTGTTTTGCACAAGTCTACAGTAGCACGATATCTAATGAAGTTGTAAAGTGCTACACGGACTGCCCAGGCTGATCAAAGACAACACTTAACACAAATGTCTGAATGTCCCTTTTCACATGTTGCAAGCCATATGGCAAATTCTGGAGCAAACAGAACATTAATTTTTTATTGTAACTCAAATAATAGACTAGGTTAGAATTTAAAACAACAAACTTCAAACTGTTAGTCTTCACACAACAAACAATACGGACTAAAACTTTTTAACAGAAAATAATACAGGTTAGTTATACATTCATATGTACATGTGGCTGATTGACTTTTTATTGTTTCTAAAATCTGAAGAAGAAAAATGAAAACGAAGCATATCTCTAAATAGTTTCTCAATTCAAAATATGTTTTCAAAAGCCCTCCCATCAGAGTATTTGAGGGTCTCACACAACACCACCCAAACAAAAATCCAAAATCCTCCCGCAGCAAGGGTGGGACTCACAATATATGAGAGGGGAGGAAAAGGCCCTGAATTCCCTTGTGCACATCATTTCTGAGATGATCCTTTTTAGACAGGCAGTTTCCTATTTTAAGTTTTATCTTCAAGGGAAAGAAAATCTTTTGAAAGGAGGACAAATCACATCCCTCAGGCCTGTCGGATAGAGAGGGAGAGAGTCATAGACAGCCAGAATACAAAACCACCTTGACCCTTAACCTGCATACTAAGTTAAATGAAGCATTTAAAGTGATTGTTTCAACCCATCCAAACACTGATATTTCAAATATCTCTTTATCAGACAGTGTAGATCGAAGATCAGACTGCACTTTCAGTGCAGTCTGATCTTGATCTACACTGTCTGCAAGAGGTCTTCAAGTCACTCTTAGCACGCTATGGGTTAAATTCAGACATAAAGACCAATTTCAAAGTACTAAAAACAAATATAATAAATAAATGCGTAATTAGGATGGCACATAAAAATAGTAAGATAACAGAAACATGACAACTACAAACTTACAGTGATACATGGAATGTAACCATCACTAGAACAAATTACTGATAGATAACACAACAACTTGTTACTAATAAATACTGAATATTATTTTATAGTAACTTTCCTGGTGCTCGTATTTACTTCAAGCGGCATGAGAAAAATTGATATCGCGCTTGACCTGCAGTCTCATGCAACGTCAAAATTTTCTTACACAGCGAGAAGTAAATACAAGCACCAGAAAAGTTTCTACAACATAATATTCCTTTAATTATATACCTGTAACTTTCAATGACAACATTTTGCAACTGTTCACATTTTATTGGGAAATGTCAAACAAAAAGAGACAATTAATAGTGTGGATGGTAGTAACTCGGTTTTCATGAATGGCGAATTAATATTACACAGTAACATTTTGACCAATCCAATCACAAATCAATGCATGCTTAGTCTGTGTGCGAGACACGTCAGCATTCCATATTTGGGACTTTATTTCACCGAGTCTAGATACCGAATATTTTTCTGTCTTGTGCATTATTTCACCGATTCAATGCATATATTTGATTGGGGAAATATACTCGTATATAATAACCCTTTACCAAACAATCCCTGGCTTTTATGACCCCGAGATAGAAGCTTTTTGAAACCATAGTGGGAAAAGGAAAAAATGCTGGTAACCAGCATTTTCTCCTTTTCCCACGATAGTTTCTAACCTGATGGAAACAAATTTCAATTTTTGAGTTATGTCTATTTTGTCATCTGCAAGTGCTTTCAATTTGGACCAGTCTTAGACCCAGAAGAAGACAAAGGCTGGGAACCAGTATTTTCTTCTTTTTTCACATTATACTTCATTCCATTCCTAGCACAAACAACCTTCATTTCAGTTTCATGCAGTTTGTTTTCTGGAAATAATGTCATTTTGTTCAAGGTCAAAATTTTCTTGTTTGACAAAGACTCACGGCTGCGAGAACAGTACAGCAAATTTCTGATATACTGATAGATATATACATGTATAGTAAACACAATGCACAAGGAATGTTCATAGGGAATGTAAACTAAAATCCTCATAACATTCAAAGGAGGTGAGCCAAGCTCTGTGAAAAAAAGGGCTTAACTCTTTACCAAACAACAAAATTCTCTATTTGTCCAAACTGAAAGCTTTTCCATACAACAAATTAAACGCTACTCCAATGATAAAATTTGTCTGTGACAGCGTAGAAAACATTGTGGGAAAAGGAGAAAATGCAATTTACCACCATTTTCTCCTTTTACCACAATGTTTTCGAAAGCTTTCTACACCAGGGCCGTTTAAAGTCAGGAATGTGTAGGAAAGAAATAATGAATCTACAAAATGTATTAATTCATTACCACATGACAAAATTTTAGACGTGTCCAAATTGAAAGCATTTGCAGACAACAAAATAAAAGTGACTGAAAATTTGAAATTTGTTTTGTGAAGGGTAGAAAACATTGTGGGAAAAGGAGAAAATGCTGGTTACCAGCATTTTCTCCTTTTCCCACAATGTTTTCTAAAGGCTTCTTTCTCAGGGGCGTCAAAAGTAGGGATTGTGTGGTAATGGGTTAACGCAGGTCAGCCTGCGCATTTGGCATAGGCTGACCTAGGTCAAAACTTTTTGCTATGGATCAATTTTCTGCATGTCAAGGGACTATTCTACTTTCAGATCTAGTTGATTGGTGGACTAATAGGAATTTACTGATATATGATATATGATTATGTGATGACTCGCTTTGTATCATGCATCATAGACAAGCATTAACCCTTCACCACACAATCCTCAGTTTAGAAAGGAAGAAGCCTTTTGAAAACATTGTGGGAAAAGGAGAAAATGCTGGTAACCAGCATTTTCTCCTTTTCCCACAATGTTTTCTTCCCTATCATAGACAACTTCAATCATGTAAGCTAGATTTAACCGTTTACCCAATAAGGCATTTCTATGGTTTCTCAAATTAACCCTAAATAACAGCAAGGATGAAGATGTTTCTTATGTGTATATGACACCTTTTGATAGCATAGATAAACATTGTGACAAAATGTGAAATTGCGCATCATGAGCAATTTCACCATTTGCCACAATATTTTCAAAGGGTTCCTGCAAGCAATGCAAGAAATGAGTATCTATGAAGTTGCAATTACTTTTGATTTGGACAAGACTTTGTGTGGTAATGAGTTAAGCCCCCTTTTGCCAGAGTATAGCTCATATATTACTGCTGTAACTTCAAATCAACAGGGGTCTTTGGACTCTTCTAAACTTACATCATTTGCAAAAGAAATAAATATAAAATTGGTACAAGTAAGCTTAATTTCTCTTACAGAGTAAAAACTGGATTGTTTGTTTTTTTGTAAAAGGTTAACTCTTAACCTGACAAAAGTTTTACGTATGTAAAAATAAAAAGCATCTGAAGATTTATTTTTTTTTTTTTTGTCTGCAAATGGTTTAATTTGGACACGTCCAAAATTTTGTTCTTTGGTAAACAGTCACAGTGAATTTGCAGACACTTTAAAAAAAAAAAAGCCTTTACTATTATGACTTATACATAACAATCAACTTTCAAAATACTTATATATTTATATAAACTCTTTACCAAACAATCCCAGGTTTAAAAAGACCCTGAGAAAGAAGCCTTCTGATAACCTTGTGGGAAAAGGAGAAATTGTTGGTAACCAGCATTTTCTCCTTTTTCCGTAACATTTTCAAGAGGCTTTGTTATCTTCATGGATGTTAAAATATGCCACTGTTTCATACAGATTTCATAAAAATCATTTTACATCCAGCCCAGAAGTCTAAACAGCTGTATAAAAACTGACACATGAACTCAAAAAAGGATGTCATGTGTTGATCAATTAAAGTTACCATCAAAAGTTGTCCCTTACAATGTTCATTCTTATGTCCTGTGTAAAAATTGCATTTAAAAAAGATCTCATATGATGCTCATACACATTCCACATGACAAATAAAAAGCACTGTTAAATTAGACTACTTGAATACATTCAAGTCGAGGCCTGTGTAATAGTGATTAAATACATCTGTGCAAAGTAATTTGTTCTTCTCTGAGATGTATCGTTGAAAACATGTAATACTGTGACTTGATGATGTTGAGACATAAAATTAGTACCCTTCACCTTTGACCTATACCTATTCATAAGGTCCTAACTTTTGGCTAACCTCCATACCAAAATTCAAGAAACTTGGTCTAAGCACTGTTGACTAACAAGTTTTCAAACCATTACCACTGACCTTACCTTTGACATTAAAGTCAATGGAGATCGACACCTCAACCTAATTATCTGTACCATAAAGGGTGGGTTTTTTGCCATTTGATAAACATTTAAAATTAACTATTATCAAATAACATACAGTTTGAGAGTAAACTGAGCACCTTTATCGAAAAAAATTCATCAATAAATCATGAATCTTATACATTCAATGACTATACTTTCAATTAATAAAATGCATGTAGAATTTTGCTGGCAACATTTCACAAATACACTTTTCACAAAAGTGCTTTTCCAGTTATATCTATGTATACAATATCTGCAATTTTGAGCCTATCTTTACAAATTTATCAAAATCAAGTTAGTTTATCTTTAACCATTCACCAAACAATCCTGAGTTGTAATGACCCTGAGGAAGATGGGTTTGGAAACCATTGTGGGAAAAAGAGAAAATGCTGGAGTGTTAACCATTTTCTCCTTTTTTAACAATATATTCTACCCTTTCCGAGACAGACACTGTAACTTAAGCTCCATTTATGTTATTGGATGAAACGCTTATGAATTTGCAGGGTCCAGAACTAAATCCTTAGAAAAAGAGTTAACTCTTTACCAAACGGCAAAATTTTAGACTGGTCCAAATTGAAAGCATTTGCAGACGACTACATAAAAGTGATTGAAAATTTGAAATTTGTTTTGGGGAGGGAAGAAAACATTGTGGGGAAAGGAGAAAATGCTGGTTACCAGAATGTTTTCAAAGGTTTTCTTTCTCAGGGTCGTTAAAAGTCGGGATTGTGTGGTAAAGGGTTAACTCATTACCAAACAACAAAATTTCAGGTTTATCCAAATCGAAAGCATCTGCAGATGACAAAATAAAAGTGTCTGAAAATTTGAAATATGCTTTGAGATTGAGAAGGGTAGATAACATTGCGGGAAAAGGAGAAAATGCTGGATACCAGCATTTTCTCCTTTTCCCACAGTGTTTTCTAAAAGCTTCTTTCTCAGTGTTGTCAAAAGTAGGGATTGTGTGGTAATGGGTTAAAGCAAGAATATACTGAATATCAAATGTGCCGTGAAATCTTGGAAGTAATCAAGATGCATGCTTTGAGCAGTCTCAGCTTGATCAACATTCTCCAGAAAAGTAACCCATTTCCCACAGCATGTTACATACTAGCTCAAATAAATCCAGAACACATATAAATCTATATAAAATCTGAAGCGGTGAATAAACTCAAATATATTGTGACAACCTACCAAAACAATCCTGCTTTCACACCACCCTGAGAAGAAACTTCTGAAAACATTACAGGAAAAAGGAAAAGGACACTCTTATGTTGAACAGCATTTTCTCCTTTTCCAAAATGTTTTCTAAATTTTCAAAGGCAATCCACTGTTTCCGCCACATTTAATAATATGGGGTCTGCATTAGCTCTCAATTTTGAGTTTAAAAATTTTGTCATCCAGTAAAGAGCTCATAGATACATAACTATACATGTATTACTGTATGAACATGGAATATAAAACTCAATCTTATATAAAGTTTATGAGACAGTAACAAATTTTCTATAAATTTGGCAAAGATAATAACAAAAGGTAATTCAGCTATTGTCATACAAGCTATTTTTAGATTAACCCATTACCACACAATCCTTACTTTTGACGCCCCTGAGAAAGAAGCCTTTTGAAAGCACTATGGGAAAAGGAGAAAATGCTGGTAACCAGCATTTTCTCCTTTTCCCTTAGTGTTTTCTAACCTTCCCAGAACAAATTTCAATTTTTCAGTCACCTTTATTTTGTCGTCTGCGAATGCTTTCAATTTGAACCAGTCTAAATTTTTCTTGTGTGGTAATGGGTTAACAAGTTACAGTGGCACAGAAGGGAAACAAAAGGAATAAAAGGAGGCATGTATCTTCATTGTGTAGATAACTCATAGCAATAGATGTGATTGCACGTAAAAAGCAATAATTGCAGTCTTAGGGTTAATCAAATTTTATATCAATATTATTTTGCCATTTCACAAAAGCTTTTGATCTACTGATTCTAAATTTTTTTTCGTTTCATTTGGTCAAAACAGTTGAAATATGATATTGCTTGCTGTAGTGTTAGGACCTGAGTTTTAAAGATCCTAAGTAAGATGCCTTTCTAAAACATTGTGGGAAAGGGAGAAAAAGGTTCTTAACTCTTTACCACAAGAGAAAATTTTAGACTGGTCCAAATTGAAAGCATTTGGAGACAACAAAATAAAGGTGACTGAAAAATTGAAATTTGTTCTGGGAAGGGGAGAAAACACTGTGGGAAAAGGAGAAAATGCTGATTACCAGCATTTCCTCCTTTTCCCACGGTGTTTTCAAAATGCTTCTTTCTCAGGGGCGTCAAAAGTAGGGATTGTGTGGTAATGGGTTAACCAGCATTTTTCTCCTTTTCCCGCAACGTTTTACACCCTGCCCAAAACAAATTCTGATACACAAGTCAGATATATTTTACCTTCTACAAATGCTTTCAATATGGAGTATTTTTGTGATGTGGTACGGTTACCCTATAGAGTGTGCTAGCCAAATGTAAAGCAGGACACCATATGGACACAGATGAACTCTTTACCAAGCAACAAAATTTTGGACTAGTCCAAATTGAAAGTACATGCAGACAACCAAATAAACGTAACTCAAAAATTGAAATTTGTTTTGGGAAGGGTAGAAAACAATTGTTGAGAAAGGAGAAAATGCTGATTATCAGCATTTTCTTCTTTTCCTACAATGTTTTCAAAAGGTTTTTTTCTCAGGGTCATCAAAAGTTGGGATTGTGAGGTAAAGAGATACATGTACAGACCCCTAAAATACTACATTTTGATGTTTGTGGAAAATCTACAAAGATCATTATGTGAAAAAGAGAAAATGCTGGTAACCAGCATTTTCTTCTTTTCAAAAGGTTTCTTCATTAGGGTCATTAAAACTGAGGAGATGTTGATAAAAAGCTAAGCTATGAGGCTGTGACGGCCAGCTGTAAGTCCAGACATCAAGAGGACATTGATGATGAAATGAACAGATCACTATTACTCTATACTATGATGTTTGCGGAAGATCTCTATCTGTCTGGAGGAAGTTCTAGCTGTTGTGGACGGACTCTCTCTCTACAATACTGTTTGTGTACAGGCCAGTCTTTCTGCTGACAGTATGTTCCACAATACCTGTAACAACAAAGGTTTGTTTGTTTGTGTTAACCATCTAACATTCAATTCTAGGCTTAAAGTACACCTCCAGACCAGGTATTGATATGTTTTCTTTTTATTTCCTGATTATTAATGACATTTTGTCGACACTTCCCCTTATTTGAACTTTTGATATAAACCATTTAAGTGCATTTCTAGCACAGGTGCATCAGGGCGAAACACTGATTGGAAGAATAAGGCATCTGACATCATAGTACGATGCCGAGACAACTTCCATAAGAAGACTATGTTAACTCTTTACCAAACAAGAAAATTTTAGACTAGTCCAAATTGAAAGCATTTGCAGACGACAAAATAAAGGTGACTGAAAAATTGAAACTTGTTCTGGGAAGGAAAGAAAACACTGTGGGAAAAGGAGAAAATGCTGATAACCAGCATTTTCTCCTTTCCCCATAGTGTTTTCAAAAGGTTTCTTTCTCAGGGGCATCAAAAGTAGGGATTGTGTGGTAATGGGTTAATGTAAGTGTCTTCTTCTTCTTCGTATCTTATAATGCACAAATATGCTAAGAGGGGTTCAAGGTGGCACATCCAGAGGACCTGGTATAAGGTGTGTTGTCGCTGGCTGTGACAGTATAATGGGGATGGCGTTTCTTTGCATTAATGTCCATGAGACCCTCAGGAAGAAAACGATGGACAGGTTTCGTTAAAGTCAAAAGGGTTTTGAGCGGACCAACACACTTTTCTGCATACGGTATGTTCAAATCTTTTCACTGAGGAGTGCATTCCATTCAAATACAGATTTCAAATGGAACAAATGGGAACAAAACCAAAGAGATTACAGCTGAATGGAAGAAATCTTTTGAAAACATACTGGGAAAAGGAGAAAATGCTCACCAGCATTTTCTCCTTTTCCCATCATGTTTTCCACCCAATCAAAGATATTTCAAACTATTAGAGCTACAATCTTATTTCTGTGTCTGCAAAATGCTGCCAAATTTTGTGGTTTAGTACAGAGTTACACATCCTTTACAGCTACTTTAGTCCTATCACTCCAGTAATTCTGCCTATCTGTGCCATTCTGTACTTCATTTAATTAATATTTTGCTCTAAACACTTTCTGTCTGTCTAAGCCACTGGCTGCTTTTTAACATAAATCCTAAAATACAATCCCTGATAGAGAGAAACATATAGGATCGGACATGAGTTGGCTTTTGAGATAAGATTTTATTAAACAAGTCTAGGGAAATATTATTAAGTGAGCCTTTGGCCAGCTTAATAATATTTTCCTTGGCGAGTTTAATAAAATCTTATCTCAAACGCCCACAAATGTCAGATTCTTTTTATCATATAATGATATTTCACAAAATATAGATCAGGAGATGGAGAAACATTCATAACTGCACCAGCAGTATTTTCCACGAGACCCATTCACTGGTATGAAATGTGTACAAAATGACATAAAAAATGACATCACACAAAATAATAATGTGATATCAAACATTTATAAGATAAGAAAATTTGAAATGGGTATATTACACTGAAAACAAGGGAGGTTATGTGGTAAAAATAAATCATGTCCAATCAGTCCTACAGGAGAGTTAAGCTGAGTTGGGTTGCATACTAACTACTCATGGCCTATAAGCCTTGTACATAACTAGAACTACAAATAAATATACAGGGTTTTCCCTTGGGTTAAAAAGTTGGGGGTCATTGTGACCCCCTTCCTCATTAGTTGAGGTCATTTATTTTGGAGGTCATTTGAATTAAAATCGTGTCCATAACGCAGGATTTGTGCGTCATGGAAAACCCTGAATATTATTAAAATACTCAACAGTGGCCGAATAAAAACAAACCAAAGTTTGAGCCAAGTCCAATGTGTTGTCTACAAATGCTTTGAAGTTCCAGCAAGGCTGAAGAGGAGGGATTTTGAATACAGCCCAGGAAAAGGAGAACCTGCTGGTAACCAGCATTTTCTGAAGTCTTGCACTCTGTCTTCCAGGAAAGGGTTTATCTTTAACTACGCAATTCCAAATTCAACCCTTTACCACACAATCCCTACTTTTAACAACCCTGACAAAGAAAGCTTTTGAAAACATTGTGGAACAAGGGAAAAATGCTAGTAACCAGCATTTTCTCCTTTTCCAACACTGTTCTCTACCCTTTCCAGCACAAATTTCAATTTTTTGAGTCCCATTTATTTTGTCGTCTGCAAACGCTTTCTATTTGGGCCAAAATTTTGTTGTTTGGTAATGAGTTAAACATCCCTGATGAGAAACTTTTAAAAACAGTCTGGAAAAAAGAGAAACAAGCATTTTCCCATTTTTCCAGTATGTTTTCTACCCTTCTAAAACCAAATTCTAAGTTTTAACCCTTTACCCCCTGAGGCATTTCTATGGCTTCACTAAATGACCCTAAATAACAGCCAGGATGAAGCTGTTTCTTACATGTATATGACACCTTTTGATAGCATAGAAAACATTGTGGCAAAAGATGAAATTGCTCATCACAAGCAATTTCACCCTTTGCTGGAATATTTCCAAAGTCTCCTACAAGCAATGCATAGAAATGAGCATTTATGGAGTAAAGGGTTTTAAGTAATGTCTATTCTCTCAGTTTTAAACGATTTCAATTTGGGCTAAGTTAAAACTTAGTTATTTGGAGTTACCATTTTACCGAACAACAAAACTCTAGACTGGTCCCATTCAATGCATTTGCAAATGACAATTTCTCTGTGGCTCAAACCATTTAGATTTATCTTTGACGGGGGAAGATAATATTGTGGAAAACAGAGAAAATACTGGTTACTAGTATTTTCTCCTTTAACAACAATGTTTTCAGAAGACCTTGTACTAACGGTCATGCTAAATTGAGACTCTGTGGTAAAGAATTAATTCTTAATTACAAAACAAAATTTAAGACTGGTCCTAACTGAAAGTCTTTGCAGATGACAAAATTAATGTGACTCAAAAAATGAAGTTTTTAGTGAGAAGGGTAGAAAAAATGTGACTCAGTTAACAAAGTTTCAAGTGATCAGCATTTTCTCATTTTCCCCCAATGTTTTCCAAAGGCTTCTTTCTCAGAGCTGTAAAAACCCAACATTGTTTGGTAAAGAGTTCAGAAATAAAATTTTGTGCACAAACCTGACTGATTGGCATCTACCACAAATACTGAATTCTCTCACTTGTCTCTCTATATTTGTACAGGGTGGATAGTGGCATTCATAATACACACAGCCTACATCAGAGTATAGCACTGAAATGGACACATGCAATCAAGGAATACACATTATGCATTGTATGAATACACATCAATCTTTGACCACATAATTAAGGGTTTTAATGTCCCGGTGTAGGAAGGCCTGTGAAAAGCTTGTGGGAAAAGGAGAAATTGCCGGCCACCATCATTATCTCCTATTCCCACAAAGTTTTCAAATCTTTCATTGAGAAAACCCATTACTTTGGCCATATTAAGTCTTATCAATAAAGTCTGTAACAAAGAAACAAACAAACTAATGCATAGCAGAAACACAGGTACCGGGCAGGATTTAAACCTAGAATGCCTGAACAAAAGACCATAACCATAACCACTGCGCTAAAGACACAGTTGCTAGGTATTGTATTTAAACCATGATGAAGCAATGCATATAGGAGTGGTCTCCTGTAACACACCCCCTTTTAAAGTCATCATTTATTGGCGACTCAAAGCCTTATCTGCTAGTAAGTCCTTTTCTGACAGCAAATAGGATTAATGGCTCAATGGCCAATCCCTGACGAGCCCCCATCTTATGAACAAAACCTGTACCAAAAAAAAAAATATGAACAAATGCATGGCAAAAATAAGGGACAGAGCAGGATTCGAACCCTAGAATTCCTGGACGAAAGGCCAATACCTTAACCACTGAGCTGGAGAGATATCTCACCAATGCAGTTATTGTATTAAACCCTTTGCTCCATAGAAACTCATTTCTACACATTGCTTGTAGGAGCCTTTGGAAAACATAAAAACAATGTGGCAAAATATGAAATTGCTCACGAGCAATTTCACCTTTTGCAACAATGTTTTCTATGCTAACAAAAGGTGTCATATACACATAAGAAACAGCTTCATCCTTGCTGTTACTAGAGTCAATTAGAGATACCACAGAAATGCCTTATGGGGTTAAGGGTTAAATCAAGACAAAGGAGTGGTCTCCCATAACACAGTGAACAAATTTACTTGAAAATTCAAAACCCTTACCGCCTTCATCTATGAGATCACCATTACTATTAAATAAACAACTGGGGACTTCGGGAAAATGTTCATGATGTGGATCTATATGTAACTGTTGTACTGCAATCCAGTATAGGCTCTGCTCTTTGCTGTACTTGGTGGATGGTTCCTCTTCCAGGGGAGCGGATTTCCATTGAACAGGAACCAGTTTTAAATTGTCTATTCTATTGTCAACTGTCACATGGTTTTTATGAATCACTTTCCAGCCCTGAGCTATCCCTCCACAGTGCCTTTCCCTGTAACAGAACTCTACACTTTATACCTCTTTTAAACAATCCCTGAGTTTTATGACCCCAGAGGAAGAAACCTTCTGACAAACCAGCATTTTCTCCTTTTCCCACAATGTTTTCTACTCTTCAAAAGTTAAGTTTCAATTTTTGAGTCACTTTTATGCTGTCATCTGCAAATGCTTTCAATTTGGAAACTCTAATTTTGTTGTCTGGTAAAGAGTTATCAAAATACAATACAATACTCAGTGTAATCGTAACAAGACCTCTGGCCAACATTAAAACAGTGTCTGTTTTGGGATGCAAAACTCCAAGATTTACACATACATTTTTCAGATCTGGCTTAACTCTTTACCTAACGACAAAATTTTAGACAAATTGAAAGCATTTGCATACGACAAAATAGATGTGAGTTAAAAATTGAAGTCTGATTTGGGAAGGGTAGAAAACATTGTAGGAAAAGCTTTCTTTCTAAGGGTCATTAAAAGTCGGGATTGTGTGGTAAAGAGTTAAATTCTGACCCAATGCTTGTACCACATAAAAATAACATGGTGAAGAAGTCCAAAACAAAGATTTTACTCTTGCCTCTCAGAAAATGCCCATTCTAAATAAAACAGTACCATTGCTATGTTGTTTTGGCAACATATTATGCTCACCTCCCTAGATGGCAAGTAGGTAAAACAGCTTACTTCCAAAATGGCCTCGTCCAAAACAGATCATTGTACCAAAACAACCCACTCCTCGAAAGTGTTCGAGAATTGTCCCATCATAATTATAGCACATAGGTTGTGGATGTTGAACCTTTCCAATTTTTTTTTTCAAAATTATTCAGACTTGAGTGTGTACCTGTATATCTCACAAATTTTCCAAGACATAAGAATTAACCCTTTAACCCTTTACCACACAATCCCCTCTTTTAACGATCCTGAGAAAGAAGCCTTCTGAAAACATTGTGGAAAAATGAGAAAATGCTGGTAACCAGCATTTTCTCCTTTTCCTACAATGTTTTCTACCAGTAACCCTTTCCAAAACAAATTTCAGTATTTGAGTTACATTCATTTTTTCGCCTGCAAATACTTTGAATTTCGACCAGTCCAAAATTTTGTTGTTAGGTAAAGGGTTAACACACAATCCGAAGTTTTTATGACCCTGAACAGGACACCTTTTTGAAAACATTGAGAGAAAAGAAGAAGATGCTGGTTATCAAAACTGTCTTTTTTTTCTCTTTTTTTTAACTCTTTTTCTCCCAAAATGTTTTCTACATTATCATACAATTAACACTCCCAAATGTCCCAAATTCAAATTTGCTGTTTGTGGAAACGTTATGAATTAGAAAAGAGTCTTGAATTTGTTGTTTTGAAAAAGGCTAAGAGTTTACCATATAACATCATGCAAGTACAGGCCAGAAGATCTTCCTTTCTTCACATCATAAGCAAATGCATACACAGCTGCTCCGTCCCCATCTTTGTCCACTTCTAAATGGGCCTAAAAATAAAATGGGTTTATTATGTTTTTATCATTTTGGAATTTTATTAGCACTTTCAATCTATATTATAATCCTTCTTGAAGTGTACAAACAGTCACTAAAACGATATTTTTTTCCTTTTGTCAAACTTTTTGTCTTGCTATCTCTACCTTAATTAACATTTTACTTCGATGAATTTTATATTCTTGTTTTAAGGCACTTCTAAGCCATAATTTTCCAAGCTTGACAATTTTAACAATTTGGTAAATGGTTAAAAACGCTGTTGGAAAAGGAATAAAATGCCAGTAATCTAATGTTTTTTCCACAATGTATTCTAGCTTTTTTAGGATACAAGAGGACCATTCGCCCTGGAACGCTCACCTTAGACTATAGCTTATGAGTGAAATTCAATTCTTTAAGCAACTTTGGTAAAGCTTCACCCAAGGAACATCCCTTCGAAATTTCATCAAGATTGGCCCAGTAGGTTAGGAGAAGAAGATGTTTATAGAAAGAAAGACACCGATCATAGGGCAATCAAATATCAAAGCTCTACACCTTCCAGTTTCAAAGAAGAATTTCAAATTTTCCTTCTTTGTCCTATGTTCAAACTTGTGGTCCCCAGGGCTTGGTCAGTTTTAACCAAAGCAGCATCCTTGGAACAAACTTGGTAGAAGTCCACTCAAAGATGCTACATAACAAATATCAAAGCTCTACACCTTCCCATTTAAGAGAAAAAGAAATTTAAAATTTTCCTTCTTTGTTCCTATGTTCCAACCTGTGACCTCCAGGGCATGACCAGTTTTGACGCCAGGGACATCATATGACCAAACCTGGTAGAGGTCCTCTAGTTTAAGAGAAGAAGAATTTTAAAATTTTCTTTCTTAATTGTTCATACATGTATGTTCGAACTTGTGACCCCTGGGGCGGGGCCAGTTTTGACCCCACGGGTATGATTTTACCAAACTTGGTAGAGGTCCACTAGGAGATGCCACATACCAAATATCAAAGCTCTACGCCATCTAGTTTCAGAGAAAAGAATTCTAAAGTTTTCCTTCTTTGTTCCTATGCTCAAACTAGTAACCGCCAGGGTGGGGCCAGTTTTGACCCTAGGGATATAATTTGAACAAACTTGGTAGAGGTCCACTAGGAGATGCCACATACCAAATATCA
Source organism: Tridacna crocea (assembly GCA_943736015.1). Lineage (NCBI taxonomy): Eukaryota > Metazoa > Mollusca > Bivalvia > Cardiida > Cardiidae > Tridacna > Tridacna crocea. The sequence continues at coordinate 32,992,345 of OX031057.1, read as the reverse complement.
CAGCTCTACGCTTTCTAGTTTCTGAGGAAAAGAATTTTAAAGTTTTCCTTCTTTGATCCTATGCTCAAATTTGTGACCCCGTGGTGGGGCCAGTTTTGACCCCAGGGACATAATTTGAACAAACTTGGTAGAGGTCCACTAGGAAATGCCACATACCAATTATAAAAGCTCTACGCCCTCTAGTTTCAGAGGAGAAGATTTTTAAAGTTTTCCTTCTTTGTTCCTATGCTCAAATTTGTGACCCCCGGGGAGGGGCCAGTTTTGACCCCCGGGGCATAATTTGAACAAAGTTGGTAGAGGTCCACTAGGAGATGCCACATACTAAATATCAAAGCCGTACGCCTTCAAGTTTCAGAGGAGAAGATTTATAAAGTTTTTCTTCTTTGTTCCTATGCTCAAACTTGTTATCCCCTGGGGCGGGGCCAGTTTTGACCCTATGGGCATAATTTGAACAAACTTGGTAGAGGTCCATTAGGAGATGCTACATACCAAATATCAGAGCTGTACGCCTTCTAGTTTCAGAGAAGAAGATTTTCAAAGATTTTGTCTTTTTTTTCGTTTTGTTGCAATGGCAACCAGAGTTATGGGTGGAATTAAATTCTTTGAACAATTTTGGTAGATCTTCACCCAAGGAACATTCCTGCCCTGTTTCATGAAGATTGGCCCTGTGGTTTAGGAGGAGATGGTGTTTAAAGAAATTGAAAGTCATTAGACATCGGGAATGTGCAGTAAAGTGGAAAGTTGTTGCTATATGACTCAAATAATGTTGAAAGCAGAATAAACACAATCTAACCTGTCAATAAACTGGGGGTCCGACTAATCACCGAAATACCAAAATACCACCAAAACACCGAAATACCCAATTTTTTTTCTATCAAGTTTAGATACATGTAACAGATAACAGTATGCAATATTTTGTCTTTTCTCATGATATTTGAGTGAACTATTGTTGATTGATGGCAAGTTTAAAACATTATGATAGAAGCAAAAAAAAGACCCTGGGAAAGAATCCTGTTGAAAATATTGTGGGAAAAGGAGAAAATGCTGGTCACCAGCATTTTCTCCTTTTTCTGCAATATTTTCTACTCTATCATAGAGAAATTGCACCATTTGTACCACACTGAAATTGTCGTCTGCAAATATTTTCAATTCTGTCAAGGCTAAAATTTTGTGTCAAATATCACAAAAAAAGACAATTAATTTGGACCTTTATCAGTAATCTGAACCTGATAGCATAAAAAATGGCGTATTTCGCTGTTTTTGGTCATTCCTCGAACCGGTAAAGGATAAAATAAACTTACCTCAAAAGCATAATCCTCAACTAGTGGTATATCTCTCTCATCTAAGAGTGCATACTTCATCTGAAAGAAGTCAAAAAAAGTTTCTATTTAACCCTTTACCACACCAGTGAAAGCTTAACAACCCTAAAAAAAGAAGCAATTAAAATCATTGTGGGAAAAGGCGAAAATGCTGTTTACCCATTACCACACAATCCCTACTTTTGACGACCCTGAGAAAGACACTTTTAGAAAACATTGTTGGAAATGCAGAAAATGCTGGTAGCTAGCATTTTCTCCTTTTCCCTCAATGTTTTCTACCCTTCACAAAACAAATTTCAAATTTTCAGTCACTTTTATTTTGTCATCTGCAAATGCTTTTCATTTGGACAAGCCTAAAATATTGTCGTTTGGTAATGGGTTAATCTGTACTTTCTCTTTTCCTCTCAATCTTTTCTACCCTTTCTGATATATATCTCAACAATTTATTTGTTGTATGACGGTGATTTCAATTTCTAAAATTTAAATGCTTAGTAAACAGTTAAAATGTACAAATAACACAACATCAGATCGATGATCTAAGGAAAATTAAATCATATGGTTCATAACATCACAAATAATAATGAAGTCAGAAAATTACTCCTTTTCCAACCATGTTTTCTAAAGCTGTCGATGGAAGGGTCATAAAAGGTTGTTGGGACATACATAAGGCTCAATAAAACTGTTCTGAGCATTTGACAGACATAGTCACTTAAGTGTTGAACTCTTTACAAAATTTTCCTGACATTTTAACTCTTTTCCAAATGACAGAAACCTTGGACTGGTCCGAATTCTAAGCATTTGCAGACGACATTATAAATATGGCTCAAAAATTGAAAACTGTATCGGGAAGGGTAGAAAACATTGTGGGAAAAGGAGAAAATGCTGGTAACCAGCATTTTCTCCTTTTCCCACAATGTTTTCAAAAGGCTTCTTTCTCAGGGTCGTTAAAAGGCGGGATTGTGTGGTAAAGAGTTAACAAGCCTAAGGAATAAAGTTTTCCCACAATGTTTTCTACACTGCTGGAAACAAATTTCTTTTTTTGGGTTGAATTTGTTGTCTCCTTTCAATGTGGACCAGTCTAAAATTTTGTTGTTTGGTAAAGAGTTAAAACAATGTGCTAAAAAGAGGTAACCAGCATTTTCCTTTAAGCCTACCATATTATCTATCCTTTCAGAAGTAAATCCCATATTCTATGCCAGATAAATTTTATCCTGTTAGGCTGCGATCACATAGAACTATACTGTATACGGTATTTGGTATACTCTATACGCTATATGGGCACAGTAAGTCGTATAGGGTAGCACACGTGCCTACTCAGTCTTTGGCGCCGATCCTATGGACACGTCCAACGAAGAAGATTTGGCCCTGCCTCTGCTAGCCGATGCTGAGAAGCAGCCCCTTGTTCGACAAAAAAAAGAACGATATGATAGCATATTTGAAAACATACATGGCTACCTGTTAAAATCATTTGTTTGATGTTGTAGCATATATATATATATGAAGGCATGTGCAATGAAATTGCAATAAAGTGACTGCAAAATTTAATGAAATCTATTGTTTCTAAATTTATCGTATTGTACGCAATAAGTTGTGATAAGGGAAATTCAGAACGCCTGTACACACGAAATCCAGCTGACACATCCGAACAGGATGGTATACACTGAACGAAAATCAAACCCGAACGATTCCCACTATTCTATACTATACACAGGTATACGGCTGTTTAGAATAGTGCCCTCTTCTGTGACCGGCGGTACTATGACATAACCTTGTTCGATTCAAACTATTCACGTGCCCTGCATAAACGTGCATCGTACACCCGAATAATAAAATTCTATGTGATCGCAGCCTTACATGCAGTATAATCGTGCTCTATTGTTACTCTAAAACGAAATGTAGAGGCCTAAAATGATGACTTCTGACTCTGATGGGGTAGAAAAACATAGTGGAAAAAGAATTGGTTTGGTTGTATTGGGGTTTAACGCCACTTTAACAGTTAAGGTCATATCATGGCGGTCGGTGACGCACATGTGTTTCCTGGCTTTCTCACACCAGTCAACTTTTTTTCCAAAGCCATGGACTACTTTTCTCACATGCTTCAGCAGAGGTGGGAGGCAAAAATACGCCTGAAAGAAAGTTCCCCTCAACCGGGTATCGAACTCGCAACCACCAGATCATGAGTCCAACACGCTCAGCACTGAGCCACCTGGGCGGGCAGTGGAAAAAGAAACAAGAGGGCCAAGATGGCCCTGGATCGCTCACCTGAATTTTTGAGAGGACCATAGCCTTTTTATTTTTGAAGGTATTGAAACACTGGAAACAAAATCATTATTTTGCCAAGCAATTTTTAAAAGGTCACCTGTAAAAGTCCTTTCAAAATCTGACCAGCAGTTTCAGAAAAGAAGAATTTTTAGGGGTTTCTTAATTTCCGTAAAGTGCAAGTAGCCCCCATTCACCAGAGCCATGTTTCTTGACCTGTAAAGTGCAAGTAGCCCCCATTCACCAGAGCCATGTTTCTCGACCTATCAAAATTTTGTGAACAATTTTGAAAAAGGTCATTGAAGGAATATTTCTGTGAAATAATTTTCAAATCTGACTAGCCGTTTCAGAGAAGAATTTTCAAGAAATTCTTCATTTCTATACAGTGCAAGTAGCCCCCATTCACCAGAGCCATGTTTCTCGACAAATCAAACTTTCACAAACAATTTTTGAAAGGGGTCACCAAAGGAATATCTCTGTGAAAATTTTCCAAAATCTGTCCAGCCGTTTCAGAGAAGAAGAATTTTTAAGAATTTCTTCATTGCTCCATTGTGCAAGTAGCCACCATTCACCAGAGCCATGTTTCTTGACGAATAAAAATTTCACGAACAAATTTTGAAAAGGGTCATCCAAGGAACATCTCTGTGAAATTATTTCAAAATCTGACAAGACGTCCGAGAGTAGCAGAATTTTTAAGAACTTCATTTCCCTATAGTTCACGTAGCCCCCATTCACCAGAGCCATGTTTCTCGACGGATCAAAATTTCATGAACGCTTTTTGAAAAGGGTCATCTATGGAACATCTCTATGAAAATATTTCAAAATCTGACCAGCGGTTTCAGAGAAGAAGAATTTTTAAGAATTTCTTCATTTCTGTATAGTGCAAGAAGCCCCCATTCACCAGAGCAATGCTTCTCAACGGATCAAAATTTCGCGAACAACGTTTGAAAAGGGTCACCCAAGGAACATCTCTGTGAAAATATTTTAAAATCTGGCCAGCGGTTTCAGGAAAGAAGAATTTTTAAGAATTTCTTCTCTCATTTCTGTATAGTGCAAGAAGCCCCCATTCACCAGCCATGTTTCTTCACGGATCAAAATTTCACAAACACTTTTTGAAAAGGGTCACCCAAGGAACATCTCTGTGAAATTATTTTAAAATCTGGCCAGCAGTTTCAGAGAAGAAGATTTTTAAAGAATTTCCTAAAAAATTCCATTTCGTTACCATGGCAACCAGAGTTTTTGACGGAGTCAAATTCTGTGAACAATTTTTAAAGAGGACCTCCACGGCGGGGAATCACGTGACACAACATTAACAACAATGACCGATATTTGAAAAAATTCCCCGACTTCAGGTAAGAAAATCTTCAATAATTCCGTTAATACATGACCTATTGGAATTTGGTTTGAAGCAGAGAAGGCGGAAGGACTCCAGGGATTTGCTTAATGTGTTAGATTTTTTAAACAACACCTGATAAAAAAGTTATTGACGAGCAAACAAAGTATCCAGGGTAAAAAAATTTGTTTGCTCGTCAATAACTTTTTCATCAGGTGTTGTTTAAAAAATCTAACGCATCAAGCAAATCTCTGGAGTCCTTCCGCCTTTTCTGCTTCAAACCAAATTCCAATCGGTCATGTATTAAAGGAATTATTGAAGATTTTCTTACCTGAAGTCGGGGAATTTTTTCAAATATCGGTCATTGTTGTTGTTGTGTCACGTGATTCCCCGCCGTGACCTCCCAAGGAACATTCCAGCCAAGTTTGGTCTAAATTGGCCCAACCGTTTAGGAGGAGTTGATGTTTAAAAATTTGTTGATGACGCACGACCGAAAACGCACGACCGACAACGCATGAACACCGGGTGATCCTAGAAGCTGCCCTTGAGCACGTTGTGCTCAGGTGAGCTAATAAGAAAGGACTGGTTCTCTTTTTGCTTTTTGAAATTCACAATAGTATAAAAAGCCTTTTCTTTCATGGCCATTAAAACTCAGGATTGTGAGGTAAGGAATTAAATTTTTGAGGAGTTTGAAATCTAGTCATCTGGTACAGGATAGACAAGCCCCCCCCCCCTCCCCCACACACACACACATTTCCCTGTCGTAATTGTCTACATTAGGAAAACGATAAAAACAAAACAATAGCAAGTAGAATTTATTACAAGTAAGTTATACCTATAAACATGTCAAGGTTACCCTTATCTCTAATATTAAGCCTTTGGCTGTGAAGCGTGACTCACTGAGCTTTTACAGACAATGTAGATGATGTGAAGTCTGATCTTAAATCAACACAACCCAAGATATTGTTCCCTAAAACATATTTTGAAATCACAGTACATGTCGTTTGGTTTTACTATCAAACTGAAAATTTCATTTCAGTTACTTAGAATGAGTAAGTGTTACTTCTTTAACAAATGACAAAATTTTGGACTTAACCAAAATGAAAGCATTCGCAGGTTACAAAATAAATGTAGCTCAAATGGTGATTTTTGTTTTTAACTCTTTACCACACTGCAGTCCCAACTTTTAACGACCTTGAAAAACCATTTTCCCCTTTTCCCACAGTGTTTTTTTCTACCTATCCCAAACCAAATCTTAATCTTTTAGTCACCTTTTATCATCTCCAAATCCTTTCAATTTGGACCAGTCTAAAATTTTCTCATGTGGTAAAGAGTTAATAGGGTAGAAAACATTGTGGGAAAAGGAGAAAATGCTGCTTACCAGCATTTTCTGCCTTTCCGTCATTTTTTTCAAAGGCTTTTTTATCCAGGGTTGTTAAAAGGCTGGATTGTGTGTTAAAAGCTTAACCCTTTACTCCATAGATACTCGTTTCTACGCATTGCTTGTAGGAGCCTTTGGAAAACATTGTGGCAAAAGGTGAAATTGCTCGTGACGAGCAATTTCACCTTTAGTCACACTGTTTTCTATGCTATCAAATGGTGTCCTATACACATAAAAAAACGCTTCATCCTTGCTGTTATTTGTAGTGTCAATTCGAGATACCATAGAAATGCCTTATGGGGTAAAGGGTTAATGTGTTTGACACATACTACAAAATCTGACAAGAAGGTAAAACCTTGATGATATTGACAAATATCCCCAAATCTAACAAGCATCATCACTAATCCAAGAAATTCTTCTGGATAGATTCTGACTGGTTGCAAATGAAAGGTTTTATTTTTTAATAAAATATAATCATGCTTACTGCTTCTTTTCAACACATGTTAAAGGTGGGTACTTAGAATTTTCACATCACACCAAATCAAAAAATATATATCACTCAAATTTATATTAAAAAACAATACAAATAATTGATAATTAAGAATAATAAAATTACCCCCCAATTTTTTTTTGATGGTATTCCCTTAAAAGGCTACGTAGCCTCTTAAGCTATTTTTAGATTTCGCACCAAAAAATAAAAAATGCATTGTGGGCATGTTAAGTGACTGGCATGTGACTAATGATGCTTAAATTCCATTATATAACAAACATGTAATTATTTTTCATAATATCCTCTTCGAGCGCTATGTTTTCAGCTTCGTCTGTGTATTTCCGGTATGTAAATGAACGAGTTGTTCATGTAAAAATAGAACGTGTTTCCCATCCATGTCGAACTATGCTGTTGTAAATCTCTAATTTCTCCTGTTGCCAGATGGTTTTAGACTGCTGGGGTTTTATGAATGACGATTATAAGGCTTTGGGAGTATAAGGATGATATTTTTGTATTTTTGTAAAATTTTCGTCCCAAATTCTGAAGGGCAACCTTTAAGAATTAAGACAAGACCAATTACTCGACCAATTGGTGGTGTGGTAACGGTAAACCCTACACCAAACAATCCCTGATTTTAACTGCCTTGATGAATATTGCTTTTCAAAGCAATTTTTTCGAAAAGAAGAAAATATTGATAACCATCATTTTCTCCTTTTCCCACAATCCTTTCCACCCTTTCAAAGACATTTTAATTCCACCATTTCTTTGAATTTAGCGAAGGCTTCAAGATATCTATTTAATCATTTTAACTCTTTACCAAACGACAAAATTTTAGGCTTTTCCAAAGCATTTGCAGACAACAAAATACATTGGTGACTCAAAAATTGAAACTTGACTTTAGAAAAGAGTAGAAAACATCGTGGGAAAAGGAGAAAAAGTAATACTGGTTACCACCATTTTCTTCTTTTCCAACAATTTTTTCAGAAGGCTTCTTCCTCTTGGGCATAAAAGAACAGGGTTTGTTTGATAAAGGGTTAAGCCAAATATTACCAAACCAAAAAAAGTGTAAGCTGTTCAAAATTGAAAGCATTAACAGTAGCCGACAAACTGTCGACCTTGTCTTTGTTAGGCAAGGAAACATCGAAGGAAAAGGAGGAAATGTTTACCAGCATCATTACAAGTTTTATCTTTCCCTGAATTGTTTCCAAACTCCATAAATGATGTACAAATATGTTTTCAATTCATAACCTTCTACCAGACCTGGAGAAGATGGCTTCTACAAACATTGTTGGAAAAGAAGCTACAAATGCCATCTATCTTATCAGCAAGTCACAATTAACCCTTTACCCCATAAGGCATTTCTATGGTATCTCTAATTGACATTAAATAATAGCAAGGATGAAGCTGTTTCTTACGTGTATAGGACACCTTTTGATAACATAGAAAACATTGTGACAAAAGGTGAAATTGCTCGTCACGAGCAATTTCACCTTTTGCCACAATGTTTTCCAAAGGCTCCTACAAGCAATGCGTAAAAATGAGTATCTATGGAGTAAAGGGTTAATTGATTTGTCCACCTGCAAATAAATTCAATTTAACTCATTACCAAACACAATATTTTAGGTTTGTCCAAATCGAAAGCATTTGCAGACGACAAAATAAAAGTGACTGAAAATTTGAAAATTGTTTTGTGAAGGTTAGAAAACATTTTGGGAAAAGGAGAAAATGCTGGTTACCAGCATTTTCTCCTTTTCGCACAATGTTTTCTAAAGGCTTCTTTCTCAGGGGCGTCAAAAGTAGGGATTGTGTGGTAATGGGTTAAAGGAACCAAAAATCTTGTCAAAGATATATAAAGAGTTTACTATTACCACACAATCCTGAGCTTTTATGTTTTTTGGAGACAAGCCTTTTGAAAACATTGCAGTAAAGGAGAAAAAGCTGGTAACCAGCATGTTCTCTTTCCCTCTCTACTCCTTAATGACAAAATTCATATTTTCAGTTACATTGATTTTTTTCATCTGCAAAATTAATGCTTTCAATTTGGACAAGGCTTACTTTTTTTGTGTGGTAAAGAGATAATGCATCTGCGTGGTACTTGCACATAATACCTAGCATGTTACAATAACATTCATAAAATCCCAGTTAGAAACCAGCATTTTCTTCTCCCAAAAATATTTCTTGCCCTTTCTCAGCTCAATTTCAAAAGTTGATTATTTAGTAGAGTCTAACAGTTTGTAGACTTGAAAAAAGCTGACAGTAGTCTACAGGGTTGACAGAGAGATGTCAGCTATAAAAGTGTGACCCCTTGACAGATGGACATTGGTTGTTTACTAATGACCACTAATGTCTGGACAAGTTTACTGCTCAACAATTAATTACAACAATTACTTTACCTTGTAAACATTTCTTCCAAAGATGGTCCTGGGGCAGTGTTCACCAACCATTTATTAAAAACACTATCAGTCTCATTCTCAAGAACTTACCAAATTTGAAAGTAGCACAACTCTGATTGGCTAAAACAATCAGAAAATAGTGAAGCCAATCAGAAGTATTGATGTTTTACTAATTTCTCAATCTAGAATGAGAGTAAGAATGAAACAAAGCATTGTCTGTGCATATGGGCCATCGTTTATATTCATCAACCATTCCTAGTTTCATGATCTTTTCTCTACACTTAGATTTAGAAATACAAATGGTTCAGCCATTCAGAAATTGTATAACTTTCAAATAAAGAAACTTCTTGAGAACAAGACTAAGAATGTTTAATTACTTTGAATGGTAGAATTCAGAAATTGTGTAATTTTCAAATTAAAAGAACAAATAAAATAATGTAGAAGAAGAGAAACTTAGCAGGCAAAGTAACTCATCACATTTTGTTTTTGTTATCGGACCTCCTTTGATGATGGCACCTGAAAGTTAACTCAGGTACCGGTATTCATTTTTTGAAATGTACACAAAACTCCTTTTTACTAGTTTAGACAACTTACAGATCAGTGTGCAAATTTATAATTTTCCAACTTGTCCGCAGTAAAGTTTACTTGTCCACATAAATTATATAGAGTCAATCAGTGGGGTAGCGAAAATTTGTTTTGATGAATCTTTAACTCTGCAGTTATCTGTTCTTAATTAAAGGTGGCCCTTCAGATTTTGGAACGAAAATTTTACAAAAGTGCAAAAAAATCATCCTTTTACTCCCAAAGCCTTTTAATTTCCATTCATAAAACCCCAGTAGTCGAAAATCGTCCGACAACACGAGAAATTAGAGATTTACTACGGCCCAGGTTGACACCAACGTGAGACACATTCTATTTTTAGATGATCAATTCGCTAATTTACTTACAGGAATACACAGAAGAAGCTTCAAACATAGCGTCCGAAGAAGACATTATGGAAAATAATCATTACATGTTTGTTATGATAGGGAATTTAAGCGTTATGAGTCACGTGCCAGTCATTTGACATTCCCACAATGCTTTATCGATTTTTGGCGCGAAATCTAAAAATAGCTTAAGAGGCTACGTAGCCTTTTAAGGGAATACCATCAAAAAATTTTTTTTTGTAATTTTATGAATCTTAATTATTGATAAATTGTATTATTTTTTCATATGAATTTCAGTGATATATATATTTTTTAATTTGGTGAGATGTAAAAATTCTAAATACCCACCTTTAATATCTCTGTGGCGACAACCGCCACAAAAACAATATAGGTAAAAATAGAAGTAGCTTGTAACTTTCCCTCAGGAACCAGGACTGGTAAAGAGCAAACAACTTTCAACCTGATCACCAGTAGAATTCAACCATGCCTCTGTCAGTTTCAACCACTTATTGGCGTCCACTTCTTGTTTTACAGAGATGTAAAGGCACCGTTTGAAATCATTATTAATGCCAGAAAGACATTTTGAAATGCCTTTGATCCGATTATGTCAGAGCCACCAGTAGTTTATTGTGTCAATGGGTTTTCACGTTTTTTCTGCAAGCTGTGTTTCATGCCAGTTAATTTCTGGAGCGGAATTTCTGCATAATTTGGCTTAAAGTTGGTAACTAGGGTTGCATTTAATTTCAATACTATAATTTTACACTAGATATGTCAATGAATGCCATTCATAAACAACATACCACCTTGATTAGCCCAAGAGGCAAAGGGGCTTTTTCAGCCCTGTGGGGCTGTAGTTCCGGGCTCATTCATCCTTGAAAACCAGTGGTGTTAATTAGAAGTGGATATTTTCACTGATTTTGACAGGTAAAAAAAGGTGTTCAACGACCTTTTTACTCAATTGAGGAATATATAACTCTTCAAAAAAAAAAGCCCTCCCCACCATTACTTTTGGAGAGTAAAACAACTGATCATCTAAATATAGAACATATCTGACCCATTGGTGTCAACCTGGGCCGTAGTAAATTTCAAATTTCTCCTTTTGTCGTGTGGTTTTCGACTACTGGGGTTTTATGAATGCGAATTAAAAGACTGGGAGTATAAGGATTATTTTTTTTTTGCATTTCTGTAAAATTTTCGTCCCAAAATCTGAAGGGCCATCTTTAATGCATGTGGTTATTTTGTACTTGCAGAACTGTGTATTTAGGTGAGCTCAATATTGCAACAACAGGTTGACAAAGGATATTGATGTCAAATACGACTTTCCTTTGTTTATGATACCCAATACAACCTTGTGTACTTTGTTGTTTACATTAATTCATGTGTGTAAACCCTGTAACCATACAATCCCCAGTTTTAATGACCGTGATAACAATGGCTTTTGAAAACATTAAGAGAAATTAGGAAAGGAGAAAATGCGGATAACCAGCATTTCCTCCTTTTCCCACACAGGTCTCTATCCCTTCAATGATAATTGCGCAACAAAATTTTAGCATGCAAAAATTCAGCAACCAGACTGGCAGTCTAATTTACTAATATGTCACAAAAATAGGGCAAAATGGCAAACATTGAAATCACTTATAATTTCAATATTTACAGTCCAGATACTTCAATTTCATTGTCAGAATATTGCAGCAGAATGAACACTGCTCTTTATCTAAAGACCATAGTGTGCCACAATATTGCCAATATGGTAAATTTTGAGCAAGGCAAGCCGGAGCTCCATATTAAGAGAGTGATTTTGATTTTGACTTTAAAAATATTGATTATTCTGCATGAAACCCTATGTTACCGGTACGCATAAGAATCATCTCAATGAGGCAATAATTATGAGTACCAACAACATAGGATTTGAAAGAGAAATAATGGATTTAGAATACAGGGTACCATCACTCCCCCTTATCTACAGCTCTGTGAGCACTGAGCAGGTAAATTCAATTAACCCATTACCACACAATCCCTACTTTTGACGCCCTTGAGAAAGAACCCTTTTGAAAACACTGTGGGAAAAGGAGAAAATGCTGGTAACCAGCATTTTCTCCTTTTCCCACAATGTTTTCTACCCTTCACAAAATAAATTTCATATTTTCATTCATTTTTCTTTTGTCGTGTGCAAATGCTTTCAATTTTGACCAGTCTAAAATTGTCTGGTGTGGTAATGATTTAATCCAAAAATGTTTTCCACCCTTTCAAAAGCACATGCCCAGTCACTAGATCTCGCCACATCCAATAATGTTGTCTGCAAATACATGTACTTTGATATTAAAGGTGGGTATTTAGAATTTTCAAATAACACCATATTGAAAAAAATATTATATCACTGAAATTTATATGAAAAAACAATACAAATCATCAATAATTCAGAAACATAGAGTTACTAAAAAATATTTTTTTTTTATGGCATTCCCTTAATAAAAGGCTATGTAACCTCTTAAAGGTGGGTATTTAGAATTTTTACACCTCAACAAATTAAAAAATATATATATCACTGAAATTCATATGGAAAAAAAAATAATACAAATCATCAATAATTAAGATTCATAAAATTACCCAAAAAAATTTTTTGATGGTATTCCCTTAAAAGGCTACGTAGCCTCTTAAGCTTTTTTTTTAGATTTCGCCCCAAAAATCAACAAAGCATTGCGGGAATGTCACGTGACTGGCGTGTGACTCATAACGCTTAAATTCCCTATCATAACAAACATGTAATAATTATTTTCCATAATGTCTTCTTCGGACGCTATATCTGAAGCTTCTTCTGTGTATTCCTGTAAGTAAATGAGCGAATTGATCATCTAAAAATAGAATGTGTCTCCCATTGGTGTCAACCTGGGCCGTTGTAAATCTCAAATTTCTTGTGTTGTCGGACGGTTTTCGACTACTGGGGTTTTATGAATGAAAATTAAAAGGTTTTGGGAGTATAAGGATGATTTTTTTGCACTTTTGTAAAATTTTCGTCCCAAAATCTGAAGGGCCACCTTTAAGCTATTTTTAGATTTCGTTCCAAAATTAAAAAAAAAAAGCATTGTGGGAATGTTATGTGACTGGCACGTGACTAATGATGCTTAAATTCCATAACATAACAAACCTGTAATTATTTTCCATAATGTTTTCTTCCGACGATATGTTTGAAGCTTCGTACGTGTATTTCAGGTATACATATAAATGAGCGAGTTGCTCATGTAAAAATAGACCGTGTTTCTCGTCAGTGTCGACCTGGGCTGTAGTAAATCTCAAATTTCTCTTGTTGTCAGATGGTTTTCGATTACTGGGGTTTTATGAAAGAAAATTATAAGGCTTTGGGTGTATGTGGATGATTTTTTTGTACTTTTGTAAAATTTTCGTCCCAGAGTCTGAAGGGCCACCTTTAAAGTACATGTATTTGCAGATGACATACTGGGTGTGGATTGGACATGTCTCAAATTTTCTTATGTAAAAAAAAGTACAACTTTTTGATGTTACTCTGAGGATAACATTTTTTAAAAACATAGCAGAGATAAAAAAATAAACATAAACAAGAGCATTCGCTCCTTCTTGTTTGTTATCTACCCTTTCAAAGGCAAATTCCATCATCTTTGTGTCAATTTTACAATTTGTGATCTACAAAAGCTTTCAAATACACAAAAATTTTATCGTCTTGTACAGGGCTGAGGGTTCAATACAAAACATTCTTTTGTTCACACTGTAAAAAGTGAAATGTAAATTTTACTGCAACCGATAAACTCTGGATATCTTAACTCTTTACCAAATGACATAACTTTGGACTGGTCCAAACTGAAAGCACTTGCAGACGAAAAAATATATGTAACACAAAAATTGAAATTTGTTTCCAGCTGGGTAGAAAACATTGTGGGAAAAGGTTACCAGCATTTTCTCCTTTCCCACAATGTTTTCAGAAGGTTTCTTTCTATGGGCTATTAAAAGTCGGGATTGTGTGGTTAAGAGTTAAACCTGTACCATAAGACCAATTTTTATAACCACTGGTCTAAATTGAACACATTTGCAAAACAAAAAAATGAGTGTGAATCAAAAACAGATTTCTCAAATAAACATTATGCCATCAATGGCCATCATCGATCCTTAACTTTTTACTAAACAATCCCGACTTATAACAAAACCTGTAAGAAAATCCTCTTGAAAGTATTGTAGGAAAAGGAGAAAATGCTGGTAACCAGCATTTTCTCCTTTTCCCACAATGTTTTCTACCCTTTCCATAACAATTTTCAATTTTTGAGCCATATTTATTTTGTCATCTGCAATTACTTTCAATTTGGACATGTCTAAAATTTCATTGTTTGGTAATGAGTTAAAAAAGACTTTTGTCAAGCTTGGTATTCAAATAATTGTGGCCCCTGGGTGTCAAGCCTTTTACTGTACCATTTGAGCTCTACCCAACAAGGGTCAGGACCAGGGTACAGGCATCAGTGCCCAATGCTACATCTCCTCTTTGTTGTCTCATTCACCTGTACCGATGGATTTGACTTACATAATATTACCTTTGATTTTTATCTGCTAAATTTACTATAAATGGTTACTATAGCAACAGCTGCTTTACCCCTACACCAATACCTGTTGACTCTTACACACTTTTTCAGAAAAACAAAGTTCATACTGATAACAATTGCAGCGGACAAATTGAATGTAGCTTGAATGCTGCACATTAGTTACCAGCATTTTCTGCATTTCCTGCAATGTATTTATATTAGCATTCTTTTTCTGGGTTGTCATAACTGGGAGTTGCATAGTAAAAGGGTAATTAATTCATTTACAGATCTGATGAAAGTTTACACCTGTCCATATTTAAAGCATTTGCAGAGGACAATTTCACGAAGAAATTGTGATCCAAATCATATTTAATTAGGGTGCTAATTTCTTACAGAAGGGTAGAAAACTTTGTGGAAAAAGGATAAAATGCTGGTTTCCGCTAAAAAGAGACGAAGCAATTGAGAATGGTTTTCTTCAACACTGAAGCTACAGCTGTCACTGAATGTGACATAATACTGCCGCCAGTGCTTTGACGGAAACAGGCAATTTAACATAATATTTTGTAAGTTCAAGGGGAAATTACCCTTGAATCAATTAGGGAGTACATGATTGAAAACTGTGTCTTGCACAACTTCAGTATACATATTATAATAAATGTATCAACAAACTTTTAATAAAATAGCAATCCGAAAACAATCTTTTTGCAGGGATACAATCAAGTTGTCCAAAGTAACTAAATACCATTCAAAATCTGGTGATAAGTTAAATATCCACAGAATATGAATCCAATCAATACCATGTAAAACTGAATTCCTAGTCTTTGCTCAAAGAGCAGAATACTGCAGTCTCAAAGATGTTTTCATCAAAATATCTAGCAAGAGAGGGGACAGTGTTACTGTAGATCTGGTGTCAGTGCAGTCTGATCTTTACCTACGCTGTTGGTAAAAGCAAATAGATCCCAGTTGTGTTGAAAGGGTAATTAACATTGTACGCCCAACTCTTTTGTCATATGCTCCATCTCTGATCAATACATGTTCAATAATCCAATACATGTAACAAAATTGCCCAGTTTCCAAACCCTGAGTCATGCTTGATGTTCTGTCAGCATGGTCAATGGTTCATTTGATCCATCTTTTTCATGATCCTTAAACCTTAACCACACAGCTCCAAGTTTTAACTGCCCTCATAAGGACAGTCTTGGAAAAAATTGTGGGAAAAGGAGAAAATGCCTGCAGTGGCATACACTGCTTGCAAAATTATTATTCCTGTCATATAAAAAGAGACAACATGGTCATGAATGTAATATGTCCTGCATTCTTAGACCATAATTAAGCCTTTGCCCAAGGAATTTTGCACAAAAATCCAGTGCTGCTTAATCCATTACCACACAATCCCTACTTTTGACGCCCCTAAGAAAGAAGCCTTTTGAAAACACTGTGGGAAAAGGAGAAAATGCTGGTAACCAGCATTTTCTCCTTTTCCCACAGTGTTTTCTACCCTTCCCAGAACAAATTTCAAATTTTTTAATCACCTTTATTTTGTCGTCTGCAAATGCTTTCAATTTGAACCAGTCTAAAATTTTGTTGTTTGGTAATGAGTTAAGTCATGGGTGTGAATCCTGAGCTCGAAGGTTAACAAGTCCTACAGCTTGCAACCCAACAACACAGGACTAAGTCTACTATAATTTGCTGTCTACACTTTTCAAATTATATGGCCATAATTGGGACTTGCATATTCTATGTATCACAGTCATGAGTCTGATCTTGTTTGTCTCTGTCTGAAACAAATAAGTTAATCATTTTCGTTGGTTATCTTTTAGCCAAAGATTAAAATGAAACAAATTAATCCTATTTTCTTTACAAGATAACTGTTTGATGAATAATGCTAATTGACAAAGGGACTTTATCAGACAAACCAATTTCTAATCTGCTTAAAGAGTTTAGATAACAAAGTACTTGGCCTTTGGTACTTTGATAATATTCTCAGTCATTTACAAGATAGTTATGTCTGTAAGGTTTACCATTATATGACAAGACACTTGGACTGATTATCATCTTCACAATAATTTCGATACTTTAAAAGTCAAATGCATTTTTACAACTTACATTGCCAACTAAGGGCCGCTTCTATAGAGTATAAATCAAAGATCAGAATGCAGAGTGAACAAAATATCTTGATCTTTGTCATCCACAAAAGCCTTTGTTTTTACACATGATACTAAAAGGTATATATTCATATAAATGAACTATATTTTTCCACATAAACCAGTTTAAGATATTAATCCTTAACCCTTTCTAAAACAATCCCTGGTTTTTAAAAACCTCAGAGATGGTAGCCTTTTGAAAACATTGTAGGAAAAGGAGAAAATGCTGGTAACCAGCATTTTCTCCTTTTCCCACAATGTTTTCTATCCTTTTGGAAACAAATTTCAATTTTTGAGTTACATTTATTTTGTTTTCTGCAAGTGCTTTCAATTAGGACAAGTCTAAAATTTGTCGTATGGTAAAGAATGAACACAGTCCTTTTAATGACCCTGAGGAAAAGTCTTTTCAAAACAATTGGCAGAAGGCGAAAAATGCTAGTTACAGGCATTTTTTCCACTTGACGCAATATTTTCTACCAAATGCTATAAGAGAAGAAGCACATTCGAATTAATCCTTTCCTACACAAGCCCCAGTTTTAACCCATTACCACACAATCCCTACTTTTGATGCCCCTGAGAAAGAAGACTTTTAAAAACCTTGTGGGAAAAGGAGAAAATGATGGTAACCAGCATTTTCTCCTTTTCCCACCATGTTTTCTACCTTTCACAAAACAAATTTCAAATTTTCAGTCACTTTAATTTTGTCATCAACAAATGCTTTCAATTTGGACCAGTCTAAAATATTGTCGTTTAGTAATGAGTTAACCGCTTTTTGAAAACATTGTGGGGAAAGGAAAAAATGCTGGTGACTAGCATTTTCTCTTAATCCACAAGGTTTTCTACCCTACCAGATACAAATTTTTCTTTTTAGCCCCATTTAAATTGTTGTCTTCAAATGCTTTGAATTTGGACAAGTCTAGAATTTTGTTGTTTGGTAAAGAGACAATGGTTTAGCAAAATGCTTTCAATTCAGACTAGACTTAATGAATTCTGTTTTAACCCATTACCACACAATCCCTACTTTTGAGGCCCATGAGAAAGAAGCCTTTACAAAACACTGTGGGAAAAGGAGAAAATGCTGGTAACCAGCATTTTCTCCTTTTCCCACAATGTTTTCTACCCTTCACAAAACAAATTTCAAATTTTCAGTAACTTTTATTTTGTCGTCTGCAAATGCTTTTAATTTGGACCAGTCTAAAATATTGTCGTTTGGTAATGGGTTAATGGTATAGAATAAGACAGAGTTCAGTTTATCTCAAATATGGTGAACCAGCTGTTCAGTTGTCTCAAACTAGTCATTGTAACAGCTTGCATCTTTAAGCTCCAGCTGACAGGAGGTTGACCCTTGGTACAAATTATGATGTCCACATAAAAGTAGCTGGCCTTAAAACATCAACTCTCTCCTACATTAACCCATTACCACACAGTCCCTACTTTTGACGCAGGCTGAGAAAGAAGCCTTTAGAAACCATTGTGGGAAAAGGAGAAAATGCTGGTAACCAGCATTTTCTCCTTTTCCCACAATGTTTTCTACCCTTCACAAAACAAATTTCAAATTTTCAGTCACTTTTATTTTGTTGCCTGCAAATGCTTTTGATTTGGACAAACCTAAAGTTTTGTCATTTGGTAATGAGTTAAAGAAACTTTTTTACCTATCCAAATGCAATGCATATGCTGAAGACACATACACCAAATATTGCTCAAATGATGAGATACTCTTAAAAAGGTAAAAACATTATGAGAAAAGAGAAAATGCTGGTAAACAGCATTTCCTCCTTTTCCCACAATGTTTTCTTCCCTTCTGGAAACCAATTTTGATTTTTGAGTTACGTTTATTTTGTCATTCTTCAAGTGCTTTCAATTTGCACCAGTGTAAAATTTTGTTGTTTGGTAAAGAGTTGAGACTGAATGCAAAATCGCATTACACGAGTCATGTTTAATTCAAAAATGCTTTCAATCCAGAATTTTGTCCTGATACAAGTTAATCCTTTGCCATACAACCAAAAGTTTAAACAATCTTATAGAAAAGTAGTTTCAAACAAATTATGGAGGAAGAAGAAAATGCTTAAGTAACCAACATTTTCTCCTGTTCCCTCAACAATAATTTTCTACTTTTCTAAAGGGAAAATTTATATCAAATTTTAAGTCAAGTAAACTTTTCATCCACATAACCCATTACCAAATGACAAAATTTCATGTTTGTCCAAATCGAAAGCATTTGCAGATGGCAAAATAAAATGACTAAAAATTTGAAATTTGTTTTGGGAAGGGTAGAAAACAGTATGGGAAAAGGAGAAAATGCTGGTTACCAGCATTTTCTCCTTTTCCCACAATGTTTTCTACAGGCTTCTTTCTTTCTCAGGATCATCAAAAGTAGGGATTGTGTGGTAATTGGTTAACATGGTCAAACCAAAAGGCTTTTGAAACTATTGTGGGAAAGAGGGATAACCAACATTCTCCCCTCTACCCATCATGTTTGCTGTCCTTTCAAAGACAAAGTGCATCCTTTCAGCCTCATTCAACTTGCAGTCTTCAACAGAATTCCAGATTCAGGAGTCTTACACTGTATTCTTTGGCAAAAGGTTATATAGTTTCCCCCGAGTAAAATTAATTTAAAAACTATGAGAAAAGGAGATCATAAAATAACAACATTTTCACCTTTCTCCACAATGTTTTCAGCCCTTTGAAATACATGTACACATTCCCATCTGTCTACAAATGGTCTGAACTTAGATCAGTCCATTACATGTACATGTACTTTGTTGTCTAGTGAAACCTTCAGCTTTTTCAGATATTCTGGATTCCACAGCAGCTTTCACCATGCAAGCTGACCTCTGTCTTAATTTACTGACAGACTGTTGCTTAACCCTTTACCAAAAAACCCCTGGTTTTCACGACCTTAAGTTCGAAGCCTTTTGAAAACATTGTGGGAAAAGGAGAAAATGCTGGTAACAATGTTTTCTACCCTGCTGGAAAAAAATTCAATTTTTTGAGTTACGTTTATTTTGTCATCTGTAAGTGCTTTCAATTTGGAATAGTCTAAAATTTTGTTGTTCGGGAAAGGGTTAAAGTAACAATAAAGGCAAAATATAAACAAAGGGGATGTTTGAATGCATTTGAACTCATAATCATACCGTTTAAAAGTATCGAAATTATTGCGAAGATGAAAATGTCATTGTACCTTTGGTCCAGTTGTTAGTCGCTGATAGAGAAGTAAAATTCAATGCTATGTTAGCCCTTTACCCCATAAGGCATTTCTATGGTATCTCTAATTGACCCTAAATAACAGTGAGGATAAAGCTGTTACTTATGTGTATATGACATCTTTTGATAGCTTAGAAAACATTGTGGCAAAAGGTGAAATTGCTAGTGACGAGCAATTTCACCTTTTGCAATAATGTTTTCCAAAGGCTCCTACAAACAATGCGTAGAAATAAGTACCTATGGAGTAAAGGGTTAAAACTGTCAGAAAGCCATGTCTTTTCACTCTTTTGTAAACTTTTTGCCTGAACTTACTTAAAGGTGGCCCTTCAGATTTTGGGACAAAAATTTTACAAAAATACAAAAAAAATCATCCTTATACTGCAAAAGTCTTATAAATTTCATTCATTAAAATCCAGTAGTTGAAAACCATCCAACAACTGGATGAATTAGAGACTTACTACAGCCCAGGTCGACACTGAAGGTAAACAGTCTATTTTTACATGAGCAACTCACTCATTTACATACCGGAAATATACAGACTAAGCTTCAAACATAGAATCTGAAGTTCCAGACATTATGGAAAATAATTACATGTTTGTTATATTATGGAATCTAATAGTCATAATCATGTGGAAGTCACTTAACATTCCCACAATGCTTTTTTGATTTTGGCTGGAAATCTAAAAATAGCATAAGAGGCTACGTAGTCTTTTAGGGAATAGAGCGGTTTCTGGTATTCCCGAACCATCGGTAGTTTTCGGACACATCGTATAATTACGTTTATGAGCATTGTTCGATTAACGTGATGAACAGAAATATACAAACGAATCATCCTTTTTTTCAAGCGCCTAATGGGTCATCTGCATGCCCATGTAATAACAACAATTTTGCAAAATGATATGAAGATACTGTACAATATTTTTTTTTAAGTACATCGCTAAAAAAACATGATTACCTCTTAACAATATAAGTCAACAAAAAGCAGCCCTTTACCATTCCTAAGTCATATTTACCAGAAACAAACATGCATAGACCATTTACAGAGTGTCTGCTTTCTTCTAGCTACACTTGATTCTGCTTTCTGAGTGGTGCGAAAACACCCCGCATAATTTTGATGGAGTCGGGTATTTTCGAACCAGGAATCATGTTGCATATTTATTATGCAAAAATCGTGACTGTCCTTTGTTTTTCCAACCAGTACTGATTCATATGGATATTGACATATTTCTAAGGTAAAAAAAGATCACAAGAGTGGCTCAGAAATAAAGAAGTAGCTGTTAGTGAAAAGTTTACCCCGTTGCGTAGTGGAATAAAATGGCGACGCAAAACTGTAAGTGAAAGTATTTTGTTGCAGACAGTATCCACATTAGACATAGCCAGAAATATGCCAATATGCTTCCATTCACCTCTATAATTAATGAACTAGGAATGAATTTTTTTGAAATGTGACCTTAAATCTGGAGGTTAGGCCCTTTAAGAGTTTTTTTTTTTTAAATAGAAGGTGTCCGAATATACCCTCCATCCTGACCGAAAATTCCAGACGTGTCCGAAAACTAACTCCGTAGGTTCACATTTTAGCTACGGTAGCTTATATTACATCGATTTTAGTTATGCTAACGCCAAGTTCCCAAAATAAAGGACGGGATACAGTAGTGTTTTCTGAATTTTCATAGTTAAACCCGTTTCGCGCATAATTAAAATTGTTATGAAAAGAAATCCTTAGCTGTCCGAATATACCCGATACCGCTCTACCACCAAAAATATTTTTTTTTTTGTAATTTTATGATTCTTAATTACTGATGATTTGTATTTTTTCATATAAATTTCAGTGACATATATATTTTTTAATTTGATGTGATGTAAAAATTCTAAATACCAACCTTAAAATTCTTTCTTTTCTGCCAGTGGCTAAAATATAGCCTGACCACATGATAATAATCATTTTCATAATAATTTGATACTTTTAAATGGTATGACTTTTACTTTTAAAAATATCATGACACCTGCTTGATGTTTTGGCCTTTACTGGGCCTTTAACCTTTTGTCAGACAACAATATTTTAGATATGTCCAACTTGAAAGCGTTTGCAGATGAGAAAATGAAGGTGGCTCAAACTGTCCATGATAGGATAGGAAACATTGTGGAAAAGAGAAAATCCTGGTTTCTATTAGTTTCTCCTTTTCTTGTAATGTTTCCAATATGATTTCTTCTTCAGGGTTATTAAAAGTTGGGACTGTGTGATAAAGCCATTACAAGGATTAAATAATTACATATAACACCCTGTACAAGGTGGCTTCTGTGGAGGGAGGCTTCAGAAAACATTTTGGGAAAAAAGGAAAATGCTGGTCACCAGTATTTTCTTCTTTCCTCATAATGTTTTCAATTTTTTTCAACAACTAATTCTAACATCCCTTTGATCCTCCTTTGTCTGTAGATGCTTGAAATCACTTTTGGCCCATCTGAATATGTTGTTGTAATGCAAAGAGTATGCTGGATTCATAATCTTCTCAGAGAGTTTGAATAAAAATTGATTTCAACATGACATATGATCAATATGTGTGCAAACAGCACACCCGTGGAATTCATTTTCTGAGACAATGATCAGTGTACCCATGGCATGGATCGAAATTTAACTGCAGACGTGCAGTGCAGGAAGAAAGTTCAGGAGCCTGGGTCAAGAGATCCAATTTCAATGGGGTTCAAGGTAAAGGGTAAAACAATAGCAACAAATGCTGATTCTGTGTTTAAAAAAAAGAATCGATTACAATCAACATCTATTTGAAATGTAACCAGAGCCAGAGGCGTTCTTTGACAGCAGCCAACATGCCTTGTTCTGGTCTTTGTAGCTATACATGTATAGTCAAGAACGGTAACTCTGGTCGGTAAAAATGGCTTCCATTGAACAGAATTAGTGAAAGTGACAGTTAGATTTATCAACAATTACTCACTTTTCCAGCTGCACGACCAAGTCTTACGATTCCAAGTTTAAATCCAGCCATGTATTATGATCTCTGCAATCACAAACATACAAAAATAGTCCCTGTCTCGCTCCCGGATAACGGGAAATCCCTCACAAAGAAAGGGACCGTTTAGTCTGTCGCTTTGTTTCAGCACGTGGGAAAGAGACCGTATTTCAACCAATGAGAGTTGACCGTTATGATTTCCGTATTGTGTCAAAGGTCATATTTACATTTTCACGGTTCATTTAACCTCAATACACCCTATCTCTGACTGTTGACATTTGTGATTGGTTTATTGATATTATTTAACGGCTTTATTCTTCCGATCATTTCATTGATTATCGATATTATTGTTTGAAACTGTTGTCCACAAGCTATACTTTCCTGAAAAAGTTGAAATTATACATTCTACCGAACGTTAATTTTTGACAAACAAACAAAAATTCCGAGTTTCATCGACCTTAACACGTTAGGTAAACAATCTAGGACTGTTTTATCGACTCTGAGATTGTGGGAAAAGGAGAAAATGCTGGTAACCGGTATTTTCTCCTTTACACACAATGTTTTCTACCCTGCTGGTAACATACAAATGTTGATTTACATCAATTTTGTCGTGTCCAAGTGCTTTCAAGTTGCAATAGTCTATAATTATTTTTGGTTTGATAAAGAAAGTTTTTGAAAAAAAAAAAAATCTTTTCGTCAATATTATTGAATACATGTATTTCTTTCTAACTTAAAGCCTTCTGAGCGATATTTAACTTTTCGTGAAAAAAAAAAAAACACTTTTGTCACCAGAATAGTATGCAATATATAAGCAAGAATGAGAGAGAGAGAGAGAGAGAGAGTTCTTTGCTTTAGGTCAATTTTCTGCATGTCAAAGTACTAATCTACCTCATGAAGCCTTTATAAAACATTCCGCAATGTTTTCTACCCTTCACAAAACAAATTTCTTATTTTCAGTCACTTTTATTTTGTCGTCTGCAAACGCTTTCGATTTGGAGAAGCCTAAAATATTGTCGTTTGGTAATGAGTTGAGCAGTTCTGTTTTTTTTTTTCAATGGGGCTATAATGATTTGATAACTTGATATGTATCATGGATCTCGTGTGTACATTAGTCCCATTTTGTCAGAGCATGACTCAGTTATAATATAGAATGGCAATCTTTTAACCCTTTACCAAGCAGCAAAGTTTTAGACCTATTCAAAATGAAACCATTTGCAGACGACCATTTCCAATTGCCCTCGCCCCCCCCCCCCCCCCAAATGATGCAATTTTTCTTTAATGGGGTAGAAAGCATTGTGGGAAAAGGAGAAAATGCTGGTTACCATCATTTTCTCCTTTTCCCACAATGTTTTCAAAAGGTTTCTTTCACGGGATCGTTAAAAGTTGTCATTGTGTGGTAATAGGTTAAACATAGTTACTCGATCGATCTTTTACTTTTTAACTATTTCTAAAACAAGCCCTGTACTGGTTTTTACGTGTCTGTAGTACAAGCCACTAGAAAACTCTTTAGGAAAAAGGAGAAATTGCTCGTAACGAGTAATTTCTCCTTTTTTCCCACTGTGTTTTCTATCCTTTTGGTGGACTTTCTGCCGTTTTCATCAAATTCAAAGTTGTTGCCTGCAAACTCTTTGAATTCGGAAGAATCTAAGATTTATCGTTTGGGAAAGGGATAAACTCTTTACAGAGAAATCCATATCGGGGAAAAAAAAACTTTCGTAAGGTTCTCTCACATGTTTAACTGACATCATTTGCAGTTGATTGAAAAAAAAAAAACGGTCTGGTCAAAATACATGTATTTTAGGGCAAATTTTTCCAAATACCCTTTCACAGACAGGTGGTCTAGGAAACGGTTAGAAATATAATTATGTTTAGAACAGAACAGAACAGAACAGAACAGAACACAAATTTTAATGACGAATATTAGTTGTACATTGTCATTTTTAACATGAAGTTCAAATATATATCACGTGATATCTCAATAGAAATACATTACATACATGTATAACAATACGTAGATAAGAAGATATATGGAGAATGGGCTAACACAGGATACACATAGAAAATCAAAAGTAGTTGTATCAATTAAAGGTGGGTATTTAGACTTTTTATATCTCACCAAATTAAAAAATATATATATCACTGAAATTCATATAAAAAAAAATAATACAAATCATCAATAATTAAGATTCTTAGAATTACAAAAAAAAAAATTTTTTTTGATGGTATTCCCTTAAAAGGCTACGTAGCCTCTTAAGCTATTTTTAGATTTCGCGCCAAAAATCAATAAAGCATTGATTCAATCGTTTGTCAACCCGTTGCCATACGGCAATTTTTTAGAGTTATCCAAATTGAAAGCATGTGCAGACGACAAATTCAAAGTGGCTTAAATGGTGCAATTTTGCTTTGATAGGGTAGAAAACTTTGTGGGAAAAGGGAAAAAGATGCTGGTTACCAGCATTTTTTCCCTTTTTTCCACAAAGTTATCACAAGACTTCTTCCTAGCTCGTTACCAGCATTGTTTTCCTTTTTTTTCCAACAAAGTTTTTAAAAGGCTTCTTCCTCAGGGGCGTTAAATGTCATCATTGTGTGCTAAAGGGTTAAACCAAATGGAGTGCAACACGCGAAAAGGGTCATTCGGACATTTGCATAAAGTGTCGTCTCGGATCAGCGTTTGCAGTCCGCGCAGGCTAATCCGAAACGACACTTTCCGATTTTATGTGATTTTCTGTTTTACGCAAGTCTACTGTAGCACAAAATCTAATGTAGTCGTAAAGTGCCGTCTCGGATTAGCCTGCGCGGACTGCGCAGGCTAATCCGGGACGACACTTTACGCAAATGTCCGAATGCACCTTTTCGCGTGTCGCACTCCAAATGGTTTGCATGGATCAATAATTATGTGATAACTTGTTTGGTATTTTACATCACAGTGATGCATTAAGTCCCCTGTTGCCAGAGCATGGTTCAAATGTGATATGAGAGCCTCGTTCTAATCTCGATCTACATTAACTCATTACCAAACGACAAAAATCTTGGCCCCGGTCACACATTCACGGAACTTGGCCTCCACGGAAGAGCTACGGATTCGTTCCGGCATTGTCCGTGACAACTCGTACTAATCTGTAGCTCTCCGTATTGTAACCGTAGTCATTCGTAGTAGTCCTTGTATATCCGTAGCGGCCCTTGACAATTTTTGAACATGCACAAAAATTCGCTACGGATCAAACGACCGTAGCGTATCCTTACGAGTCCGTATTAAACTGTACTGATACGTTCTCGTCCGTATTAAAACCGTATCAGTCCGTACTTATCCGTAGGCCTAACATTTATTCAGGATTTGATACGGAGAACTACGTATTAGCACGGTTACGCTACGCTTTAGTTACGTTATGATACGGATTTGTCACGGAAAGTCACGACCTTAATACGTTGTACTACGGAGAGAAAGGGATTCGCACGGTCTTTTACGGTTTACTACGTTGCAACACGACACAGTACGGAATTGTAAAGACCACTATTGTTTGGTAGGATAAATTCAGAATAATGTACTTCAACAAGGCTGTTTGGTGAACCGCCAGCTAGTTAAATGTAAGGTTACTGGTTGCCTGCCTGGTGCCAGGCTGGCCCTTTCGAAATGGGTGATACTAACTATAAGGACAAGCACTTTACTTTTAATACATAAACTTTAACGATAATCAGTGTAATTGTGAAATAAACAGCAGATTTTATGAACATAAGGGAAACATTATTGATCAATATTTTCATATAGCCCTTTGCCATTCAATCCCTCCTTTTTATGAGTCTACAACAGACAAGTCAAGAAAACATTCTGATTCTAGGAAATCGAAAAAATGCTCAAAATGGGCAATTTCTCCATTTCCCACGATGCTTTCTACCTTATTGTGGAACTGAAGCTCATTTGTACCAAATTTACAGTTGTTGTCTGCAGATGCTTCGCGGAGGCCAAATTTTGTCAACTTGTGATGGGTTATTGATTATAATAATCAGGTAATAAGACAGAGAATATCAAGGGGTGAAAGCGAAACTATTCCATCTAGATTTTGTAAAATTTTACAGGCGAGGGAAAATACTTCTCATTTCTATTAAAAGAATTGCTAGATCACATCTTTTAGGTATCTAAGAATGATGATGTACTAATTCTTTCCAGAGAAATGAGAAGTTATTTCCCTCACTTGTAAATTTTTTTTTAAAATGCAGATGGACTAGTTTCGCATTCAGCCCTCGATATGTGGACTAGAGATTGGCTTTTACGAAGACCCGTCCATGGCCAGTATGTGGCTCTCATGGCCTAACTTGTTGCATTTTGAAAGTGAGCAGGCTAGAGCATTTGGACGGAATGCTAAATCGTGGTAGGTCCGTATCGATCCTTGACGATTCGTACTACGTTTCGGATCGTTCTTATTCGTACTAATCCGTACCTGTACCGTAGCAAATCGTAGTGTATCCGTACTACAATCGTCCTGATTCGTGTCGCTCCGTATTAAACCGTGTCCAACCGTAACAGTCCGTATCACTCCTGGAACTCTGACCTACATTTTGGCTGTAGATCCGTCGAACTCCGTACTCACACCGTTGTGTATCCGTATTGGAACCGTAGCGGACTACGGAATTTTTCATTTCAGAAGTCATCCGTGAGCGATTAGACCGTAGCTCTTCCGTTGCGGTCTTCCGTGAATATGTGACCGGGGCTTAAGGTTTGTCCAAATCGAAAGCATTTGCAGACGACGAAACGAAAGTGACTGAAATTTTGAAATTTGTTTTGTGAGGAGAAAAAAATTTGAGAAAAGGAGAAAATGCTGGTTACCAGCTTTTTTTTTTTTTTCCCTTTTCCCCCAATGTTTTCTAAAGGCTTCTTTCTCAGGGGCATCAAAAGTAGGGATTGTGTGTGGTAATGGGTTAAAACCAGCTGAATTTCTGTTCTGCTCATCAGTGATTAAATTGCTGCAGCCATCTTTAGGTTGTTCTCTGAATTTGCGTGTATTTATCGTCGCCACTAGTTGCCCATATGGGCGACGCCCCTCTGAAGGCTGTTAGTATTGTTACGAGGGATGGTTCAGATACAGGACGAAACCCATCCTAACTGTTGCCTCCATGGTTCTTTAATTAACGTGCTCGCTGTATAGCAACGTCACGTGGGACCCCGGTTTAACTCATTACCAAACGACAAAATTTTAGGTTTGTCCAAATCGAAAGCATTTGCAGACGACAAAATAAAAATGACAGAAAATTTGAAATTTGTTTTGTGAAGGGTAGAAAACATCGTGGGAAAAGGAGAAAATGCTGGTTACCAGCATTTTCTCCTTTTCCCACAATGTTTTCTAAAGGCTTCTTTCTCAGGGGCGTCAAAAGTAGGGATTGTGTGGTAATGGGTTAACGTCCATCGGAAGGACTAATATTAATTTTAGATGGCCAGCTGTGGGGATCGAACCCGTACCTTCATGCTCACGAGTCCTACGCTCTACCAACTAAGCTATGCAGGCTGGTCTCTTTAGGTTATCTGTTCCACTAACAAATTTTATGACGACAAAATTTTTTAATTGTCCATATACTGAAAGCATTTGCATACCAAAAAAAAAAAAGTAGCTAAATGGGTGAGAATTTGCTTTTGAAAAACTATAAAGTACAAACCATTTTGAGGAAAGGAGAAAAGGCTGATTACCACCATTTTATCCATTCCAACAATGTTGTTTTTTTTTTTAACTTTTTTTTTCAAGTTTGTAAAAAATTGGGATTGTTAAGTCAAGGGTTTGTGGGCTGTGTTGTGGGAAGGTAGCACTATCCTTTCTTTGTTTCAAAATTGGAAATGTTTTTTTTTTTTATTTTCTTCATTCTAATATTATATACATATGCTATTGTTATTTTGCAATAAAATTATAACAGGGCGTCCAGTCGGAAAACTGCACAATCTGAATGATAATTACGATTCATCAGAGAAGTCAACCATGGCATACAATCATGTATCCTTTGGAGGTTTTTTTTATCTGGTCAAGGAATACAACTCTATTTCCGATCCTTAGTATTTCCGTCATAGCTTCGAGTTATCGGACATGAGCAATAAGGCGATTATCATGGTGTCACACTGCTGATTTTTTGGCTAATTTGAAAATGAAGCAAAAAATCACTCATTTCGACTAGCTGCTGATCATTCCCTGACGAACCGGTAGCCAGGAAGTTATTTTTCCATTAAATATATGTCCGGTGTCCTTCACAAAAAGGTCAAGAAAATAGCATAATAAGCAATGAACTTCTTTGCTATTACCCTAGACCCTCACTAGTGATAGACAATATCCTTTGCAAGGTCACTGATAAAATCTGCCTCAAAAGAAATGCAAAAGATGCAATCATTCTCTGAAAAGAAATACTCAAACCAACCCAAGAAACACATTTTGGGCTTGTCTTTTCGTCTTTCATGATAAAGTAGAGTGGCAGAAGTTACGACTAATTATCAAAGTTTTTCACTTGGAATCGTTCCGTTTGGTGCCACGAAAATAAGGTCTATCTTGGCTTGTTTACAACCACGGAGGTCGTGAGATCGAGTCACGACTAAACCAAATGCTCTGATTTTAACCTGGAAAGTTCGCAAATTAAACCGTTGTCAGTTCTAGTACGAAAGCAGTCAATGGAGAAGTACTACTACAAGATACTCAAGAAACGCCTTGACAGGTTCACTGGCTGTCAAAATTTGACAGAAAAAATAAAGAAAACAGCGTTAAGTATTAACCTTTTACCACAAAATCGCGAATTCTAAAGACCCTAAGAAAGAAGCCTTATGAAAACATTGAGGGGAAAGGAGGGGAAAGGAGAAAATGCTGGTAACCAGCATTTTCTCCTTTTCCCACAAAGTTTTCTACCCTTCCTAAAATATATTTCAATCGTTCAGTTTCATCTATTTTGTCTTCTGCAAATGCTTTCAATTTTGACTTAATCAAATATTTGCTGTGTTGGAAAGAGTTAAACGAACCAAGCAACCAACCGACCAACCCACCATCACACACACAAAACAAACAAAGACCAAAGAATTTCACCAGGTTAAAGTTAAACCCTACAGGTTAAAAAATTCAAGAGAACATTGTCAAGCCCGGGAAAAAAAAAGACTAAAAACTTTTCTTTTTGGTTAGACTATTCCGCAAAAGTATAGTTGATAGTGTACATGTTCTGTGCAGTCTGATCTTAATCTACAATGCCCCCGTAAAGGCAGTTTGATATCGATCTACGTTTCCTGCCTAAACAAATGAAGTCGTGCTTTGAGCTGTACGTGTAAAGTGCAGTTAAAAACTTCCTGATTGCAACTCTCAATACATTGAATACAGTCAACCCTTCACCACACAGTCCCGAAATTTAACGGCCAGGGAAAGAGGACTTTTGAAAACATCGCAAGGAAAGGAGAAAATTAAAAAAAAAACCCCAACATTCTTTTCTCTCATCCACAATGTTTTCTTCCTCTTCCCTAACAAATCACATTAAGTGTCGTCTGCAACAGCTTATCAAGATGGATATAAGTGAATATAGGGTTTGGTCGTCTGATGTAGGATGCAATGCTTTTACCAGACGATTAGGCCTTAGACTTGTCTAAATCCAAAGTACTTGCAGACGACAATTTGAGTGTAGCACAAATTTACTCTCACCACTTATAGTATACAAAAAAAAAACATTGTGGTAAAAAGACAAAAAGCTGGGTAACAACATTTTCTCCTTTATCTCACATTGATTTCGAAAGCTGTTTTTTTTCCATCAGAGTCTTCAAAAGGGGATCTTTTGGTAAAGGTTTAAAACTTATAATTATTTTCCTTATTTCAATAAGAAGATAGGTTTACTGACGTGTGGTGATTTTCAAAAAGAAATGGTGACTTTTATTCTACTATCATGTGTATTCCTATTGGAAATAAGGTAAAATAATATATTATCTATACATATTTGTTGATCGATACTCTGTGTAAAGGGGAAATAAATTAATACATCTGCAAATAGTTCCGACCCAGGTCAGCCTGCACATTCCGCGCAGGCTGACCTGGGTCGGGACTATTTGCTTGTGTTAAATTTTCTGCATGTCTCAGAACCACTCTACTTTCAAGGTGGGTTTTTAGATTTTACACATCTCACCAAATTTAAAAAATACATATATCACTGAAATTTATATGGAATAACAGTACAGATCATTAATAATTAAGAATCATAAAGTTATAAAAAGAAGATTTTTATGGTGTTTCCTTAAAAGGCTACGTAGCCTCTTAGGGTATTTTTCGATTTCGCCCCAGAAATCATAAAACCATTGTGGGAATATCAAGTGACTGGCACGTGACTAATGATGCTTAAACTCCATAACATAACAAACATGTAATTACTTTTTATAATCCTTCTTCGAACGCTTCGATTGAAGTTTTTAACCGGTTGATAGACAAGATGGATTTTATGAATTCGTGATTATGTGGTGACTTGTTTGGTGTAATGTATCATATAGGCAGACACCCCTTTTGCCATAAAATGACTTAAATATAAATGGGTAAAACGTCGTTTATTCGAGCATTTATTGATATGAAATTTACTGATACCTCGATAATTCGAAATAACATGTAACGATTTTGAAATTTAACTGATACCCCAATAATTCGAAAAACATGTAACGATTGCACACATGATATTTACCGATAGATCTACCTCAGTAATTCGAAAAACTTGTAATTACTGTAATATTTACTGATACATCAATAATTCGAAAAACATGTAAATATAATTAATACACATTCTTCGATAATTGAAACAAATTCTCGGTAGCTTGAATTATATTTGAACCATGCAGGTAATACGCATGTATTTTGTTTTCAAATTCCGCCTTCATTTGTCTCGAAGAGGAAGATCGTTTTTCTGTTCTTAAGAAAGAGTACTGACTCCAGTTTTTTGTCATCTTTAACATTCAAATTAAAGGGACAGCTCTTTAGTTTTAAGGGGGTTTTGGATATCATCATCATCATCATCATCATCACAGTCTAACTTTTTTTTTCAGGTTTGCGACCTGTGGTTATTGCAGACAAGAAGACACACGAATCCGATACCTGCCAAAGGTTTTCGATCTCTCCTTATTAAAAAAGTAAGTTTAAAGTTATAAAAAGAGAAAACTTTCAGGACCATAAGAGAAACAGGGGCAATATTTGCGGATGGCATAGATCGAGATCGGATTGCACAGAACGTGCATTATAATTTTTTTAATCTATACCTTTCGTTTATTTCATCAACCTGTGAGATAAAAATCGCTCTGTGGTTTAGTGGATTTTGTTTCCCCTATTCAAAAGATGTCGAAGTTTTATTTATTTTTTTTTGTAATGAAAGAGTTAAAAAAAGTGGGTTTATTTTTACCCCTATACTTCCTTATTATTAACCCATTACCGCACAATACCTTCTTTTGACGGCCCTGAGAAAGAAGCCTTTAGAAAACATTGTGGAAAAAGAAGAAAATACCGGTAACCACCCTGAGAACAATAAGCATTTAGAAAACATAGTGGGAAAAGGAGAAAATGCTGGTAACCTCCCTGAGAAAGAAGCCTTTAGAAAGCATTCAGGGAAAAGGAGAAAATGCCGGTTATCAGCATTTTATCCTTTTCCCACAGTGTTTTCTACCCTTCACAAAGCAAATTTCAAATTTTAAGTCACTTAAATTTTGTCGTCTGCAAATGCTTTCGATTTTGACAAACTTAAAACTTTGTCGTTTGGTAATGAGTTACAATTCTTTTCTTCGTGTATCATGTGAAAAGCAGTCTTCCAAGCTCTATGGAAACACCCAGTGCTGTAGCCCTCGGTTGTGAATTAGGTTCTCGACCAAAACGCTTTCAAAAGATTCGCAATCATTGCGACATGATTTATTCCTTTCGTTTATCTCTTTGTGAGTCTGATTGTCTTTATCACCTCTCTCTCTCTCTCTCTCTCTCTCTCTCTCTCCTTACTGAACACTACACGTCGAAATGTTTTTTGAAAAAGCAATGGTGTGAAAGGTAAAGTATTTATCATAGAAACCAAGGAATATAACAGTACGTGCTCTGGTCGCTGCGATAAACCGAATAGATTTGATTTCGTATTTCGGTTTTCATCAACATTTCTCATCCTGCCAAACTAGGATGTATAACAACAGAAACCATTTGCTCTTCACTTTCCGCTATCCGGGTCTCAATGAAGTTTCAAACATCCTCTTGTAACGACACTGGGGAAAAAAGCGTTTGGATACGTCATGGGAAAAAGGACTAAATGTAGGTGACTAACATTTCCCCCTTTTTCCACGTTTCTTTTTATACCCATCATACAAACTACATTTCATTTGTCGTCTTTCTAATGCTTTCAATCATGACAAGTCTGAAATTGTGTTGTTTGGTTTAGAGTTAAACTTGAGCTTAAAATAGTAGAAATATTTTTTAGAGAAACACCAGTGCGGGAAAGGTATCCAGAATACACATGCTGTGAGGGTTATTATGGTGCTGCATGTGATCAAAGTAAGTGGAAACAGAGCAGAACTGGGTCCGTATTCACCAACCAGTCTTAAGAAGGTTGTCTGTCTTATTCTCCAGAAAATTTCTACATTTGTAAGTGACACAACTTCTGATTGGCTAAACCAAATGGTTTAGCCAATCAGAAGTTGTGTTACTTACAAATTTAGAAAATCATGGAGACTAAGACTACGGACCCAGTTCTGCAGTTAGAGAAAAACAAGCCTTAGGCTATCTCATTTCGTGGTTCATAAAGATATCATTTCTGATATCTTTTCTGCACTGTTAGGTGGTAAAAACACTCCTATGTCTACCTCATTTCTAGGGGTTTGTGTGATACTATACTCCTTTCCCACCTGCATTCAACTTTCCTCACCCTCCCTTTCCTCATTTGTTCCTCCTTCTTTTCCTCTTCATTTCCTTCTCTAGACATCCTTTCCTCTTGTCTCATTCAAACATCCCTTTATTTTCAAATACAGACAATTCTATTCTCTTCCTTCGTAATCTTCATCATCTCACTCCTCGTTCTTAGCCCATTCCTCTTCTTTTTCATCATTCCTTAATTCCTCTTTTCTCTGTTCATTGCAGTTCCCGTCCTTCATTCATCCTCTCTTTTCCATTTTTCGCCCTTTCTTCCTTCAAATTTTCTTCCCCCATTCAGATTCAATTCCTCTTCTATTCTCTTCTCTTCCTCCATTTTCCCTTGGCATCTCTCATTCGCCCGTCCCATTATCTTATCTTCCTTCCTTTTTCAACTTCCAACAACTTTTTTTGCCTCATTCTTCCTCTTCTCCGTTTCCTCACTCTCATTCTCCTTCTTTCTTCAGTCCCTTTCCACGTTCCCAGTTCCTTCCTTACTTCCCTACCGTTTTCTCGTTACTCTCCTCTGCCTTCTTTCCCTTCCCTCGTTCACCTTCGCTTTCCTCAATCCCATGCCCTTTCCTCGTTTCCCATCCCTTTCCTCGTCCCCTTTGCTTTCCTCAATTCCTTTCCATTTCCTCGTTCCCTTCCGCTTTCCTCAATCCCTTGCCCTTTCCTCGTTTCCCATCCCTGACCTCGTCCCATTCTTATCCCTTTTTCTTGTTCTCTTTGTTTTCCTCCTATTTTACTCGTTCTCCTCGGCCAAACGACAAAACTTTAGATTTGTCGAAATTGAAAGTACTTGCAAACGACAAATTAAACATTACACAAAAATTGAAATTTGTTTCCAGCAGGGTAGCGTTAAAACATAGTGGGAAAAGGAGAAAATGCTGGTCACCAGCATTTTCTCCTTTTCCCACTATGTTTTCAAAAGACTTCTGTCTGAGGGTCGTAAAAACCAGGAATTATTTGATAAAGGCTTAATTTTCTTCCATACACTTTCCAGTTTTCTTTCTTCAGCCTCATGCTCTTTTCACAGTACCTCTTTCCCTTTCACAAGTGAAGTAACGTTTTACAGTAACAGCAACTTGTCGTGCGGATACGAAATGTCGTGGAGAATGGTGTGAATCAGAAGATCCTAGTCTGTGTAATGTAGAGACAGAGATAAACGAACCTTTTATAGGGAAGAAAACACGGTATGTATTGGAACTCATTGTCCTAGGGCGTGATCCTTTCACCTGTTCTGTCACAATGTTCTGTGTTCTGAAATGCTGTTCTGGAATGTGCGAAAGGAATATTATAGAACACAATACACTGTTCCGGAAGTATGCTCTGAATGGAGAATTTTCGTAACGTTATTCTAAACCATATCGAAATGACAGTAAATTGCCATGATGGCTGTTGCAAAAGCTACTCTTAGCTGTGTTAGTTGAGGATGTGATTAGCTACAGAAACACAGTAGAGACAAGTCTACTATATGCCCCTATTTATGGCATTCATATCGTAAAAAAAGGACAACTGCAAATGTTGCCATGAAGAACTGTTCGTCATTCAGTCATCTTGTATCACCTAGCAACCGTTCAGCAGGTACGCTACACCTCAATTGGATTAGAACAGTCAGAACATGTTCTGAAGAACACGGCAAAGTGTTCCGAAATATTCCATTGACCAAGAACATGTTCAGAGTGTTCGGGGTAGCGAAAGGAATACGCCCTGTAGTTAGACAAGTTAGGGACCTTACAGCATTAACCCTTTTCCTGCCGAATAAAAGAAGTGAACTTTTCAAGGCGATAATAAAACCCAAAATATTGCATTTTGAAAGATACTAGTATTGTTTGAGAAAAGATATCGTCGGTTTACTTCGAAAACTTCGTAACTATACAGCTTAATTGTTACAAGCTGTAGTTACGAGGTTTTCGAAGTAAACCGACGATATCTCTTTATCGGACAGTGGAGATCAAAGATCAGACTGCACGTTCTGCACGCTGACTACAAAAGATCAGGGAGTCGAGCTTAGAAGACTAATGGTTAACATAAAACATTTCAAATATTGCAAGATTAAACTTGAGTATTCATGCGGGCCCTATATCAAAGTCTGTTGAAGGTGTTGATCCTACCTTTAATCCTTTCTCAAACGGCAAATTTTGGACCAGACCAAATTAAAAGCATTTTGCAGATGAAAAATTAACAGTTGCTAACAAGATGGTTTTTCTATATGATAGGGTAGAAAACATTGATGGAAAAGGAGAAAATGCTGGTTACCAGCATTTTCTCCTTTTCCCACAATGTTTTCAAAATGCTTCTATTCCTGACCCGTAAAAACAAGGGATTGTTTGGGAAAGAGTTAACCAAACGATCGCGTATATTAACAACTCTGACAGAGAAGTCATTCGAAAACATTATAGAAAAAAGAGAAAATACTGATAGCAACATTTTTTATCCTTTTCCATATTATTTTTTTTTTCTACGATATAAAACACATTTGACATCAATTTAGCCATATTTCATGTTTGGAAACGATTCCAAATTGGAATAGTCAAATCACTTGTCCTTTGTTAAAGAGTTAAAAAAAATGAGCCGGTGTAACGTTGTAAAGTGACCCCCATAGAATAATGACCCCCGGTCATTATTTTATAAAGAATATGGACCCCCCCGGTCATTATTTTATAAAGAATATGGACCCCACGGTCATTATTTTATAAAGAATATGGACCCCCCGGTCCATATTCTATATAGAATAATGACCGGGGGGGGGGTCATTATTCTATGGGGGTCACTTTACAACGTTACACCGGCTAAAATCGCATTACGTGAATCATATTCAGAGCTCATTGTCAAAATTAATATTAAGGAGCCATGTGCTGATAAAAGCAGATTTAATACATCTGCAAAAATCATCGATACAGGCATGCCCGCGAAGTCCGCCCAAGCTTACCTGGGTCAAAACTTTTTGCTTTAAACTCTTTATCAGGACAATTTCACTTCATGATTCAGTCCATCTTTGCAAGCCAAGGGTTACGATCCACTACGCTTCTCCACCCTTGGCAGATAGAGCTTGATTTCGGCATTCACCAGATACGCATTGTCATTGGTTGCCGCTAGCTCTAACTGCATCAAATCAAATCGCTCGTAGCATTTCATCTGTGATAAAAATAGAACAGGGTCGCGATAGAAATAGAAGGTAAACATGAATACCCCCGTGGATGTGTGCAGGACGTTGTAAAACGACATTTCATTGGCTATAAGAAAATGATGTAAAGGGAGATAATAAGCAGTAGCCAATAGGGGGCGTGTCGCCGGAATCTCGAAATCGGGCTCGATCCGCCATGGTAAGATCCACGTAGTGATCGTAACCTTGGCTTGCGAAGATGGGCTCAGTCGGTTTGTAGACAAAATGGTGTGCAACACGCGAAAATGGACATTCGGACATCTGCGTAAAGTGTCGTCTCGGATCAGCCTGGGCTGTCCGCACAGGCTAATCCGAAATGATACTTACCGTTCTAAGGTGATTTTCTGTTTCGCAAAAGTCTACTGCAGGACAATATCTAATGTAGTCGTAAAGTGCCGTCTCGGATTAGCCTGCGCAGACTGCGCAGGCTAATCCGGGACGACACTTTACGCAAATGTCCGAATGCACCTTTTCGCGTGTTGCACTCCAAATGGTTTAATTTTGTAGATTAGTTATTATATGACGACTTTTTATGCGAGGTCCTCCATCACCCAAACTTTGTTTAACACTTTACCACACGAGAAAGTTTTAGACTGGTCCAAATTGAAAGCATTTGCAGACGACAAAAAAAAAGTGACTCAAAAATAGATTTTTTTTTCTGGGAAGGGTAGAAAACACTGTGGGAAAAGGAGAAAATGCTGGTTACCAGCATTTTCTCGTTTTCCCACAGTGTTTTCAAAAGGCTTCTTTCTCAGGGGCGTCAAAAATAGGGATTGTGTGGTAATGGGTTAAACGAGGTTTAGTTTGGGTATATCCGTTTTAATAAGGAAATTTAAATTTTCCTTAATTACGTCCAGGGTTGAGGATACAATTACTTTTTGTAATTACATTTCACTTCCTTGTGTAGTCTCAAATTACATGAACCTGGTTTCATTATTGTTATTCTATTTTGCTTATTCTTCCCCATCTTGCACCCAATTCGTCCAATATTTCCATTAAGCAAAACTCTTCAAGATGAAGGTGCGTTTCATTATCTCCCGCTAGATTAGACTGGTTACCGCCCCTGATACTACTACGTGTATAGGTATATATAATACACGATATACAACGGTGGCCAGTTCACCGCTAGATGGCATTCTACAAATACACGTCAATCTATTTTGGGCATCCTGGGTTTAGAACCGGACTACTTTTCTACGCGACAACTGTTACTTTGAATTTCAAACTAAAATAAACCTTTACTCAATAAAGCCCTACCTAGTGCGATTCAGTCAACTATGATTAGCAGTTTAGTGAAATCTGGAGTAAAAACAGGCCTGATTTATCCTCAAACGTGTAGATGAAAGCCATTTTCCCCATTGCTGTATTAAAGAGCGTATTACTACAATTCCCACCCCCCTCCCCAAATATTGGGGGAGTGATGCGTCACATACCACAGGTCGAATCTTCGAAGAATATTACATGCGCAGACTTCTAACAGAACCGCGCGTAAATACAGACCATTGGCAACCCATGCGAGATGTACAATAAAAAAAACTACCACATATACAATGAAAAACACATTTTATTGCGATGCGGTGCATTAAGGCTTTTATCCCTCTTTAGTTATTCTCGATATTGGTTAGTAGATGTTTGTCCACGTTACGGGCACCGTATTTGCCATGTCTCGAGTGACTTGTCCATTTTCTAACCAACGAGTAAATAAGGGAGCGAGTGAATGATTGAGAGAGCGAGCGAGCGAGCAATGTATCGTCTGATCAATCGATCGATCAAATAAATCATTAATTCGTTTTTATTCACATGTGAAATCGAGTTGCTGAATCTAATATGGTTGACCTTTACTTTCATAAGCAATCATGTTTTGTTGCAGGTCAGTAAAGAGGTCATGTGGAGACTTACGGACCGTGAAACACTGTTGTACAGGGTTTTCAGGACAGACTTGTAGCCAAAGTAAGAGTTTGTTGGCTAGGTACATCTGAGCCTACAGCAAGATCCTTTCCTCTGTAATATCGTGTTACAAACCTGGAAAGAGAAGCTTTGAGAAGAAATAAACTTACTTCTTTTTCATAGGCCTTGAAAACACAATCATGAGGTAGAACTCTGCCCCTGTGAAATTACTAATTTCACATAACGCTTTACTTCATAGATACTCTTTTCCACGCATTGCCCGTAAGAGCCTCTGGAAAACATTGTGAGCCTCTGGAAAACATTGCTTGTAAGAGCCTCTGGAAAACATTGTGGCAAAAGGTGAAATTGCTCGTGACGAGCAATTTCACCTTTTGCCACAATGTTTTCTATACTATCAAAAGGTGTCATATACACATAAGAAACAGTTTCATCCTTGCTGTTATTCAGTGTCTACTTGAAATACCATAGAAATGCCTTACAGAGTAAAGGGTTAAAGCAGCCCTGTATACGACCAACCTGAAAAAGATGTTTTTTGAAATAATCTAGGGTAATGAGAAAGTACTCGTAAGCAACATTTCTTCTTTTCTCCTTTATTAAGCAGAAAGTCCGTTATTGGACAACGAATGGGATTAGTGGCTGACCGGCCGATCCCGGACGAGCCCCTATCTTACGAACTAAATCCGTAACAAAGAAACAAATGAACAAAGGCATAACTAAAATACAAAATGCATCTGGCGGGATTTGAACCGATGAAAGGCAATTTTCCTCGTTTTTCGAGGGTTAAAATACCAATACCATAACCACTGAGCCAAAGAAATATCTCTCCAACGCAGTGGCCAGGTATTGTCCTTAAATCGGGACGAAGCCATGCATGGAGGAGTGGTCTCCCGTAACATTATGTCAGAATACTTCTTGCAGATGGATTGAATTACCTTTGCAAAGAGCTTGGCTCATATTAGAGAAAAATCCTATCTGAAAGACTGTATTTTGGCCATATTTCCATTTTGTCTATCATTTAAGAAAAACCCACCGACCTTTTAACCAAGGACGAAGAAAAGTCCATAAAAGAACAGCTGGTAAATGATGAAGGAAAAGAAGCCAATATATATTCGTTTGATGGAAAACTGAAATTCGGAATTGGTCACATGATCAAAAAGGAGGAGCCTGAGTTTGGCAAGGCCCAAGGCACGCCGGTATCGGACGTAAGGATCCGGGAGGCTTTCGAAACTGATTTTCATATTGCCGTATCTGATGTGGCAGAACTCTTTAGGGAATCTAAACATTGGCCGAGCGAAGCAAAAAAAGTTGTCATACATGTGATGTTCAAGATAAAAGTTCGACAGTTTAAACAGATGTCTAATTTGGTTGCATCTTTGGCGCGTATGAACTGGATTAGTGCTGCTGATATTCTGGAATCGAGTTCCTTGTACTCCAAAGTTAAAACCAGAGGAATGCGACTTATTTCTACTTTGCGAAATCTGAAAGAAACAAACGACGGTAAGTATCTGTTTGCCTTTTAAAATTCGTCTCGACAACAACTAAGCCACAAACACTTGTAGCACGCATAAGGAAAAACGCAAATCATAACAAGGCCAAAAAGGTCTAGTGTTGTGTTCACCGACCATTATCAATAACATTTTTGTCTGGTTACCAACATTTTCCCCTTTACTCAAAATGTTTTCAAAACCTTCTGTATGGTTAAATCATGGGATTGTCTGAAAAAAAAAATGATCGGACTTTGTTAAATGATCGTAAGATTATATATTGCTGTTTTATTATTAGTAGTATTGTTTCATCTCTTTTCACATACATATGCATGTTACCATCTTTTCATCATAAACATCATCAATATCATCCTTGGTCCGTTTACATCATCCATTCTTAAGAACGTTGTTTGTCTTATTCTGCAAGATTTTCTGACTGTGAAAGTAACAGAACTTCTGATTGGCTAAACCATTTGGTTTAGCCAATCAAAAGTTCTGCTACTTTCACATTGACGAAATTCTGAACATGAGACTAAGAATGTTCTTCAGAATGGTTTCATGTTTAGTTTACTATGAAAGGCATCATTGTAAAAAAGACTTGTGAAGGATTACCATCATCTTTGCTATTATCATCATCATCATCATCATCATCATCATCATCATCCGCAAGAGTTGACTGTATTTTATGTATTTTCATAGATTCAGAGGTACACCAAGATGTCTCATTTCGTGGTTTCACAACCTGGTCGCAGTGGAGTAACTGCACGTTCAAGTGCGCCGGCGGTTTGAGGTTTAATCGAGTCAGAACACGATCTTGTTTTGAAACCAAATCACTAAGTACTGACAGTGTTTGCTACGGAAAAATAATGGAACGAGGAGCCAAGTGCAACGTTTCGGACGCTGGTAAGAAAAGACTAATGATATAACTCTTTACCATACGGAAAAAATGTAGACTTCTCTGTGAAATAGTAGACATTGTGTGAAAAAAAAAACAGCATTTCACCTTTTCTCGCAATATTTTAAGATAATTTAATTAAATGCTAGTACTTCAGTTTGACATAAGGTGTGAACACGAATGTTAACATCCAAATGACAGACCGGACGCTGTACAGAATCCCAAGTCACATACATGTACTTGTAATCCTTAAAACTGCACACTTCCGGTATTACACTGTGGTGTTCAAATGATATTCACAATTCGCTCTGAAATATCCTCAGAGGTTGAATTCAAATAACTTCCAAAGTTCGTACTCGTATCTCCTTCACAATATTACAGGGCCCGCAGACAGAGACCACCTGTGTACATGTAAAAGCGGCCGGTGTCAGCATAGAACATCTTCACCGTGCGCATCAGGGCAGTACGAAACTGGACTGTGCAAGAGTAATCCCGCCAGTACCTATCAGTGTTGTTTACCAGGTTAGTGGGTTAGGAATCGGAAAGGTGATTTAAAATGTAGAATGTTATTTGGGACTTTCTCTCACAACTCTTTACCAGACGACAAAGTTGCAGGATGGTCAAAATTGAAAACGTTTGAAGATATAATATTACAGGTGTCTGAAATTATGTCATTGAAAGTCTAGAAACGTAGTCAGGAATTGCTGGCTACTAACATTTTACCCCTTTGTTTGATGTTTACAGTAACTTTCCTCATCAGGGATGTTAAACACGTTGACAATGCAAATGGTTGAACTTGAAAATCGCCAGTTTTTCCACTCTCGCCTATTCTGCCTTGAACTTTAGCTAGTTCACGCCTTACAGTATATGTTCCAATCCACATCAATTTTACCGTAAACAGAGACTTGAACTTGAAGTACGTTCTGGGCGATGTTACTTAAAAATATCCTTTTCATACTTCAGTTACTACAAGCAACAACTTCCCATTCTTGATACAAATTTTTCGGTTCTTAACACGTCTATTTTCTGAGAAAACCCCAGGTATGTCGTAGCCCTGTCGTCGTCGTTGAGTGAGAAATTTGACATTTTATTTTGCCTCTGTTGTTATTGGAGATATTTACATCACACTGTGGCAAGTTGTTAACATCATATAAACTTGACAAAGGCAAGAAACAGTGAAGAATTTCTGACACAATTGGGCCTATAACTATATAGCTACTTAGATTTTTCACTTAAACGGAAAAGTTCTGCTACTGAGAGCTGGCGCTTTAGATCGGCATCCGTTCCTTCACCTGTCATAGACAACAGACTGACAATAAACCAAGAAGCTATTAGTTGTTATACTCACCAGATCCACCTTTCTGAAATACCTTAATTTCCGAATTTCCGTTGTATAATAAAGAAGCAATTCTCGATGTAAGTCGTCAACGTAAATGGTTGATAGGAAGATTGATAACAGGCCAACAATTTAGCGTTGGCTTCCAGTGATCATACGGCGATCTTGGTTTACTCTTTCCCAAACAAGCCATGGTTTTTACATGTCTGCAGTACAAGTATTTAGAAAACACTTTGCGAAAAGAAGAAATTGCTCGTAACAAGCAATTTCTCCTTTTCCCACAGTGTTTTCTAGCCTATTAGAAAACTTTCTGCCACTCTCATTAACTTCAAAACTCTCATCTGCAAACACTTTGAGTTTGGGACAGTCTAAAATTTGTCATGTTTGAGAAAGGGTTAACGTTTATTTTACACTTGCGCAGTGGCACAGAAACTCAACTGTACAAATGGCTGGACGAAATACTACGCATGCAAACTACTTGACCTGTACAATAAACGTAAAATTGGTCTCACAGAAGTAGATGGCCACGGTAACAGGTATCCGGCGCCAGCACAGAACATCAAAGATGCTTGTCAGGGAAAGTCTGCTTCTCGATCATAGTAAGAGTGATCTCCCTTCACGGTTCTTCCGACTAACTCGGTATACAAGAAGACAAGAATTCCAACCTCGTCTTTTTTCGTATTGCTTCAGATATTCTTCAAAACATGATGTCTAAATAAGAACTGGTCTCTCAAATTCAAATCAGCCTCCCAAAGGTTCTGGCAAATGAATCCAACGTTTTATTAGTTAGAGCAAAGCTACGGTTCACTTACTCATAAATGTCAGGACTGGGTTCCACTAGTGCTTCGTTAGAGTTCTGGAATGTCTTGTTCAAGGACACATCTGCAAAAGAGCAGCACTATCAGTGAGGATCGAACCTGAGGCCTTGCGATTTCAATCACATCTTCACCATTGAGCCACGCAGGACCCTGAAGACTAAATCAAATAGCACAAACCAATCAAGCTTGTACTGCATTGCCTTGGGTTACCTTCAACTGAAGTGACAAAAAAACACACACAAACACACAGTAAAAGCATTCACTGAACTAAACGACAAGCTCTTTCAGTGTCTATCACAATAACGGCATCTTTTGCGGAAGGCAAAATAAACTCTCTCTCTCTCTCTCTCTCTCTCTCTCTCTCTCTCAATCTTGCTATCTCATCCTCTCTCTCTCTCTCTCTCTCTCTCTCTCTCTCTCAGAAGGAAATTTCTATTCCGTGAGCATACTCGATTCGTGAGATTATAAGACTGGAAAAATTCGCTTAACGCGCTTTGAAAAGGCAGAATTTTGCAGTATAGTAAATTCGTTGTACGGTCAGGTGGCAGGGGACTTGGACCCTTGGATCCCGAGCGGAAGGCGAGGTGGCGACATGATCCGAAACAGTCATGGACAAGTGTCCAAATCCCCCTGCCACCTGACTGTACAACTAATAATGTAAAGTGTATCACGGAGATGCGTCAAACCTCCTTTTGCTCCTTTAATGCAACCCAATTGTTACACAAATAACAGAATACAAAATTCTATTTCATGCTTTCCGGTAGGATAATACTGAAGCAGTGGAAATAATTTTCGATCTTATACTGGTACCATTAGTGAAAATACCGATTTTCATATTCTTGTTACCTAGGTTCATTACGCGTGCCTCACAACCAGA
Organism: Tridacna crocea; assembly: GCA_943736015.1. NCBI lineage: Eukaryota > Metazoa > Mollusca > Bivalvia > Cardiida > Cardiidae > Tridacna > Tridacna crocea. The sequence goes on along the minus strand of OX031057.1, from coordinate 32,948,058 downwards.
TGGAAATTTACCTTGCATTTTTGGCGTTTGACGTAATATTGTAATGCGTTGCTATGCGGAAGGGGTACACCACGGGGAATAACGGAAAAGACCTGTACTGTTTTTTTTTTTTTTTTTTTTATAAAGCTCCCCTCAAAAAGGGTTAAAAGCATAAAATAAATAGAATATTTGTTTTACTCGGTGTAAGATCGAAATTCATTTCATCTCGTGAAAACCATCGGTAATATTTTCTCGAGTGGAGCAGCCACTCGTGAAAATATTACCGATGATGTCCACTCGATGAAATAAATTTCGAACCACTCGTGAAAATGTTACCGATGGTGTTCACGAGATGAAATAAATTTCGATCTTTCACGAAAAAAAAACACGAATATTATCCTCTATGTATTATACATGTACTCTATAATTTGTGATGTTTGGGATATATTTTTTACAGTTATACAGACAGGGACTGTCCTACCCCCGGAGCTCCTGGAGGGGAAGTGTGTTTAACTGCGACACTGCTCAAATTTATCTACGATGTTACGCGCCTCGTGCCTGGTATTAAAGTAAGCTTGAATAATCATTCGGTCATGCTCTCTGAAAAAGGCAGTTAATGCATGAACAGTCTCATGTCAGCCTGCGCAGACCTGCTTGATACAAGCTATCGTGAAATATCAGCACACAAATGGACCATTCTACCTAACTATTCAGCTTACATTCAGATAAATTGGATTTTTGTGTCCCAGGATGGCCTGCTTGATAAGGAAATCCTGTACCGCACAATCCCTGGTTTATACGACCCTGAGGAAGAAGCCTTCTGAAAACATTATTGGAAAAGGAGAAAATGCTGGTAACCATCTATTTCTTCTTTTCCCACAATGTTTTCTTCTCCTCCGAAGTCAAGTTTCAATTTCTAAGTCACGTTCATTTTGTCGTCTGTACATTCAGTCAATTTGAACAAGTCTAAAAGTTTGTCGTTTGGTAAAGAGTTAAAACTCCCTTTTTATTCCAGAGCGCTGCTCAATTTCTAATCAAATTTTCCGCATAGTACACTGAACTTGAACTTGATGAAGCTTCGTCTGTCATGGCTTACTTTTGAAAAAGGGCCTTTTCCTTTCGCTACTCCGAACACTCCGAACATGTTCTAGGTCAATGGAGTATTTCAGAACACTGTGCCGTGTTCCTCGGAACATGTTCTGACTATTCTTCGAGGTGTAGCGCACCTGCTGAACGGTTGCTAGGTGATACAAGATGGCTGAAAGACGGAAAATTCTCCATGGCAAAATTTGTCCGTTTTTACGATATGAATGCCATAAAAAGGGGCATAGTAGACTAGTCTCTACTCTCTCTCTGCAGCTAGTCATATCCTCAACTAACACTAAGAGAATAGCTCTTGCAAAAGCCATCATGCCAATTTACTGTCATTTCGATATTGTTAAGAATAATGTTCCGAATGTGCTTCATTCAGAACATACTTCCGAAACAGTGTATTGTGTTCTGAAATATTCCTTTCGCACGTTCCAGAACAGCATTCTAGAACACAGAACATTGTGTCAGAACAGGTGAAAGGAATACGTCAATAATGTAATAAATGGAGGAGTCGTTTTGAAGAAAAATCGTTCCATTTCTCACCCTGCTTTGTGACTCTTTTTCTAGACTGAATTTCTCATTTATTTTGCACTGTAAGAATTGTTTGCCGACAAAACTTATTATTAATATCATTTATTCAGATTCTCTCTGTTTATTTTTGTAGATTGCACTTTTTGCGCAGTCTGATCTTGATCTACACTGTCTGCAAAAGGTCACTGAGTTGCAATTAGCAGCTAAAGGGATAATTAGATAGACCTACTCAAATGGGAAAATAGCCGTTGTATACCGAATTAAAAGCACATGTTTTAATCTAAGTATGTAACAATCTAGCAGAAAATGTAGATTTAAGATCAGACTGCATGTTCTGTACAGTCTGATCTTGACCTATACTATCTGCAAATTCAAAATAAATTTTGTTTAGCGCCCAGGGTTTTAATATTTAAAGCAATCGTTTTCATTTCGTTACTTTAAGGTAACAGCTCTGGTGGGTTCGAACCATGTATGTACATCCTATCATTACAAAGGGAAAGCAGTTGATATCAGTGGCAAGAACATCTCGGGAATCCCGGTCTCTGATTGGTCAAAAGTGAAAGATCTGTGCAAAAACTCCCTGAAGGGTGGTTACATTGATGCCTACCCAGATGGCCACATCCACTGCACAGTTGTGAAGCCAAGCAGTGTTACAGTGCCAGGTATCCGGGCTCTTTAGGAAATTTCTGGAAAGTTCCTTCCTTGTAATTATTGCTGTGCCATATAAATGATGTCGTACTACTGCTTCTTTGCTCCACTAAAAAAAACCAAACAAACAAAAGTCACCAACTTTGATCCCATTCTGCACTTCTACTTGCAAGTCTTTGTTGTTTGTTTATATCGACTATTTATATGAGAATTTTGTTTTAAACTCATTACCAAATGACAAATTTTTTGGTCTGTTCATAGATGACAAAATAAAAGTGACTGAAAATTTGAAATTTCTGTTGTGAAGGGTAGGAAACATTGAGGGAAAAGGAGAAAATGCTGGTTACCTGCATTTTCTCCATTTCCTTTAATGTTTTCTTAATGCTTCTTTCTCAGGGTCTTCAAAAGTTGGGATTGTGTGGTAATGGGTTTAAAGGGGTAAAATATGGCAGCTCAACTGATTGCGGTTTTTGTCATTTCACCTAAAATACGAACTTCTACCCTTGAAAAAAAAAGCATGGTGAACAAGCAATTTCGTTGAAATGATATCCCCCGCCGAAAAAAACCTTTTTTGATACAAACATATTAGGTACTGTGTTTTGCATGTACATGTGGCCTTTTTGTTATTGGTCCATGATGAAATTATACGTTAAGCTCCCTGTTCCTTGGCACAGCATATCATTACATAAAAATATAAATAAGAGGTCCATAACAGGATTATACATTAAGTGCCCTTTTTGCAGAACTTTGCATTTCATGAAATGAAAACAAATAAAGGAAATATACATAAAACCTCCGTTTTCCATGACATGTCATATCATATATGTGGGGGAAAAAAACGTATCAAAGGACTATCCAATGGAAAACATGCATGAAGTTTCATTCATTTTTGTCAAGGACTTTAGAAGATATCCCTCTCACAATATAAGCCGCCACACTGCTGCCATTTCAAGCTGGTAGCTAGAGACTAAAGTGTTGAAATGTTTGGCATCTGCCTTGGCATCTCAATGGATACATGTATGTGGAGTTACTTGTGATCCAAAAGGTATACGAACAGACTGATGCAAGGAGAGACGAATACACAATAGACTCATTGGTCACTGGCTTTGATCAAGCAATGAAAATATTAAGTTTCATGAAACTATGCCCAAAAGTTAATTGGAGATACATTTATAAAAAAATTAAATTTGACATAAAGACCCCTTTTTCCTTAATACAGTGATAAATTGCAAAACCCTGACTACATGCGCTAGGTTACTTGATCTTTGAAAATATCATCCAGATCTGTTAAGTTATGTGCAGTAGTTAAAGAGATACAGGTGAAAAATGAAATATAACATGAAGCCCCCTTATTCCATAATGCAGCTACAAACACCAAAACCTTGACAACATGCGATAGGTCACATGATTATGTGAAATTTTCATCCAAATCTGCAGAGAAATGTGGGAGGCATTACGTTAGGTCACATGATTATGTGAAAATTACATCCAAATCTGCCAAGAAATGTGGGAGGAGTTGCCTTCACAAGAAATAGAATGAAATAAAACATGAAGCCCCCTTTTTTCATGATGCAGCTATACAAATTGCAAAACCTTGAGAATATGCGATAGGTCACATGACGAGAAACATTCTATGAAAATTTTATTCAATTCTGTCAAAAAATATGGGACGAGTTGCGTTCACAAGAAATAAAATGAAATAAAACATGAAGCCCCCTTTTTCATCACGCAGCTACAAATCGCAAAACCTTGACAATATGCAATAGGTCACATGACGAGAAACATTCTGTAAAAACTCTTTCAATTCCGTCAAGAAATGTTGGAGGACTTGCGTATACAAGAAATGGAACGAAATACAGCATGAAGCCCCCTTCTTCCATGACACCACGAAAACAAGGGTATACAACTGTGGTGTTGCACGGTCAATCTCGTAGAAACTTCTTTTCCTGCATTTCCTAATGGTGGTTGATAGATGTGACAAGTTCAATGTAAAAACTTTGTATGGTTTTGAAGACAAGACTCCTAGCATCAAAAGTGTACTTAAGTACTATAGAATAGATTCTATCACAGGATCACACTTGAAGAAGGCGGTCGTACCGCCGAAAGCTTGTGTTCATTTAATAATTAAAAGTTACATATCTCAATAATAGGATATAACATAGTTTGGAATTACGCATACAATGGCCTGAGCACTGGCTAAGGTTTCTACAATCATGGTGAAACTAAAGAAGTATTAACTAACCAGACTAAATGTGCAGTCCAATCTTGATTCTGCAGTCCTCTTGCTGTATTAATTATGTGTTCATATTACTTAGATACAGTTCATTTCACGTAAGTTTTATTTCAGACCCGGACGGACCGTGTGAGGACATGAATGGTATATGCCAAGAGAAAACTGAGAAATGCGGACAGCCGTATAAAAGAGGCCTGTGTGGAGGTGGCACTTCAAGGCAATGTTGTTTGTGGACAACAGTGAACTAGAGTTCATTATTCAAATTGTTCATTTCTAATGAGTACCCACTGCGTATGGTTTTGAAGTGAAATAATGACTTTAGAATACCATTACTCCCTGGTATCTGGATGTCTGATTATTATTACTATTATAACAAATTAAAATGCTTTAACCTTTAACTTTCTTATTTGTAATTACTAGTGTCACGATAATTTTCCCCACACTCCCATTAACCATTTACTCCATAGATACTCATATTTATCATCAACAGACAGCTTTTGAAAACATTGTGGGAAAAGGAGAAATTGCTCGTAACGAGCAATTTCTCCTTTTTCCCACAATGTTTTCCACTCAATCAGGGCCCGTATTCACCAACCATTCTTAAGAATATTCTTTGTCTTATTCTTCAAATTTTTCTGACTGTGAAAGTAACAGAACTTCTGATTGGCTAAACCGAATGGTTTAGCCAATCAGAAGTTCTGTTACTTTCACATGGACAAAATTCTGAAGAATAAGAACAAAAATGTTCTTAAGAATGGTTGGTGAATACGGACCCTGATATTGGTATCCTCGTTTGTCCATGTTGTTGACATAATATCTTTATTTGATGCTGAAATGGAAGAGCCTCAAATTGGCATATCAGGTAAAGGGTTAACCCATTTACCCTTAGCTGACATCTGCATATTCCTTCATGTAGACCTATAAATTCGTCGCATGGCAAACTGTTTTGACTCGAATTTTATATGGATTGACATAAAGAGATCGTATTAGAAGCTTGCCAATCGCGGACTAGGAAGATTTCCAAAATAACAAGCAATTTCGTTGAAATGATATCCCCCGCCGAAAAAGACCTTTTTTGATACAAACGTATAAGAGATATTGTGTTTTGCATGTACATGTGGCCTTTTTGTTATTGGTCCACGATAAATTTCCATGGCACAGGATTTCATTACATAATAACTCAAAAACCATAAAAAGCAGAGTTATCATTCTTGTACAATGCAGTCCCCCACAATAAAATCTATCCACGTATGAAAAAACACGCATTAACTGAAATAAATTTTGAGTTATGTCCTGGACAAAAATTGAGCCTGAAAAATAACAAAGGGCAATAATTCAAAAATCATATTGCCACAGTTATCGTTCTTGTACACTGCACTCCTCACAGTAAGATCCATCCACCGATTAAGTTACATGTTCATATCTGAAATAGTTTTTCAATTATGTTCTGGACAAAAGTTAAGCCTGAAAAATAAGAAGGGGTAATAACTCAAAAATTATAAAAGTTAATTAGAGTTATTATTCTTCTGCAATGCACTTCTCCTTATTGAAATCTAGACACATACAAATTTTCAAGTTGATATGTGAAACAATTTTCAAGTTATGTGCTAGAGAAAAAAAAATTAAGCCTGAAAAATAACGAAGGGCAATAACTCCAAAAATTTGAAGGACAGAGTTGTCATTCATGTACACTGCACTCCTCCTTGAAGTTGGTATCTGAAATACTGGTTAAGTTATCTTCCGGATAAAAATTGGGGACGGAAGGAGGGACTTACAGAGACTATTACCATATTCCCCCCCCCCCCCACCACCAGGGGGATAATAAGTATGAAAAATAAACTAGCACTTGTTCCAGAACAGAATAATTTCATCAAAGGGTAATCAGTCAAAAAAAGCCTGTGAATCTAATAGAAATGTGCGAACAAAAATCCAAAGTAAAATGTACAAAGGGTAATAACTCCAAAAATACTGAAGATAGAGTTATGGTTCTTGTGCACTGCACTTCTCCTCAATGAGTTCTATATGTGTGTGAAGTTTCAAGTTCCTAGCTTTCATACTTTTGGAGATATGCTCCGGACAAAAATTCCAGAAAAAAAGTGTACAAAGGGCAATTACTCCAAAAAATACTGAAGATAGAGTTATGGTTCTTGTGCACTGCATGCCTCCTTAATGAGGTCTATCCACTAGTGAAGTTTGAAGATGATATCTCAAATACTTTTGGAGATATGCTCCGGACAAAAATGTGGGACGGAAGGACGGAATGATGGAATGAAGGAAGGACGGAAGGACGGACGGAGACTATTACCATATCCCCCGCCGCCTTTCGGCGGGGGATAAAAATTGGGAAATGTCATTGTAAAAAAACTACAAAGGGGGCGGGTCTAGTTGAACCCCCCCGCCCTCTCTTCTTAAAAAAAGAAATGGCGGGGGCGATGTTTGGATAAAAGTCCCCAGATTCACATTTGAACTTCCGTAAGTCGTTCGTGCAGAAATCACTTGTAAATATTTTGGCCAGTTATGATGAAAAAATAAAATAATAATAATAAAAAAAAAAAAATGCATAAATTTTCATACGTCCCACGTGATACAATTCTTTCTTTCTCTCTCTCTCTCTCGCTCTCGATCCGGTTCGCTTTTGTAGAAATTCTTATTAGATCTACCAACACATTCTTTTTTCTTCGCATGTTTTAAAGCCTTAATTTCTTCCCACGGTCGTTAAAGTAAAGAAGTGTTTGGTAAAAATCGGTACAAGTTCTCTTTCTTAAAGATGCCTGTCTACAGCAGAAACGCTGTTAAATTTAAAAAAGAAAAATTACTGACATATATCGTGTAAATGAAAAAAGAAACACGGGAGTTTGTGTGAAAAACCGAAAATTGGCCAGAAGAAAACTGGCAGACGATCGAAGCTGTAAACAAAGGCGGTGACTCACGGAAATTTATCGTTGGTTTCCGCTTAGAGTCGGATACGGAGTAACTTACATATAGGCCTCGATATAGGCCTCGATCTCCGCCTAAAAATAGAGGCTGCAACAGAGAAGCATCCATTTTCCTTTACTTACCGCATCAAGGCCAAGGTCAAATATGATCACGTTACAGAATGCATGATCATCATACGAATCTACCCGAGTGTACAACGGATATCGAAAATCTTCGATTCAAAATCCGGAAACGACCAGTCTGTTTACATTGAAGGCCGCAAGTCCGCGAAATGCATTTTCTGTCAGGCGTAATCTAAGCAACCTTGCAACCGTCAGGCGCAATATTTGGCATAGATATATGCCATATTTGATAAAATGTCTATATTTTGATAAAATAAAAACAAAATGAGGTAAAACTGGCTTAAAATGAGTATTATGGCCTCTTTAGGTCGCATGGAACTTACATAGGTTTTAAATTGTATCGAGCAGGGATTATAATCATATTTGAAGCATCCAAGACGCGATCGATAACGCATTTTATTATATACCTAGCAGTGAAATCCTGGAATTTCCCAGTGTAATAAATTTTGATATCATCACTAGTGACGTTATCAACTTTCACTTCCTGACGTCATTTGGGAACTACCTTTTTTTTCGACTACATTTTTTTCGGCTTTCAAACGCAAAATTACAAATAATGAAGTAAATAAGGTATATAATAAATAGAATAATCAACTGGTTATTTTTGATATGAAAAATATCTCACTCGGACGCGTCGTGAGGCGTTAAAAAAACTCGTGCTGCGCACTCGTTTTTTCAACGCCTAACAACGCATCCTCGTGAGATATTTTTCATATCAAAAATAACCAGTTGATTATCCTCTATACAATATTACGTAAAACGCTAGAAATGTTGGATAAATCACGTCACATTTCTATCTGGTTTTATGACGTATACATATTTTACAGGGCCGTAGGAACAGGGGAGACCAGGGGGGCTGGGCCTCCCAATAATTTGATCACCAAAAAAATTACTCCTATCTGATAGACACCAAACAATTTCTGACGTCGCATTTCATTCCATGTGATTTTCTGCTTTATTTTTTCTCCAAATCTCATAATTCACCACAATGTTAAACAAATAAATTTCCTTCTATTTGGGTCCCTAGTATAAGTAGGCGGAGTATTTCTCACTGCATAACCCAACGAAATATACATGTATGTCAAATCGGGACGACAAGCCGATTCTGAAAACTTTGCCCCCACCCCCTCCCCATCCAAAAATGCTTTCTAAGGGCTTGTTTTACGTAGGTGACTAGTGTGCGACAACTACTGAAGCAACCTTCAGTTGAAGAGATGAAAGATGAAGTCAGTATTTTCCACTGGTCGTAACAATGAAATATCGAAAAATAATTCTCCGTTATTTCTCGATTAACTACCAGAAAACATGGAATAAATAGCTAGAGTTTATTTCATCAGCTTGTGGTTAATATGGGGAAATAATTGCCGAAAAAAGGAGAAATGCGAAATAACTTTTGAGTGCCGTAGGGCACGAGTTATTTTTGCGAACCTTTCCCTTTTGAGGCAAATATATTTCCCCATGTTAACCACAAGCTGATGAAATGAATTATATATTATATTTCCACTGATTATTTTGTCAACAAATGCCACAATTAGTTCCAAATTTTCGGCAGGAGGAAAATATTCACTTTGACAGGGAAATAATACCCCCGCCTTAAATTACGACATTTCTTTACCCATGACATTTCAAAAAATGGACATTTAATATATAATATATAATATTATTTGCTCCGTATAATAGTATGACCCTAAATCTAAAAGAAACAAGTCGCCAACAAATGTACAACTGTTTAGGATCATATTGGACATATAACGTTGTCGCCCTGCTAGAGAACAGAGTGTAAGTTATTGGCTTATGTGTCCAACGCCACATCTAAAGAGGCCTTTTGCTGGCAGCATAGATCAAGATCATACTGCACAGAGCATGTAGTCTGATATTGGATCTTGGCCTATACTGACCTTGTGTTCAGTTTAAATTTTTTTCTTGAGTTTCGGCGGACTCTATATTTCAATTGTTGAAGGAGGACGGACTTTAAAAAATAAATTTAGCATTTACTCATAAATATTTCATATGTATGTTCATAACATATGTGTAAATGAAAGTATTATAAGAAATGCCTAAACCAAAGTTTGAACCATACATTTAGAAAACTACAAGACTTTGGACTCATGCATTGCATTTGGACTCATTCACACAGTATGAAGTTATGTAGCTAGGACACTAGAGATTGGCACCGGCAAATTGAGATCTAGAGTGGTAAAAAAATTAGGAGGTCAAAGAAACGGGTCATTTGATAAAGCTGACCATTGTAACTTTGTCTTTGGCTGTGGGATTCCCTGAGTGTTAAGTGAGATTAGTTCAAAAGATCTATAAATAGATATACAGCTCTGTGGCAATAGTAAAGATTTCTGACTGTCTCATCACATTTTACAAACAGAGAGCCAAGTATTGAACTGTCAAAAGTCAGATTTCTTTTTACGATTCTTATCATCATAAAAATTTCGTAATCTAACACGACTTAAAATCTAGGGAAAATGAAAGTCGTTCTTTGATTTTATTTCTTATCCAAATCATTGAGCAATCTGTCCTTTTCTCTTCATGTAGTTTAAGGTTTGTGAGCAATGCAATTTGTGTGCTTATTTTCTCCTTGGAAATTAACCCTAAAAATTTCTAAGCACTAATTTTATAGACACAGTACTAGTAAGGACCAAACGTAAGTGATTTTGGTTTAAAATCATATTTATAAATGATGTTTTAAAAAAATGGAAATTATTATTTTGAGAATATCAGAATCTGTTGTTTGTAGATATCAGTTTGTTTAAAAATTACATGCCATTTCATTTAACTGTTAAACACAAACTGTATCTCCCCCAGGTCAGCCAGTCAAGTGACACATACAAATGCCGGAACGAAACAATCTGAGCGAACTAGCTCTATGGGCGAAAGAAACTGGAACGAATGGAGACCGGAACTTCAATAGGCCCTAATGACGCTTCGTACTTCCGTTAGCTGCCACATCAACATGGAGTCGGTGTATAATATCCCTTTTACTGTACTTGAACTTCCAAATTTAAAATTGAAGAAGCCAAATTGGCTTCAACAGCCATCTGCAATGATGATGTTTGCGGTAGTTTTACTGTCATATTTTCTGGTCACAGGCGGTGAGTTTAGTCTTAGAGAAATGTTAAACTTAGGAAGTTCCTCACTTCTAACTTTTATCCTGGAGGACCCCATCCTGGATATGCCTTGTTGATAAACCGTTTTTAGAAAAAAGACATTTAGTCTTATCATGCCAAATTTGCAATCACTAGTAGAGGTTTGGGGCATGATATCGGTAAGCCTACACTCTGCACATTCTATGCATGAGGCATTGCTTTTAGAGTGAAAATATACGAAATTTGATAAATCATCAACTTCATTCTTTTGACAAATATTGTATTTGATGTATAGCCACAACACGTAGGTTCATGGTATGTATTGCTTTGAGGTAATCGGTACTTTACCGTCATAATAAGTATTCAGCGACCTAGGCTCTTGAACTCTTGAAAACGTTGTCATCAGCACCAACCTGCATTAACACCATTTACCCCATCCTTTAAAATCCTTTATTACAAGCAGTTGTACTGAAAAACATGCAAACATAACCTCTGGATACAGAGACGAAGGGTGACAGATGTTTCGGTAACAAAGCAATTATATGTGTGTATGTCCTGTGACACCTAATGTATGGCTTTGTTATGTTCAAATCTTTTATTTTTGCACTTTTCACCCAGTTATTCCCTGATAGATAGGTTCAAACCTTTTTTTTTTTTTCACTTTCCACACTCTTTCGCTTCAAAGATAAGCAATCCACATGTTCAGTACATAAAGCATGAGGTGAGATTCATAACCAAAAAATATTTACGAAACATAGTGGAAATTACAAATTAAAGTTTTGAATAACGAAAGAAAGCCTTGCGTTGGGTGTAAAGAACATCACGATACTTAAACATGATATATATTGCTTTGTTACCGAAACATCTAATCGATTTACTCTATAAGCCTATGTTACCGAACTCGTCTGTTACCAAAACATCCGTAAATCAGAGACGAACAAGATAAAATCAGTTGACATGTAAACATGGATTTTTTGCACAAGTTTGAACTCTCATAATTTCATAAATCAAGCACAAATTTAGGATTTAAACATACCTGGTACTTGCATATTCAATTATCTTTCATTTGAAATACAAATGAGCAGTGCTCTGGCAGAAAGGGGGTTAATGCATCTTGCGAGAAAGTATTGACTCTGGTTACTTTTAGTCTGAAGGTTTGCCGATGCTCTTTTTATTATTTGCATAGACCAAATAACAACAATAGCATCAGAGCAAACCTTCGGACTCAAGGTACGACTCGGGTCAGCCTTAGTCTCAATAATGAGATGCTCCGGTGATCTTTTTCATATTTGGAAATTTATTGAACACCGTACCGTCTCAAGTCCATCGTAAATTTTCTGGTAGCAAATATAGAGTGCTATACTCACCTCCTGTTTCGTCGGTTTTACCTGTATTGCAGTGTAATGCAATTAACTTTGAGTACTAAACATGACCAAAAACAAATTATTAAACCATTCATGACATAAAAAGCTTGTAGAAGTCAACAACATGTTTTGGGAAAAATCACAAATTTATTGTGTGTGGCGGCCATTTTGTATTTTTTTGGGGAACGTAAATAACTCGAGTAAGTGATGAAATGCAAGTTTTTTTCTCACGATCAGCGTTTAAATTGAAAATATTTGAAAATATTTGTATTTCAAACGAAGGAATATTGAATACACAAGCAACAGGTTTGTTTAAATCCTAGTTTTGTGCTCTATTTGGGAAATTATAAGAGTTCAAACTTGCGCACAAAATCTGTGCGGAACTTTCAACTGATTTTGTCCAGATTGTCTCTGTACCCAGAGGCGACCAGTCAAAAAATAGCACCAACTTTGGGGACAGTTGTCTGTACTAGGTCAGCATATGCAGTCTGATCTGGCTGACCTGGGCAGAAACTTTTTGCTATTGGTCAATTTTCTGTATTTCCAAGGACCAGTCTATGTCATGATTAAGTTGTTTGTTGAAAAAAGTGGATATTATGGATCCATATGTATGTGAATGATGGTTTGCTGGGTACTATGGGACACATAGAAGTCTTTGCTCTCGTTTTCCAGAGCATAACTCAAATATTTTCAGTTTAACTCTTTACCAAACAACAAAATTATTGATTGATCCAAATTGCAAGCATTTGCAGACAACAAAATAAGTACAACTGAAAAATTGAACCTTGCTTTGGGAAGGGTAGAAAACATTGTGGGGAAAGGAGAAAATGCTGGTCACCAGCATTTTCTCCTTTTCTCACAATGTTTTCAAAAGGCTTCTTTCTTGGGGTCATTAAAAGTCGGGATTGTGTGGTAAGGACTTAACTTTTTACCAATCAACAAAATTTTACATTTGTCCAAATCCAAAGCATTTGCAGATGACAAAGTAAATGTGACTGAAAATTTGAAATTTATTTTGCAAAGGGTAAAAAACATTGTGGGTAAAGAAGAAAATGCTGGTTACCAGCATTTTCTTCTTTTCCCACAATGTTTTCAAAGGGCTTCTTTCTCGGGGTCTTCAAAAGTAGGGATTGTGTGGTAATGGATTAACTGCTTACCAAAGCAACAAAATTTTAGACTTGTCCAAATTGAAAGCATTTGTAGACGACAAAATAAATGTGACTCAAATATTGAAACTTTACTTTGGAAAAAAAGAAAACATGGTGGGAAAAAGAGATACTGCTGGCTACTAGCGTTTTCTCCTTTCCCGCAATGTTTTCAGAAAGCTTCTTCCTCTGGGTCGTTAAAACCAGGGATTGTTTGGTAAAGGGTTAAATGGTGAATTAAAAGTTCTGTACATTTCATCTCTTACTTGAGTTGTTCATGTTCCCAAAATGGCCACCAAGCTGGATAAATTTTCTGAGTTTTTCTGAAATTTGCATGTTAAAAAAATGACTTATACAAGCTCTTTAGGTAATTAAAGATTTAATAATTAGTCTTTAAAGTTTTGTCATGTTAGTTATTTGGATCTAATCACGTTTTGCAATGTACAGATGAATTTGATGAAATAGAAATTTAGTAAAGCTATCTTTGCAATTGGAAAATGAAATGTATGGTGGACTTGACATAGTATAGTGGGTGTACAATAAATGTCCAAATATGAAAAAAAATCACTGTAGCATCTCATTGTTGAGACTAAAAGAGAAGGATGTAACATATGGAACAAGATATCAATGCATACTTAACCCGTTTGTCTTTTCCCAAACAATTCCTGGTTTTGAGTTATGATGCACAATAAATAATCCATGAGGGCGATAGCCCGAGTGGTTTATTCATTGCGCCTCATAACTCACAATGTGGTTTATTGAATGATAAACCACAATAGAAAGAAGATTGTTTTGATATTAACATGGCCAATTCTTAATGAAAGGAAAACAAGTTCAAACTTGGAGTAAAAACATGGATGAAGATTATGTTCCATTGAATAGCCCACTCATTGAATGATGCACACGATATAGAATGAAGTCACTCTACATGGATTGATGCAGATTTTACCATGCTTTCCTTGTACTTTGTTTATAGAGCCGAATTCATGTGTCATGTTAGAATGTGGCTTAACCCATTACCACACAATGATGACTTTTAACACCCCTGAAAGAGAAGGCTTTTGAAAACATTGTGGGAAAAGGAGAACATGCTGGTTACCAGCATTTTCTCCTTTTCCCACAATGTTTTTTACCCTATCAAAGAATAATCATTTCATATGAGCCACATTGAAACTGTCATCAGCAAATGCTTTCAATTTGTGGTGTGGTAAAGGGTTAAATAATTGGACTTATCTTTGAGGAGACAGAAAATATTTTGTGAAAAGGAGAAAATGCTAGTTACAGGCATTTTATTCTTTTCTCATTTTTTTTTCCAACGGCTTAAATCCTTTCTTCTTCAAATCTTTTTTTTTAAAAAGAAGAATTGATTGGCAATGGGCTTGTCAATTTGGAGATTAAACATAATTAACATATAAGAGTTTGTAATTACAGGGATCATCTATGATGTTATTGTTGAGCCCCCAAGTATTGGTTCCACCACCGATGAAAAAGGAAACTCAAAACCTGTAAGTTTGGTTTATTTCTTAACCTTTTTACCACACAAATGTCAATCCCAACTTTTTACACACCTGTGAAAGAAGCCTTTTGAAAACATTGTGGGAAAAGGAGAAAATGCTGGTAACAGTGTTTTCTTCCCTTCCAAAAATAAATTTCAATTCTTTAATCACATTCATTTTGTCGTCTGCAAATGCTTTCAATTTGGACCAGTCAAAAATTTTGCCGTTTGGTAAAGAGTTAAACCATTTATTGCATGAGATTGATTCTATGAAAAAGATTGAGGATCCTGCAAGACATAGCAGGAATTTATCTAAATCTTTTTTCCTTTGATCTCAGATTCCGAGATTAAGAAACAGTTTTTTATTCATTTGAAATTGTCAAACAACCTTTGAACGAGAAGGGCCAGTTAAACTATGGATTAGGCTTAAAAGCCTGTAGGCCCAATGATGAACTCTTAGGACTGTCTATCACCAAGACACTGTAGAGCTCCAACTAGGGTGAACCTTTTGCTATTGAAACCCAAAGCATGTACCGGTACATGAAAAAGTGAGGCAGAGCAGTCATTGGCATACAGGATACTGGACGTAAGAAAAGGGCCACCTTAGCTAATTTCTATCAAAGACTTGATGAAACAACTACTTGTAGTTATGGATTTGACAGTGGTTATGTTGGAAAGCAGCCAGTGGTTTTTGGAAGAATTTTGTGTAAAGTAGTAACAGAAACTCCAGGAAAGTATGGATAGGTGAACAAAACAAAATTCAAATTTTCAGTAACTTTTACTTTGTTGTCTGCAAATGCTTTGGATTTGAACAAGCCTAAAATATTGTTGTTTGGGTTTGGTGAAGAGTTAAACCACTATTAACTCTTTACCACACGTCAAAATTTTAAACTGGTTCAAATTGAAAGCATTTGCAGACGACAAAATAAAAGTGACTAAAAATTTGAAATTTGTTTTGTTAAGGGAAGAAAACTTTGTGGGAAAAGGAGAAAATGCTGGTTACCAGCATTTTCTCCTTTTCCCACAATGTTTTCCAAAGGCTTCTTTCTCAGGGGAATCAAATGTAGGGATTGTGTGGTAATGGGTTAAGTAAGACTTCCAGACCCCATCCATTAACCCATTACCACTCAATACCTACTTTTGACGCCCCTGAGAAAGAAACCTTTAGAAAACACTGTGGGAAAAGGAGAAAATGCTGGTAACCAGCATTTTCTCCTTTTCCCACAGTGCTTTCTACTCTTCCAAGAACAAATTTCAACTATTCAGTCACCTTTATTTTCTCGTCTGCAAATGCTTTCAATTTGGGCCAGTCTAAAATTTTCTCGTGTGGTAAAGAGTTAATCATTTCCCTCTTTATGTTGCTTATGTGTTTTGCAGGGTAAATGTGAAACACATGCAAGAAATATTTGATCAAAAGAGTGGCAACTGGTACATTTGATTATTAACTCTTTAATAAATGACAATTTGTGACTGGTCCAAAATGAAAGCTCTTCAGATAACTGATTACAAGTAACTCTTTACCATTTATATGAAAATAGATTTGACGTCTCAAATTTTAGAGTTTTGCAGACAACAGTTAAGGTTGAATAAAAAAATGGGATCTGTCTTTGGAATAAGAGAAAACTTGACCAAAAAGAAGTAAATTCTGCCTGGCTACCAGTATTTTCTCCTCTTCCTACTTGTTTCAAAAGCCATATTTCTCAAGGCCATTTAAATTCCATAGCTAGGTAGAAGATTAAGTGTTGCTCAAATGATGCATTTTGCGCATGAAAGGATGGAAGACATTGGGGGAAAGGAGAAGGATCTCGTTTCCCACAATGTTTCCTCAGCTTTCCATTTCAGGATTGTTTAACCCTTTACTCCATAGATATTCATTTCTACGCATTGCTTGTAGGAGCCTTTGGAAAACATTGTGGCAAAAGGTGAAATTGCTCCTCACGAGCAATTTCACCTTTTGCCACAATATTTTCTATGCTATCAACAGGTGTCATATACACATAAAAAAAAAATAGCTTCATCCTTGCTGTTATTTAGGGTCAGTTAGAGGTACCATAGAAATGCCTTATTGGGTAAAGGGTTAAAATCAGGATAACATGGTAAAGGAATAATACATGTACATGTATTTGCACTCGATCACATTGCTAAGTATGTGTTTTACATGTATTGATTTTCATTATCTATACAGGTTGCCTTCATGCCATACAGAGTAAATGGGCAGTATATAATGGAAGGTCTGGCCTCAAGTTTCCTGTTTACGTTAGGAGGTTTGGGGTTTGTGATACTTGACCAAACTAATGTACCAGTAATGCCCAAGTTGAACAGAGTGTTGCTGTTCTGTGTTGGGTTTGCAGCAATTCTGATATCTTTTTTTATGTGCAGAGTGTTTATGAGGATGAAATTACCGTGAGTTATTTTACGCTTTTATTCCTAAAAATCTTTT
Source organism: Tridacna crocea (assembly GCA_943736015.1). NCBI lineage: Eukaryota > Metazoa > Mollusca > Bivalvia > Cardiida > Cardiidae > Tridacna > Tridacna crocea. The sequence goes on along the minus strand of OX031057.1, from coordinate 32,930,977 downwards.
TTTTTTTTCAGCTTACCTGAGAACAAAGTTTTAAGTATTCTCGAGAGGAACAACAGGAAAATATTGTTGGAAAAGGAGAAAATGCTGGAAACCAGCACAGTTCCCACAATTTTTGCTTAACTCTACCAAACAACAAAATTTTAGACTGGTCCAAATTGAAAGCATTTGCAGATGACAAAGTAAATGTGACTAAAAGAATTTAGATTTGTTTTAGGAAGTGAAGAAAACATTGTGGGTAAAGGAGAAAGTGTTGGGTGCATTTTACTTGTATAATTGAAAACAATTAACTCATTACCAAATGACAGAATGTTAGGGTTATCCAAATCAAATTTTAAAGAATTTGCAGACGACAAAATAAAAGTGACTGAAAATTTGAAATATGTTTTCTTAAGGGTAGAAATCATTGTGGGAAAAGGACAAAATGCTGGTTTCCAACATTTTCTCCTTTTCCCACAGTGTTTTCTAAAGGCTTCTTTCTCAGGATTGTCAAAAGTAGGGATTGTGTGGTTATGGGTTAAAATTGTTTTCATAGATTTATAACTTATTTCCAATTTTTTATTTCGAATTTTGTTCAGTTTTTATGGAAAATGTGGTACTTTGGACAGATTAGAACTCTGTAACCAAACAACAAAATTTTTGACTGAACTAATTTGATGGCATTTAGATATACAACACCTTGAAAGAGGCTCCAACGATAATTTCTGTCTCAGATAGGGTATGAAACATTATGGGAAACGGAGAAAATACCAGCAATGTTTTCAAAAGCCTTCAAGCTCATTTAACTCTGTATCAAACGACAAGAATTTAGACTTGTCAAAATTGAAAGCATTTGCAGACAAAAAAATTCATGTGAGTCAAAAATTGAAGTTTGTTTAGGGTAGGGTAGAAAACATTGTGGGCAAAGGAGAAAATGCTGGTTACCAGCATTTTCTCCTTTTTCCACAATGTTTTCCAAATGCTTCTTCCTCAGGGTCTTGAAAGCCAGGGATTGTGTGGAAAAGGGATAAACAAAGCTTTGTGTGGGAAAAAGTTTACTGGAAAATGACAGCATTTTCTGTATGTTACATACAATATACATCAGACACACAATTTTTCAACCAATCATAAACAAGCACTCAAGATGTAGCATGATTGAAATTTGTATCATATTCACTTTTTTTTGTCTTCTCTTTTTCAGGGGATACCTCCAAGCATAGTAAAAATATCATGACCAAATAGAGGAGTTTAGAATATATAGAAAATCCATCATCAGTATCATATTAGACTTTTACTTACTCTATCAAACTTGCAGTGTTAATGTATATGTGACCTGTCACACAAAAAGGGACCTTTTGGGAACTGCAAAAAGTATCAACTGTAGTCAGACTGCAGAATTGCTCAGTCTGACCAAGGTTGACACTTTTCGCTTTTATCATATTTTCTGTGTAAAAAGTGGTAATTCTACCTTGCTATACAATCATTTCTGAGCTATCAGCTTAAGTTGACCTTCACTATCATTGATGTGTTTTCATCTAATTGATGTGAGGAATTCCCAGATACAATGTACTAGTAGTCTAGTAGTTCCTTTTTGCGTGACAGGTCACATATATATATATTGTAAAGTGCTTTACCGAAACTATTCTTAGTTTTAAATGACCCTGAGAATGAAAGCCTCTGAAATCATTGTGATAAAGAAAAAAGTATAAAACATGGGGGGTGGGGAAGGAGAATGCTGGTTAACCTGATAATGACTTTTGACGTCCCTGAGGGAAAAGCCTTTCGAAAACAGTTTGGGAAAAGGAGAAAATGTTGGTAACCAGCATTTTCTCCTTTTCCCACAAAGTTTTCTAACCCATCCAAGGGAAATTTCATCATGTGAGCCACTATGAAATTGTCTTCTGCAAATGCTTTAAATTTGAGTATGTCTAAATTTTTGCCATGTGGTAAAGGGTTAAGATTAACTACATTTTCTCCTTTTCCCACACCCTTTACCACACCATGTTGTCTACCTGTACAAAGACATATTGTATAATTTCAATCATTTGAACTACATTAAATTTGTCATCTGCTAATGCTTTCCAACTAAATAAACACCTAAAATGTTTTCATGTGGTAAAAAGTTCAGGCATTAACTCTTTACCAAACAACAGGAGTTTAGACTTTTCCAAATTGATACCGTTTGTAGGTGACACACTGAACATCACTCAGATGGAGATGTATGTGTTTTCTTAAGAATTTCAAATTATAGTTGGAAGAAGAAATAAAAAATGCTGGTTACTAGCATTTTCTTAGACTACTCTCAGAATGGTCTTCGAAAGTCTCTTGTTTTTGTTGTTGTTAAAAGTCAGGATTATTTGGTAAAGGGTTAAATGATAACACTTTGCAGGTGACATTTAGCTTCTGACAGCATACATAGATTTGAAAGTCTGGTGGCAAATGAAGAAAAACTGTCTAATTTTGCTGTAATGTTTTCACTGGTATCCACATTAAAGACTGAAGTTGATGTTGAGATTCATGTTTCACACAAATGTTAACAAAGTTTGTATGATGCAAATTTGTATTCTTGGGTTAACCATTTACCACACTAACCCGAGATTTAACAACCCCATGAACAAGGACTTTTTGAAAACATTGTGGGAGAAGGAGAAAATGCAGGTAATTAGCTTTTTTTTTTCCTTTTCCCACAACGCTTTATAATAATTGAAGCAGAAAGATAACTAGGTAGTAACTTACAGAGAAGAAAAATGTAGTGTGACATTACATTGAGAAAGCTTTGTTTATGTTGTTTACATGAATAAAGGATGAAACTTTGCTTGGGTATTTTATAATTATTTCTGACCACTTGTTGTTTTAACTGGTCATTACAGTGGTTTTAAAACTAGTAATCTGTACAAAGCTTCAAGTTGAACAAGCATTCAAGAGACCAGGAAATATCCTGTTCTAACAGATGTACTGGCACATTTTATCGAAAAAATAAAAACCTGTTACTGAACAATACAGTGTGTTTTTGACACTCTGAGAAGCCTTTTGAAAACATTTATTAACTCTTTACCACACGAGAAAATTTTAGACTGGTCTAAATTGAAAGCATTTGCAGACGACAAAATAAAGGTGACTGAAAAATAGAAATTTGTTCTGGGAAGGGTAGAAAACACTGTGGGAAAAGGAGAAAATGCTGGTTACCAGCATTTTCTCCTTTTCCCACGGTGTTTTCAAAAGGCTTCTTTCTCAAGGGCGTCGAAAGTAGGGATTGTGTGGTAATGGGTTAAACAGGAAATGTCAGTTAAATGGTTAATAGCATTCTTAATGTTAAATGCTGCTATCCACCTAATTTTTATACGCCCGAAGGGTCGTATTATGTTATACCCCTGGTTGTCTGTCCGTCCGTCTGTCTGTCCATCCATTGGTCCGTTAGCAATTTCTTGTGTGTGCAACTCCTCCTACAGTTTCCATCCGAAATATTTGAAACTTGCCACAATGAATCTCCATGATGTCTAGTTGTGCACCTGGGTCTTAGAATTTGGATCGCTGTTTGCTTTCTAAAATTTATTTGGAACTTCATACACTGATGGAACCCATTATGGAGAAGTGCATTGCACATGAATCATAACTCTGCCTCCTTTATTTTTTGAGTTATTGCCATTTGTTAATTTTCAGTTTGAATTTTTGTAAAGACTGTAACTTCCAACTTCAAAATCCATCATCTTGAAACTTCAAAGATTAATAGAACACATTATGAAGAAGTGCACTGCACAAGAACCATAAGTCTGCCATCCTTCTTTTTGAATAATTTCCCTTTTCACTTTGAATTTTTGTCTGGGCCATAATTTCTAAAATATAAAAGATGTGATTTTGGACCTTCAAAGACTGATAGAACGCCTTGTGGATAAGAGCAATTCACAGAATTTGTAACTTTGCCACCTTTATTTTTTTAGTTATTGCCCTTTAATATTTTTCACATATCATGGAGAATTACTACTCTTCATTCATGGCCCATCCGTCAATGCAACTCATTTCACTGACAAGCCCCTTTGGGTGTATATGCACCGCTCTGCGAAGTTCTTGTTCTTCATGTCACACTGTGTTCATTAAACTTTTAACTCTTTACCAAACAACATAATTTTAAACTAGTCCAAAATGGAAGTATTTGCAGTCTACAAAATCATTGTGACTCAAAAGTTGATACTTGTTCTGGGAAGGAAGGAAAACATTGTGGGAAAAGGAAAATATGCTGCTTACCAGCATTTTCTCTTTTTTCTACAATGTTTTTCAAAAGGCCTCCCTCTCAAGGTCATAAAAACAAGGGATTGTTTGGGAAAGGATTTACACAAGTCTAATCATTTTGGCCCCATCTGACTTTTACCCTTCATGAAACACTCTTGTGCTCTTACAACCATAATGAGGAAGTTTTTCGCTCTACTGGCTGAGAGCCAGCAGAGCTTATGTCATGGTGTGGTTTCCGGCGTCTGTCCTTCCGCTTGTCTTTTTCTTGTTTAGGCGATAAAGTCTGCATTTTTTATCAGATTTTCATGAAACTTGCAGAGTTTGTTTATCTCATCAATAGCTTTATTTAACCCTATTGATTTTGAAAAAAATCTGACAAGCAATATAGGAAAAGTAGCCATTTCATGCTTAAAATTTCCATTTCTTGTTCAAGCGATGAAATCTATCTTTGTGGGTAGATTTCCATGAAACTTGCAGAGTTTGTTTATCTTATCAATAGCTTCAACCCTATTGATTTTGAAAAAAAAAACCAAAAAAAAACCGACATACAGTATAGGAAAAGTAGCCATTTTAAGTTGAAAACTTTCTTTTCTTGTTTACGTGATAAAGTCTGCATTTGAGGTCAGATTTTCATGAAACTTGCACAACTTGTTTATATCATCAATAGCTTGAACCCTATTGATTTTGAAAAAAAAGAGAAAAAACAGTACAGAAAAGGTAGCCATATCAAGTTGAACATCTTCATTGCTTGTTTACATGATAAAGTATTTATTTGTTATCAGATTTTTGTGAATTTTTCTGAAATGCTGATAGCGTTTTCTCCTTGTCCCACATTTTTTTCTACAGCCTTCCCCTTTGGTATTGTTAAACTCCTAATAAAATAACGAAGGTTTAGACCTGTTCAAACTGAAGGCAGATGTAATAAACATAAGTTTGTGTGAATGGTGTTATTCATCATATTTGTGTCTGAAAGAGAGAAAAACATTGTAGGAAATGGAGAAAATGCTGGTTACCAGCATTTTCTCCATTTGCCACTACGTTTTCAAAAGTTTTATACTTTACTTCATATAAACTTGTGAATGTGCGGGAAAGAGTTTAACTCTTTTAAACTCTTTCCCACACAATCCCGACTTTTAACTACCCTGAGAAAGAAAGCATTTGAAAACATTGTGGGAAAAGGAGAAAATGCTGGTAACCAGCATTTTCTCCTTTTCTCACAATGTTTTCTACCCTTTCGAAATCAAAATTCAATTTTTGATTCACATATGTTGCTGCCAATGCTTTCAATTTGGACCAGTCCAAAATTTTGTCGTTTGGTATAAATAAAACTTTTGGTAATCATAAAAAGGTGGATAAATGTCCCAAGAAGCAAATCACAGTTTAATCTATCTACTTTCCTTTACATGAATATCTTTTTTCTACCATATATGTCTTACTTCACGTACATGTAACAAATAAGTGGAGAAACGACACATGGAACCCATGATGAAACTGTGTATTCAAACATTAATTGTTTCATCACTTCTCTATATCTGCATACATGTGTTAAAATCTTGCAGCTGTTGGTGTGAGTAGTATCTCATCAATCTGGAAAAAAATGAGATCAACTTTCCTTTGATTGTAGCTCTTAGTCCATTTTCGCAACCATTTAAAATTTAATCTTTGGTCTAATCATGAAGTTAGGAAGTAAGGCCATCCCTGATTGGTTTAGCTAAAATTTTGGTTCTTAGAAATTAAGCAAATAGTTCAGCCTATCAAATTTTGTTTTACTTTGAAACTTAGAAATGGTATAGCCTATCAGTATATGTTTTACTTTAAAAGGTATGAAATTCTTGAGTATTGCACTTTGAATTCCACTTAATGAGAATGTTTGATAGATCTAGACTTAGTACAGATGAATGTTCCCATAGGCGATATTACTTTTTGACTGGTTGCGTCTGGGGACAGAGACGATGAAGACAAACTCATTTGAAATCTCCGCACAGACTTTGTGTGCAAGTTTGAACTCTCATAATTGCGCAAATAGAGCACAAAAATAGAATTTAAAAACGCCTGTTGCTTGTGTATTTAACATTCCTTAGATTGCAACACAAAATTTTGGTCATTTTAGTTCAATTCAATTGCATTTCGCTGCCATACAGATTAAACCGACAAAACGGGAAGTCCGTATAGCGCTTAGATATCTTTGTTACTGGAAAATTTACGAAGGACTTATTAAGATGGTACGGTGTACAATAAATGTGACCTTAAAGAAATTGGCACGTGAAAATAAATTATAAATTAATGTGACGAATTACCTGGGCTCTTGGAGGAGCTGTGAGACAATGCAGAACACTTTCTGTGACGTCTTCACATTGAAGAGGCTGTAAAAGACAGAGATTTGCTTGACTGATTGGAGAAGTCATCAGACCTCTCCAACAGTGGTGAGTTTAAAAGGCAGACTACCACAGAATTTGCCGTCTAAATCAATTTTTGTAGCGAAAATTTACTGATACACAGTCTGTTTCGTCACGGTTTTGTAAATAAAGCGAAATCAAAAAACCGAAACAGGAAATAGGCGTGGTTTATTTTTATATGACGAATATCAGAAAAATATTTGTAAAATCAATTTGCCATGCCTGCAAATGACCCCTCAAATAATTGTAAATTTTCAATAAGCAAATAAATCTAAGCAGCAGAAATAAAGAAGAATTTCCTCAAAAAAGAGAAAGAAGGCTGCTGGACAAGATCATGTGACTTGAAAAAGGGACAAGAAGCCAAATGACCGTCGTGTAAAGCATAATTACGATCTTTCTACGCGGAGACTTGTTTGACTTGTTTCTTTACATGTACCAAACTATATTGAAATTAAACATTACACAATTTCATACTTGACGAAATACATAGTTTTGCTGAGGACAATTTAAATTTGGCTTGAATGATGGAACTTATCCTTTAATAAGGTCAATGCCCTTCCTTAACTCTTTACCAAACAACAAAATTTTAGACCGGTCCTAATTGAAAGTATTTGCAGACGACACAATTAATTTTACTGAAAAAAAAAAAAAAAAAAATTGTTCTAGGAAGGTAGAAAACATTGTGGGAAAAGGAGAAAATGCTGGTTACCAGCATTTTCTCCTTTTTCCACGATGTTTTCAAAAGGCTTCCTTTTCAGGGTCGTGAAAACTAGGGATTGTTTGGTAAAGGGTTAGTTTACAATCTTTATTGTGACGCAAGAAGGTAACGACAGGAATACCATGTTCCTTCTACTGAATACTCATCATACGATAAGCATTTATCCGAGGTAAATAGCTTGTCAAATTCTATATAGATGTCAAGTGTATGGTGTCACACTGGTACTAAGGAATAATTTCAATTAATGTGAAACTGACTATCTTGAAGCCTCGCTTTTCTATCAGGGAAAAAACTCAGACCTTTGCTGTTTGTTTCTATTTCATGCTGTTGTGATGTTCTTTACAGAACGGTAAGAAATGACACTGAACTGAACAAGTTCTTGGTATCCCATCTCAAACATAACTATGGGCTTAAAATTCCAATGAAAAAAAAAAAGTCCTGATAATAGACCTTGTTCCTTGATGTGATCACATGCGCAGGAAGTTTGCAGTGGTGTGCGAGATAACTATCTTAAGTATGACAAGAAAGAAGTCCGTTGTCTGCGCATGTCATATTCTTCGAAGATTCGACTGTCTTATATGACACATCACTAGCCCCGAAAACGGGCTGACTGTAATATTACACTCTATAAAGCAGCAATGTAGAAAATAGCTTTTATCAGTACGTTTGAGGAGAAATGAGACCTGTTTTAGCTGCAGATTTCTCTAAACTCTTGATCATAGATGAGTGAATTGCACGAGGTAGCGTTTTATTGAGTAAATGTTTATTTTAGTTTGAAATTCAAAGTAACGGTTGTCGCGTAGGAAAGTGGTTCGGCTCTGTACCCAGGATGCCCAAAGTAGATATACATGTAGATGAGTATTTATAGAATGCCATCTAGCGAGAGATAATGGAAAGAAGTCTGTAAAATAGATTTTTCATTACATTTTTTGTTGCATACAGTTTCTCTGCGATTTCTGGGTTTTCTGAAAATCTTCTATATAAAAACTGGGTTTCCGTCATTCCTGGACTGATCGTCTGAAATTAAACAATTTGTTGGAACATTGAGAACACGTAAAAAGAAACGTTAGAATTCTTTCTAGAACGTCAAATTATCATGAATCCTGCAACTTAGAATTTGTTTGAACGGCAATCGTTGAACTTGTCTTCACTTCACGTGTTGAGCAATTAAATATTTCCTATAGATACGACCTAAGTACAGCACCGAGGCTGACAGCTGTAAAGTTCTGTACAAATATGGAAGCTATTACTCTTAACTTCATATTGAAAAGACATGCTGATGACCAATCAAAGTGGCTAAAATAAAAGGGTAGAAAACATTGTGGAAAAAACAGAATTGTTCGTTAACAGCACCTCTTAATTTTACAACACTCTTATAACCCATTAAGAAACAATCCCTGGATTTTACAACCCTGAGATAGAAACCCTTTGAAAACATTGTGGGAAAGGGAGAAAATGCTGGTGACCAGCATTTTCTCCTTTTCCCACAGTGTTTTCTACCCTACTGGAAACAAATTTCAACTTTTGACTTACGTTTATTCTGTCGTCTGCAAATGCTTTCAAGTTGGACCAATCTTAAACTTTGTCGTTTGGTAAAGAGTTAAAAGTTTTTTGCGTCAAAATTGGGATCGTATGGTAAAAAGTTACACCTATCAGAGCAATAGGCTTAAACATCGGGTATATCGGACTTTACAGATCAAGACCTGAGGACATTCTAAGATGGTCTCAAATAGCTTGAATTGAAATCGGAGAAATGAACTGAAAATAACATATTCTCATATCATTGTATCAATTTATAAATGTCATTGTTGTCTGATTGCTGCTAGAAATAAAAGAGGGAACATATTTTAGAAGTTAAAACTTACAGTCACTCTAGTGTGTAACTTCTGTTGGCCCAGTTCCCGTCGAACTCCCTCCGCAACTGCCCGAACAGCATGTTTTGTTGCACAATACACATGTAGATCTTTGTTGGGTAGAATTCGATGACCAGATTCTCTATTAAGTAGACGTAGCACTTTTACATATGCTTGTTACAGACAATATTTCATTTTGCCACGAATCTTTTAGGAAAATTGCAAGACAGCACAAGTCAGAAACCAAAGCCTATAGGTGATAGAGTTTTGTATTTGGCCCATCAACAATGAAATCTACCACCCGACATAACATGTTGCCCACGCCCAAACATAACATTTTGACAAGTTTTGCAGTCTGACGCAGTTTCCACTCGATTCGATTATCATTATTTATTTCGTTACATAGACTTCTTCATTACCTGGTTATTGAGTGATGCCTATCGTGTCTGCTCGTTGGCTAATTGCTGGTGATTTCGGTTTTGTGATTTTGAACCATGGACCGACAGATTGGTGAAATGCATTTCGACAGGATTTCATTTCTCACTCTTTGTTGAAAATTGTATAACCATCCGTTATGCAAGAAAACAAGCAAGTTTAAATACGCAGTAATGATATACAAACGCCACAAGTTTGTAACAACTGAACCCACAGCATTAAGATAACCGAACCATGTTCCTTAAAGCGGCGCAAATATTAAACAATTAATTGCATCGCCTATATTTGAAAAAAACAATCTGTTTGTCTGCATCTGCAAACCTTTATTCCTTTTCCCAGCGTACCCCATCTCCTTGAAAGCAACGATGTTTCATACTTAGGCCTACCCACAAATAACCTAATCTCTATGTTCAAACTTATCTAACATGCCTACAAAGATAACTCTTCTTTCCCACCCCCTCACCCCTCCCCAAATTTTCTCCATAAATAATGTCATTGGAGAGAGGTCTGACCTCTCCAACACTGGTGAGTTTAAAAGGCAGACTGCCACAGAATTTGCTGTCTAAATCCATTTTTCTTGCGAAATTGTACTGATACACAGTCTGTTTCGTCATGGTTATGTAAATAAAACGAAATTAAAGAACCGAAACAGGAAATAGGCGTGGTTTATTCTTATATGACGAATATCAGAAAAATACTTGTTAAATCAATTTGCCATGTCTGCAAATGACCCGTCAAATACTTGTAATTTTTCATTAAGCAAATAAATCTAGGCGGCAGAAAAAAAAGAAGAAGAATTTCGTTAAAAAAGAGAAAGAAGACTGCTGGACAAGATCATGTGACTTGAAAAAGCAACAAGAAGGCCAAAAGATCGTCATGTAAAGCATGATTATGAGGTTTTTATGCGCTGGCATTTTTACTTGGTAGTTTACAATTTACTAAAATATATTGAAATTAAAAGCCAATAAACTATTTGAAAACATTGATGCTGACCTCTTCTGGCTTCTTTTGTAAAGAAACCAACTTGTATGTAAAATGATTTTGCTTTTGTTCAAAGATAATAATTAATCATACACTTTCCAAATACGTCTCATGCTTAGTCGTAAAATACCTCGTCGGTTTACTTCCAAAACCTCGTAACTACAGCTTGTAACAAGCTGTAGTTACGAGGTTTTCGAAGTAAACCGACGAACTGTATCTACAAAATTATGTGGTTTCGTCTAAATATAACAGGCAACTCTTCCCTCGGTACAAAGTTTTGCACTTTCCAGTAAATAACCTTAAATAAGCGATTATAAAAAAAACTTACCCCTTAATAAATAAATCTCATGTATACTCACAAATAACCTCAATTACAGGAGTTTTATTTGCTCTTGTTCGGAGACAAGAACTCGTCGTAAACAGATATGCCCATTATACTTACCCACAGATAACGATAATGTGACCGTCATTCACGCCCTTGTATTTCATCGCCTTGACGCTCTCTCGACAGCACATCAGTACACCGATTACATTTACCTAGAAACATGATATAAAAGGCTTCATGAGATTTAGGGCGTAATCCTTTCATTTGTTCTGGCACAATGTTCTGCGTTCTGGAATGCTGTTCTGGAACGTGCAAAAGGAATATTTCAGAACACAATATACTGTTCAGGAAGTATGTTCTGAATGGAGCATGTTCGGAACATTGTTCTAAACCATATCAAATTGAAAGTACATTGTCATGTTGGCTGTTGCAAGAGCTAATGACATAGCTGTGTTAGTTAGGAACTGATTAGCTGCAGGAGAGAGAGAGAGAGAGAGAGAGAGAGAGAGAAAGAGAGTCTACTACGTCCCTATTTATGGTATTTATGTCGTAAAACAGTACAATTGCAAATTTTACTATGACGAGTTATTTACTATGACGAGTCATCTTGTACCACCTAGCAACAGTTGGATTTGAACAGCCAGAACATGTTCTGAAGAACACGGCATGTGCAGTGTTCCGAAATACTCCATTGACCTAGAACATGTGTTCGTAGTAGCGAAAGGAATTCGCCTGTTATGTGCTGGAAATAAAGTATGATCTTGATCCTAAACTATGTTATTCTTACTTTTTACATTACAATGCCATATTAGCCTTGTTTGAACTGAAAGCATCTGAAGATGACAAATGTTGGTCAAACCATGAAATTTGTCTGTCAGAGGGCTGAAAACATTGTGGTTAAGGTTATTCGTCTACCAATGTTTTCAACTTAGACAAGAATAAAGTTGTGTTGTTTGGTAAAGAGTTATGTACGGAAACTCGAGAAAACGCCGAAAGAAAAACCAAAACTGCTGACAAGTTCTTATTAATCCAATAGTTTTTTTTTTTATCTTTTAAGACAGATTCAAGCCTTAAGAATTGTTATTTGTAAACCCTTTCGATATGATCAAGCCGATTATTCGGCTACTGATATAGAGCTCCCCTCCCCCATCCATTCGAAATATAGATGTATGTAAAATTTATTTTGATATACGTATGTTCTGTACATACTTAATGAAATATATATAATTGTTAATTATAATGCTATGAATATGTTACTATTCAGTGCAAGTAGGGTTTGTATTTATTGAAGAAGTTCATCTTATTTAAACTATTTCGATAACCTTACATCAAACATATGTTTCCAGTGCTCAGTTTGCCCAGTCAGGATAGGAGAGGTGTAGGAGATACCCGCATTACAGACACAGAAGTCCAGACCGCCATATTGCTTTCGTATCTTCTCAAACATGGCTGTGACATCTTCCTCTTTAGACACGTCACACTCTATAGCTGTCAGGGAACCTGAACCACAGTTTTGTACATTCTTCGCCATGTCCTGAAAAGTAAGTTCACATACGGGGGACGGGTTACTCATTAGGTACTCGTATTCTGGACGTACACACTGTCTCAGACAATCAGGTGTTTAGTCAAGGAATTTTAAATGAGAACAATACTTGATCGTCATTTAATCTTTATCGAACGATGACATTTTAGGATTGTTGATTTCAATACATTTATAACTAAACATTCGCCAAGCAAATCCTAATTTTAACCGCTCTGAAAAAGAAAGCTTTTTAAAACTTTGTTTGAAAAAAGAGAAAATGCTGGTAACCAGCATTTTCTCTATTTTCCACAATGTTTTGTACTCTGTCAAAATGTATCAAATGAAGATTTCATGATTTGAGCTACAGTTGAATTTTCGTCTGTAAATGTTCAATTTAGACCAATCTACTTTTTTGTTATGTGGTAAAGGGTAAACTGTGTCTCAAATTAGAATGCCGATCTTGTGCAGTCTGATCTTAACGTATGCTTTCTGCTAAAAAGCTTCGCCTATGGCGCGGAAAGGTTTAAAGATTTCACAACCTGTCAACCCTTTACCACACAATGACGACTTTTTACGACCCTGGGAAAGAAGCCATTTGAAAACATTGTGGAAAAAGGAGAAAATGCTGGTAACCAGCAATTTCTCCTTTTCCCACAATGTCTTACCCTATCTCAGAAAATTTACACTATTTGAGCCACATCGAAATTGTCGTATGAATATGCTTTCAATTTGGACAAGGCTAAAAATTTGTCGTCTGATAAAGGGTTAAATAAGTAAATTGAAATCTATAACTCTTTACCAAACGACAGAATTTTAGACTGGTCCAAATTGAAAGCATTTGCAGACGACAAAATAAAAATGACTGAAATTTTGAAATTTGTTTTATGAAGGGTAGAAAACATTGTGGGAAAAGGAGAAAATGCTGGTTACCAGAAAGGCTTCTTTCTCAGGATCGTCAAAAGTAGGGATTGTGTTCTAATGGGTTAACCCTATATACATGTAAAACCAAAGTCAACGGTTGCTATTTCTAAACGATTTCTTTAGGTAAAATATTCCCGTATTAAGACAGTGTGAATCCAAGATCAGATAGCAAGATCTGAGTAGTATGATCTGAATATACACCACCCGTAAAAGGTCTTTGAGTAGCGATAAGAAGCGTAAGGTTTAAAAGTAGCGAAGAGTCGTGACCTTGTGAAGTGTAAATAGATCTACAAACAGGGTAGCTTGACCTGTTGAAGCGATCATTTTATATCGATTCCGTTGTTGCAATTCTTCCGAAAACCGTAACTTGGTAAACAAGTTGGCTTCTTTAAAAAAGAAGCCTGGAGAGGTCAGCATCAATGTTTTCAAATACTTTATTGGCTTTTATTTTCAATAAATTTTGGTACATGTAAACAAACATGTCAAACAAGTCGCCGCGAAGAAACATCATAATAATGCTTTACATGACGGTCATTTGGCCTTCTTGTCGCGTTTTCATGTCGCATGATCCTGTCCAGTAGCCTTCTTTTTAACGAAATTCTTCTTTTTTCTCTGCTGATTAGATTTATTTGCTTATTGAAAAGTTACAGTTATTTGAGGGCTCATTTGCTAACAGCAGATTGATTTAACAAATTTTTTTTTTCTCTGAAATTCGTCATATAAAAATAAACCACGCCTATTTCCTGTTTCGGTTTTTTGATTTCGCTTTATTTACAAAACCATGACGAGACTATCAGAACAATTGCGCAAGAAAAATGGATTTAAACAGCAAATTCTGTGGCAGTCTGCCTTTTAAACTCACCACTGTTGGAGAGGCCTGATGACCTCTTCCACAAATAGATCGTAGCAAAGGAAAGCTGTACTCCAGAGTATTTTTATAACCCTTAATCCATTACCGCATAATCCTCACTTTTGACACCCCTAAGAAAGAAGCCTTTTGAAAACACTGTGGGAAAAGGAGAAAATGCTGGTGACCAGCATTTTCTCCTTTTCCCACAGTGTTTTCTACTCTTCCCAGAACAAATTTCAATTTTTCAGTCACCTTTATTTTGTCGTCTGCAAATGCTTTCAATTTGGACCAGTCTAAAATTTTCCTATGTGGTAAAGAGTTAAAGCACCAGGTGGCTGGAGCCAGGATTTTTTGCAGACGGCACAGATCAAACATTAGACTACACAGAACATGGTTCGATCCCGGACTTGGCCAATTTCTTACCGAGGATTGATGATTGTCATTGACACATGATTCATTTTTCTCTCACCGCTACCTAATGTTTCGATAAAAGCTATGTGGAAAAGCAGCCTGTGGCTTGGAGAAAATATTATGCAGAGTACTGATAAAGGAATCTCCAAGAAAGCACTGATAGACTATTTAACTGAAATAATGATCATTAATCAATCAATTAATCAATTAATCAAAATACGGGTAGAAATATCCACAGATGATCATGGATTGGTGCTCGCCGCGGTATAACTGAAATAATGTTGAAAACCACTAGTAAAATCAATCTAAACAAAGAAAGAAATGACTGACACCATTTATAGAGTAGCCAAGATATTGTAGACAACCAGAGCTCTAGACAAGAGGGAGTGGTGGTATTCTAGAGCCTTCATTTCTTTTCAAAACCCTATGTTGTCGGTACTCTAGTTCCAGAGTCCAGATAAGACGGAGTTATGGTATTCTAAAGTCATTAATTCTTTTCGAAACCCTATGTTGTGGGTACTCATTATCTATGACTTTTCGTTTTTCTGTCTCAGGTAAAGTGGTACTAGTATATGTTAATAAGCAGGTGGACCCTCACACTTTTACCAAATATGTTATGTCAAAGCCAGGCTAAAAATTTTAAATGTGACACTAAGTAAATATATTTATAGTAAAATCAAAGGGAACAATACTTTTTCAACAGTAGTGAAACGTTGTAAAAAAAAGTAGCAATTACTACTTTTAACACAATCATTTCCATAGCAGTCATGTACTGGAGCGTCAAGTTATTTTTACAAAATAATTAGGTTTACAGAATACAGACAGACAGATAAACAGAGAGGTTACCTGTATTTTACGGACATCTCGAGCGCAACCAATCACTGTTAAACCTTTTTCAACAAGTTTTCTAGAAATAGCTTCCCCAATGCCAGAGGAAGCCCCGGTAACTAAGGCAACTCTCCCAATCAAATTTTCCATATTTTTTTTTTTTACAATATAAGAATATAAGAATTTAACACACACAAAATTATTTAATTAATGAATGGGGTACATGTATGTTTGTGCAAGTATTCTAGTGCACTGAATATTTTCGATAGTATTTATAAAGTAATGACTGTTCCAAAGGCAATTTTTATACAAACTAACGTAGCCGCTTTTTCTGTAGCATACAAAACTTTACCCTGTCAGCCTAAAGTGAATGAAAATAATGATAATAAGATGGACGACAAAGAAATATTCGAAAGACAATGCCTAAAAATACCGCAAAAATGTGAATAGCATTGCTTAAAGATTAGAAAACACAATCCGAGTCCGATCTTAATCTGTAATACTCATTAAAAAAAGGGGGAGGGGTGGGGGAGAAAAAAAAAACTCTCCCAAAATATTTGTTTTCGGTCTGAGGGTTACAATAGATTTTCCATTGTAGTTACCTTAGCCAAATATTTTCATTTCTGTTCAAGGTCATCAAAGGTCTAGGGTAGGTCTAGGATAGGCATACTTTTGCAGACGGTGTAGAACAAGATCTGACTGCACAGAAAGTGTAGTCTGATCTTTAATCTGTACCCTCCGGCACTACATTTCTTAGCATGGCCAAAATCTCTTCTCATTTGCAATTAGAACAGAGCATGCATAGGCCGAACCAAAAAGTTTACCTTATTCGTTTGGCGCCAAGGAAAAACGTTGCTTATTTTTTCATCAAAGTATAGAAAAACTCTCCTTTTCACGATCTTGAGAAAGAAGCCTTTCGAAAACATTGTAAGAAAAGGAGAAAATGCCGGTAACCAGCATTTTCTCCTTTTCCTACAATATTTTCCACCCTTCCCAAAACAAATGTTAATTCTCGAGTCATGTTTAATTAGATCTAGTCATCTGCAAATGCTTTAGTTTTGGACAAGTCTAAAATTTGTTGATGTTTTGTAAAGAGTTTACAAATGTGAGCCATAATCTGGCAATAGGCAGCTTAATGCTTTTACGTGATCTATGATTATCAAGAAAGTTATCACAAAATTGGGGGTCTATAAAAATCCATTCAGTCTAACGGATGTGTCTGAATCTGGGTGAAGAGTGGCCCTTAGATATACAGAAAAAATTACCGATAGCGAAAAGTTTCCGCCCAGAGTCAGCCTTCGCAGGCTGATCTGGGTCGATACTTTTCGCAGATATATTAAACTCCCTTTTCACAGAGCATGTATCATTTTATAATTTAGGACCGGAATTCGGAGGGTATGAAATCTGAATGCAGCTAATTCTTTATTGATTGTAAAGAAGTCGGTAACGCACAGGGCCTAAAACTTGGGGGTAGTTAGTTCGTATCCATAGCTTTTCTCTCGAGGATTGATGATAGTCATTACGACAAGATATAGAGGATATTTGTTTTGTTCGGTGAAAAATGAAAAATTATTTCATCGAGTCCGCCACTCGTGAAAATATTACCGATGATGTTCACCAGATGAAATAAATAGACGATTTTTTTTTTTCGGCGAAAGATCAAAATTTATTTCATCGAGTGAACACCATCGGTAATATTTTCACAAGTGGCGCTGCCACGAGTGAAAATATTACCGATGGTGTTCACGAGCCACATAGTTCACAAGCCATATAGCTGAAATAAAGTTGGAAACAGCATTAAAGGTGGTATTTAGATTTTTCCCATATTACCAAAAGTATAAAAAAAATACAAATCACTGCAATTTAAATGAGAGAGAAAATAAGCTATACAAATAATCAATAATTAGGAATCATAAAATTACAAAATAAAAAAGAAAAATCTTTTGGTGGTGTTTCCTTAAAAGGCTACGTAGCTTCTTAAGGTATTTGTAAATTTCGCGCCATAAGTAAAAAAAAGTATTTGGGGAATGTCAAGTGATTAATGACTCTTAAATTCCATATCATAACAAACATAGGGTAGAAAACATTGCGGGAAAAGAAGAAAATGCTGGTTACCAGCATTTTCTCCTTTTCCAACAATGTTTACAAGTCAGGATAATGTGGTAATGGTTAACCATAGTTCCTGCATAGTCAGTATGCAGACTGATCAAAATGTGCAGTCTCAACAAATTTCCGTCCGACGGGATTAACCCATTACCACACGAGAAAAATTTGGACTGGTCCAAATTGAAAGCATGTGCAGACGAGAAAATAAAGGTGACTGAAAAATTGAAATTTGTTCTGGGAAGGGTAGAAAACACTGGGAAAAGGAGAAAATGCTGGTTACCAGCATTTTCTCCTTTTCCCACAGTGTTTTCAAAAGGCTTCTTTCTCGGGGGCGTCAAAAGTAGGGATTGTGTGGCTATGGGTTAAGGTATTTTGCATAATGTCTTCTGCGGACGGTATGTTTAAAGATTTGTATGTGTATTTCCGGTATGAAAATGAACGAGTTGCTCATGACAAAAAAAAAAGACGTCTTTCCCGTCGGTGTCGACTTTGGTAGTAGTAAATCTCTAATTTCTCTTGTTGTCGGATGGTTTTCGATACCGGGATTTTCTGAATAAAAATTAACAGGCTTTGGGAGTATAAGGATTTTTTTTTGTATTTTTGTAAAATTTTTGTCCCAAAATCTGAAGGGCCACCTTTAAACATCAACAAACGAACGAACCAACGAACGAACGAGCAAACAAACAAAAGATGCATAGAAGAACCGTGTATTATTTTTTTCGTTATCCAAAATTGGTGCAATAGAGAGTATATGAATATAAAATTTGGAAACGTACTATTAGAAATTTAAACCTTTGAGACAATTTCTTAACTCTTGATCACCAAAATCTGAAAGATTTAGATAGGAAAAGTACTGAAAACATTGTGGGAAAATGAGAAAATGCTGGTAACCAGCATTTCCTCATTTTCCCACAATGTTTTCTTCTTTTTCATCAACAGTGTAGTCCTACATCATTAGAAATACATGTACATCTATAGTTTGTTGTCTGTAGTTGCTTTTAATTTAGACCTGTTTATGCTTTGGACGTCTCGTAAAGCGTTATTTTTTTTTCACCGACCTGGCTTAGATAGAATTGGCACATGCGATCGGTTTCCTTTTTGAAGTATAATGTATCAATGCACATACACGTAATTTCATATGATAAAACGACTTAACGCACTGCAAACATTGAATGGAGTTCGAATTAATTCTTTACCACACGAGAAAGTTTTAGACTGGTCCAAATTGAAAGCATTTGCAGACAACAAAATAAAGGTGACTAGAAAATAGACATTTGTTCTGGGAAGGGTAGAAAACACTGCGGGAAAAGGAGAAAATGCTGTTTACCAGCATTTTCTCCTTTTCCTACAGTGTTTTCAAAAGGCTTCTTTCTTAGGGGCGTCAAAAGTAGGGATTATGTGGTAATGGGTTAAGCCAGTTGTATTATATTACCGATAATTACCTGACATGCAGGTAACACCTTTACCAAACGACAAAATTTTAGGAATGTTCAAATCGAGAATATCTGCAGACGACAGATAAAAGTAAAAGTGACTGAAAATTTGAAATTTATTTTGTGAAGGGTAGAAAAAAATTGTGGGAAAAGGAGAAAATGCTGCTTACCAGCATTTTCTCCTGATCCCACAATGTTTTCTAAAGGGTTCTTTCTCAGGGTCCTCAAAAAAAGGAACTTTGTGGTAATGGGTTAATTTTTCATTTGAAAATTGTGTAGAATTAGGAAAGACGGCAGACTGATCTTATATCTACACAAGTATGATCCCATTCAATAGGAAATTAGAGCCTTAACAGAAAAGATGAGCAATTTAAATAAACTGTGTTTTACCAACAAAGAAATGAGCACCAGATCAGACACATGCTGGTCTAACTTTATCAGTAGAGACCAGCTTGTAATTCCAAGCCACAGGCTGCTTTCCCACATAAAAATTGTAGAAATGATATAAATCATTAGGGGAAAATGACGACAGTAATATCCAAAGTTAACTCTTTACCAAAAAAAAACAACTTTTTAAGACTTGTCCAAATTGAAAGTATTTGCAGAGGGCAAATACAATATTATTATGACTCAAATGAGGTAATTTGTCTGTGATGTGGCAAAAACATTTTGGGAAACAGGAAAAAAATTGATTACTAGCAGCGATTTACCTCTGTTTCATCCATGCTTGATGTTTTCAAAAGTCCCCCTCTTTATATTTGTAAAATCTTGATTTTTTTTTTTGGGGGGGGGGGGGGGGTAAATCCGAAGCTTGTCTTTCGCAAGCTCACAGGAATTCACAATCTTACCGGAACTTCTGATTTAACTCTTTATCAAAAACAACAACAACAAAAAAACTAAATGCATTTGCAGATGACAATTGACTCTTTACCAAACAATCCCTGGTTTTTACGACCCTCAGATTGAGCAATTTGAAAACATTGTGGAAATAGGAGAAAATGCTGGTAACCAGCATTTTCTCCTTTTTCCACAATGTTTTCTAACTTGCTGTAAACAAAAATCAAATCTTGAATTACGTTTGATTTGTCGTATGCCAGTGCTTTGAATTTGGAACAGTCTTAAATGTTGACGTTTGGTAAAGAATTAAACACGATTCGAATGGCTGAATTTGTCTGTGATTGGGTAGAAAATATTTTGCAATATTTTGTGGTAAAGGGTAAACAACTAAAAGAAAGTCCCATTTTTCCATTAAACTATTTCCGATGCCAATGTTTTACAAGGTCGTAAAAAGTTGGTGATTTTTTGTAACTTTTGCGGATCACTGGCATTCAGAGTTCGACCGGACTTTTCGGCTTAATCCCGGCTTATCCCAAATCTAAACTTAGACCTGACTGTGAATGGAATTCCCATTGTGGGTGCAGTTTTGACCTTTTACAATTACTCGTTTATCTTTTCTTTTTGTTTTTTTAATCACATTGCAATTTTATCGTCTTCCATCGTACCAATTGAAAAAAATAACACTGTTGTAAAGATAGAAACTGCTTTCTTCTTTTTATGTCAAATTTTTGTCGTCTTGAATCGTCTTGATCACTTTTCAAAACTTCTGGTTTTGTCACAATGTTTCCGTATACCCAATGAGCCATGCTTTATAAAAACGGGTTTTTATAACCAATCTTCAAAAGGTCTTCACTCATCCTACGTGGATCTGAACTCTTTACCAAACTACAGACTATCAAATTGAAAGCACTTGCAGACGACAAAATAACTGTAATGCAAAAATTGAAATTTGTTTCCAGCAGGGTAGAAACTATTGTGGGAAAAGGAGGAAATGCTGGTTACCAACATTTCCAAAAGGCTTCTATATCAGGGCCGTGAAAACCAGGGATTGTTTGGGAAAGGGTTAAATCTTGCATCTGAAATCTTGTCATCGTACACATCACATCGAGTCGCAGCAAGGTGAGAAATACCTTGAAAGCCAGGCCAGGGGTTCCAGGAAATTTGAAGTGAAAACAGTTTACGGGCATCTGACCCTTGACACCAGCTATGACCTTGACCTTGGAGTCTGAAACCTCCGCTGTGCACATGTTCTGTTTTTTGAACTGCAGGCAATGGATTTGAAGGAATATGAACCGTACTGAAAAAAGAAATAAGTATCAGATTCGGTCGATGAGAATGTGAGCTTTGACTTTTATACTTCAAGTCTGACGGTGACCTATATAGACTTTTGTGCGTTGGGGCTGAAACCGCCTCTCGGCACGATGTCTCGGGAAGATGTACAGATGTGTTAAATGCGTTTAAAATCAGGATAAGGATTTCAGGAAAATGGAGAGGACATGGTTAATGTGCATGCGACCTTCGACCCCCCTCCTCCCGTTGTGACACTGAATTTGCCCCCCCTCCCTTCGTTGTGACACTGACTTTGGAGTCTGGTGTCAGAAAGCTCTGCGTTCCTTGTCGTTTTATCAAGGTGAACAACGGTGTGTAATATCTTCATGTCCGAATGTGATTTCGAAAGACAACAAGCGGACATAAAAGTGATACGAACGGACGGACAGCCAGACGGACGGACGGACAAAGGCATTAAAAGAGAGTTAACTCTATCAAACGAAAAAAAAAAAAAATTGGACTACTCCAAATTGAAAGAATATGCAAACGACAATATGAATGCAGGTGAAAAATTGGACTTTGTTTTGGTAGGGTAGAAAACATTGTGGAAAAAGGAGAAAATGTTGGTTACCAGCATTTCGTCTTTTTTCCTATATGTATTTAAAACGCGTTTTTTTCAGGGTCGTAAAATCTCGTGATTGTGTGGTAAAGTGTTAAAACAGGTTGAGTGCAGAGCCAACACAAATATTGGGAAACTCCGTAATAGTTAGACTGGTTACCTCCCCTGATACACTACGTGTAATACACGGTATACAACGGTGGCCAGTTCACGTAATAGTCTCCACCCTACCTTTTTTACAAGTATGATACTTATTTATGCTCATTACAAATGCTGGATTGTACACTTCACCTTTTGATGTGGCAAAAGGACTCTCCTTGAAAATAACTGGCAGTCTGGCAAAATGGGTTTAACTCCTTACCAAACTTCTTACCAATCGAAAAAAATTTTAGGCAGGTCCAAATTGAAAGCACTTGTAGACGACAAATTAAATGTGAATTAAAAATTTTAGGCAGGTCCAAATTGAAAGCACTTGTAGACGACAAAATAAATGTGAATTAAAATTCGTTTTCAGCAGGGTAGAAAATATTGTAGGAAAAGGAGAAAATGCTGGTTATCAGCATTTTCTCCTTTTTCCACAATGTTTTCAAAAGGCTGCTGTCTCAGGAGTTGTAAAAACCAGGGATTCTTTGGTTAAGAAATAATCTTCTTTCTATCTTGGTATATCGTTCAATAAACCACAGTTGTGAGTTATGAGGCACAATAAATAATCCACGAGGGCATCTCCCTAATGCGACAAATTACAATTGCTAAGATAAGTAAGTAGTCTGCAGACTTTTTTTCAGTACCACTGTGGGAAGATTCTGGTATCAGTTACGGACTCCCAATATCTATACATTTTGTGTATAATTAAAACTCCTTTCCTGCCAGCCAGACTGAAGTTTATATCAAAGTGGTGAAAGTAGGAATTTTGGTAGGATGATATTTGCTGAAGATAAAATACCTGTCAAACAGTTTTTCACAATACTGAATTGGTGTCCAATAATGTTTCTTTTTTTCAGGATGTCTTGTGCATTTTTTAACCATCTGTTTCCATTCATTTCTTAGTAGAGTTTCACTATCCTTCTATTTTTTGAGATTCTTTTCAAACGGTGTTTCCAGGCTATTTGATGGTTCGTATTTATTTAGTGTAGCTGTCTACAATTTTTTCTGGACTACTATATGATTTGAATGTTAAAGGGATTTATGTGACTCCTGTCAGTGTATATCACACCTTCGGTCGACCTGCAATCGATACCAACATTATATCCACAATCATAGAAATGAAAATATAGCAAAAAACCACCCCCGTAATAGATTATAACAAGAAAGTCATTACACAGTTACTGATCCATAAATTGATAGAATCCATTTTGTCCAACAGCAGACTGAATAATGGCGTAGAACAGGCCTTGGAAGTGCAGAAAATTACTAATACATGTAGTACTGTTTGGATATGTTTTTGTAGATGAATTAAACTCCCTTTTCAGAGCATGATGTTGAAATATCTTGCTTTTATGTTGTAAGCTGAAAACTCAAGACACCATGCCATTTTATGTTGTAAGCTGAAAACTCAAAACTCAAGACACCATGCCATTTCATGTTGTAAGCTGGTAACTCAAAACACCATGCCATTTTATGTTGTAAGCTGAAAACTCTTAACTCAAGACACAGTGCCATTTTATGTTGTAAGCTGAAAACTCGAAACTCAGAGCACGATTCAAATTTTGAAATATCTTCCTTTTGTGTTGTAAGCTGAAAATACTGCACAAATATCACTAAGTATACATTCCCCAGGTTGAACCCTGGGTATATCATCTGACTCCCCATCAGGGTTAGGGGATAATTTAGGACGTAAACGCAAAGCAACAGATTGTGAAAAAGCAAAATACCAGTACTGTCTTGCAGTTTCTTATTGTCTTTATTGCTGAACAGTTTATATCTTCTTCACGTAAACCCCTCATAGATGCAAAAGGTTAAAATACATTCACTCTTTACTAAGTATTGCAGGCAACAGATTTCAAGCACTTTTTTTCCAACATTTTTTTTTTACATTAGTCTGGATTTAGAAATCCTGTCCATGGTAGCTTTACACAAGGTAGAGACAATAAATGTTTTCAAGTAGGTTTTGAATCTCTCTTCATACACCCTCCTTGTTGTCAAACAGTCTTGCAGACTTGGAGACTCATCCATTTCATTTTCATACAAGCTTGTATTTATAAATGCTGTGGTCAGTTTACACAGGTTAGAGGCTGTGAACTCCTTATCTCCTTACCAAACAACAAAACTTTTGACCTGGCCAAATTCAAAACATTCGCAGACTATAATTTGTTTGATTGACTTCTGTTCTTGACAGGGTATAAATCATTTTGGGGAAAGGAAAAATGCGAGTAAACTTTTCCTTTTCCCACAAGGTTGATTATAAGTTAACCCTTTCCCAAACAAGCCCTGGTTTTTACGTGTCTGCAGTACAAGTCTTTTGAAAACACTGTAGGAAAAGGAGAAATTGCTCGTAACGAGCAATTTCTCCTTTTCCCACAATGTTTTGTACCTATCATAGACAGAAATCATCTTTTCAGCAAGAGTTGAATTGTTGTCTGCAAATGCTTTTAATTTGGTCTAGTCCAAAAATTTGTCATTTGGGAAAGGCTAACATTGTTTACTAGTAAGGAGCTGCATACACTCTTCCTTTTTATTTATATTCTGCCTTTGTTATCCAGTACTCTTACCAAACTCGATACACCACTAACAGTATTTTAATGATAGTTTACATTATTCTGGATTTATGAGTACTGGGGTTGGTTGAAGCAGTGATCTGTTTCACTTTTTACAAAACGACAAAATTTTAGACTGGTCCAAATTGAAAGCTTTGGCAGACAACAAAAAAAGATGTGCAAAATTTTTAAACTCTTTTTTAAGAAGGGAGAAAACCTTGTGTGAAAAGGAGAAAATGATGGTTACAAGCATTTTCTCCTTTTCCTACAATGTTTTCAAAATGCTTCTTTCTCAGAGTAGCTAAAAGTCGGGATTGTGTGGTAAAGAGTCTCCACCTCTCTCATCATATTCTGCCTTTGTTATCCACTATTCTAACAAAACTCATGAGAACACTTTATTTCATTTGACAAAATTTATAGTTTACATCAGTTGGGATTTACGAGTACTGGGGTTGGTTGATACAGATTAGAAGCAGTGAACTGTTTCAAGTACTCTCCACCTTTCTCCTCATATTCTGCCTTTGTTATCCAGTAATCTTGTACAATTGGAGAACTCGCCCATTTTCTGGCACCATACCAGGCATCTAGTGTGGGATTACCTGTCAATACATGAATATGTAAATACATCTATAAAGATATACATGTACAAGGTTTAACTCCATACCAATTACCAATCTTCAATCAATGTAACCCTGAAATCTATAACCTTCAAATTAAGACTTGAAAAGGTGTAGGAAACGACGGAACAGCTGGTACCCAGTATTTTATTATTACATTCAATTTATTCTCTGGAAATGTTCAAAATTTTGACATATACATGACCTGAATCAGGTTAAAGCAGACCCAATCAGCTAACCTAGCTTTTACGACCCAGAGATAACATAGTGAGAAAATGAAAACCACAATGTTTTTATTGCCTAATGGAAACAAAATTCAATTTTAGAGTTACAGGTATTTTGTCGCCTACAAGTGGTTTTAGTTTGGAACTGTCTCAAATTTTGTTGTTTGGTAAGGAGTTTGGCATAGGTAAATTGCTAGTATAGTATGTTTGATTTTTATATGCCATATCCTTTTGGTCAGTTAATACTTTGGTTTACCTGTGGTCTGCTTAATTTACTTTTTCCCTCTAACTAATCAAAATTTTTTTTTGAAAATTTTCATTTCTACTTCTATTTTTTAGCAGGGTGGGTATTTACCTACCATTCTTCATCTTATTCGTCAAGATTTTGTGACTGTGAAAGTAACAGAACTTCTGATTGGCTACACCATTTTGTTACTGTGAAAGTAACAAAACTTCTGATAGGCTTAACCATTTGGTATAGCCAATCAGAAGTTCTGTTACTTTCATAGTCATAAAATCTTGAAGATTAAGACTAAGACGTTTTTTATGAATGGTTGGTGAATACGAACTCAATGCCCTTTTCAACATTTTTTCAGTTATATCACTGCAGTCATTGCATCTATTCATGCTTTCCTAGGGTTCCTTTTAACCAGTGCTTTGTTTTATATTCTTCCTAAAGCCACTTGATGCTTTCCCACATAACAATTATCCCAACAATTATCAGGGCTAAGGGAGAAATGAATCATGTTACAATGACAATCATCAATAATAATAATAATAATAATAATAATGTACATTTATATAGCGCTATATCCCGGACAAACCAGGCTCACAGCGCTGTACAATCTCATACAAATACTCACACACAAACTTACATAAAATTCACTCTAACTACATCAATTAGGTTCACTTATCATGTTTTGGAGAGACAATTTAACTGTAATGATTAAAAAATAGGTGTGACTTTAGTGCTTTTTTAAAGGCTTCAGATGACTGTATATGCCTTATGCTATATGGAAGTGAATTCCACCGCTCTGGTGCACAGAATGCAAAACTTCGCTCAATCCTCGGGAAAGACATTCAAAGAGCTGAACGTATTTTATCTCCTCTCATTAACTCTTTCCCAAAAAATCCTGACTTTTAACGACCCTGGGAAAGAAGCCTTTTGAAAACATTGTGGGAAAAGGAGAAAATGCTGGTAACCAGCATTTTCTCCTTTTCCCACAATGTTTTCTACTCTATCAATGAAAATTTGCACCATTTGAGCCACAATGAAATAGTCATCTGCAAATGCTCAAAATTTAGACAAGGCTAAAATTCTGTCGTCTGGTACAGGGTTAAGTCCTGAACATTACAGACAGAGCTACTAGGTTAACCTTTTACCACATAATCCCAACTTTTAACAACCCTGAGAGAGAAAACTTTTCAAAAAGCAAGTGGGAAAAGAAGCAAATGCAGGTAACCAAACTGTTCCCCTTTTCCACACTTGATTTTCTACGGTTTCATAGACGATTACCACTATTTCAACTTTACCCATTAACACACAATCCCTACATTTGACGACCCTGAAAAAGAAGCCTCTGGAAAACATTGTGGGAAAAGGAGAAAATGCTGGTAACCAGCATTTTCTCCTTTTCCCACAATGTTTTCTACCCTTTACAAAACAAATTTCAAATTGTCAGTCACTTTTATTTTGTCATCTGCAAATGCTTTAAATTTGGACCAGTCTAAAATTTTGTCGTTTCGTAATCGGTTAATTAAAATTGTCATCTGTAAATGCTTTTAGTTTGGACCAGTCTTAAATTCGTCATTTGGTAAACAGTAAAACTTTACTGAAACACTTCACCTGCAATATGAACATTGAATGTAGATTGAAATGGTCTCATCTGTAACAGTTCTCTCTCTAATCTCTCTTTAAACCAGGGAAAGTTTCCAGCACTGCCACTCAAGAACACATACTACAATGAGACAAGAAAATGATTATGCCATTACTCTTAACCCTTTACTCCATAGATACTCATTTCTACACATTGCTTGTAGGAGCCTTTGGAAAAACATTGTGCCAAAAGGTGAAATTGCTCGTGACGAGCAATTTCACCTTTTGTCACATTGTTTTCTATACTATGAAAAGGTGTTATTTACCTTATGATCTGGTACATCTTTTGGTATAGGTTAATGATAATCTTTTATGACCCTAAAGCCATTGACATCGATTGATTGTACGGTGCTTAATGCTGTTTTCAACATTATTTCAATTATATCGCAGCCGCCAGTGCACCTACCCATGCTTTGCTGGAGTCTCTTTTATCAGTATTCCGCACGATTTTCTTTCAAAGCCACTGGCTGCTTTCCCACATAACCAATGTTGGAACAATGGTCAGCGGTGGGAGAGGAACGAATACTGCCACAAAGCCTATCATCAATCCTTGGAAAGAAATTGGCCAATCCGGGGATCAGAACCACGACCCCCTGTTCTCAAGTCCTGTATTTTACCGACTAAGCTACCAGGGCTCTGCTACAGTCAAAGAGAAAAAAACACTGTATTTTTATAGGCTGTAGAATGGTTCAGAATTTAATCAGATATGTAAACATAGATTCATCTTTGCCATGCACTATGCCAATCAGTCACCACATAATTATGAATTGATAAAAATCCATTCTGTCCAACAACCAACTGAAATCTCAGGTAGAATGGTCCTTTAACATACATAGTTTGACCACTTACAGAAAGTATCAACGAACATTCAAGCAGGCTAATCCTTTATCTACATAGCACGGCTCAATTATTTCAACCCTTAACGAAATGACAAAATTTTGTACTGGTCCAAATTTAAAGCATTTGCAGACAAAAAATAAATGGGTAGAAAACATTGTAGGAAAAGAAGAAAATGCATTTTCAACAGGCTTCTTTCACAGGGTCGTGAAAAGTCGGGATTGTGCGGTGAAGGGTAAAATATTTTGCAAGACTGACAATATGTTTGCAGCACTAACCTGGGCTAGTCTGTCTTGATCTTGAGCAGAGAATTTACCAAACACAAAATTGAGAGTTTCTGCAATGCCTGCTTGTTCTAGACCAATCATAGATGGCTGAAATAACAGTTCTGGTACCCTGAAAACAGAAACATTACTAGTTGTATGATCAGGAGATGGGACTAAGAAACTTGTGTACGGCTGTGGTGAATCATGTCGGCCTGTGCCAAAGGCAAATTTTACCCTCATAATGCCTTTACCAACTACAGTTACCTCTAGGGCCAGAAATCAGACTACATAAAATGTGCAGTCTGATCTTTGATTTACACAATCTACTTCCATGAGACTTTCTGAACGATGGCAACCTTGACATTGCTCTTAGAAGGGTTTTGTTTCTAGACTGAAAATATGCCTTGAATCTGTATGCCCTGTATGGATTAATTTTTCCTCTGCAAATGCTTGCAATATAGTTAAATCTCTAATTCTGTCACCAGTTAACTCTTTACCAAACAATATAGTTATAGACTGGTTAAAATTGAAGGCACTCAAAGACAAGAAAATAAACAGAACTAAAAAATTGAATTATGTTTCCAGCAGGGTCAAAAATATTTTGGGAAAACAAGAAAATGCTGATTACCAGCATTTTCTCCTTTTCCCAAAATATTTTCAAAAAGCCTCTGCCTCAGGGTCGTAAAAACCAAAGATTGTATGGTAAAGGGTTAAACAAATAACTGTAAAATGCTTCTCAGTCTGTGATCTAGTGTTAGTGTGCTAAAATGCACACGGGAGAGATACATGTATGTCAAAGAAATGAAATTCCCTTTCTCAACCAGACCAGAAACAGTGTGGGAGAAAGAGGAATTGCTTGAGATGAGAAACTGCTCCTGCTCCAAAAAAGGGAAAGAGGTATAAATATCCTTTTACTGCAGAATTGTCACAAGATATTTCTACAAAGCAAAACATTACACAGCCTTGCTGAATATGATTAACTCATTCTAACCTTTCTTTCTACTGGCCATACATACCTTATTCTCTCCACAGCAACATGTAGCCTATAGTACTCTGTGATGTCAAACTCGCCTGCAGCCTCGTCCAGCTCTCTACAAAGTCAATTTAACACGCATTTAGACAAGTATATATGACCTGAAGTCTGATTAATGCCTTTTTACTAACATCATAAGGTTGACTCTCCCTATCTTCCTCTGCCTCTTTCTTTCTCTATCTGTTTCTCCCTTTCTGTCTCTGTCTGTCTCGCTGTCTTAAAATTCCTCTTCTGATAATCCAGAATTACAAAAAAATCAAGAATGCTTTGTTAAAACTGTACCAGCCTTCAGGTATTTACCCTCAAACAGCTATTTTGTCATGCTCTGACAAAAGGTGTTTAATGCATAACTTTGATGCATGATACAAAACAAGGTATGGATCTGCAAAATCCATTTAACTCCTTACCAAGTGACAAAGTTTTAGACTTGTCCAAATTGGGAGCATTTACCCACAAAAAATTAAACATGACTCAAAAACTAAAATTTGTTTTGGGAAGGATAGAAAACATTGTAGGAACATGGTTTCCAGCATTTTCTCCTTTTTTCTACAATATTTTCAAAAATCTTCTTTCTCAGAGTCGTTAAGAGTCAGGATTGTGTGGTAAAAGGTAATGAAACAAAAGATGAAACTACAGAAAATTAGCCAAAAATAAAAAGCAAAAGATTTCAACCAAGGTTAGCTTGCACACAAGAAAAGTAGATGGTGTTTAACTCATTATCAAACAACAAAATTTTAGGTCTGTCCAAATCGAAAGCATTTGCAGACTACAAAATAAAAGTGACCCAAAATTTGAAATTTGTTTTATGAGTGGCAGAAAACATTGTGGGAAAAGGAGAAAATGCTGGTTACCAGCATTTTCTCCTTTTCCCACAATGTTTTCTAAAGGCTTCTTTCTCAGGGGCGTCAAAAGTAGGGATTGTGTGGTAATGGGTTAAGTGGCTTAGTCTGTCTTTGAAAAGGTAGAAAACATTGCTGGACAAAGAGAAAATGTGGGTTACCAGTCTCATCTCCTCTGCCAATAGTGTTTTCGGAAGCTTTTATTCTTATGGTCTTTAAAGAAAACCATTTGTTTGGTTACAGGTTAAAATACCCACTTCAACAAACTGAATGAGGCTAAATAATGGAAATAGTCTTTAGAAGATTAGTAAACATTATCTAAATATTAGATGATGTGGGTAATGTAAGGGGCTTCTGTCGACCACGATACGTCTGCAAGGCAAGTGCATTTGATACTTTACCAAAATACATGTACCTTCTTTTTTTATAATCCTGTTGACTAGGTTGTGGGAAATTGTGGGAAGAGGAGGGTTGCCAGCATTTGTTGTTTTTTTCCTAAAATGTTTTATACCCTTTTAAAGAAGATTTCCATAGTTTGTTGTCCGCAAATGCTTTCAATAAAGACAAATTTCAAGTCTTGGTAATTTTTGAAGAGTTACGGGTTCCCTAGCCTACTTCCATTACTTTAAATGATAATACTAATAACTCAATTAAATAAAGTTCTCACTTCTGAAATTCTGGATCATGTTCTTTCAACATTGTTTCCAGCTCTTCTAGCTTCATCTCCTCCGCTTCTGAGTCACTGTCACTGTTATTTGGGTTCTGTAATAAAATAAATCAGCAATGTGGAAAGAGACAGACAGACAGACAGGTTATCAGCATTTTCTTTTTTTCCAACAGAGTTTTCAAAAGCCCTTTCTTTTAGGGTCGATAAAACTGGGTAATGGGTTAAGTTGATTGGAAGTGAGGGATTGAAGGATGAAAGAAGGGAGGCAGTAGCAAGATTGAGAGAGGGAAGGAGAGACAAATAAAAATGATCATCTTCACTTATTTCTTTGTATACATGCAAAGAAGAGGGCTGGCTGAGGGGAAATGGAAAGAGGGAAAGAAAGAGAAAGATGCAAAGGAGAAATAATTTTTGAGAGCCAAAGAGAAAGAGGAAAAAACTGATCCAACTGACTTACTATTTCTTTATAAACATCCCAATCCTTGTCATCAATTCCAAAGCTGTCCTCCTTCTTAGTATCTGCATTCAGAAAATAAAACAGATTTCCTTAGAAAAATCTGATAGAACACTACCAGTAGTAGACTTTTATTCAAGTTCGAAATATTGTAGCACAAGAAGAATGAGCTAATCAGAAGCAACTTTTAGACCCGCTCAAATCATAAGCAGCTGCATAAAAGGAAAAATTGCATTTGAATCAAATAATAAGATTTGTCTTTGAAAGGACAGAAAAACTAACAATTGTCAGTATTTGGTTACTAGCATTTTTCCTTTCTCTGTAATCATGGTTTCGATAGCATTCTTCTTCAAACCACTAAAGATTCACTGATAATGGGTCAGGTCCTAACCTAAATACCAAAATTTTCATTTGTCAATATGGAAGGTATCTAAAAGGACTATTAACATGTTTTCCAAACGATAATTTTTGTCCTTGAATAGATGGAAAACATTGTGCATTTTCTCCACTTTGCATAATGTTTTCAAAAACCTTCTTCCTAGGGGTCACTACAATTCGGCATCTTGAAGTAAAAGATTAAGTCAATATTTCACAGTCAAATGAATAGATAAACCCTTTTGCCAGAAGCTAAATATTACAATTGTTCCTGAATAAAACAGTCTATGCATTCTACAAGGCAAATCCACCAATCATATTAATAGCCTTAACCATTTTCTCATTTCCCATAATGTTTTCAAAATGTTCTATCTTCACCCAGTAAAACAAAGGATAGTTTGGTAAAATATTAAAACATTCACTTTTTGCTAACTGTGAAATGATCCTCATCCTCTGTTGGGCAGCAAATGTCCTCCTCTTGGCCATATCTGACTTTTTCTGCTTTCTACTGTTTCTCATCTCTAGTAGTTTCTGTTGATCAAGCACATACATCAATGTTACCAGCATGAATACAAACATCAATGGTAATTTCCTGTTGAACTCTTACACAACAAAAATGTTGACTTGTCCGAACTGAAGGTATTTGTAGACAACAAATTAATTATAGCCAAAAAGGTGAAACTTCCTGTGGAAGGGTAGAAAACATTGTGGGGGGGGGGGGGAAGAATATGCTGGTCACTAGCATTTTTACCTTCTCCCACAATGTTTTAAAAAAATTGCCTTTGTCAGAGTCATCAAAGGGTTAAACAAAAGATTTCAACATTTTATTTCTATACCACTGTGCCTAGTTTATCTTTCTATGCATACTCAGGTTTCTTTCACCGTAATGCAAACAAAACTTTTTCCAAGTCACTGGCTGCTTCCTTTAAACCTTTACCACACAAACCTGAATTCTAATGACCTTAAAGGTTATCGAGACATAGTTGGGAAAGGAAGAAAATGCTAGAAATCAGCATTTTCTCATTTTCCCATAATGTTTTCTACCTTTTCTCAGACAATCCATTTGAAGAACATTCAATTTTTCTTCTGTAAGCATTGTCATTTTGGACAAGTATAAAATTTTGTTGTGAGGTAAACAGTTAAACAATAACACAATCAGTAATTCTATAGATCTAAAGGAGTACGACAAATGCATGATCAGTAAAATATTCATCAATAAACCAGCTAATGTCAATTAATCCATTACCAAACAACAAGAGTTCCAGCCCTGCCAAATCAAAAGCAAATACAGATGACAAATCAAACAAGGCTTATACAGGGACATTGTCATTGAATTAATAAAAAAGATGGGAAGTGGAGAAAATGCATTTTCCCCCAAAGATTTCTTCCTCAGGGTTGTTTTAAGTCAGTAAGATGTAATTAAGAGTTTAAATTAACTTAAAAATGAAGTATCTCATGGGCAGGTCCATGTTTTCTTTTACTGTACAAGGCAGTGAATATCAGATGACCATCCTCTTTCTCTTTCCCCCCCCCCCCCCCTTTACTCTTATTGATTTCAATTGAAGACAGATATTCAAACAAACAATTAGCATTGTTATGATGACCAATACAGAATTTGCAATTTCAAATATTCCTTTTGTGTGTGTCAGTCGAAGTTGAACGGTTGCATCGTGGAACAAAACCCACAACCAACTTTCATTTCGATGTTCAAGGAACCAACCCGATCTTTCTTATTATACTTTCTATCTACCTCTAATTATGTAAGCTCTGTTCCATTTTCTCCTGGTGTTTTCTGTTTCAAATTTGATGGTGACCCAGGTTTGAATATGCATTTTTTCGTAAACTTTTGGCGAAAGCGCAGACGATATATTCCTAGATTTTAACCGGCTTTACCCCATAAACTATTACTGATGGCAGGCAAACCTGGAACCAGGAAAAACTGTTGATATTACAATGACTTAATAAGTCTATGTGATCACGTTCTCGGATGACTGGTGTACCGAAAAATATCGAAGTAGTTCACTTTCACACGAAGATGGTCCTAAACAAACAGACCCAAATTTTTATTAGAATGACTATTCTAAATTAAACAATTTTAAGTCATTCTGAATTTATTTCCGGACATCAGACTTTTAACCATGAACACTGAACAGGTCTGACCCCCACTTTGACAGG
This sequence comes from Tridacna crocea, assembly GCA_943736015.1. Classification (NCBI taxonomy): domain Eukaryota; kingdom Metazoa; phylum Mollusca; class Bivalvia; order Cardiida; family Cardiidae; genus Tridacna; species Tridacna crocea. Next base: position 32,897,214 of record OX031057.1, on the reverse strand, counting down.
TCCGTCAGACCCTCGCCTTGTCTTTTTCTCCGGTTCCAATCTCCATTTCAGTAGGTCCTGGACCTCGGACCAGTGCCATTTTTCAGCCCTGCTCCAAGTGATTGTTTCATCAGCATTTATCATTAAAGGATTCCAACAGCAAGCTCATATGGATTGAAGGGAAACCTATGGTTCTTCTCTCATAATCCATGGAGGGAATCCATTATCAAATGTTGTAGTACACTTACCTGTCTTTTATTTCGGACCTCAGTTAACCATCCTTGAAAGTCTATCAAACGTTTCTTCTCCAATAACCTTTCAGCCTCAAGTTCCTGCATGTAGAAAACAATCAACCCATACCACGTGAAAAGGGGATTTCCTGCATCTCTGTTATGTTTTATTTATTAAACAAATCATTATATAACTGAAGATTAAAAAAAATCCATTTTGTTTACCCCTTTACCACACAATGACGACTTGAAATGAAGCCTTTAGTAAACATTGTAGGTAAAGGAGAAAAATGATTCCCAATCAAAGAAAAATTGCATCATTTGAGCCTCTATGAAAATGTTGTCTGCAAATACTTTCAATTTGGATAGGTGTGGAACTTTGCCATCTGGTAAAGGGTTAACACTTATGATAAATACTGGTCCTTTCTAAAATCTAAGATTTAATTCTTCAGTAAAGGGTTAAGACAAGGTAGTCTGAGGACAACTTTTTGAAGTACACTGCGCCTTAAAATGAATATAAGACAACAATTAATAGACAAAATTGTCCCATAGAATGCTTAACATAACTGAAGAGGCAAGTAGAAAGTAGAGATCATGATCAGACTGCAGAGAAATTGACAGAACGTAAAATGTCTGTAATCACGATATAAATTTTACAAAAACTGTTTTGGCACTGCTATACCTTGCTCTTGTCCAGTAATTTTGTGTTACTCTACGTAAGTTTGATATTTATGACCCATCACACAAAAAGGGACCTTCTGGGGAATGCGGAAAGTATCAACTCTGGTCAGACAGCGCAAACTGGTCAGACTACGAAAATTGCGCAGTCTGACCAGGGTGACACTTTTTGCTTTTACGATATTTTCTGTATGAATAGTGGTAATTTTACCTTGTTATACAATCATTTCTGAGCTATCAGCTTAAGTTGACCTTCACTATCATTGATCTGTTTTCATCTAGTTGATGTGCGGAATTCCAAGATCTTTCCTTTTTGCATGACGGGTCACATATATAAAGGGTTGAAAACATCTTTACTCTTCACCATACAAAGTAAATTTAGACTTGACAAATATGAAAGCAATTGCAGTCCACAACTTCAATCTTGCTACAATGATGGAATTATTTTTTGTTGTCCGTAAAATTGAAAAATACATTGTGGGAAAGAGAGAAAATGCTGATAACTAGCATTTTCTCCTTTTCTCCATTGTATCAAAAAACCTCCCTTCTCACATCTTCGTGAGCCAAGGTTACGATCATTACATGGATCTTACCTTGGCCGATCGAGCCCAATTTCCATATTTCCGCGATACGCCCCCATTGGATGCTGGTTATTATCCCCCTTTACATCATATTTCTGGTAGCCAATGAAATATCATTTTACAAAACGCTTACGAATACAATAATTCAACATGAGTCAGTAACCACAAACATACTTCAACATTCCATCATAAGGTGCTGGATTATAGCCTAAAACCTCTGATAATTGGTAACACTGAAACTTTCTGTAAATATAGTTTGTCTATGTTTATTTGGTATTAAATCATTACAGATACTGTGCACATCCATGGAGTTATCTATGTTTACCTCATTATCTCCCGCTAGATGGCATTCTACAAAAACTCATCTACCTAATTTGGGCATCCTGGGTACAGAACCGAACCACTTTCCTACGCAACAACCATTACTTTGAATTTCGAACTAAAATAAACGTTTACTCAACATAACGCTACCTCGTGCAATTCACTCAGCTATGATCAGCAGTTTAGAGAAGTCTTGAGTTAAAGCAGGTCTCATTTCTCCTCAAACCTATTGATAAAAGCTATTTTCTACATTGCTACTTTATAAAACGTAATATTACAGTCTGCCCGCTTTCGGGGCTAGTAATGCGTCATATAAGACAGTCAAATCTTCGAAGAATATGACATGCGCAGACAACGATGTTTACCTTCTATTCTTATTCGAAAGGTTGCGATCTTGTTCTATCTTTATCAAAAATGAAAAGCTACAAGCAATTTGATTGTGCAGTTAGAGCTGGCTGTTACCAATGAAAATGCGTATCGCGGGAATGTAAAAATCAAGCTCGATCTGCCAAAGGTAGAGTAGCGTAGTGGATCGTCAACCTTGGCTTGAGAAGATGCCCTTCTCAGGGTCTTTAAAAGTTTGGTACAAGAGCGGCAAACTGTCGCAAGATACGCCCATCTTACCCCAAGTTGTAAAGCCGGGGCATGCACCAGACTAAATTCAAGTATGAAAAACGACAAAGGGCAGTAACTCAAAAATTAAGCAAGCAAGAGTTATGATTCCTGCGCACTGCACTCCCCCTTGATGAGATCTATCCACTCATGAAATTTTATAACCCTAGCTAGTATAGTTTTGGAGATATTCACCGGACAAAAATCAAGTATGAAAAACGACAAAGGGCAATAACTCAAAAATTAAGCAAGCAAGAGTTATGATTCCTGTGCACTGCACTCCTCCTTGATGAGATCTATCCACCCATGAAATTTCATAACCCTAGCTAGTATAGTTTTGGAGATATGCTCCGGACAAAATTCAAGTATGAAAAATGACAAAGGGCAATAACTCAAAAATTAAGCAAGCAAGAGTTATGGTTCTTATGCATGGCACTCCCCCTTGATGAGATCTATCCACCCATGAAATTTCATAACCCTAGCTAGTATAGTTTTGGAGATATTCACCGGACAAAATTCAAGTATGAAAAACGACAAAGGGCAGTAACTCAAAAATAAAGCAAGCAAGAATTATGATTTCTGTGCACTGCACTCCCCCTTGATAAGATCTATCCACCCATGAAATTTCATAACCCTAGCTAGTATACTTTTGGAGATATGCTCCGGACAAAATTCAAGTATGAAAAACAACAAAGGGCAATAACTCATAAATTAAGCAAGCAAGAGTTATGGTTCTTGTGCACTGCACTCCCCCTTGTTGAGATCTATCCACCCATGAAATTTCATAACCCTAGCTATTATAATTTTGGAGATATTCACCGGACAAAATTCAAGTATGGAAAATGACAAAGGGCAATATCCCAAAAATTAAGCTAGCAAGAGTTATGATTCCTGTGCACTGCACTCCCCCTTGGTGAGATATATCCACCAAAGAAATTTCATAACCCTAGCTTGTACAATTTTAGAGATATGCTCCGGACAAAATTCAAGTATGAAAAACGACAAAGGGCAATAACTCAAAAATTAAGCAAGCAAGAGTTATGGTTCCTGTGCACTGCACTCCCCCTTGGTGAGATCTATCCACCCATGAAATTTCATAACCCTAGCTAGTATAATTTTGGAGATATGCTCCGGACAAAATTCAAGTATGAAAAATGACAAAGGGCAATAACTCATAAATTAAGCAAGCAAGAGTTACAGTTCCTGAGCACTGCACTCCCCCTTGATGAGATCTATCCACCCATGAAATTTCATAACCCTAGGTAGAATAGTTTTGGAGATATGCTCCGGACAAAAAACTGGACGCCACCCGCCCTGACGCCCGCCCGCCACGGGTGATCTCATAATACGTCCCGTCTTTGATGGGCATATAAAAAGGAGAGAATGGAGTTTGTGTGATACAAGTGGCTGTATAACACAAGTGATTGATGGCCATAGGTTGATTGATTGTTCGTACCTTACAACATTTGGACATTCATTATTACCTTCTGCCTTTTTTCTCTTTGTAATGCTTGAGCCTTCACCCTCCCTTCCCTAGCTTTCTTCAGAATGTACTGACGTTTTTTCTTCACTATTTGTTCTGGTGAGAGCTGATCATCTGGAACATCCAGCAAGTCATAAACAACTTGTTTCTTTGGCTGATGGAAAAATAAAAGTCATAATAATTTCATTTGACAACAAACCTCAGAAATAGGATTGATTTAGTGACTTATTGTTAGACCCAACATGACCCAATTTATAACCTATATGAGATATCATCAAGTTACCTCATTACCAAACCACAAAATTTGAGGTTTGTCCAAATCAAAAGCATTTGCAGACAACAAAATAAAAGTGACTGGAAATTTGAAACTTGTTTTGTGAAGGGTAGAAAACATTGTGGGAAAAGGAGAAAATGCTGGTTACCAGCATTTTCTCCTTTTCTCACAATGTTTTCAACAGGGTTCTTTCTCAGGGTCATCAACAGTAGGGATTGTGTGGTAGTGAGTAAAACATTCTGACCAAGTTTCAAGAATATCAGCTTGAAAATATGGCCTATCCAGAGCACATACGGTTTTTCTAAGACTTTGCCCAGTGACCTACTTTTTAAAATTGGAAAGACCCAATATTAAACCTGCATGAGATTTTTTCGAAACAAACATTCTGACCAAATTTCATGAACATCTGACTGAAAATGTGGCCTCTAGAGTGTACAAAGTTGAGACTGCATGACACACAAAGCATGACAAAAGCTTTACTCGGCATGATCACAAAAACTTACTTTTAGCCTTTTGTGCTCAGGTGAGCAAAAAATTGAGATGGCATCTACCAGAATAAATTTGAGCAATATTTCAATATATATTAAGCCATTACCACACAGTCCCGAGTTTTAACAACTCTACAGGAGAAGGCTTCTGAAAACATAGTGGGAAAAGGAGAAAATGCTGAATACCAGCATTTTCTCCTTTTTCCACAATGTTTTCTTCCCAATCAAAAACAAAAATCATCACTTCATTTACATTTAATTTGTTGTCTGCAAACCCTTTCAATTTGTACTAGTCTAAATTTTTGTTATTTGTTAAAGAGTTAACTTAACAGAATGTGGCATGGGAGCCTTTCAGTGGGACCACTGTCATGATTTATGAGTGCCTTTCTTTCACCAGAGTCAACCAGAATACCACTGCAGGAAAGGAAGAATTGCTTTTTCAAGCTTTTACAGTATATTCAAGGCAGCATACCTCTGCTTCCTCTACAGGAGGCTCTATGCCTTGTATAACAGCTCTCAGTCTCTGTATGCTGATTGTAAGCCTGTTAATGACTGCTTGTAGTTCTTCTTCATTCTCATATCCTTTCTCACGTAAAGCATTCTGAAATTACATGTGTGGCAAAAATCAACAGACTGCGTGGCCTGGTTTAATTTATAGCACAGCAAGAAAGTACATTTCATAAAATCTGCTTTATCATCACAAAGCTCATTACAGAGTTTGGGAAAAAGTTTGGGGTTATTCACAGCATTTATAGTTGACCAGACAAATGTTGTTGCATTTATAAGTTTTGGGTTTGGAAGGGTAGAAAACGATTTTGGAAAAGGTTGCTCGCATTTTCTCCCTTTCTCACATTGTTTTAAAAAGCTCTGAGCCTTTCTTTATCAGGGTCGTTTAAATTGTGTGGTATAGGATTAAAGGACATTGGGAGAAGGCGAAAATGCTAGTGGCCAGCATTTCCTCTTTTTCTCTCACAATGTTTTCTACTCTTCCATAGGGAGTTTCATCTTTTGAGTCATATTTAATTTGTTGCCTACAGATGCTTTTCAATTTGGACAAGTCTACATTTTCGTCATGTGGTAAAGAGTTCAACAGGAAATTAACATTGATGTTTGTATTCATGTATATAACATCGATGTTTGTGCTTGAACAAGAGAAACTACTTGAGATGAGAAACAGTAGAAAGCATAAAAAGTCAGACATGGCCAAGAGATTAGGAATCTTTCATTTACATACAAGTCAGTTACAATTTAACTAACTTGCATTTGTATTGGCAGTAGAAAATAATATTGTGACTCATACTGAATGCTACAATTCAGGATCAGCTACAACTCTTTCTGATATGATTTTTTTTTTCATTTTTCACTTGTGAAGATTTTAACCAAATAACAGAGTGCTGTCTACTTTTTTGTTATCTGTTAGCTAGTCATGTGAGCGTAGAAGTTTTCAACTGCCAGCTAGAACTTCAAAAGTAAAAGATATTTTTTTTTATGCAGATGTATTTGTAACAACTTGCTCCAGTCTGACAAACACTTATATATGATATGGTATTAACTAAAACCAAAACATTCTCAGACATTCACTACATTTATTGTACTTACATTAAAATCATCATCATCATCATCATCCAGTAACTCCTGTATCTGCATTAACTGTTTTAACTCTTCCTCCTCTTCTGCAAGCTATACAAAACCAGACCAATTTAGGCTCATTTTCATCAATAGCACTATATAATGATTTTATACAAACTGGAAAGACAAGCCCTTTTGTTGGCTGAGATGACTTGTCTCAGATCAGGGTCTTCATTAACTCACAACTTTTAGTCTAATTCTTATATTTTTTTCTTCAAATTTTAGAACAATTACCTCTCTGATTGGCTATGCCAAATGATTCAGCCAATCAGGAACTGAGTTAATTTCCAGACATTTAGGATAAGACTAAGAGTGCAATTTAGAATAGCTGGTGAACAATATCCAGCACAGATCACATTGAAAGTGACATCTATGTAAATCAGACAGCTTGTCTTGGGGTATACAAATAAAACTGAACTCATAAAGTGTCTGTTCAGAAAGGCCCTCTGGACTTTTTTATCATTATTCTACCTGAAATGTACTTTATATTCTTTACAAAAACTGAGATCACAATACATTTTCCTTATTTCACAAGCATCAACAGCAAGTTTCCTTTTACCAATCAAATCCTTGGGAAACCACATGTTTCAATGATCCTGAAGATTAATTTGAAAACACTACGGGGGAAAAAAGATAAAGCTAATAGCCTGCATTTTTCACTTTTCATGCAATATTTGCTACTCCTAGAGAGACATATTACCATCATTCTACCGCAAGTCTGATCTTGGTCCACACTGGCCACAAAAGCAACTTACATGTTGTGAAAGGCATTTTAGGTGTCAACATGTATTTTGACCATTAATACTTAATATCTAAATAGAAATAGTTTATGCTTACACGTTCTTGTCTTTTCTTCAAGTTAAGTTCCTTCAGTCGTCGTATCTGTTGTTCTCGTCTTTCTTTTTGTTGCTGGGCTGATATCAAACTTCCAGGTGCCTGATAAAGTTGAGTAACATGCCAGATATAGCATAAGAATATGGTAAAATTCTGTTTATACTTCCATATTTTCTTTTAACCCATTTGCACACAATCCCTACTTTTGATGCCCCTGAGAAAGAAGCCTTTAGAAAACATAGTGAGTAAAGGAGAAAATGCTGGTAAACAGCATTTTCTCCTTTTCCCACAATGTTTCTACCCTTCTGAAAAGAAATTTCACATTTTCAGTCACTTTTATTTTGTTGTCTGCAAATGCTTTTGATTTGGACAAACACAAAATTTTTGGCATTTGGTAATGAGTTAATCAAATTTTAAACATAAAGCATATTTTATCAATGTGATAACAAAAGCGGCAAATTGTCGCAAGATACGCCCGTCTTACCCCAAGTTGTAAAGCTGGGGCATGCACCGGACAAAATTCAAGTATGAAAAACAACAAAGGGCAATTACTCAAAAATTAAGCAAGCAAGAGTTGTGATTCCTGTGCACTGCACTCCCCATCGATGAGATCTATTTACCCATGAAATTTCATAACCCTAGCTAGTATAATTTTGGAGATATGCTCCTGACAAAAATCAAGTATGAAAAACGACAAAGGGCAATAACTCAAAAATTAAGTGAGCAAGAGTTATGATTCCTGTGCACTGCACTCCCCCTCTGTGAGATCTATCCACCCATGAAATTTCATAACCCTAGCTAATATAGTTTTGGAGATATTCACCGGACAAAATTCAAGTATGAAAAACAACAAAGGGCAATTACTCAAAAATTAAGCAAGAAAGAGTTATGGTTCTTGTGCACTGCACTCCCCCTTGGTGAGATCTATCTACCCATGAAATTTCATAACCCTAGCTACTATAATTTTGAAGATATGCTGCGGACAAAATTCAAGTATAAAAAACAACAATGGGCAATAACTAAAAAAATTAAGCGAGCAAGAACTATGATTCTTGTGCAATGCACTCTCCCTTGATGGGATCTATCCACCCATAAAATTTCATAACCCTAGCTAGTATAGTTTTGGAGATATGCTGTGGACAAAATTCAAGTATGAAAAACAACAAAGGGCAATAACTCAAAAATTAAGTGAGCAAGAGTTATGATTCCTGTGCACTGCACTCCCCCTCAATGAGATCTATCCACCCATGAAATTTCATTACCCTAGCTTGTATAGTTTTGGAGATACGATCCAGACAAAGAACTGGACGCCGCCCGCCAGGCCGCCCTTCCGCCACGGGTGATTCCCATAATACGTTCCGTCTTCGACAGGCGTATAAAAAGGAGAACTTGCTTCATACAAGCAATTTCTTATGACAAGCAATTATTTCTCTACATACATCATTTTCAAAAGCATCAGCTGCACAATAAAAGTAGTCACATGTAAGAAGATACAAATATAGGTTTAAAAGCCCATTAAATACATTCAGTGTAGAAAGTTGTGAATAAATAAGCCAAGCTCTGGCTCAAGCAAAAGAAGCTTTAACCCTTTACCCCACAATGATGACTTTTAACAACCCTGGGTAAGAAGCCTCTCAAAAACATCATGGGAAAAGAAGAAAATGCTGGTAACCAGCATTTTCTCCTTTTCCCACAATGCTTTCTACCCGATCAAAATGAAATTGCACCACTTGTGTCATATCAAAATTGTAGTCTGCAAAAAATTAATGTTTTCAATTTGGACAAGGCTAAAACTTTGTTATTTTGGACAGGGTTACTGCGTCTCCGTGATTAATTATATCAATCAAGTTATCAAATAATTAGAAAACCACAAAAACCATTTCGTGTAAAGCAAGGCTGAATACTAAAGTAAAATGGTTCCGAGACATGTAGAAAATTCACTAAAACCAAAAAGTTTAGACCCACGTCACTGACTGATCAGGCTGAAATGGGTCAATACTTTCTGCAGTTGCATTAACCCTTATCCTGCTAAAAAACTAAAATGAAAATTTCAAATCTATGGTGAAAACCAAAATATTGTAATTTCAAGGCTATGTTTTAACCCATTACCACACAATCCCTACTTTTGACGCCCCTGAGAAAGAAGCTTTTCGAAAACATTGTGAGAAAAGGAGAAAATGCTGGTAACCAGCATTTTCTCCTTTTCCCACAATGTTTTCTACCCTTCACAAAACATATTTCAAATTTTCAGTCACTTTTATATTGTGGTCTGCAAATGCTTTCAATTTGGACAAACCTAAAATTTTGTCGTTTGGTAATGGGTTAAGGAATAATATCTCCTTATCAGACAGTGTAGATCCAAGATCAGACTGCACATTCTGTGCAGTCTGATCTTGATCTACAATGTCTGCAAAAGGTCAGTGAGACGCAATAAGCAGCCAAAGGGTTAAGTACCCTTTTCACAGAGAACAGCTTAAACATAAAGGACTTACATTGGCAAAGGGCAGCTGTATTTTATGAACATTCTCATTATAATAATCGTCACCCCTCCATTCTTCTAACTCAGAGAGATAATCTACAGCAATGTGAGTGTGCTCTCTGACAAGCTCCTGTAAAAATTTAGGATCTAATTGGCAAACTAAATCTGACAACAATTATGCTGCAAAATAAAATTTAGAGTGGAAATGAAGAAACAAAGTCTGAAGTAATTTCTTTCATCTTTGATCAACATAGTAATAGAAAGTTTTTCAACAAAAATGACAAAATGAAGGAATATGTGACATTATGTGTAACTGAATCTCAATAGTTTTGAAATGAAACTTTTAGTTTTTTCAAAATCATTTGTTTTTTTTTCCTTTTACAAAGAGACATGTACTCATTTCAGTACAAGCGAAAATATTGATCAGTGCAAAGGTATACACAAATCTTGTGGAAACTACAGCCAGTCAAACCTATAATAAATCTTAACTGAGCCAGGGAATCAGTGGACAAAGCTAGAATTCTTTGTCAATTAGCAAACTTTAAAAATTGTCCATACTAAAAGTATTTCAACAGGACAAAATGAATCTCTACAATGAAAGTATGGGCCTTTGAAAGAGTAAAGAAAATCATGGAAAAAGAACAAATGCTGGTTGGTGGTTACAAATAATTTTCTCTTTTTCCAACATTATTTTTGAAAGGTAAAGTCTTCACTGAATCTTGGAATCATTGAGTGCAGAGTTATTGTAATCAATGCCATGCCTTTTCAACTGAGCCACAACAGCATAATCATACAAGAACATAAAATGTGCCAAATAAATTAACCCATTACCACATAATCCCTACTTTTGATGACCCTGAGAAAGAAGCCTGAAGAAAACATTGTAGGAAAAGGAGAAAATGCTGGTAACCATCATTTTCTCCTTTTTCCACGTTGTTTTCTACCCTTCACAAAACAAATTTGCACTTTTATTTTGTCGTCTGCAAATGGTTTCCATTTGTACAAAACTAAAATTTTATCATTTGGTAGTTAGTTAACCCTTTACCAAATGACAAAATTTTAGACTGGTCCAAATTGAAAGCACTTGCAAATGGCAAAATAAACATAACTCAAAAATTGAAATTCATTTCTAGTAGGTTAGAAAACCTTGTGGAAAAAGGAGAAAATGCTGGTAACCAGCATTTTCTCATTTTCCTACAATGTTTTCAAAAGGCTTCTTTCTGTAAAAACCAGGGATTGTCTGGTAAAAGTTTTTGAAAAATATTTCTTTATTGGACAATTCAGTCTGATCTTAATCCATATTGTCTGCAAAAGGCCCTAGAGGCTTGCTTATCAGCCCAAGGGTTAATATAAAGATGTCTCACCTCTGCTCTATTGAGAGTGATAGAGTTTACATGTCCTGGATATTTCAACTGTAATAAACGCTGCATAAATCCATCAATATGGGCACCTCCTATGTTGATTCTACGGCAGTTGGCCAAATTTAATCGTCCATCAAGGACAGGTAGAATATGTGTCGTCTGATACCCACATCCCAGCACCATGGCATTAGCTGAACCTGGTTTGAAAATACCTCCTTTTACAGAAGAATTTTAACCCATTACCACACAATCCCTACTTTTGACGCCCCTGTAAAAGAAGCCTTTTGAAAATCAGCATTTTCTCCTTTTCCCACAGTGTTTTCTACCTTTACCAGAACAAATTTCTATTTTTTTGTCACTTTTTTTTGTCGTCTGCAAATGCTTTCAATTTGGACCTAAAATTTTCTTGTGTGGTAAAGAGTTAAGTTATAACAACCCTAAGAAAGAAAGCTTTTTGGAAAAAAAAATGGATACTGGTTACCAACATTTTCTCCTTTTCCAGAAATGTTTTTCAGTTTTTCACAGACAAATAATGTAAAATGAACCATACTTAACCCTTTACCATACAATGCAGACTTTTGATGACCCTAAGAAATAAGCATTTTCGAAACACTGTGGGAAAAGGAGAAAATGCTTGTAACCAGCATTTTCTCTTTTTCCCACAATGTTTTCTGTCCTCTTTGATACAAATTCAAAATTTTCATTCACTTTTACCTTTGACATCTGCAACTGCTTTCAATTTGGACCAGTCTAAAATTTCGACTTTTGGTAAAGGGTTAAGTCTTTACCAGATGGCAGAATTTAATACCTTTCCAAAGCATTTGCAGAAGACACATTGGAAGTAGAAGAAATAGATTTAGACAGGGTACAAATCATTGTGTGCAAAGGAGGAAATACTGGCTACCAATTTCTCTCCTTTTCCCATAATGTTTTCAAAGGCTCCATTTCTCAGTGTTGTACAAATTGTGAATGATATGGGGAAGAGTTATTTGGCTTTCTACAATTGCTTTCAACTATGATACTTATTACGGAAAGAGAAGTATACACTGTGGGAAAAAAGAGAAAGAGTTAGAAGAAACCACCACAATATAACTGAAATAATGTTGAAAACAGCATTCAAATCCCCACATACTTAAAAAATCCACCAATACAAGGGAGATTAGTCCCCTGATCAATAAGTAATAGTCTCTACACACTAACACATGAGGTAAAAAAAAAACTACAGCTGTCAGTAAAGGTAAACTTATGCAATTATACAGTTCTTTGAAAATGGAAGGCAGATGTCAAGAACATTAGCTACTAGGATATCATAACTTACCAGGGTTAGGATGATTGTTATACAAGCTGAAAAGTGAGTCAACTCCATAGGCAACCTTTGGTACGTGGTAACATTCAAACAACAGTTCTGACATTTCTGAAACAAAAAAACACTAATTTAGAACCAAACATTGAAGCAAGAGCACCAAATGCCATAAAATCTGAAATCTACTGTGAAACTATAACAGCAGGAAATGTAAACAAACATGGCCTGAAGGTGCCAATGCTCTGCTGCATGCACATGATTTGGCTTGAAACACGCAAAACGGGGCATTCAGACATTTGTGTAAAATGTCATGTCGCGCAGTCAGCATAGGCTAATTAGAGACAGCAGTTTACGACTATATTAGATTCTGTGCTTCCGTAGACTTGGGCAGAATAGAAATTTTAGAATATGACAAGTCAAACTAGCTCAACTAATGGAATTTGTCTCAGAAAGGTAAGCAAGTCATCAAATTATTATGTGGTAAATGAAATCCTATTAGTTCAACAACAAAACTAAATCATGACAAGTAGAATAGTCCTTTGACATACTTGTAATTAACCAGCTAAAAGTTTCCATCCAGGTGAACCTGCTAAAACTGCATGGGCTCACCTGGGTTGATACTTTCTGCAGATGCCCTTTTCATAGAGAATGGCTCACATTCATGTACCAAAACTGAGTACTGGGCCCGTATTCACCAACCATTCTTAAGAATGTTCTGTGTCTTATTCTTCAGAATTTTCTGCATTTGTAAATAACACAATTTCTGACTGGCTAAACTTTTCTGCATTTATAAGTAACACAACTTCTGATTGGCTAAACTTTTCTGCATTTGTAAGTAACCCAACTTCTGATTGGCTAAACCATTCAGTTTAACCATTCAGAAGTTGTTTTACTTACAAATTAAGAAAACCATGAAGAATAAGACCAAGAACGTTCTCAAGAATAGTTGCTGAATACAGGCCCTTGAAAAATACTGTACATTAGCAAAGTAAACTCTCAATAAACAGTATTTACTTTGACTCAAACAGGACTACAAATAACTGAGTTTTGATTGCAGATGATGGAATTTGTCTTTAATAGAGTAGAAAACATTGTGGGAAAAGGAGAAAATGCTGGTTACCAGCATTTTCTCCTTTTCTCACCATGTTTTCAAAGGCTGTCCTTGTCAGGTTACATAACCCTTTACCCCATATATACTCATTTCTACACATAGCTCATAGGAGCCTTTAAAAACATTGTGGCAAATGGTGAAATTGTTCGTGATGAGCAATTTCACCTTTTGTCACAATGTTTTCTATGCTATCAAAAGGTGTCATATACACCTCGCTGTTATTTAATGTCAATTAGAGATACCATAGAAATGCCTTATGGGGTACAGGGTTAAAAGTCAGTATTTTGCTGGAAAGTGTTTAAGAATACAAAGTACTTACTTTGTCTGCAATAGTTTGGATTAGCCACAGGCTCAGTTAGTACTATAGGATGATCCACCATCCTGTCTGTGTTTATACCCAGATTTCCAAAAATATAATCAAAGATCAGTTCCTGCAACAAAGTTTCAGACAGATTGTTTATCACTTTGATATTGCAATATATTTTACAGTGTTCCTGTCCTGCCCCAACTTACTCAAAACAAGAGCACCACAATCTGGTGCCAATGCTTCACTGCAAGTGCTTGATTTTCAGTGTCAATAAAGGGTCATAACTGTGTCATAAACACCTAGAAGGTTACCTGCCACTGTTCTTTGAGTTCCCCTTAATTCTTTACCACATAAGCAAATAATAGACTTGTCCAAATTGAAAGGATTTGTAGACGACAACTGAAACCTAGCTCAAATGATGAAATCTGTCATTGATAGAGTAGAACACATTGTGGGAAAAGGTAAAAATGCTGGTTACCAGCATTTTCTCCTTTTTCCATAATGTTTTCAAAAGGCTTCTTTCTATGGGTCGTTATAAGTCAGGATCTTGTGGTAATGAGTTAAATAAGTTTAAACATATTGATTTTACATCAATTGAGAAACAAGTTCTAACAACCTATACTAATCTCTCTTGATTCTGCTTCCTGGGAACTACATCAGTACTCGCACCAAATGTGTGGGCCTATAAAAAATCCAAAAGTTGACACCCGCTCCCGGTATCGAACTCAGAACCTTATGGTTATGAGGCAGACACTCTACTTCACAGCCACTGACACCAATAGTTAACAAGTTGTCTGAACTTGTCTCTGATTATAATTACTTAACAATTATTTGTCATTTTCTTTGAAAAGATGAATTGATTTATCGATTGTATGGTGTTTAATGCAATTATCAGCATTATTTCACTTACATGGCAGCAGCGAGTGCACCTATCAGTGCTTTCCTGCAGTCTTTTTTACTAGTATTATGCACAGTTTTCTTTCAAGCCAGTGAATACTTTCCCACATAAAGATCGTCAAAACAATGTTAAGTGGTGGGAGAAGAATGATTGCTGTCACAGTGACTTTCATCAATCCTGGGAAAGAAATTGACCAAGCCAGGGATCAAATCATGCCTCCCCCCCCCGCTCTAAAATCCTGCATGCTTCCAACTAAGCTACCCAGGCTTAGTTGGAAACAAACAAACAAACAAAAAAACCAATATTCTTTGAGGGGCAAAGCTATCAACAGAAATTTTGAACTTCTGGAGTCAGAAATCAAAGACATGGAATTTTTGCACTTACAACATAAAAACTTCTTCATGACGTCACCTGTAAAGCAGGTATGACAATTTCATTTCACCAAATTGCAGTCTTTTACTTTTTATAGATTATACAGAAAGAGGAAAGAGAATATGTACCTAGGTAATTGTTTAAATACAATCATGCATAAAATGAGACAAAACTGTTGCTGACCCAGGTCCCCAGTAACTCAGTCAGTAAAATACAGGGCTTGAAACATGGGGATTACTGAATTAGATCTCCAACAAAGGATTATTGCAAAGGATTATTGATAATCACTGCAACAGAATTCATTCTTTTCTCATGGCTGATCTTGTTTGAACAATATTATGTGGGAAAAAGGCAGGAGTTTGGGAAGAATACTATATGAAGAACTGGTAAAAGAAATTCCAGGAGTGCATGGGTGCACTACCTTATATAGTGTAATGTAGAAAACAAATTTAGGCACCAAATATTTTAATGCAAACAGAGATAGTATTATTACCACGTAGTTTCAGTGACAAACCCATTTAACTCATTACCAATCGATGATATGTTAGGCGTGTCTAAATTGAAAGCATTTGCAGACGACAAAATAAATTGACTGAAATTTTGAAATTTGTTTTGTGAAGGGTAGAAAACATTGTTTGAAAAGAAGAAAATGCTGGTTACCAGCATTTTCTTCTTTTCCTACATTGTTTTCTAAAATCTTTTTATCTCAGGGTTGTCAAAAGTAGGGATTGTGTGTTTCTCCTTTTCTGACATTGTTTTCAAAAGACTTCTTTCTCAGGGTCGTTGAAAGTCGAGATTGTGTGGTAAACAGTTAACAAAGTCTTTTTATGTTTTAAATATGATGCTTTCAATGCCATAAAATCTACTGATGAAAAGGATAATTGTAACAAAAGTAAACAAGAGCAATGCATGCATGTGCAAATACTATGCTGCAAGTGCTTGGTTTTCAGTGAGGAATTCCAAGTCAAAAAAAGGGAATAACTGTGATAAAAATACTTGGATTGTTATATGCCCTTATTGCATGGGTTCTCCTTCTGATATTTAACAACTTGTCTAATTTTGGAGTAAAATACTTCAATGATATCAGAAATATTACAAAATGTAAAAGTTTTTGCACAACAATGCAGCTATAACAATACTTTGACATTTTCTTCAAAAACAGCAAAGATGAAATTGTCTATTTGCAGCAGTGCTTTCACTTGTTTGTATGTACATGTATTCAACTTAACTAACATTAATTCACCCAAACTTAACATAGACTACCTAATTTCAAATTTGTCAAATTTGAATTTGTCATTAGAAGTAAATTGCATTCAGTAAGAAAAACTGCTGTTTACCTGTATGTCATACTGTGTAACAAGGTTTCTGTCGAATTGGGACCTCATCATCAACTTGACCATCTCAAAATTGGAAACATCATTGCCAATCTGTACCTCTGCATCCTAGGATGATAGAACCATGCAGTGTACATTAACACATATCAGTGTCTCAACTTTTCAACAAGTAAAAAAAATACCAGAAAACTCTTGCAACATATTAATGGTTACTAAAAACATGAAATTTGTCCAAGAAGGGACAGATAACATTGTGGGACAAGGAAAATATTCCATTTTTTTCTCTTCCAAAATTGTTTTCAAAAGCCTTTTTTCTTCAGGGTCTTCAATCTTTGTCGTTTGGTAATGAGTTAAATGGTACCACACAGTCCCCTTTTTTCTTCAGGGTCTTCAATCTTTGTCGTTTGGTAATGAGTTAAATGGTACCAAACAGTCCCCTACCTTATCTGTTTACCAAAAAACAAAATTTAAGACTAGTCCAAACTGAAAGCATATGCAGAGGACAAAATAAATCTGAATCAAAAATTGAAATTTAATTTGGGAAGGGTAGAAAGCATTGTGGGAAAAGGAGAAAATGCTGGTTACCAGCATTTTCTCCTTTTCCTTCAATGCTTTCAAAAGCTTTATTTCTCAGAGTCATTAAAAGTCAGAATTGTAAGGTAAAGAGTTACTTAAAATCCCCAACCAACCTTAATTAAAATCCCCACCTTTAGCAACCTTAATTAAAATCTCCATCTTTAATAACCTTTATTAGAATACTTTTAAAAACATCTTTGGAAAAAGAATAAATGCAGGAGGCTAAAATTTTCTCCTGTCGCCACAATTTTTCTACCATTTCAAAGACAAGTCTGATCGTTTGTTTGCAAGTGGTTCCAATTTTGACAGATATTGAAATATAAAAAGTTGTTGTTTGGTATAGAGTTACCTCAACTGTGATTTTGAATGATAAAGGAGATTACACACTTTTCCTTCACTAGCATGATATCTTGTATAAAATTTCCTAGGAGGAACAAATTATACAAAATAAGAGGGCCAAGATGGCCCTGGATCACTCACCTGAATTTTTGAGATAACCATAGCCTATTTTTTTTTTTTTGAGGTATTGAAACATTGGAACCAAAATTATTATTTTGCAAAGCAATTTTCAAAAGTTCTCCTGTAAATGTCATTTCAAAATCTGACCATCAGTTTCAGAAAGAAGAATTTTTAAGAATTCTTCATTTCCATATAAGTGCAAGTAGCCCCCATTTAGGAGAGCCATGTTTCTTGATGGATCAAAATTTTACAAACAAGTTTTGAAAAGGGTCACCTAAGGAACATTGCAGAGAAATTCTTTTCAAATCTGACCAGGGGTTTGAGAGAAAGAGAATTTTCAAGAATTTAATCATGTCCATATAGTGCAAGTAGCCTCCATTCACAAGAGTCATGTTTCTTGACAGATCAAAATTATATGAACAATTTTTCAAAAGGGTCACCCAAGGAAGATCTCTGTGAAATATTTTTAAAATCTGCCTAAGGGTTTCAGAGAAGAAGAATTTTTAAGAATTTCTTCATTTCCATAAAGTGCAAGTAGCCTCCTTTCACCAGAGCCATGTTTCTTGACCGATCAAAAATTTCGCAAACAAGTTTTGAAAAGGATCACCCAAAGAACATCCCTGAGAAATTATTTCAAAATCTGACCAGTGGTTTCAGAGAAGAAGAATTTTTAAGAATTTCTTCATTTCTGTATACTGCAAGTAGCCCCCATTCACCAGAGCCATGTTTCTTGATGGATCAGAATTTTGCCAACAGTTTTTGAAAAGGGTCACCCAAGGAAAATCTCTGTGAAATTATTTCAAAATCTGTCCAGCTGTTTCAGAGAAGAAGAATTTTCAAGAATTTCTTCATTTCCCTTTAATGCAAGTAGCCCCCTTTCACCAGAGCCAGGTTTCTCGACAGATAAAAATTTCGCAAATTTTTGAAAAGGGTCACCCAAAGAACATCCCTGAGAAATTATTTCAAAGTCTGAACAGTGGTTTCAGAGAAGAAGAATTTTCAAGAATTTTTTCATTTCTGTATACTGCAAGTAGCCCCCCATTCATCAGAGCCATGTTTCTTGACGGATCAGAATTTTACAAAGAAAAGGGTCACCCAAGGAACATCTATGTGAAATTATTTTAAAATCTGGCCAGCGGTTTCAGAGCAGAAGATTTTTAAAGAATTTCTAAGAAAATTCCATTTGGTTGCCATAGCAACCAGAGTTCTTGACAGAATCAAATTCTGTGAACAATTTTTAAAGAGGACTTCCAAGGAACATTCCAATCAAGTTTGGTCCATATTGGCCCAGCGGTTTAGGAGTAGTTGATGTTTAAAGAATTGTTGACGACACACAACGGACAACACACACCGGGTGATTCTAAAAGCTCCCCTTGAGCATGTTGTGCTCAGGTGAGCTAAAAAAAGAGACTATCCAAGACATAGTAACAATTTAAAATGTAAATGAACCATGCATGGAAAAAATGTGACTTAACCCTTTACTAAACAATCCCTGGTTTTAATGACTATGAGAAAGAAACCTTCTGAAAACATCGTGGGAAAAGGAGAAAATGCTGCTAACCAGCATTTTCTCACAATGTTTTCTACCCTTTCCTAAACAAATTTCAATTTTTCAGTCTCTTCAAATTTGTCTTCTACTGATGCTTTCAATAAGGAACAGTCTAAAATTTTGTTGTTCTGTAAAGAGTTAATGCATCTGGCCATCTGCACACAGTATTCACCTAGGTCAGCTTGTGCAGTCCACATGGGCCAACCTGGCCAAACCTTTTCCCTACTAGTGAATTTTCTCTACGACCAGGGACCAATCTACCTCATGATACAGTTGGTTGTTAGTAAAGAAACATGACTAAGGTATTATGAATCCGAAAGCATGTGATAGCTTGATTGGTGCAATGCATCATGGGGATGCATTAACCCCCCTTGTGTCACAGCATGGCCCAAACATAATATGATCATCAAATTACTCTTCATTCATGAGGGTTCCAGTCTATTTCATACCTTTTCTTTTCTATTTCTTTGTTTAGCTGTGACGTTTTTGAAAACCAGATCTGGTTTGTTGCTAACTGCCCAGCCAGCTCTACAATGATATCCACCTGTACAAAAAAAAAATTATACAAGGGCAAAAGTCATTAAAAAATTAGACATGTAGGTTCACCATGTAATTCAAATAATCAAAACATAAATACAGATATTTTTTATTATTTTCTTCCTTTGCCTTTTCATACTTTGTCAAAATAGCAATGTCTCAACAGTTTCAATACTATTGAGCCTTGCAGTGTGAAAAGGGGCACTTAATTCTCTACCCGACAACAAAATTTTAGACTGCTCAAAATTGAAAGCATTTGCAGACAACAACATTAATGTGACCAAAAAACTGGAACTTGACTGTGGAAGAGTAGAAAACATTATGGGAAAAGGAGAAAATGCTGGTTACCAGCATTTTCTCCTTTTCTCCCAATGTTTTCAAGACTTCTTTTTCAGAGCCATAAAAACAAGGAATTGTTTGGGAAAGGATTAACCCTTTACCAAATGACAAAATTTTTGACCGGTCCAAATTGAAAGCACTTGCTGACGACAAAATAAATGTAATTCAAAAATTGCAATTTGTTTCATGCAGGGTATAAAACATTGTGGGAAATGGAGAAAATGCTGGTTCCAAAGGTGTTTTCAAAAGGCTTATAGCTCAGGGTCGTAAAAACCAGGGATTGTTTCGTAAAGGGTTAATGTATCTGCAAAATGTTTGACCCAGGTCAGCCTGCACAGTTCGGGTAAGCTGACCAGAGTCAAAACTTTGCTTTTTGTATCTTTTCTGCTTGTCAAAGGATCAGTTTACCTCATTATTCAGCTCAGCTGTTTGTTAAAAATAAAATGAATTTATGGATTCATGGTAACATGATAACTTTTGTCTTCAAGTCCAATGACCATTCTACCTAAGGTTTCAGTAACTTGTTAGACTTAAAGGATTTAACCCTTTACTCCATAGATACTCATTTCTAAGCATTGCTTGCAGGAGCTTTTGGAAAACATTATGGCTAAAGGTGAAAATGCTCGTCACGAGCAATTTCACCTTTTGCCACAATTTTAACTATGCTATCAAAAGGTGTCATATACACATAAGAAAAGGTTTCATCCATGCTGTTATTAAGGGTCAATTAAAGATACCATAAAGATTGCCTCATGGGATAAAGGGCCAAAAGCCATTTTCCACAGGTTGTTACATCATTAGACTGTTTGGTAACATATCAATATACCCATAAATGTTATGCCATTATTTCATTGGCAGTTTTCTAACACAGTTGAAGCCTGGCAAAAGTAGTTTGGTGGTACGGGGATCCGACTCTTGACTTGGTGGATGCATGTTCAATACCCGGTCCAGGCAAAGTTTCTTTGTGGCTATTTTTTGCTTCTCACCTCTGATGCATGTGAGAAAAACACTCTATGGCCTGGAATGAACATTGTATCAGTACTGTTGTGAGAAAGCTAGGAAACACATGCATAGGCTAACTCAAAAAATTGTGATATGATCTAGATTGTTGAAACAGCATAAAACTCTATTAAAAACAAATACCCAGTTGAAACAACCAATTTTTACCCTTTACTTAACGACAAGATATGAGACCTGTCAGAATTGAAAGCATTTGCTGATGACATTTTCAATGAGGCTCACATGAAACGATTTTTCTTTGATAGGGAAGAAAACATTGTGGGAAGAGGAGAAAATGCTGGTTACCAGCATTTTCTCCTTTTCCCACAATGTTTTCAAAAGCTTTCTCTTTCAGGGGTGTTAAAAGTCGTCATTGTGTGGGAAAGGGTTAAAGTGGTCAAGCTCATCAGAGGATACCTACCATTATCAATGATGAGTGGAACATGATTGTCTCTTATGGAAGTTGTGTATTGTGTCTCAAACTTGGGCAACTTTTCATCTTTGAATGTGTAAATATTTGGTGCAGGTTTGACATCCATCACTGCATTTGAATGCTAGAAAATAGACACATGAACCCTCAGTCTCAATAATGAGACGCTACCATGATTTTTTTCATATTTGGACATTAATTGTGCATGGTACCATACCATCTGAAGTCCATCTTAAATTTTCCAGTAGCAAAGATAAAGTGCTATACTGCCTTTCTGTGTTGTCGGTTTAATCTGTATTGCAGCGAAATGCAATTAAATTTAAGTAACAAACATGACCAAAGACAAGTTATTAAACCTTTCATTACCAATAAAACTTGTAGAAGTTGTTTACAACACGTAAATCTGGAAAAACACTGACAAAATTTAATTTAAATACACAAGCAACAGGTATGTTTAAATCCTAGTTTTGTGCTCTACTTGCGAAAAAAAGAGGGTTCAAATTGGCGCACAAATCTGTGTGGAACTTTCTACTGGTTTTGCCTTGATCGTCTCTGTACCCAGAGGCGACCAGTCAATAAGTCAACATGAACCTTTTACCCCAAAATCTCAAGTTTTGATGACCCTTATCAAGAAGCCTCTAGATGTAACGAGTTAAACTTCTTACCAGTTGTGAAAGTCGTGCTAGCCTTTTTAGATATGAAGTAAAAATTTTGCAATTAAAAATTGGGTTTCATTGTTGAGTGCATAGGCACTCAGTTTCCTTGTCTTTTACTTTCATATTTCGTTGTTTTCTATTTCTGCATATCTTAAATACTAGTATTTAAGATATGCAGAGATAGAAAGGCTAAGAGGCAAATCGAGCGCCTATGGTTCAGGGCTGTATGGCTACCTAAACGCGAAAACCAATGAAAATTTTAAATTTCAGATATAAAACATCGGAAGAACACACATAAAGTGAGTAAGTGATATGAAATAGCCAAATTTGTACCTTCAGTCTCTTATTTACTTGAAAAAAGAAGCGAATCTAGCAATATAGGCCTATGTTAGTTTTACGTTAGTGAAGAATGGTATTCACGGTCGACAGACGCTTGTCTCGCCAACTGGTTGAGGAAGCGGATCTAGGAGCCCTACATACTGATGTCAGGCGAGACACCTCACCAAGTTGGTTTAGGTGATATATGTTTTTTTTTTGCAAAGCATCTATCAGTAATCGAAAATGAATTCCGGAAATTTTTACTTTTTTTTCCTGCAAACCACAGAGCCCATAAAGTTTTGAGCTATTTGAAGAAAAGTAATAGATCTAAATAAATGTTATAGAATGGCTCGTTACAAACAGCTGTATCCAAGTGAAATTTCCTCCCTAGGCAGGGATAGAGCCCTGGACTTTTAGACCCAAGGCAAATGCTATACCATGTCGCTACAAAAGCTAGCTCTCTAGCAAGGCAATTAATCCTTTTACCAAACAATCCCTGGTTTTTAACGACCCTGAGATAGAAGCATTTTGAAAACATTGTGGTAAAAGGAGAAAATGCTGGGAACCAGCATTTTCTCCTTTTCCCACATTGTTTTCTATCCTGCTGGACACGAACTTCAATTTTTGTAGTTAAGTTTATTTTGTCATCTGCAAGGGTATTCAATTTGGACCAGTCTAAAATTTTGTTGTTTAGTTAAGAGTTAAATTATCCCTTCAGACAACCTCAAGCTTTACATTCATAAGTATATATATGTATCTATCTGCGAGATCTATAGACCAATATACTACATGTATACTCTTCTGCCACATGAAGATTTATCAATAAATCCTTGAAGTACTGTTAATGTATTTCTCAAGTATGTGGTGTCCCATGTTGGGTGCAACGGATCTAATGAATTAGCTCTGAAGGTGGGCTTTGAACCAAAGGCCTCTAGGTTTCATGGCGACTCTTTTACCATGTTACTACAAATAGTTATCCCTATAGCACAACTGTGTAAGTGATTCCTCATATTTCACAAGCTATACATAGCGGTATACATCTGTCTATAGTATGTATAGACAAGTATACTATACCTTTAATGTGCAATTATTCAGGAAGCAACAAAGTTTCAATAGATATGTCCAAAATTAATGAAAGTATTTGCTGACATTAGAAGAATCCTGAAGTAAAATGATCTTTTGACATGCTGAAAATATACCAAATGCAAAGAGTTTCAATTCAGGTCAGTCTGCAAGGACTACGCAGGCTGACCTGAATCAAGCAATCTTTAGCTCCACTCACCAAGTCAGCAAGTAAATGTCATGCAACAATCTGTCTCTGCATGTGTTTGTCTGTGTTGGTGTACTATGACTTGCATTTCTGACATCTGTAAATCTGTTTGTGACCAAACTTCATACTTCACAACCACAACACTTTCATAATTCACAGAGAGACACACACACAGACACACAGATAGTAATAAAGACACACAGACAGACAGGGCTGTGGACATACGTTCAAAACGAATAAAACTGAACACATGAATAAGTTTATTATTAAATTCATTTCTTGCAACAATACATTTTTCAAAAAGTATGTTATGATGAAGACAGGTGCATGACATCATCAGTCTGTGTGTTCTTTGATTCTTGATCTGGCCAACACCACTGCCACAAATATACCTGAAAATCATCAACAAATTGCAATCTATAAATAAAACGGATCAGTTTAATCCTTTACTACACAATCCTGAGTCTTAACAACCCTAAGTAGTAAGCCTTCTGAAAACATTGTGGGAAAAGGAGATCCTGATAATTTTCTCCTTTTCCAACAATGGTTTCTACTTTATCTGATACAAATCTTATCATGTCTAATTGATTTCAATTCTAAAGCCATCTTTGCATACAAATAAAAATTACCAGCCTTTGTGAAGATACTCTCAGAATCTTGTTAAGCCTTTACTACAGATTCCTGACTTTTAATGACCCTAAGGTAGAGGCCCTTTGAAAACATTGTGAGAAAAGAAGAAAATGCTGGTAAACAGAATTTTCTCTTTTTCCCACAATGTTTTCTACCCTATCGAACGCAAATTTCCTAATTTTAGTTGCTTTTAAATTGTCATTTATAACCGCTTTCAGTTTGGACAAGTCAATATTTTTCTTGTGTGGTAAAGTGTGAAGCTCAGTCTGGTGGAACATTACTATAAGAGTTGCTGCTTTTAGAAACAGATTACCGTAGTTTAGTTTAACTCATTACCAAACAACAATATTTTAGGCTTGTCCAAATCAAATGTTTTTGCAGACGAAAAAATAAAAGCAACTGAAAATTTGAAATTTGTTTTGTGAATGGTAGAAAACATTGTGGGAAAAGGTGAAAATGCTGGTTACCAGCATTTTCTCCTTTTCCAACAATGTTTTCTAGGGGCTTCTTACTAAGGGTCGTCAAAAGTTGGAATTGTGTGGTAATGGGTTAAACATATTAATTTTACATCAAATCAGAAAGAAGTTCTTACAACTTATCTCTTTCTACTGTACTTCCTGGAAAATCCCGAAGTTGATACCCACTCCTGGGTTTCAAACTTGGGATGTTTTGGTTATGAGGCCAATGCTCTACCTTATACCCATTCACATCATTAAGAAATAGATCGATTTTTAGCGAAAAATTTCAAGTAAAACAAGGGGCGTAACTGTGTTAAAATATTTCCATGATTACCTGTTCTTGTTGTAAGGGGTCCTCTTTTGACAGTTGACAACTACAGGTACTATCAGTTTCGAGTAATGACAGACATTTCACAAAATGTCAAAGTTTTTGCATGACTATGTCAGTGCAGACACAGACAAACACAGGGCTATGATGACACCTAAAAATTTTTTTCTGTAATAGACAAGCTCGAAACAAAATACTTCAGGGCCCATATTCACCAACCATTCTTGAGAATATTCTTAGTCTTATTTTCCATGGTTTTCTAAATTTGTAAGTAACCGAATGGTTTAGTCAATCAGAAGTTGTGTTACTTACAAATGTAGAAAATTCTGCAGAAAGGATGGTTGGTGAAAACAGGCCCTGGACTTACCAATACATGATAAACCAACAGTTCCAGCTAGTAATGGAATACAGAGAGCATAGACAGGGGGTGGGAACCATGACTGTATCAAAGTCTGGTCTTCATCTACAAATGGCTGAAATTGAGCAAATAAATCCTAAACTAAATACTAGTAGTCCGCTGTTGCAATTGAGAAGAGGGCTTTTAAAAACATTGTGTGAAAAAGGCAAAAAGTGTTGGTTACCAGTGATTTCTCCTTTTCCAGATACTGTTTTCTACTAATTTAACTCTTTACCCCATAAGGCATTTCTATGGCATCTCTAATTGACCCGAAAAAACAGGAAGGATGAAGCCATTTTTTTAATGTGTATATGGCACCTTTTGATAGCATAGAAAACATTGTGACAAAGGGTGAACTTGCTTGTCACGAGCGCTTTCACCTTTTTCCACAATGTTTTCCTACAAACAATGCGTAGAAATGAGTATTTATGGAGTAAAGGGTTAAAACAAGCCTATAGATATTCTAACGATCCTGAAAAGGGGGGGGGGCTTTAGAAAACTCTGTGGTAAGCATTTTCTCCTATTCCTACAACATTTTCTATCTTTTGAACGACAAATTATCAGAACCACATCTGTCATCTACAAAATCTTACATTTGGACAGGTTCAGAACTTGGTCTGCTGTCTAAGAGAAAGGGGGAGCTTCATGATGCATCTGAGAAAAGTATTCACCCCGGTCAGCCTTGATATTCTGCACAGACTGAGCTTGGATAATTTTCTTTAGGACCAAGGACCAGTCTACCTCATGTTTAAGTTGGTTGCTCAAAGAAGTGGGTCTATGGATCTGTAAGTAAGTTGTGTATTGCTTGGTATGATGGATTACAGAGATATATTGAACCCGCATTTACCAGGCTATGGCTCATATTTATTTACATCAACTAGGAAAAAAGGATTAAATCTTAAACTTGTCTCTCTCAATTCTGCCTCTATACTAGCACCAAATGTGTAGGCCAACGCACAATTTAAAAGTTTACAACTGCTCTCAGGCATTGAACTCAGGATCTTATGATCATGTATGAAACCAAAGCTCTACCTCACTGTTGAGGTGTAACTCCTTACTGAACAACCCTGGTTGATCTGTGCAGTCCGTGCAGGCTGACCGTGGCCAAAACTTTTCGCTATCAGTTAATTGTATGTATGTCCAAGGACCAGCCTATCTCATGACTTGGTCAGCTGTGGTAAGTAAATACTATTTGATGACTTGCTTAGTACTGTGAATATGCATGTGATCTCCATTAGCAAGAGCATTGCTCATAATTTCCTACAGTATTGTCAAAAGTCTTTTTCCCATGGGTCTGTTGGGATTGTTAAGTAAAGGGTCGACGGTTGTTTCCAAGACCCTTGGAAAGAAGCCTTTTGAAACATTGTGGGAAAAGGAGAAAATGTTGGTAACCAGCATTTTGTCCTTTTTCCACAATGTTTTCTACCCTTCCTAACACAAATTTCAATTATTAAGTTCCATTTAATTTGTCTTCTACAAGTGCTTTCTATTTGAAAAAGTCTAGAATTTAGACATTCGGTAAGGGGTTAAGGATTTGATTCCATCCATTTGTCTGTTGCCTTGATATTGTATAGATGTTTTACCAGTGCTATCACCCACAAACTGTAGTAAGTAAGAACTGCTGAGGTCCCACCAACCAGAGTGAAACCAATAATCCTATCTGTCACCTGAAAGCACAGTAATACAAAAGCTAAATTATTAGAATTTATTAAATGTTTTAATCCTGTGCTACACAATATTGAGTTCTTAAGACCCTGAAGAAGAAAGCTTATGAAAACATTGTGGAAAAAGAAGAAAATGCTGGTAACCAGCATTTTCTTCTTTTTCCACATTGTTTTCTACTATTTCCCGACCAAAATTTCAATTTCTGCTTCAAATTTATTTTGTACTCTGCTAATGCTTTTAAGTTGGACTAGTCTAGAATTTTGTAGTTTAGTAGAATTAATCACTGTTCTGCACCTATTTAAGAAGAAAACCATCTTTTTAGAAACACTTAATTTGTCCTCTGTAAATACCCTTGATATAGATAAGTCTTGAATTTGTTGTATAGAAAAGGGTTAAATTATAAATTATAAAACCGCAGAGTTCCTCATATAATATCTACAGTAAGTAGGTCTATTATCATACAAATTTTGGTCAAATTTCATTTTGAATAGAAAAAATGTCTTCCTTCCTCCTTCTCTCTGTCTCGTCACAAGGCCAATGATGCCAACATTATTGCAAGAGCTGCATAAAATTTCGTAAACAGCGGGATATAATGTAGGAAAATCCTTGGATTTGTAACAAATATTGAGTGGACCGTGACACGTACGTTCGAATTTGGTCACGAATAAACTAATTTTTGTGCCTTCTTTGAAACGATATATCGAGGTCGAAACAACCAAAATCTGGGAAAATTTTGATCCTTTGCAAAATGTGACTCTCGATAAAAAGCATACCATATTTTTCTACTGCATGGTTTGATAAATGTGCTGGTAGACTTTCTTTGCGTTCTGTTTTTCCTTTTACGTGTTGTCTTGTTGGAGCCGGGAATTAAACAGGTTGTTTGGTACTTTATCCGGTATCAAGAAATCGGGGAATGCCGGCATCACCCAAGATTGAGCTTACCTTCTTAATGTTTCTAAAATATAAACTTATAACATAAATAGTTTGCTTAAATCAGTAGCTATCTTAATGCATCTGAAAGTGAGACAATTCTAACGTATCTCTTTTCGTAAATTTCGGGCAACAACATAAAAGCCCTGAAAAACCTGGATATGCATGGTCTAACTGATTATATTATGAAATTTCAAATTTCGTGATCAGCTGAGTTGAAGACACACACGTGGTACACTTGCACACGATAAATAAATAGATAAATAAATAGATAAATAAATAAATAGATAAGATTTTTTTTAAATCAACTGTAACAGGTGTAATATTTCGGTTCCATTAAGGTATTTTTTCAAACGTTTTAGCAGCATATTTTACCTGCTCTGACTAATTGCAAGGACAACCATTGAAATAGGTACATACTACCTCAGAGTACCAGTCTGGATGTTCAGTTTTGCTATATAAGACATTTTTATTGTTGTTCTGAAAAATGTAAAGGGAGGATCTGATTACCAACGGTGTTTCCTTGACATTTGAATATGTTTGTAATGAACAGTTTGTCCTTTTCCTCTGTTGTGCTTGTAGTAATGGTCTATTCAACGGGTAAATATAGAGGATATTTGTTTTTTTCCGTGAAAGATCGAAATTTATTTCATCGAGTGGACACGATCGGTAATAATACCGATGTGTTCACGAGATGAAATAAATTTTGATCTTTCACAAAAAAAAAAAAAAAAAAAAAAGATCTATTCTGTTTATTTTATGCTTATAACACTTTCTGGGAGGAGCTTTATCAAAATCCAGTACAGTTCTTTCCCGTTATTCTCCGTGGCGCATCCCTCCCGCATAGCAACGCATTACAATATTACGCCAAGTACGAGAAATATAAGGTAAATGACATCATATTTCTATCCTGGTTGTGAGGCACGCGCAATTAACCTAGGCAACAAATTAAGAACAGTCATAAAAATCGGTATTTTCACTTATAGTACCAGTGTAAGATCGAAAAATATTTTTACGGCTATTTCTCGATATCCTACCGGAAAGCATGAAATAAATACGTGATCCATGCTCTCGCAAAAATAGGGGATTAGTACCTCTCCGTGATACATTTCACCATGTAGGACAACACATAACCACAGCTCCATAAATTCCATTTTGTTCTAACAATCCACTGACTCGTGCGGTAGTCAAGTCCTTTGACTTGTAGAAAATTGACCAGGAGCAAAATATTTCGACTCGGATCTGCCTGCATGGACTGTGCAGGCACTCCTGAATCGGTACGTTTTGGAGATGCATTCACTTATTATCACACAAGTACGTCCTACTTTTGACGACCCAGAGAAAGTAGCCTTTTGAAAACATTGTGGAAAAAGGAGAAAATGCTGGCAACCAGCATTTTCTCCTTTTCCCACAATGTTTTATACCCTTTACAAAACAAATTTCAAAATTTGAGTCACATTTATTTTAAAGTCTGCAAATACTTTCGATTGGGACAAACCTAAAATTTTGTCGTTTCGTAATGAGTTAAGCCGTACTATCAAAGAGCACGGCTCACATGCATGTAGACTGTTTGTATAAGAGGAATATCGCAATGATTGACACTTTTTGGATCTAGAATAGGTAAAACTTCTCATGTCTCTATTCATTTTTCTATCGGGGTATTGTTGCCATAGCGTGTAGTTGATTTTTTTGGCCGCGCGGGGATCCTGTGTGGCTCAGTTGTAAGGATCTGTAAGTGGTACTCGGCTCGATACTGAAAAGTGATATCGGTGGAAGTGTATTTAGGCTTGTTACTGTACAGCTACAGTGCAGGGTACACCCAGAAAACTAAAAGATAGGCGAGTTTTGCCGTGGTATGACTAAAATGATGTGGACAGCGACGTCAAAAACATTCACATCTTTTAGACAATTTAAGCGTGTACCACGATCGTTAATCTAAAGAATTGTTTTAGCTCATAAAAGTAGGTTCAAAACTTTTTATATCCATTAGAGGAACTCTTCAAGCTAGAGAAGCAGACCCAGTACTGGGACAATGACAACACCATGACCGGTGCCCATCACAAATGAAGTAGCCTACAATCAAACGCAACTCGGCCATTTTCTTTCTGCGGATTGGTGATAGTCATTGCGTAAGGATTCATTTCTCTCACACAGCTGACTTTTGTTTCGACGATAGTTAAGTGGAAAAGTAGCCAGTGGCTTGGAAAGAATATTATGCAAAGTAACGGTAAAAGAAATGGGTAAGTGCAGTGGCTGCCGTGATATGACTGATATAATGTTGAAAACGGCGATAAACATCATGTACTTAAATCTTCTTTAATCTACAGTCAAACGTAGCCATCTCCACTAATGGACGTAAACTTCATAGCGACACGGTGTCTTATCAAACATCTTAACCATTTACCACACAATCCGGACTTTTAACGACCATGTGAAAGAAACCTTTGAAAACATTGTGGGAAAAGGAGAAAATGCTGTTAACCAGCATTTTCTCCTTTTCCCACAATGTTTTCTACCCTGCTTGAAACAAATTTGAATTTTTGAGTTACCTTTACTTTGTACGATCTGCAAATGCTTTCAATTTGGACAAGTCTAAAATTTTGTTGTTAAGTAAAGAGTAAGGCTTTTATTTCTCATTTTTCTTTTCCCTTTATGGATTTATTAACGATTCAGGTACGCTATGGGCACCGTGTAGATTCCGATAATATCGCGCTGTCTCGCGAAACATTTTCTTACCATATATATGTCGTTGGCCAGATTGGAATCTATGCAGATCCGGAATCTGCCTAGACCAAATTAGAATTATGATTTTGTCTACACCAAAATGAAATGTTTTCTCAAGATTTTTAATCATCTTGGTCCCCATATGTTTACAACTGAGAGGCATTTTTAATTAAAGAATTTTTTTTTTGTATTTTTCGCATGATTGCTCCGTTTTCAACATTTTTTCCAAGTGCAAAACATTCAAAATTTATTCTTACTCTGAATTTCTAATTAAAATTTCTTTTATTTTGTAATTTAAGTTAAATAAGATGCTTTATATGTAGTCACACTATATTCAACAAGATATTCCAGTTTGGTTTGGGCACATTGTTGAGCTGCCTAGCTAAAATGGAATCCTAGTTTGGTCAAGACAGAATTCCAGTTCGGTCTAGGCAGATTCCGGATCTGCCTGGATTCCAGTTTAGACTACGACATATATACAAGCAAGAATGCTAAAAGGGGGATAACTCCTTTACCCCGGTGATAATAGGCTTTAACCCATTACCACACAATCACTACTTTTAACGCCCCTGAAAAAAGAAGCATTTAGAAAACATTGTGCGAAAAGGAGAAAATGCTGGTTTCCAGCATTTTCTCCTTTTCCCACAATGTTTTTTACCCTTCACAAAACCAATTTTTAAATTTTCAGTCACTTTTATTCTGTCGTCTGCAAATCCTTTCGATTTGGACAAACCTAAAATATTGTCGTTTGGTAATGAGTTAACCCGAATTCTGATAAACAGTTAAAGTCAAATTTTCAATTCGATAGTTAAAAAACAAAAATTGCTATTTCAACGTTATGTTTTGGGTACTGATGTCTCCTTCTCGGACAGTGTAGATCAAAGATCAGACTGCAAGTTCTGTGCAGTCTGATCTTGATTTACGCTGTCCGCAAAAGGTCAGTGAGTAGCGCTTAGCTACTTACGGGCTAAGATTGCCTTTGATAGCAGCTGGGTCCAGAAATAAGATGAGAAAGTGATTTAGAATTTTACAAAAAAAAGAAATTTATTACAATGCATAAATGAAAGATCTTTGTTAAAAAAGGAAAAGAGTTGTGCTGGAATCAAATAACTATTAGAAAAAAATAATAATAGAGGACTGACTCCTTTAGCGCCAATTGTACGTGTCCGGCTATGTTAACCCATAACCACACAATCCATACTTTTGACGACCCTGAAGCCTGAAGAATGAAGCCTTTAGAAAACATTGTGGGAAAAGGAGAAAATGCTGTAAACCAGCATTTTCTCCTTTTCCCACAATGTTTTCAACTCCTCACAAAACACGTTTCCTATTTTCAGTCACTTTTATTACGCCGTCTGCAAATGCTTTCGATTTGGACTAGCCTAAAATACTGTCGTTTGGTAATGAGTTAAAAAGGGAGTTTTGCGTGTCTACAAAGAGTATCGACTAAGATCATCCTACGCAGTTTGCGCAGGATGAACTGAGTTGATATTTTTTTCGGCATGTAGAAGGAACAGTCTACCTCATGGTTTTGTCAGTAATCTATAATAATGTGATGACTTGTTTGGTACAGTCGATCAAGGGGATGCATTTTTAAAACTCTTTACCAAACGACAAAATTTCAGCCCGGGTCCGAATTGAAAGCATTTGCAGACGACAATTTCATCGTGGCTCAAATAATGCAATTGCTTATTGATAGGATAGAAAACATCGCGGGAAAACGAGGAAATGGTGGTTACCAACATTTTCTCCTTTTGTCACAATGTTTTCAAAAGGTTTCTACCTCAGGGTCGTCAAAAGTGGTCATTGCGTGGTATGGGTTTAACACCTTTTTGCCTTGCAATTTCTCATATACCGAGTTTATTTCACCAGCCTGTGGTTAATATGGGGAAATACATGTATTTGCCGGAAACGGGAAGGTATGTGAAAATAACGAGTGCTGTAATACAAGAGTTATTTTCGCGGACCTTTCTCTTTTGAGGCAAATATTTCCCCATATTAACCATAAAGCTGATTCAATAAATTATATATTATATTTCCTCTGATTATTCTGTCAACGAATGTCACTTTTAAAGCTTGTGATCTCAAGTCAATTAACCAGATTTTCGGCAGGAGGAAAATATTCTCTGTGACGGGGAAATAATTCCCACTTCCCCCCCCCCCCCCCCCCCCCCCCCCCAGTTTAAATGACGTTATTTCTTTACGCATAACATTTCTGAAAATAGACACATGAAATATAATATAAACTCATATAATCTCGGCCATAGCTGAAAATACAATCCACTAAACTCAGAACTCAAAGGTTTACTTATAAGCTTGCCTTTACTGGAGGGGGGGTATTGATCCAAAACCAGGCTGCACGTTCTATGCAGGCTGATCTGAAACTATGCCATCTTCGCGAGCCAAGGATACTAACTCCACTTTGTTCGTTACGTACCTTGGCCGCTGGCCTCTTTAAAAATCGAAACTCCCGCTGCGCCACCTATCGAATATCACAAGTTGCGTAACCTTTGCTGATGTTATTTCTGACCAATCAAGATACTCGTAAAAAATTTGTTGGGCAATGCATCAAATATGGCTGCGCTTTCGGAATCATCAGATCAGAAACAAGACGAACAGACATACGATAATCCGCAATCATTTGGCTGTAGAACCCGTCCTAATACTTCACATAATTGATCGTAAACTATGTAAAACTTATTAAATATCGATCTTCTACTCTTGTTTGGCAAATTTTCGTCACAGACACGACAACTTTCGTTTTTGATGGGCGCCGCCATTGTTGTTTTCTGTTTCGCGAAAGATTTCTCGTTACGAATGGTTTGATTGGACGCGATGGATTTTGATCGCATCCAATGAAATGGCGCAGCGGGAGCTTCGATTTTTAAAGAGGCGAGCGGCCAAGGGTACTACCTTAGTATCCTTGACTTGCGAAGATGAAACTATGCCGTCCCCAAAATCTCGTCGGTTTTGGTCTATAGCCCTTAACTCTTTACCAAACAGTACCAGGTTTTAATAACCCTGAGATTAAAGCCTTTTGAAAACATTGTAGGAAAAGGAGAAAATGCTGATAACCAGCATTTTCTCCTTTTCCCACGATGTTTTCTTCTGTATCAAGGAAAAATTCTGCAATTTGAGCTGTCTTTAATGTGCAGTCTGCAAATGCCTTCAGCTTGGACCAATCTAAAAATGGTAAAGGGTGAAAAACTAAAGGTAAAGTTTTTTTTTCTACATCAAGCAAGTCTTTTACGCCATCTGCTCACAGCTTTGGTTTGTAGCTTCCATTAACACAGCCGGTCCCTATTTAGCTCGGATGTAAACCCAATACCTAGCAAGTCAAGAGATTGCAGGTTTGAACCCTTAGCTCGGCCAGTCACAGAGGCTTGATGGAAATCAGCGCGACCAGGTTCAAAGCTCTATCACCACAAAACATTGCTCCGATTTTATTTATGTGGGAAGGTATACTACTGGCTAGAATGTATTTTTAAGGAAAATCCAGGAACGCGCCGATAGGTGCACTGGTCATTTACATATAACTGAAATCATGTGACATGTAGGCTAGTATCTTGGTTTGTGTTGAGCACCCAAAAAATAAACAAATTAAGTGTACAATTAATAAAAGACATTAGTACAAATAGCTTCTTAGGGTGCATAACAAGAATGGAAACAAGGAAAATCATTAGGTTTGTGGCAATTTACGTAATATCAACTTCTACCACAATGGTATCAAAGGATAAAGCTGTAGACATGTGAAGTCCTGCTCATTTTGAGAGACATAAAAGGGTCACATGACTCTCTCCCTCTCTCTCTCTCTCTCTCTCTCTCTCTCTCTCTCTCTCTCTCTCTCTCTCTCTCTCTATCTGTAGTTTATAACAATTACAACGTGCACATAGTAGTTAGTTAACCCTGTAAGCGCCAAGGACAGTTTTTCTCCATTTTGTCTTTCGGAGCGGAGTTTATCAAGATCGGAATACACAAAACATGCAGTCTGATCGTTGACCACTCTGTTTAACATTTTTGGAGATCTTCAGTTTAAAAAAAAACGTACTCCTTAAATGGAGATTCTGTATGTGAGTCCGTTTGATAAATGACAGGTAACATTGTGGGAAAAGGACAAAATGCTGATCGCCTCCTTTCTCAGGGTCCTTTACCCTGTGCCAAAAAATCCCTAGTTTTTACAACCCTGAGATGGAAGCCCTTTGAAAACATTGTGGGAAAAGGAGAAAATGCTGGTAACCAGCATTTTCTCCTTTTCACACAATGTTTTCTACTCTGCTGGAAATAAATTTGGATTTTTGAGTTACGTTTATTTTGTCATCTGCAAGTGTTTTCAATTTGGACCAGTCTAACATTGTGTCGTTTGGGAAAGGGTTAAAACACGAGATCGTTTGGTAAATCATCCTCGGATACCCCGGGGTCTCCCTATTTGCTACGCTACATCGACCCCTGGGACAATTGATTGAATTTCCCTCGCTTTACCGCTGACCGAATGCTGGCTTTTCATTGGTTCCATCATCATTTTGTGATGGGCGAGTGGACTGTACGCTATGACGTTTCGTATCGATTTTCGGCGGCTGATTCAAAGTTTTACCAGTCAATTGTCCCAGGGGTCGATGTAGCGTAGCAAATAGGGAGACCCCGGGGTATCCGAGGATGTTGGTAAATAGTTGAGATACTGATATTATACAAAGAGGGCAATAAAAGACCTACACTGCTAACCTAAACATAAGACTGACGACAAAATATAACAGAGTACGAATAAAATCGAACCATGCGCTGTGAAAAAGAGACTTAATGCATCCCAAAAAAAAAAAAAAAAAACAGTATCGAACAAGGCAAGCCTGCGCAACCTGCGTATACTAATCTGTATTGAAACCATTCGCGTCCGGTCAGTTTTCTGCGTTTTCAAGTACCTCTTTACCTCATGATTTAGTTGATTTTGAGACAAAATGGAGGTATGGATCTCTTATCACGTGACAGCTTGCTGTATAGTGCATCATGGAGATGCAATAAATCCCCTTTTTGTCAGAGCACGGTTCAATTTGTAATGAGCAAAATATCTGTACAACTCATGTTTAATGTTCTTTTGAATTATAATAAAGTCGGAACATGTCAGCATATTGCACGTAAAAGAAGGGAAAAGTGACACAAAATTTCAAATATCACATAACGTCCTCGTGTTTTTTTTGTTGTGCGTACGTACATCGCAAAAGTTATCTCAAATTCTAAAATTGGGGTAATCAGACGCACGTAAGCAGATGTAAAAATCACGAGAAAATAAAGGCAATAATTACAATAAAAGAGAAAAAAACTTCTTTTTTTTTTTTCAAAATATGAAAAGTTCTTTACAGTCTGTGCAATGCATTTGATATAGAAAGTGGTGGTCAAGAATCTCCATACGTAATTGGCTTTAATCTTTTATCAGATAACAAAATATAGGAACCTTTTACACATGACATACGACTGTGGCACAAATGATTTTCGGAAAGACAGAGGACATAGACTTTGGAAAAGGTGGAAGTGCTGGTTACCAGCATTTGATCATTTTCCCTGCAATGTTTTCAAAGGGCTCCTTCTTCAGGGTCATTAACCCACATTACCACGTATTTCCTACTTTTGACGACCCTTAGAAAGAAGCCTTTGGAAAACATTGTGGGAAAATGCTGGTAACCAGCATTTTCTACTTTTTCCACAATGTTTCCTACTCTTCACAAAATAAATTCACATTTTCTTGTCAGTTTTATTTTGTCGTCTGCAAATGCTTTCGATTTGGACAAGCCTAAAATGTTGTCGAATGGTGACGAGTTAAAACTCTAGACTGTATGGTAAAAGCTGAAGATAACCGAATCGCTCGTTTCACGTTCATTACATCACAGTAAGGGAAGTTCCCGTCTCGTCCTTAAAGGGTTATGATTAAATCATTTTTTTTCCATAATCAGTTGTAACTAAAATTGTGAAAATTCGAAGGCATTTCTGCATCGGACACGAGACTTTGATTTATGTTTTATACACGCTAAACAATGAAAAAACAGATACAGTCAGATCTACAGTCCAAAATTTGAATATCTCAAAAAGAAATAACAACATAAAAGTAAATAATTTTACGCTAAAAATTACACGTAAAGTATTTAAAAATTTACTTTGAAATAGGTAATGAGTTTGTCATTAATCGTCTTGAAACTAGAAAGTTTGAAACTAGGACAAGCAAACACACATTGCTACTTTAGACACTTTGCTCCCTGTAAAAAAGCGTTAGCATACTTTGGAATTATGGCCATCAAACTCACGATCGAAAATAAAAATCCACGTAGGCGACTTTACTCGTAAATGTGGCATAATATCACTGTTCGGAGAAATAATTTCTCAAAGAAAGAATCAGTTATTTTTGCAGGCAATTGTGTTACAACTCGACGTCCACGGAAGGAATTTCACAAATATCAGGAATAAAAAAAGGAAATCAATTATTATTGCAGGCTGCCGCCTGGGAACCATCATATAATGTCAATGCTTGAATTATGGTGGGGTCTTTTTTCGAACCTTCTAGGAATTCATCGAATGATAGTTTATCGTCGTGATTCTGTAATATAAAATTGAAAGACAAGATTATGAATAACGAAAACATGTGCTCGAACGCAAAAGAATAACAGGCACCTGTAGGTATAGTACATGGGAAAACAAACAAGAGGGCCAAGATGGCCCTGGATCGCTCACCTAAATTTCTGAGCGAACCATAGCCATTTTTTTCAAAATCTATAGTCAGCCATTTTAGACAAGAAGAATTTTCAAGAATTTCTTCATGTCTGTATAGTGTAAATAGCCCACAGCCATCAGAGCCATGTTTCTTGATGGATCAAAATTTATGGAGCAATTTTTGAAAAGGGTCAGCTTCGAAACATTTCTGTGAAATTATCTCAAAATCTGATCAGCCGTTTCAGAGAAAAAGAGGTTTAAAGACCAAACAGTGCAAGTAGCCCCCATTTACCAGAGCCATGTTTCAAGACAAATCAGCATTTTGTGAACAATTTTTGAAAAGGGTTACCAAAGGAACATTTCTGTGAGATTTCAAAATCTGATCAGCCGTTTCACAGAAGAAGAATTTTAAAGAATTTCTTCATGGCAATATAGTGCAAGTAGCCCCATTCACCAGAGCCATGTTTCTAGACAAATCAGCATTTTGTGATTAATTTTTGAAAAGGGTTACCAAAGGAACATTTCTGTGAGATTATTTCAAAATCTGATCAGCCGTTTCACAGAAGAAGAATTTTAAAGAATTTCTTCATGGCAATATAGTGCAAGAAGCCCCCATTCACCAGAGCCATGTTATTTAATGGATTGAAATTCTGCACACAATTTTTAAAAAGAGTCATCCAAGGCACATTTCTGTGAAATTATTTCAAAGGGACATCTCTGTGAGCGGTTTCTGAGAAGAAGAATCTTTAAGAATTTCTTCATTTCCCTATATATAGTGCAAGTACCAGAGCCGTGTTTCTTGACGGATCAAAATTTCGCGGACATTTTTTTGGAAAGGGTTATCAAAGGGACATCTCTGTGAAATTATTTAAAATTCTGACCAACAGTTTCAGAAAAGAAGAATTTTTAAGAATTTCTTTTTTTTTTGTATAGTGCAAGTAGCCCCCATTCAACAGAGCCGTGTTTCTTTACGGATCAAAATTTCACGAACAGCTTTTGAAAAGGGTCACACAAAGAACATCTCTGTGAAAATTTTCCAAAATCTGACCAGCGGTTTCAGAGAAGAAGAATTCTTAAGAATTCCTTCATTTCTGTATAGTTCAAGTAGCCCCCATTCACGAGAGCCACATTTTTTGACGGATCAAAATGTCACCAACAATTTTTGAAAAGCTTTACCCAAGGAACATATCTGTGAAATTATTTCAAAATTCGACCGGCTGTTTCAGAAAAGAAGATTTTTAAAGAATCTGCTAAAAAATTCCATTTGGTTGCCTTGGCAACCAGAGTTTTTGATGGAATCAAATTCTGTGAACAATTTTTAAAGAGGACTTCCAAGGAACATTCCAGCCAAGTTTGGCTCAAATTGGCTTAGCTGTTTAGGAGGAGTTGATGTTTATAGAATTGTTGTTGACGCACGACGGACGACGGACACCGGGTGATCCTAAAAGCTCCCCTTGAGCACATTGTGCGCAGGTGAGCTAAAACGTTAGTTTCGAGCAATTTTATGTTCGCTGATTGCTTTTTTTTTTGTTCATAATAAAAAAAATGAAAAAAAAAAACACCGAAACTGTTTACTTCAGGGAAATGCTGAAGCAGCATTTTTGACAGGATTGAAAAATTTCTCGAAAAGAGTGTAGGCTAATTTAACTGACAGTGATTAGATGAAGGATAAGTCGACACACTGAAATATCTGAGCAAACAGTTATTCGACTTCCAGTTATTGCATAACTGTGATTATAGTCTGAAATAAATTTCGTCGGCTCGTGGTAATTTTTTTTTATTGTGGCGCCGAATGAGCGGCGGCACTATATTTTTATTCGGTTTTGAAAAGTACATGTGGAGGCCAGCCATATTG
Source organism: Tridacna crocea (assembly GCA_943736015.1). Lineage (NCBI taxonomy): Eukaryota > Metazoa > Mollusca > Bivalvia > Cardiida > Cardiidae > Tridacna > Tridacna crocea. The sequence continues at coordinate 32,858,130 of OX031057.1, read as the reverse complement.
ATTACTCGGCTTCAAGTCATTTCGTAACTTGTCGCAAAGATCCTTTTAGTCCTTTATTTTAATTCTCTACGCATTGGGTGTTACATGAATATTAAACAAGTCCGTAGTTTCGGTTTTACTTCGTTTATTTTCATTCTTTATTTTATTCATCTATTTATAAGCCAAAACATAACAGCAAGAAAGACAATTTTGTGCATTATTTTTATTTAGCTGACCAACAACAGCTATCCAAAGAACCTTTTTTATTTTCATTTCTTTGTTTTTCTTCTTATTTTAATTAGCCGATTTTACAGCTATCGTAAGAACACTTTTACGTTCTCTTTTATTCTCGTTTGCTTTTCAAACTCTCTCTCTTTATTCAAACGCTGTTATTTATATGGCTTTAGTGCTCCGTTGGCTCCGCTGCATGAAAATCATATGAAACATAAGAATCAGTTGACACCCAATTAGCACACCAAAGGAGCAATAAACGGAGTAAAAATTTAACTTGGCATAAAACCCGGAGTCTTACCGGGGTAGACAAAATGTACTCTTACAATATGAGTAACTGAAATTAGCCAAACAGGCGATTTAACAAGTAATATTTGAAAACATTGTGACAAAACGATAAACAACTCGCAGAATTCGCGACATAACTAGGCCATGTCGCACCTGGGCCATTTCGTACAATTTTGGCCATTTCGTACCCACTTCGATCATTTCGTGGCCACTTTGGTCAATTCATATCCAGTTTTATATATCAATTTGGTACTTTGGAACTTAGTTCTAATACTTTTTCCTGTGTTGTTTCTGGAATGACAAGTGCTTTTGTACATAGCTCCAGTTGAAATTATCTTAAAATTCGCTGAAGAATGACTATGATTATGTCTTACCATTATTGGTTCTTTTTTTAAGTTTTAAGTTGCATTTTAAGGATTCTTTCGGACTTCTCAGTTAATTTCACACCGAGTTCTGCAAAAATTTACTGGGGTCAATTTAAGTGCTGTGTTGTGCCTTTTTTCTTTTTAGAAACAACTGATTTGCGGTGCCATTGAAGTTGAACATCAATATTTTCTTGTATATATTTATGACTGAACTCTTTACACATTAACGACTATTATCTATCCTGAGAACGAAGCCTTTTAAAAACATTGGGGAAAAAGAGGAAATGCTAGTAATCGGCATTTTCTCCTTTTCCCACCATGTTTTCAACTCTGTGAAGGACAAATTTTGTTTTTAGAGTTTATATTAAATTTGTCGTCTGCAAATCGTCTGCAAATCGTGGCGTATTTTGTTACCTTATCCATAACGTCAAATATTTTATTGACCCGCTTGTCCGGCGTATTTTCCTCTTCTGGTAGTTTCACCATATTACCCTATATGAAAAAAATAAACCACACTTTACAGCCAATCGAATTCATACACCGTTGGATCGACCTTGATTATCAGATTATCTCCCTTTACGCAAAGCTTTCAATATGTAAACGAGTTCAACATTTACAGAGTAATCATGTATTTGGATTCCATTATATGTTGAGCTCAAAACTTGAGTGAAATATTTGATGCTCTCTATAGTCTACCATACAGAGTAAATAAATTAGACAATACAGTCGAAATTCATCCGTTTGTTTTCCGAGCCATGTATTTGTTTCGAAAGCTCAACTATGAAATATTGGTAATATTCATTCTACTGAACAGAAAATGGTAAAATTAGATGTTAAATATCTGAGCATAATTTTCTGGAGTTTTTTTTACAGAAAAAGGCTTTTGAAAACATTGTTAGAATAGGAAAATATGCTGGTAATCAATATTTTATCCTTTTCCCATATATGTTTTCTACTTCATCTAAGACAGAGATCATCTTTTGGACTACGTATCTGTTGTGGCCTGCCAATGTCTCCAGTTTGATTGTGTTCAAAATACTGCTATTCGGTGAAAATTTAAAGTTAATCTCGCCAAAGCCGTGTTTTATATTCTACCAACTGTTGTGGTTGATGGTTCCTTGTGAAAACCGTAGATCAAGATCAGACTGAAAAGAGCGTGCTTTTAAGCAGCATTTAACTTGTCTTGCAAATGATTTCATTTTGGACACTCAAAAATGTGGTTATGTGGTAAAACTACGAACTATCGCAATATCAAGGTTCTCTCCACCAAGGAAACTCTCACCGTATCAGACAGTGTACATTCAAGATCGAACATCAATAACAATGATCAGAAAATGATGAAAAAATGAAAAGGAGAAAACATATATTCTTACATTGTCCCCGATTCCTACTTAGCGCACGGAAAAACAATAGATTCTCACTTTGTCCCAATTCCTACTTTGCGCAGGGAGAATAACAGAATTGAACCACACCAGGTAGGAATTCTTACTTTGTCCGACAAAGTGAGAATTCCTACTTCGCACAGGACAATTCCGGAATTGTCTCGATTCCTACTTTGCGCAGAACATATATATGTACATATACATGTACACGGATGAGCCATGCTCTGTGAGAAAGGGGGCTTAATGTATCCGTATAAGGTATCTACCAAGATAAACCTATGCTGTTTGCACATGCTAACATGAGCCAAAACTCTTTGCCATATATGAATTTCCTGCATGTCAAAGGATCAATCTATCTCATGATCCAATCGGTTGTTAATCTACATGGATTTTATGGGTCCATATTTATGAGATGATTTGCTTGGAATAACACACCACGGAGGTGTATTTAACATTTTACAACACAATCCCGACTTTTAACTACCCTGAAAGAAAAGCCTTTTGAAAACAATGAGGAAAAAGGAGAAAATGCTGGTAACCAGCATTTTCTCCTTTTTCCTCAATGTTTTCCAACTTGCTGGAAAAAAGTTTTAATGTTTGATTTACATTTATTTTGTCGTCTGCAAGAGCTTTCAATTTTGGACCAGTCTAAAATTATGTTATTTGGTAATGAGTTACCCTTCCCCTTCCCTTTTAGCAGAGCGCTGATCAGATTAGTTTAACCACATATCCGAACAAAACAGCCAGACAGAGATACGAGAAGGGCTACGTACCACCATTTTGTATATGGAATCTACAATATCTGTCAGCTCCTCTCGTGTTATATAACCGTCACTGTCCAGATCGTACAGCCTAAATGCCCCTGATATAGACAATAAGAATGAAGAAAGGACAGTCTTTATAATTCTTCAACCCTTATCCTGCTAAATAACTCTTTATCACACGATGCCGACTTTTGACGACCTTGAGAAACGGGACTTTTGAAAACATTGTGGAAGAAAAGGAGAAAATGCTGGTAACCAGCATATTCTCCTTTTTTCCACAATGTTTTCTACCCTATCAAAGACATCTACTACAATTTAGCAATGTTAAATTTTGAGTCTGCATAATAATGCTTTGGATCCGGATGTGGGTCTATAATATTTTCGTGTGGTAAAGGGAAAACTAAAGCGAAATTTTCAATTCTATTGGAAAAAAAAACCAAATATTGTTATTTCAAAGGTATGTTTCGGGGATTATATCACCTTATCGGACAGTGTAGACCCAAGATCAGACTGCACGTTCAGTGCAGTCTGATCTTTGTCTACGCTGTCCGCAAAAGGTCAATGAGTCGCGCTTAGTTTAAGGACTAAGAGAACACTCCTCGCGAACTACGGCACAAAGATTTGGACCACAGTAAAGGCTAGATCGTCACTTACTTTGCACATATGGGAGCTCTGTTGGATCACATTTGTAACAAATCATATATGTAACACCTGTTACATATATGATCACATATGTAACATGTGTTACATATATGACTCGGAAATCAAGCATAAATGTAACATATTTTGTGACGAATATGATCTATGCCGGTTTTTGATGTGACATGAAATCACATATGTCACAGGTCAATTTTGATTTAAAAACAGTACAAAAGAATGCATATTTACATCTGAAACACATTTGTAGCAGGTTTTTATTCACCAGATGGGCCAATATCTTGATACTGATTTGTTGTGAAGACTGTTACACCCTGAACAACATGTGGCGCATAGTGAACGGAATCACACCACAGTTGCGGAATATATATGGCACCAAGACCCGGGATTTCCTGTCATCAAATGATGTTGAACGCCGACTGAGATAAGAAATCTGTCTTGTTATCTTTTATTCAACAATTGATCGACAGTCAGTACGACGCGCAGATTGTTGGAAGTTAAACTGTATGATGTGTGTTTTGCCTTGAGTTCCAATCTGCAGATCAATTTTCTTGCTGTTTGGATGTTGCTGGACACACTCACGTGCGCGCTCGAGATGCACTGGTACCTTGGGCAAAAAATCATTATTCCACACGTCCTCTCTCTCTCTCTCTCTGAGGTTGATTCAAGTTGGAGTGAGTCTCGAGAGCGATTAGCTTAATGTGCTAACTATTGTTTTGCAATCGAGAATAAAATCAATAGTGTAAAGAATATAATGATGTTGCTATTGCTGTTAATTGTTTGAATACAAATAGACAACTAAACCTGTTACATATATGCTTCTCATGTCAACCCCCATTTCGGACAAACACATTTGTAACACACTTTATCTGTTACGAATGTGATCATGTACGTAACAAATGTGTTACATATATGATTTGTTACAAATATGATCCAACAGAGCTCTCTCTAACATTATGGTCACAATGTGAAACTGCCGCCTGCCGATTTTTAGACATCGGTAGATTCTTAAAATTAGATGCCGTCGGCCGATATTTTACAAATCGGTGAGAGTGGTCATAAATAACTGCCAGTTAAAGGCCGCCTGGCGGGTTCCGGGTGTGGGGCGTCATCAGGGTGTCGACAGGTGGTACTTAGGCGACAGGCCGGCAGCCGTCAGATTTTACCGGCCACCGCCCGGCGACCTGGCGGACATTGGCCATTTACACCTGACACCGGTCGGCGATCGGGTGTTCGAACTGCCACCGCCAGGGGCCCGTCCGATAATCAGGCTGGTTTACGGGGGATATATAAAGCTAGATTGCTCTCGTATCACTACAAAGTGTTCATCTTTATAATCAACCACAAGATAAATAGATCTAATTCTTAAGAATATTTTTTCCTTCCAACAAGTTGCCCCCTAAAGGCAAGGGGGCAGGACAAAGCGCCAGCACCGAAGCGCAAGAGACCAGAGCCTAACCAAGCAATACGCAAGTCTCTGAGTCGCTATGGTGCTGTTAGAATCGCCATGACGACAATTTTTTATTGTGAATAGCCTCGGATTTATATCCAGGGGCCGAGGAGTCTGCACTCTGCAGATCGCTATCCTGCCACCTACCAACACCGCCAGTCGCCTTCCATCTGCTTTTCAATCTCCGCCCTGCCGCCGGCAGATATTTTGAAATCGCAAGCTGGCCTATCGGTAGCATAAAGGTAGCAGGCCGGATGCTGGAGAGTGGCAGTTAGTTCCTACCGATCGCCGGCCGAAGATTGAAATCCCTCAAACCCCGTCATGACCGAGTAAAAATCTCGCTGCAGCCCGTCAGCCGCTTGACAGCCACCGCGCGACTACGAAATGCGCCCACCCGGCGCCCTGACGACAGGCACAATTGGAAAAAATCGGCCGGTGGCAGTCAGAATTTTAACTTTTTTCTTAAAATTTCAGCGGCGTCCTGGCGGCGTCTAAAATGCCCCCTGCCGCCTGCCGATTGTGCCTGCCACCGAGCTGCCATCGAGCTGCCACCGGCAGGCGGCATTTACTGATTTGTGACCGTACTATAACTATGGCTTGCAACACGCATTCGGACATTTGCATAAAGTGTCATCTCGGATCAAAATGCGCAGGCTAATCCGAGGCGACACTTTACGACAACATTAAATTTTGTGTTAAAGTAGACTTGCGCAAAACAGAAAATTACATAAAAACGGAAAGGGTCGATTTGGATTAACCTGTACGGGCTGCACAGACTGATCCGATACGACACCTTACGCAAATGTCCGAATGCACCTTTTTGCGTGTCGCAAGCCATATGGAAGCTTTCTCTTAATTAGGGAGCGCTCTCTAAATATGGGAGCTTTCTCTAATATGCAAATATGAGAGATGTCTCTTAATATGTGGGCACTCTCTAAATAAGGGAGCTTTCTATAATATTCAAATATGGGAGCTTTCTCGTGATATAGGAGCGTCTCTAGATATGGGAGCTTTCTCAAAAATGCAAATATGGGAGCTCTCTCTTAATATAGGAACACTCTCTAAGACACGTGAAATTGTACACGATTTTGTATTTGCAAGTGTCGTGAGAGCTTCTTTCAGAAATATAATTGTCATCTTATGCCTTGGAACACGAAAGATAAACTAAGCATAATGATACTAGAAATAAGACCAATAAATAACTGTGGAACGTAAGGATTACACAGAATGAAATGTGACCTCTTTACACAAAGGTTTACAGTTTAAAGCCCAAATAAATGCAAAAAAAGTAAACAAAGCCCGTATTAAAATGCATCTGAATTGAAATGATGCTATCAGAAAAAATAATTTTAAAATCAGGTAAAAGGTAAAGAAAAATTAGAATGGCCTGGCAAATTTTGACCTGCTTTTAAAGTTCATTTTACTGCAAGAGAATAACCGGCTATGTGATAAGAGATTGTCACTTTCATAATAATTTCCTTACTCTTAGCAGCTATTGGGGCTTTAAGGACAGTTCTGTTACTTACATCGAAGTTTTTCCTCGACGTTCCCGCGTGACGTCACCGACAACGCTTGCAAAAACTCATGGAATTCAATAAAGCCATCCTGTGAAATGATATGAAAAATTTCCGCTGAGTAATTGTTCCTTCCCAACATTAAATTTCGGTTAAACTTTAGGCTGCTAGGCGCTACTGGGCGCACTTTTATTGACATTGCAGATCAAGATCAGAGTGCACAGAGCGTGCAGTCTGATCTTTGATCTACACTGTCCGACATGTTGAGTATTTCTGGTAAAAGGAATTTTAATCAGAATATTTTTGTGCCGGTCATTTAATATTATTAAATATTACCTGAAGATGGAGTTTCCAAGTCCAAAATAACCATTTCAGTATTCACATGTCGGAATTAAACTAATTTACAAAATGGAACAGTAAAGTTTCTGCACACTTCCAAAGTAAAAGTGTATTTAGTATAGCTAAATAGATCTACAAGAACACTTGATTCACAGCAACAACATACACCTATCAGTATGTTACCCTTTAAAATTTCAATAGGAAAAAAAAAGTGAGTAAAATAAGCCATCATGGCGAAATGTATCGCTCCTACCTTGTTTTCATCAAAGACATTAAAGACAAATGTGGCGAATCTACTCGGATCTCCAAATGGAAAGAACTGTTTGTAAATCTTAGTAAAACCCTGAAATATACGAAACATGAAAATGAGGCTTAACCTTTTGCCATACAATCCCAAGTTTTAACACACTTGAGGAAGAAGCCTTTTGAAAACATTGTGGGAAAAGGAGAAAATGCTGGTAACCAGCATTTTCTCCTTTTCCCACAATTTTTTCTGTCCTATCAAAAACAAAATTTCATCAGTTGAGCTATGTTTATGTTGTCGTCTGCAAATGCTTTCAGTTTGGACAAACCTGAAATATTGTCGTTTGGTAAAGAGTTAATGCATCTGCAAAAACTGATGATGCATATCAGTTTGCACAGTCCGCGCAGGCTGTTAGAGGTCGAAAGCTCACAGCTATTGGCCAATATGCTCCATGATTTAGTCGACTGCTCTACAAAATAGATTTTATGGGATCACAATAAGGTAATGTGGTGCTTGTTACAGTGCATTACATAGGTGCACTTACCCTTTAGCACACAACAAAAAATATACACTTGTCCAAATTGAAAGCATTTGCCGACAATAATTTCAATCTGGCACAAGTGATGGAAGTCTTCTTTGATAGTGTAGAAAACACTGTGGGAAAAGGAGAAAATGCTGGTTACCGCATTGCGGAGGTGCTTTAACCCTTTACCACACAGCAAAAATGATAGACTTGTTCAAATTGTAAGCATTTGCCGACAATAATTTCAGTGGCACAAGCGATGAAAGTCTACTTTGATAGTGTTGAAAAACATTGTAGAAAAAGGAGAAAATACTGCTTACCGCATTATGGAGGTGCCTCTTTACCACATAGGCAAAAATTATAGACTTGTCCGAATTGAAAACATTTACAGACAATAATTTCAATGTGGCACAAGTGATGGAAGTCTACTTTGATAGGGTTGAAAACATTGTGAGAAAATGAGAAACTTCTGGTTACCAGCATTTTCTCCTCTTCCCACAATGTTTTCAAAAGGCTTCTTTCTCAGGGTCTTTCTTTTCACATAGCATGGCTTTTATATGCCCGACCTATATGTACGAAAAATTACCGCCAATGTCCGGGCTCTCCACATTGTTTTCAAAGGTCGTGAATTGGAGATAGTGGTAAAACACGTTTTTTTTTTTCTGTTGATATATATTTCATCTATGAAACAAATACAAAGATCTAAAATTCACTGAGAACATAATCACTTTAAAGGCGGGTATTTAGAATTTTTACATCTCACCAAATTAAAAAAAAATATATATCACTGAAATTCATATGAAAAAATAATACAAATCATCAATAATTAAGATTCATAAAAATTACAAATAAATTCTTTTTTGATGGTATTCCCTTAAAAGGTTACGTAGCCTCTTAAGCTATTTTTAGATTTCGCGCCAAAAATCAATAAAGCATTGTGGGAATGTTAAATGACTGGCACGTGACTCATAACGCTTAAATTCCCTATCATAACTAACATGTAATGATTATTTTCCATAATGTCTTCTTCGGATGCTAAGTTTGAAGCTTCTTCTGTGTATTCCTGTAAGTAAATGAGTGAATTGATCATCTAAAAATAGAATGTGTCTCCCGTTGGTGTCAACCTGGGCCGTAGTAAATCTCTAATTTCTCGTGTTGTTGGACGGTTTTCGACTACTGGGGTTTTATGAATGAAAATTAAAAGGCTTTGGGTGTATCAGGACGATTTTTTTGCACTTTTGTAAAATTTTCGTCCTAAAATCTGAAGGGCCACCTTTAAAGACTATAGGAAAAAAATCTGCATCCATTCCCATGACATTTTCAAAGGTTGTGCACCGCAAGTGGGTGGATAAAGGGTAAATATACAATAATTTCTGTTTGTTATGTGTAATCCAGCTTTTATATTATTTGTAAATTGTAATATATTGTCGTTATGTGTTACATATAATACGAAGTTTTAGGAGTAATTCAAAGCTTTAAAATTTAATTGTGGAAGGAAATCTCCCACTGCTCAGCTAAAACCCATCTCTCAATCAAATATAAACTTTATAATTATCTTATATCATAATTAAAGACTTCGCTAAAGATCTTTATCTTGTCCTACACGAGTTTCAAAAGTTCTTTTACGTGGGCTGGCTGGGTAAAGCGTAATAATTGCTTTTGAACGATGTGTTAACCCTTTACTCCATAGATACTCATTTTGACGTATCAACAACAGACAGCTTTTGAAAAAATTGTAGGAAAAGGAGAAATTGCTCGTAACGAGCAATTTCTCCTTTTCCCACAATGTTTTCCACTCAATTAGATATTTGTATCCTCATTTGTCCATATTTTTGACGTCATATCTTTATTTGCTGCTGAAATGGAAGAGCCTCATATTGGCACATTAGGTAAAGAGTTAATTCTTTACCATACGACAAAATTTTAGACTGGTTCAAACTGAAAGCATTTGCAGACGACAAAATAAAGGTGACTGAAAAATTGAAATTTGTTGTGGGAAGGGTAGAAAACACTGTGGGAAAAGGAGAAAATGCTGGTTACCAGCATTTTCTCCTTTTCCCACAGTATTTTCAAAAGGCTTCTTTCTCAGGGGCGTCAAAAGTAGGGATTGTATGGTAATGGGTTAAAACAATACAATCCATGTAAGGATCTATATAGACCGCTGGCTAGGTATCGTTTAGCTCCCCCCTCAGGGGGAATTTTGTAGACCATATTTTTCTTAAAGCCTGATGTCTGGCGAGCATTTTGCAAGATGTTAGCCCTCTGCCCCCTGGGGCGTTACCGTGTAACAGCCTGTAATATACGTTACCCTTTAAATAATCAAAATAAAGGAAGCGCATTATCAAATTTACAAAAAGTGTAAAAGATATTATTTGATTTCAAAATCAACTTTCACATGTGCCACAGCTATGACAGAGCTGATGAATGATACTTACAGGGAAGTTAAAGGTCAACTCTGGTGTAATCTACGTTACTTTTATTGTTGAAATTTGGTAAAATTGGCCAATTCGCCTCAAATGGTTACTTCTGATTTTTTTCACACTGGCTTTTTGGTATCTGTGATGTTCTTATCACCAAAAATAATTAATGACCTTTCTAAAACTGCAAATTATGTCTCTCTATCTTAAATACTTTTCATGTAATGAATTGTTAAACATGGTAACCCCATTTCAGAAAATTGTACATGAAAATGACGATTTTAACATGATAATGATCTGAAACTTTCTACGTCTTCAGATAATAAAATGCAACTAAACTGTCTAAAATGTATTTATTTTCAGCAAGAGTTTCATTTTCGAGTATTTGAATGACTTGAAAATAAACAAGTAATGTATGTAACGTGAAGCAGCTTTGGATTAAAAGACAGCTGTATCCTTTCAAGGTTTAACCAGGAATGAGTGAATGTGCTTTGAGTTTGTTGGTGTTCAGAATTTGGCTGCATCATTTCAGGATCCTTGCTTATTCAAACTTTAAATTGACATTTCTCGCAAAACTTAATGGTGTGTTACATTTAGATATTTTCATTTTTATTGATGCGAAAGCCATACTATAATTACATCCCAAAACTTAAAGAAATACAGAAACACGCCTATTTCAGTTCATTCCCATTGAACCAAAACTGGAAGCCGTTTTAGAACTCCAATAATAAATAAAAAAGCCAAATAATTGTTTAAATAAGCTGGGCACTGTATAATTGTTAACATACTTTTCGATGTTTATAACAGAACAGTTAAAATACATATTTCCATTTGTATATTACACAAAATGTAACGTAAATTACAAGTGAAATAAGAACATGTTACAAGGATATGGCTCCTTAGCCAAACGAAAATAAAATGACATATTAATTTGCACGGGCATACATGTAAAGCCGTTTTGCTTTTGTGCAAAATGCAGTCAAAAAATCTATGTAACGTACGTAACAAATAACTAAAAAGAACCTTTATAAAAGGAATAATGAACAAAATTGTTTGTAATGGGGATTTAAATAATCGTCATCTGATTTTCTGTGATTTAAGACGTTGGTTTAGTCTGTTTTGGAATAATTATCCAACAGCTACACATTGAATGACACATCAATACTTACTATACTGTGGATTCCTATGATTATATATAGGAACGCCAGTTCTAATCACGTTGGCATAGGAAGGCTTAAACTACTGATTGTGGTCCAAAATATGACAAGGTACAAGTAGCTATTCAGTTTGAACACAAATATATGCTTTCAAGACTTGCTCAAGTCTACGCACTAGGCATCACTCTCCATCGGATTCATCCTCGTATACCTCATCTATCATGCTTGTAAACTCTAATTCAGCGTCATCATTTTCATTCTCTTCATCTTCTACTTCCCTTTGCTGGTCACAAAGGGTGTCAATTAACTGTTCCGGTACAATAAGGTTTCCCTTAACCCAGACATATTCAACTGCATCCTCGTTTATTGTCCAACCACTTTGGTCTAGTTCTGGGAGGTCTGGATTATTTTCATGAGAGTGAATCCAAACATACACCTGGTAATTGACCCTTCGTACATGCATCTCAAGTGCTGATCGGCAAGGCGGCAACAGACTCATGTCCATACCATTTGAAACATTCAGTGCATTTGAATGGGGTTGGTACTTTTTCAGGAACATATCGTACCGCAACTTATTTACATTGGTGTATGTTGCATGCCCATACATGGCACACGTGAATGCTTCCATGTCATTGACCAACTCCTCGGAACAGTCTCTGTCTTGCCCTACTCTGTTAAGTACAGGAAGAAATTTGTGACTTTTCTCTACCAGTTCCGAGAGTGAAGAGAATGAAAATGATGACGCTGAATTAGAGTTTACAAGCATGATAGATGAGGTATACGAGGATGAATCCGATGGAGAGTGATGCCTAGTGCGTAGACTTGAGCAAGTCTTGAAAGCATATATTTGTGTTCAAACTGAATAGCTACTTGTACCTTGTCATATTTTGGACCACAATCAGTAGTTTAAGCCTTCCTATGCCAACGTGATTAGAACTGGCGTTCCTATATATAATCATAGGAATCCACAGTATAGTAAGTATTGATGTGTCATTCAATGTGTAGCTGTTGGATAATTATTCCAAAACAGACTAAACCAACGTCTTAAATCACAGAAAATCAGATGACGATTATTTAAATCCCCATTACAAACAATTTTGTTCATTATTCCTTTTATAAAGGTTCTTTTTAGTTATTTGTTACGTACGTTACATAGCTTTTTTGACTGCATTTTGCACAAAAGCAAAACGGCTTTACATGTATGCCCGTGCAAATTAATATGTCATTTTATTTTCGTTTGGCTAAGGAGCCATATCCTTGTAACATGTTCTTATTTCACTTGTAATTTACGTTACATTTTGTGTAATATACAAATGGAAATATGTATTTTAACTGTTCTGTTATAAACATTGAAAAGTATGTTAACAATTATACAGTGCCCAGCTTATTTAAACAATTATTTGGCTTTTTTATCTATTATTGGAGTTCTAAAACGGCTTCCAGTTTTGGTTCAATGGGAATGAACTGAAATAGGCGTGTTTCTGTATTTCTTTAAGTTTTGGGATGTAATTATAGTATGGCTTTCGCATCAACAAAAATGAAAATATCTAAATGTAACACACCATTAAGTTTTGCGAGAAATGTCAATTTAAAGTTTGAATAAGCAAGGATCCTGAAATGATGCAGCCAAATTCTGAACACCAACAAACTCAAAGCACATTCACTCATTCCTGGTTAAACCTTGAAAGGATACAGCTGTCTTTTAATCCAAAGCTGCTTCACGTTACATACATTACTTGTTTATTTTCAAGTCATTCAAATACTCGAAAATAAAACTCTTGCTGAAAATAAATACATTTTAGACAGTTTAGTTGCATTTTATTCTCTGAGGACGTAGAAAGTTTCAGATCATTATCATGTTAAAATCGTCATTTTCATGTACAATTTTCTGAAAAGGGGTTACCATGTTTAACAATTCATTACATGAAAAGTATTTAAGACAGAGAGACATAATTTGCAGTTTTAGAAAGGTCATTAATTATTTTTGGTGATAAGAACATCACAGATACCAAAAAGCCAGTGTGAAAAAAATCAGAAGTAACCATTGAGGCGAATTGGCCAATTTTACCAAATTTCAACAATAAAAGTAACGTAGATTACACCAGAGTTGACCTTTAACTTCCCTGTAAGTATCATTCATCAGCTCTGTCATAGCTGTGGCACATGTGAAAGTTGATTTTGAAATCAAATAATATCTTTTACACTTTTTGTAAATTTGATAATGCGCTTCCTTTATTTTGATTATTTAAAGGGTAACGTATATTACAGGCTGTTACACGGTAACGCCCCAGGGGGCAGAGGGCTAACATCTTGCAAAATGCTCGCCAGACATCAGGCTTTAAGAAAAATATGGTCTACAAAATTCCCCCTGAGGGGGGAGCTAAACGATACCTAGCCAGCGGTCTAATAGTTCTCTTGTTAAGAAAAGCTTGGCCAAGGAAAGCTTTATAGACCATAATAAAAATAAAAAAGTATAGCTAAAAGTCTTCACAATGTTTCACTCATTTTTCGAGGGAAGGTGAACTGTAGAAACTTAACCTTTTCCCAAACAAGCCCTGGTTTTTACGTGTCTGCAGTATAAGACTTCTGAAAACACTGCGGGAAAAGGAGAAATTGCTCGTAACGAGCAATTTCTCCTTTTCCCACTGTGTTTTCTGCCCTGTTTGAGAACTTTCTGGCATTTTCTCCAAATCTAGAATTGTTGTTCGCAAACTCTTTTGGTTTGGAAGAGTCCAAAATTTGTCGTTTGGGAAATTGCTAACCCTTATTCTGATAAATAATTAAAACCAAACATTTTGAATTCGATTGTTAAAAAAAGCCAAATGCAGCTACAGTATTTCATGTTTATGTTTTAGGACATACTATCTCTTTACCTGACAGTGTAGACTCAAGATCAGACAGTACGTTCTGTGCAGACTGATCTTGATGTACACTGTACGCAAACGGTCAGTGAGTCGCCCAAGGGTCAAATCATAATTTCTCATGTCATGCTTATAATCAATGCAATCAATACAAAGATCCATAGCCCACTTGTAAAAGGAAACCCCCGCTGTCTCACAGAAAGACGGTAGATTGTAAATCATGATTAAAGAGCACAGTTTAACCGTTTCAGAGCTATTGACGAAAACGGAAGCTTCTACGAACGACACAGATCAAGATCAGATTAGTCTAAATTTACAGTCTGATCTTATATCTATACTGTTCACTTGTTCAAGACTTTAAGATATATCGGATCTGACATGAGTTGGTTGTTGAGATAAAAATTCATTAAACGAGTCTACAAAAAAAATTATCAAGCGAGCCTTTGGCGGGCTTAATAACGTTTTTTATGGACAAGTTTAATAAATGTTTACCTCAAAAACCAACGAGTGTCAGATTCTTTTTATCACATTACTGTATAACAAGAATTATAGATGTATTAAACCTGAGGCATACATGTATTCATGTGAAATTTACATGAAGCCTGTGCACTTACTTTGACAGGTACATTACGCACGAAAACAGTTCCGAAGAAACTTTAATATATTGATTTTGTTTCGCGCCTAAAAATGATTAAATTAACAACTTTATCCTGATAAGAATTTTGACCGTTAATTTGCTTCAGGAACCTAGGTCAGCAATGTTTTAGAAAAAAGTGTTGACGAAATATAGCACCATTTTCTTATCTCACACGTGTGTAAGACAAGAAAATTCGTAATGGCCGTATCATAGTACGTGGAAAACAAGGAGAGTTATGTGATAAAACCATCTTGCTGATTTCCAGTGGATCATACTTTCAGCCACCGAGAGAGGTTGCTAATCTGATCTTTTGCGGACAGTGTAGATCAAAATCGGACTGCACAGAACGTGCAGTCGGATCTTTGATCTTCCCTGTCTGGTTAGAAGATAACCCTCCCCCCCCCCCTAAAAAAATGTGTTTGAAATAACAGCATTTGGGTTTCTACTATGGGTTTCAAAGTTCCACTCAACTACCGATAATTTAACAGGTTAGGTGTTATCAAATGTTCCGCAGTTAAAATCAAATGTCAGTCTGAAGACGTATCGATGCGACGAACAGGTCATTGATTTAACACAGTTCTGTACAAATACCAGTTATTATAAGCCTGCAGTTGACAATTTAAAACATTGTTAGAAAATCAACAACCGCCTGAAACAAGCACGTCCTCCTTTTTTCGACAATATTTTCTATACCATTGAAAGAATATCTTTTGTGCTTTCAAATGCGTGACTTTACTTTCCTCTTATGTTGTTCTATTCATTTGTAAGATTTCTGCATGTTCAAGGACCATTCTACCTAATGATTTAGCTAGCTGTTTCACAAAATGGGTTTTTATCGACCCACAGTTATGACTTGTTTAGTTTCATGCATTATAAATATAAATTAACCCTTTCCCAAACAGGAAGTTTTGGACCAGACCAAATTGAAAGCATTTTGCAGATGACAAATTAACAGTTGGTAAAAAAGATGATTTTTCTATGTGATAGGGTAGAAAACATTGTGGGAAAAGGAGAAAATGCTGGTTACCAGCATTTTCTCCTTTTCCCACAATGTTTTCAAAAGGCTTCTATTCCTGCCTCGTAAAAACCAGGGATTGTTTGGGAAAGGATTAAGCCCATTTTTGCTATCTAGAACGGCTCTAATGTTTTCTACTCTTTCAAATCTGACATTTGCGTAAAGTGTAGTCTTGGATCAGCCTGCACAGTCCGCGCAGGCTGATCCGAGACGACACTTTCCGTTTTAATGTACTTTTCAGTTTTGCACAAGTCTACTGTAGCACAAAATCTAATGTGCGTACTGCATGGGCAGGCTGATCCGAGACGACAGTTTACGTAAATGCCCAAATGTCTGGCTAAAGAGACGACGTCTGAAAATGCCTTTAAAAGAAAAAAAAAATCCAAGTTTGGTTGTCTGGCGAAAATTTGAAAACTCAAGGGGATAGAAAACTTACTTCTAAAGTCAGCTTTCCGTCAGGACAATCCTTCATAAAACCTTTGTACCTGAAAGCAAACAAACAAACACTGATATAAAACAAACGAGTCATGTCTTTTAGAAATGGGGTTTAATGCATTTGCAATAAGTTTCGGCCCATGTCAGTCCGCGAAATCCGCGCAGGCTGGTGTTGGTCGAAACTTTTTGCTTTTGCTTAATTCCTGAGTCTAAGGACTATTCTATCGCATTGATTGTTACAGAAAACGGAATATGTGAATCAACTGAACCCTATAGGAAGACTTGTAGCCTATGTGAAAACATGTAGCCTATGTAAAGACTTGTAGTCTTTGTAAAGACTTGTAGCCTGTGTATAGACTCGTAGTCTATGTGAAGACTTTTAGCCTATGGGAAGACTTGTACGGTATGATGCACCAAGAAGATGCACTAAACTCCCTTTAACATGTGAGTTAAAACTGGCTCAGTCATTCAAATACACAAGAAATGTGGGAGGGACTTTATCTTAACTGGTTTGAAAGAGAGGGACGGGAAGATTCGCCGCTTTTGACAGTAAAAAAATTTGGTCCAACACGTGCAGTTATTTACCACCTTTTCCATATCGGTAATTATAAAAACATAAATGTTATGCATACTAACATTTACAGTGGGGAAAATAACAGGCAGACAGACAGACAGACAGACAGACAGACAGATATGTATGATACAGAAAACAAAACCTTACCACTGCTGTATCTCTTCACCAGTAACTGCAAAAGAAAATAAGATACGCGTAAGTTAGCAGCAAACAACTAGATTATGCTTAAAGTAAGAATTAGCCCATTTCAAACCAATCCGACTGTTTAAGGTCACCAGGAAGCAATTTCTTTAAAAATTTGTAGAAAAATGAGAAAACGCGGGTTACCAGATCGAGTCATATAAGCAACTTGTGATTTCTCTTCTCTGAATGCTTGGATACAAGTCTGAAATTTTGTCGTCTCCTTTAGAGGGAACTTTTTTTCCGCCAAATGAATGAATTCAACTTTACTGAGGGCCAACATCTCTGCTGTTGATGATGTGGTGTTTAGCGTCGCTTTCCACATCATATCAGTCATATCATGATGACTGTTCGCTTAACTCATTATATCACATGACAATAGACTGGGCAAAATTAAAAGAGCACACTCAAGATATATTGGATACAGCTCAGATGTTTGTATCTGTATTCGAAAGAGAAGCAAAAATTGTGGGAAAAGGAAAATGCTGGTTACCAGCATTTTTTTCTTTTCCCACAATGTTTCTAAAAGGCGTCTTTCTCAGGGTCGTCAAAAGTAGGAATTGTGTAGTAAAGGGTTAAATATATACGTGTATGCCCTGGCTCTCCATTATTAGGTTGGGCCTCAAACGAGTCTTACCAAAGGACACTCAAATTTATCAAGTAAGGATCGAGTCTTGACCGCCAGATATAGTTTTAGCGTTGTCCGTCCATCCGTTCGTCCGTCCGTCCTTCCGTCCGTCCGTCAATGTGTCTGTCCCGGCAAATATCTCCAATACCATTGGACGGAATTTCGCGAAACTTTACACATGTACAATGACCCATTCTCCCGAGAAATTTTATGTTTTTTGATTCGACGCAAAATGGCCGACTGAGAGCGATTTTAAGTTTCACTTAAGTTACTCTTAAGTACACTTTTGATGTTTGGAGTCTTGTCTTCAAAACTATACAAAGTTTTTAAATTGAACTTATCACATCTGTCAACCTCCATTAGAAAATGCAGGAAAAAAAATCACCTACATAGACCGAGCTGTTATTTGCCCTTGTTTTTGTAATAAGTTGTCATGGAAAAAGGGGGTTTCATGTTATATTTCACTCCATTTCTTTTGAAGGCAACTCCTTCCACATTTCTTAACGGAATTGAATAGAATTTTGACAGAATATTTCTTGTCATGTGACCTATTGCATATTGTCAACATTTTGCAATTTGTAGCTGCGTCATGAAAAAATGGGGATTCATGTTTTATTTCATTTTATTTCTTGTGAAGGCAACTCGTCCCATATTTCTTGACAGAATTGAAAAAAAAAATCACAGAATGTTTCTCATCATCTGACCTATCGCATATTCTCAAGGTTTTACGATTTGTAGCTGCGTCATGAAAAAAGGGGGCTTCATGTTTTATTTCATTTTATTTCTTGTGAAGGCAACTCGTCCCATATTTCTTGACAGAATTGAAAAAAAAAATCACAGAATGTTTCCCATCATGTGACCTATCGCATATTCTCAAGGTTTTGCGATTTGTAGCTGCGTCATGAAAAAAGGGGGCTTCATGTTTTATTTCATTCTATTTCTTGTGAAGGCAACTCCTCCCACATTTCTTGGCAGATTTGAATGGAATTTTTACATTATCATGTGACCTAACACAACGCCTCCCACATTTCATGGCAGATTTGGATGGAATTTTCACATAATCATTTGACCTACGGCATATTGTCAAGGTTTTGGGATTTGTAGCTGCATCATGGAATAAGGGGGCTTCATGTTATATTTCATTTATCACCAGAATCTCTTCAATTACTGGACAAATCTCAATAGATTTGGATGAGATTTACACAGATCATGCGACCTCCACAGGTTTTGCAATTTATCACTGTATCATGGAAAAAGCGGACTTCGTGTCAAATTTGATTTTTTATCAGTGTATCTCCAACTTTTGCACATATTTTTATAGAACTTCATATTTTTACTGCTTGATCAAAGCGAGTGACCAATGAGTCAGTTGTGCATTCGTCTCTCTATACATCAGTCTATTCGTAAACCTTTTAAATCACAAGTAATGCCATATATCCATTCAGCTACCCAGGCAGGTGCTACAAATTTCAACACTTTAGTCTCTAGCTACCTACTTGAAATGGCAGCAGTGTGGAGGCTTATATTGTGAGAGGGATATCTTCTTAAGTCCTTGACAAAAATTGATGAAACTTCATGCATGTTTTCCATTGGATAGTCCTATGATAAAATTTTTCCCCCATATATATGAAATCCTGACATGGGTACTTAATGTATGATCCTATTATGGACCTCTTTTATATTTTTTATGTAATGAAATCCTGTGCTATGGAACAAGGGAGCTTAATGTATAATTTCATCATGGACCAATAACAAAAAGGCCACATGTACATGCAAAACACAATACCTCTTATATGTTTGTATCAAAAAAGGTCTTTTTCGACGGGGGATATCATTTCAACGAAATTGCTTGTTAATTCTACACTGACGTTCAGCCATCCTTTTATCCCTAAAACTAATCGGCAAACTTTGATAAAGTTTTGTCATATTCTGACACAGTTTTAAAGTCAGGAAAGTAATGTAACAGTTTCATATACCAATAACTTTGATCATCGGATTGTTATAATACCACAAGAAAACAAATATCAAAAGCAGACAATATAGGTCAAAGATGACATAATTATTCCATGCAAAATATCTGTATCCATTAGTGCTTCTTCTTCTTCTTCTTATTCCTCCTCCTCCTCTCTCTCTCTCTCGCTCTCTCTCTCTCTCTCTCTCTCTCTCTCTCTCTCTATCTCTCTCTGTCTCACTAAAACCTTTTATTTTCAATCCGAATTTCTTACTCGAAAAATAATAACATGCATTTAATCCGCCTCTGTCTAGCTTGATGAATGTTTTGCAATATACTGCAGGAAATAAAAAATGCCCCTAAACCCTCTCTTTCATCATTCGTTTTCAGTTATTCCTACCATGTTAACCATGTTTACCCCATAAGGCATTCCTATGCCATCTCTAATTAACCAAAATAAGCAAGGATGAAGCCATTTCTTATTTGTAAATCACACCTTTTCATGGCATAGAAAAAACATTGTGGCAAAAGGTGAAATTGCTCGTGAAGAGCAATTTCACCTTTTGCCACAATGCTTTACAAAGGTTCCTACAAACAATGTGTAGAAATGAGTATCTTTGGAGTAAATGGTTTAAACAGATACAGTAATATGCTTTAAAGTATAGCCTATACAGTGTAGGTCAATGCGGAATTTTGCTGTGACGATTCACTTTTACCCTTAGGACTGTTAACCCATATCCTGTAGAGTAACTTTAAAAATGATGCCCTAAACTTGATAGTAAGCAACCCAAAATGTTGCTATGTCAAAATTATTTTAGACGGGGTCAAATACCGGTATCTCCCCATCGGACAATGTAGTTTCAGGATCAGACTGCACGTTCTGTGCAGTCTGATCTTGATCTACGCCGTCAGCAAAAGTACTTGAGTCGCGCTTATCAGCCTAAGGGATAATATGACTAGAAGGCCCTGAAGGGCCTGAATATACTCTACTGGCAGATATTTGTCTTTAAAATAAAGCATACATGTACATTAGGAATTCATTATTCAAAAAGACAAAATAATTGACATTTTCAACTCAAAATGGCTACTTTTCTATTACTGCTGGTGAATTTTTTCAAAGTCAATAGGGTTAAAAAGCTATTGATGGGAAAAACTAGCTGAAAAATTCACAAAAATCTGATCACAAATAAATGCTTTATCATGTAAACAAGCAATGAATTGTTTTATTTGAAATGGCTACTTTTCCCATACTATTTGTCGGATTTTTTTGAAAATCGATAGGGTTAAAGCTATTGATGAGATAAACAAACTGTGTAAGTTTCAAGGAAATCTGACCAAAAATGAAGACTTTATCGCGTAAACAAGAAATGAAAGTTTTTAAATTGAAATGGCTACTTTTCCCATACCGTTTTTTGGAATATTTTTAAAATCAATAGGGTTTAAGCTATAGATAAGATAAACAAACTTTGCAAGTTTCATGGAAATCTGACCAAAAATACAGACTTTATAGCGTAAACAAGAAATGGAAATTTTAAACTTGAAATGGCTACTTTTCCCATACTGTTTGTCGGAATATTTTCAAAATCAAAAGGGTTAAAGCTATTGATGAGCTAAACAAACTATGTAAGTTTCAAAATCTGACCAAAAATGAATACTTTATCGCGTAGACAAGAAATGAAAGTTTTCAACTTGAAATGGCTACTTTTCCCATACTATTTGTTGGATTTTTTTTCTTTTCAAAATCAATAGGGTTGATGATATTGATCAGATAAACAAACTCTGCATGTTTCATGGAAATCTGATCAAAAATACAGTCTTTATCGCGTAAACAGGACATGGAAATTTTTAAACTTGAAACGGCTACTTTTCCCATAGTGATTGTCGGATTGTTTTCAAAATCAATAGGTTTAAAGCTATTGATGAGATAAACAAACTGTGAAAGTTTCACGGTAATCTGACCAAAAATGAAGACTTAATCGCGTAAACAAGAAAAAGACTAACGGACGGACCTTGATAGACGGACGGACGGATGGACGGACGGACGGACGGACGGACGGACGGACGGACGATGGAAACGACGCCATGACATAAGCTCTGCTGGCTTTCAGCCAGTAGAGCTTAAAACCAAGCTCTGTCAAAAAAGGTGTTTATTGCATCTCTGTGAAACACCATGTTGAGCAAGTCATTCATTAAATATTGATCCACAAAATCAAGTTTACCAAATAAACCAACCAAAATTTGATGTAGAAAGATCCCTAGACATACAGAAAGTTGTCTAAAAGGCAGGTATTCAGGTTTTTCACATCACACCAAATTAAAATATGTATATAACACGGAAATTTATATGAAAATACAATACAAATCATCAATAATCAAGAATCATAACATTACAAAAAAAAATTGGGGTGGTATTCCCTTAAAAGGCTACGTAGCCTCTATAGATATTTTTAATTTTTGCGCCAGAAATTAAAAAAGCAGTATGGGAATGTTAAGTGACTGGCATGTGACTAATGACGCATAAATTCCATAACATAAAAAAAACTAATAAAGAATTTTTTTTTGTATGTTTGTCAACTTTTTTTGTCCCAAAATCTGAAGGGCCACCATTACAGCAAAAGGTTTCGACTCAGGTCAGCCTGCGCAAATTGCACAGGCTGACCTTGTTCGGTACTTTTTGCAGATGAATTGAACATCATTTTCTTGGAGCAATGCCCATGTACATGAGCTACACTTTTCTGTCTATGCGTAATTCGTTCCCGGAAAGAACTGCGCAGTTCTTTTGTCGAGAAATGCTAATAATACGTTACGTAGAGTTTCCCCTGTAAAAATGACTGTATTTCTCGCTCGAGAGATTGAGTTGGCGTTTCACAGAGAAAACCCAAAAGAAATACGGGTCAGACATGAGCACATTCCAAAACAAGACATATTTGACCCTGATGTGACCTTGACCTATGACCTACGGGTACAACTCTTGCACCTAACATATCGTTTAAATATGGTTAACAAGAAAATATTGGTGCTGAGATCAATGGCGCCGCAAACCACTTATTTCTGTAACAGGGCACAATGCATTGGGCCGCGTTAAACCGTTTATGAAAATCACGTGATCGTTCAACTCATTATCAAACGACAAAATTTTAGGACTGTCCAAAGCGAAAGCATTTGCAGACGACAAAATAAAAGTGTCTGAAAAATTGAAATTTGTCTTGTGAAGGGTAGAAAACATTGTGGGAAAAGGAGAAAAGGCTGGTTACCAGCATTTTCTCCTTTTTCCACAATGTTTTCTATAGGCTTCCTTCTCAGAGGCGTCAAAAGTTGGGATTGTGTGGTAATGGGTTAACAGCTCAGTAGGAATCATATTGTTGATCACCTGACTCATTTTGTCACGTTTAACATCCAGTTTAGTATATGTGGAGAAAATCGTCGCCCTTGTAAGATTTTGTCTACACAAACGGACATTTGTCGGCAATGAATGAGCAGTCACGCGAGTTTTTAGGTTTGTTGAACAATAGGGTCCAAATATTTCGTCATGTATCACAAATGGTTATATTTTCTTTCCAATTATAACTATCAAACTGTTTGTGAAATAGAAAATATACTTTTTAATGCCGTACAAACACAGTATTACCCAAACAAAACTTAGGTTCGGTAAGGTTAGGTAAGGTTCGGTAAGGTTCTGTGTTTAGGGGTACCGATCTGTCGCCCGCTCAAACATTGACCTAGTTAGAGTTAGCTGGTCTTAAAAACACGATCGCGATAGGAAAACAATATTTCTACAATCCATACAACACTAGAACAAAAATATAACGGGGGTCACAAGTACCACATAGGGTGCTCTAGGGTCAAAGAGCTTGAAAATATCTCTTAACCTTTTTCCAGGGTAAGATATTTAAAATGGCGGCTTCGAACATTTGAGACAGATAATTTTTTATCACGTGACTTATTTTTCGAAATGAATAATTATTATTATTTTTCGAAAGGAAAATGTTGATATGTCTACAATCCAGGTTTTTTATCCTTCTAACTATGAAAGTACAATATATTATATATTTAAAAAATCCCACAAATAAATAAAAAAGTTAATATGGACCCCGATCTGGTAATCAAAGTACAGTAGATATAGATGGATGTTTAAACAAAGCATGGAACCAGTTCAATATGGCTGCCTCCATAGGCACTTTACAAAACCGAATAAAAATATAGTGCCGCCGCTTCAGGCGGCGCCACAACAACTGTACAAAGATGTATTGAAATCAGCTGATGGGGCAAAAAGAATGGTTCAGACACAGACGCATCGTAGACGGACAGACAAAACAAAAATTATGTGACCCAAAACTTTTTCGATGGCATGAAAGTTTTCTCTTAGATTTTTACATCATACCGACATTTTTCAAGAAAGTGTGTGTGTGTGTGTGGGGGGGGGGGGGATATAGTGTCCCTAATAATGACTTGCAATCAGTGTTCATTGTGTCGGCAAGATGTCCGAGAGATACCGATAACAAGGCCATTAATTACCGAGATGTTGCGAGTTGAACTTTCTCTATAATGAAGTGGAAGAGATTTATTTGGCTGCTAATAGCTACTCAATATGTTTTTGCGTACAGTGTAGCTTAAAATCAGCCTACGCAGGTCACACAGTCTGATCTTGAATCTATAGCTTCAGACCGCTGAGCATTTTTTTCTGCAAAAAAGACGTTGGAATTCGCTGCAAGTATTAAAAATTCACGTATGACTGTAAACTCTCAGTGACGGTGTTTAGGTATTTGATTTTCTCGTAATTTTCATTAACTAAGTCTGTGTTTAAGCTCTTTATTTCCTTACCATACGACAAAGCTTTAGATTAGTTCGAATTGAAAGCATTTGAAGACGACAAGCCAACTATGGTTAAAGCGATGGGAGACTCATGTCTTCAAAAGGAAAAAAAAAAGAACATTATGGGAAAAAGGGGGGAGAGAAATTGCTGGTCTCCGCAATGCATTATAATTCATAAATCAAAACTAATTAAGCTAAACATGATTTATGTCTATAGATAGATAGATAGATAGACAGATAGATAGATAGATAGATAGATAGATAGATAGATAGATAGATCAGTCTGACAACAGACAAAATGACTTTATACGAGTTGTTATTCGTCATTAAAAATGTGTTCCGTTCTGTTCGTTCATAAAACCAATCTTGTCGAACAAACCGCCGGAGTCATTAGGTAGAATGATCCTTGGAGATGTACAAAATTTACAAATACCAAAAAGTATCGACTCATGTCCGTCTGCGCGGAATGCGCAGACGGACATGAGTCGATACTTTTTACAAATGCATTAAACCCCCTTTTCAAGGAGCGTGACTCACCTACGAGTACATAACGTGCCGTGCCTGACATGGCGAACCTAGTCAATTGTTATATACACAAAACAATTTGGGAATGCAAATCTGGGGAAACTTTTCTTCTACAAACCACGACATTTTTCCACATAATGAATGCAATTTGTATGAACTATCGCGTGTTTTACAAATTGAATTTTTCTTCTCTTTTTCATTTCCATCAGCCATAGTATGCCACATTTCACTCTGTTGCTGTCAGCAGGTTATTTTCCCTAACTTCTTTTCCTCGACGACAATATTTTAGCCTAAATTAGACGGTATATGCAGGTGATAAATTAAATGTATGTCTTGAAAATGATATTATGTATTTATAAAAGTAGGAAACGTCGCGGAGAAAAAGGAGAAATCCTGGTGAGCAGCATTTTACATCCCCTATCCCACAATGTTTTCGAATAACTTTGTCTGTTAAGGTCATAAAACCAATGGTTTGTTTGGTGCAGAGCTATAGGGGATTAAACAAGTTTTCGTTTAAATTCTATAGAAAATCAAATACAGCAACATCTTCGCAAGCCAAGGGTGACGATCCACTACGCTACTCTATCCTTGGCGGATCGAGCTTGATTTTTACATTTCCGCGATACGCATTTTCATTGGTTGCAGCCAGCTCTAACTGCACGAATCAAATCGCTCGTGGCATTTCATCATTGATAAAAATAG